>OZ012686.1:28922870-29042870 GCA_963942565.1 Maea johnstoni
TCTATCCAGAAATGACTGAAAAAGTGAAACTTGATGGAACTGTCGCTAACAAAGCAAATGCCTTTACTAAATGGATTTGACGAGGCAAATTTATGTTTGGATTATCAGCTGATAAGGAAAAGGACTCTTACATTTGATTTGTGTTGGTGCATGGAAACCATCATGTCCTAATTGCTATGAAATACACATGTGCTGATCACTTAGAGGAAATGGTAACACCTGTGAGTCAGTAAGCTGGCCCTCTTGGGAATTGAGTCTAGACAGGGCCGGATTACTCTGTATACCATTTTACTTCCTGTCCCGGTTCCTGTCACCAAGATGATGATATAGAGTCTTCAAATGCATCTTAGAAGAGTGGCCTGAACATATGACTGAATATTACTAGTTTGTTGTTAATAAACCTTGTTAAGGAGAACTGTTATGGCCGGGGAGAGCTTATACCAAACCCTTTTGAAAATGGTTTGATTTGACTGTCATATACCCTAGGTTTGTTTACACCCCTATAATAATCCAATCCCACGATCAGGTACAATAGAGTCAATTTGAGTTTTAACTGTACAAAAACATATCTATAGACTATTTAGTAAATCAAATGCTCCGAAACAATGACAGGTCACTCATTCATAGCTGATAGTGATAGCCCCTCCAATTACTTAGAGAAGTTATTTCGATTGCGATAAAAACTCTGATTGGTAGAAGATAGAGTAGTGTTTGAGTACAAACAAATGAGTGCATTTTTGACCATACATTGTTTGTCTGTGGCTTAAATCACTGTGTAGGTTTAATCATATTTATTGAAATGACTTCTTGCTGTTCAAACAAAAATAAATCTGTGTGCGTTTTTCTGCTCTTTTGGTATGGCTGTCATCCACTAAATTCTGCTTGAATGGAAAAATTCTTGGCACTGCATCTCTTTTCAACTTTTTTTCTTAATATCCCATTAGTCTTGCCTGCATATCATCCAAGAAGCAGGATGCCTCAAAGTGGTCTTTACATACTCTTTTAAATATGGAGCAACTTTGAAGTTCCTGACACTCCAGTACCAATGTTGTGGAGCCATTGTGCTGCTAAATTCCTTTTTTCTGGTTGTATGTTCAGATTAGGGATTGTATAAAATTTTCTTTTGTCAATAAGATTCATGTCAGTCATATTATTACATCAACATGCTGCACACAGCACCATGATTCATGAATTCCCCCAACATGAGTAGGAGAACTGCACAGACTGTACTGCTCTCAGGCACCAGAGCAGTGCCTGTGGTGCTAAAAATATGACATGATAGGTCATGTGACCTACACAAAATGGACGCCCTATGGTTTTGGCCAAGAAGCCCCTGGCTTCACAGAAAATTGCAATTATCTCTTCAACAGGTACTAGGAATGGATTTGTGAGTTGGGCAATTAACACATACCATATGGCACTACACGTTTAGCACAAGTTATCCCAATGGTGCATTTGCCCTTTAACCCTTATGGTTTATAGCTCAATTGCAATTTCGGAAATATCTTTTAAACAGTGACTAAATCCAAAAACATATAGTAGGAGAGGAGTAAAGAAACTTGTTAAACTCTTTATTTTTATTGCAGTTCAAGCAAGTGAATCATTCCAGAAGTAAATTATAAGGCATTAAATTAAGAAATTCATTTGTATGTATTTCGTAACTTCAAGAAAACTCAGTTCATTCAATAAAGGTAAACAACCTAAAATGATGTATATTTGGAATATATAAAAATTTGTGGAAATTCCAACTTACCTGCTCCACACCTTTTCCATAGAGATACATGAGGCCTAACCCACTCTGGCCTACAGGGTTACCCTGAAACAAATATGGGAAAAATATTAACATGGACAATGAACTCCAGGAGAGGCTGAGCCAAATTGGGCAAACCCGACAATTCTTAACAACTCAAGCGAGAAATCCAAGACTTTTTTAGCCATATCTTTCTAAGTAATCATAGATCTTAACCATTTTTTAAACGAAATTTCTATCATACTTTCATTTCTTTGATGTTGGCCATATGATGACTATTATTTGACCTATTCTAATCTTGTATCAAGTGATGGCCCAAATCTCTCATTGCCCAGATAATCTCGCCCCTTACCCTTTCGGCAGCTTTTCTGAAGTAGTTGAATGCAGTTTGGTTATTTTGCTTGACCGCTGGGCTTCCCTCTGAATACATCTAGAACAAGAAAACAAGCACAATCATTATCACACTCAAAAGTACACCAAACAAAAGCATTCTTGTACTTCATAACATGCAAAACTTTAATCTGAAATATTTTATATTTTTATCACATATGGAGAGAAAATGAGATTCAGTGCTTCTTTTATATTTTATAACATTAAAACTAGAAAACATTGATTTTTTCTTTTTCAAGATACGAGAACTGAAAGATTTCTACCATCCCCAGGAATGTTTATCACAGATGGAGAGAAAAGGAGATTCAATACATCTTTTGTATTTCATAACATTAAACCTAGAGAACATTGAATTTTCCTTTTTCAAAATATGAGAACTAAAAGATTTTTACCTTCCCCAGGAATGTTTATCACAGATGGAGAGAAAAGGAGATTAAGTGCTTCTTTTATATTTCATAACATTAAGCCTAGAGAACATTGAATTTTCCTTTTTCAAAATAAAACAACTAAACGATTCTTACCTTTCCCAGGAATGCCATGGCGTTAGCATTACCAGCTTCTGCAGCATGTAGAAAATAGTTGAGTGCACGCTGAAAAAAAACACAAATTGGTAAAGGTATTTGGTTTACAGTCTTGTAACCACAAAAGAGCTCACACAACCTTCCCTCCCTGGCCGGCCTGTACACACGGAGACCATTTCAATCCCCAAGGGATATTCCAGAGCAGCTTGCAACATGTAGTGAGCAAGCTCTTCACACTGAACCAGCAACCTACTGATTATTAGTCCAACAGCTAAGCAACAGAGATACTTTTTCCTACTGCAGGGTCTGAGCTGAAAATATTCCTGCAAATCAACAATGCTCAGCTAAATCCTTGACCAGGAGGGTATCTGGGGGTCACAAGGATTCACACTATTTCACGGCAGGGTCTTAGCCAGAATTTAGAAACTGGGTGCCTAAAATTGGCAATCGAAAAACTTTTGGGCGTCCAAATTTTTGAGGGGTACCACAATAAACTCAGATTTCAACCATAAATATGCATGAATCTATCAAAATAAGGCATGATATCCTTAAACAATGTCATAGAAATAATATGGAGATGAAAAAATTTGATTATATATGCTTGAGATTGACATTTTAAGAAATTCCTCACCAAAAATTGTGGGTGTCCTGAGGGGTGATCTTAAGGGTTTGGGTGTCCAAAAAGACACCCAGACGCCCTGTTGGCTAAGACCATGGTCTTAGCCAGGATTTAGAAACTGGGTGCATCTTAATTTCTGAAGGGGACACAATATACTCAGATTTCAACCATAAACATGCATAAATTTATCAAAATAAGGCATATCCTTAAACAATGTCATTGGAATTATATGGAGATGAAAAAATTCAATTTTATGCTTGAGATTGACATTTTAAGAAATTCCTCCAGAGGGGTGCTTTTTAAAGGTTTGGGTGTCCAAAATGACACCCAGACACCCTGCTGGCTAAGACCATGATTCACACTAGTATCAATTTCATGTAAATGACTGAAAGCTTGAATTTGAATACTATGATTGTGTTTCATAGAAAATATATATTTTCTCAATGAGCTTACAGCATTTAATTAACTCATCTGAGAATACAAAGCTTTCCAATGAATACCAACATGACAGGATTTAGATGGATTTCAAACATCTTTGTGTCTTTGTGCTTTGGATGAAAGAAGCCTTAGCATTGGGAGGGTTAAGTCTCTATCAAAATTCAACTCTCCACAGAGCTCCTGAATGTGAGTTGCATTCCTTACCTCATGATGGACCTCCACGCCTCGTCCTCCTTGATAGTAGAGCTGGCCAAGTCCAACCTACAACATACAATATAGTAATAATAAAGTACCTACATAATACTATACTATTAGTCTCATAAAACAAAGAAAACCTGAAAAGAAAATTTTCCTCTTCCAGGGCCGAAATTAGGGGGTGCCGGGAGCCAAGGGCTCCCATGAATTCTGCGGCTCCCTCATATTTGTGCAGGGAGCCCAAAGATGTACTGGTCTCTATATTGAACACCTTAAGGTCTAGTTTTTGAAGATGCATTTGGGCTCCCTGGAAAAAATGCTTAATTTTGAGCCCTCTCCTCTTACCACTGTATAGAGCTGAATCACAAAATCTACCTACACATTATAGCTTACAATCCCATCAACAGGTTTTGATAGAAAAAATGCAATCAAATATAGTGATTAAACTCTCATGCAAATGAAATACATATAAAGTTGAAAACAAGAGGTGATTTTTGTGATTTTAAAGAGGAGTTATAGGAAAGGTTTTAACTTCGGCAAGAACTAATGCTGTTATACCTTTATCATTTAGCTATGATTTTTTCCTCCATTTTGACTTCACCCTTTATCTAGTGGTCACATTTTTCTCACACTACCTCTGAGTCTATGGTACTACACACTGTCTCTTACAATGCAAGTTGGTCAGCTTAAAAAATTTAGCTTCACTATGCTCTGAGGGGCTGCCAGTGACCTGGAGACATTCAGTCTGTCAGTAGCTTCCCTTGGTGCTATGGTTTTCTCCGCCATTGACATCTACTAGCTAGTCACAACTTAGCCTTAATATAGCAGTCTATAACCAAAATTCCATATCTTACCCCTTATGCTGCTGGTGACTAATTTTGCTCAGACAAAATGATGCAAAAAAGTGAAAAAGGCCTGAAAACCTGGCACATGGATCTGAGAGCGATCTAATGAGTACCAACGTGACAATGTTTAAATGTTTTCATAAATCTTTGCATCCTTGTGCTTTGGACGAAAGTAGCCTCAGCATTGGAAGGGTTATTTTACTCAGCTGGGGCTAGAAAGAGGGTGTAGCTTTACCTGAGCCTGTACATCCCCTTTATCCGCTAGGAACTGGTAATACTGTATGAGGTCCTCATCCAGCATGCCGTTACTGGATGGATGCTCCACCTCATCCAGAAGGCGGATTCTCTGCACCACAGTGCCCCCTGCCAGCGAGACCTCCTCCGCAACTGTAACATACAAATATAATAGAAAAACCTTCATCAAACTGTAAATATTTCAAACATAAAGCTCTAATTGCTGTAAAACTAATATATATGTATATATGTATATATATATATATATATATATATATATATATATATATATATATATATATATATATATATATATATATATATATATATATGTATATGGTATATATAATAGAGCTGCACTCACCACTCACAAACTGGAGTGGCTCGAGCGCTGGGTCAAACTCGCCGAGCTCGAGCTGAAATGTTCAAATCGTGAGCTCGTCTATGTTGGGAACACAAACGTAACATAGAGCACCTAACACACATTATTAACATACATAACTGCTTATCGCTGTCATGTCTTCTTTACAATCTCCAATGTATACATTCAAGCGGTGTTGAGTGTTATACTAACCTTTGTACCTCGTCAGCACGTTTTAAAATTAAATAAACTTTGCCATGTAAATAAATCTTTGCCATTAAATATCCATTTCTTTATAGCTGGGCTAGAAAATAAGTGTTTTTTTTGGAAAATCGAAATGTCCGTGAGCTCATGAGCTCACGAGTCAAACGGGTGGTGAGCTCATGAGTTGATCTCCCTCCATGAGTGCAGCTCTAATATATAATATATATTTATATTTATATATATATATATATATATATATATTATATATATATATATATATGTAGATGGTATATATACATATACCTTTAGTAAGTACTATTGCAGAACGGTCCTCTGAAACACCCATGATATGATTTATGTTTGAGACTATCTCAACCAGCCATACATCTCAAGTAAAGTGAAAATATGAAAAGCTAAAAAAGATGGCACATACAAACAAAAAAGTATCATTTATGTTATCAAATGAAACTATTGTTGTTGCAAATAAACCAGATTGCAATACAAAAAATGCATGTTTAAAAGTTTTGAATATAATATGCCTTGAGTATATAGTATGAACTTCTTACTGTAAAAGGTTCAAAATATATTAATGTTTATTTGATCTGACTTGTACTACTACTCTTATCAAATATGCTACCATATATGAATCAGAATCACAAAAAACTTGCAGAATAGTATTTGAGAGTCACCACTTTAGAATTAACAACTGTTTCATATGTATGTTTAATAACAAAACCGACAGATTACAATCATATCTCAAATCGGGGGTTCAACCTTACCCAATTAACAGGTAATAGATTTTTGGTTTACGTGCATAATTGGCAAATAAATTCCTTTTTCTGGGCAATTAACCCGTAGCAATTTCGGGTTATAGATAAGATAGTAAAATTAATGTCTATATAATATAGACATTAATATTACAATCTTACATATTATGTACAGGCAACTCCTGTTAAGCCGGTGTCATAAGCCAGTGTCAAACAAGCCAGATTTTTGGCCTAGCTATAAGGCTTGGCTGGTCCTTGGTACATGTTATATACCATTTAAGGTTTGGGGGCAGTCATCAAAGGCAGATTTTCTTATCCGGACTCCGCCTAGAAAAACTGGTCCCTTCTATGGCATTTAAGGTTTAAAATCCTGCACAGATTTATCCGGTTTATGTGGAAATTGGATTTACTCTAAGCCGGTCAATATACAGAGTTGCCTCTAATATCAAAAAATACATTTCCAAGTCTCACAATCAAATGATTACATATTGGTCACATTGGTGTAGATTTTCAGCTCACAATCTTTTCATTCTCTACCCAAACACCAAATCAATAAATCATACATCTAATTGAAATTACAAATCCTAAGCAACCACCACGCACCACTGACATGTAGTGTTTCCATCCGAGTTATCCTCCCAGTATTTACACCTTATAACAGATTGCAGTGAGGAAATATATGGAATCAGAGATGACCGTATTTGAATCCCACAGATTTGATGTCCTTGTTCCAGAATTTGACAACTGTACCAGCCACACAGCACTCCCTCCCACCTTTACATAAGCACTATTGCCCAGCTTAACCCTTCCAATGCTGAGGCTTCTTTTGCCCAAAGCACAAGGACGCAAAGATTTTTGAAAACCATCTAAACCCTGTCATGTTGGTATTCATTGGATAACTCTTACTGAGAACTATCAGAGGAGTATCCATGTGCTAGGGTTTCAGTCATTTTTTAAAGTTTTTTTGCAATATTTTGAAATGGACGAATTAGCCACCAGCAGCATAAGGATTAAGTGATGAATACCAATTATAAGGACAACTTAATAAGATGAAGGATTGGTTGGACAAATGGAAATCTCAAATCTAGGAGATACTCAGACTTGAAACAGCACTCATATGCAATATTTTGGATCATTTCCAAATCTTAGGATTGGTTCTAGGTAGATAAATGTGATAATTTTATGGTAACTAAATAATATGTACTGTAACATTTTTCTTTGCTTCTTTTCATCTTTCCAAAAGTAAAACAAATTCTTAAGAGACAAGCCCTCATGATGTTTTAATGTCTTGGTCCAAGCATATTCATCATCAAAATACAGCAATTGTGCTATAAAGAACCTCTATTGACAAAGACACGAAACCAGTAATGAACTCACATACCTAAACCTAGAAAATATAAATGAAATGCAAATTAACTATGACAGAAAAATCACTAAATTCTTTTTGTCATCTCTGTCCAAAACAATATGTCAATGCCTTCATTCTCACATGTATGATAAATGTTTTCACTTTAATCTGAAGTACATATATTCAAGAGAACCCAATTATATGTTTGTGGGTCTAGTTGAAAAAGAATAGACAGAAATGTAACCTATATATGACAGCATTTTCATATTATGATATAATACTTGCACTTGTCATTGATAAATCATGATTTCTTCCTACCATCCTTTTACTTTTTCTTTCTGTGAAAACTTGCATCTCCAATTTTTTGACCATATTGTTGATACTGTATACAGCTTTAATTTGGAGTGCTAAAAACTTCGCTTTAGAGATTTGCTGCAGGGCATCTGTGCTGCTTTAAATGTGCGCATTCAAGCACTTAAACAAAGCAGATACAACGCAGGATATCTATTTGAAGGATATTATTTTGGCGCTATCATTGGGAGCGCAAAAAATTAAAGGCCTCTAAAAATACCAGTCATACAGTAGTTAGTAAAGTATGTTGATTCTATGCCTACCATTGTTTTTGAATATGTTTGATTGATTGCCATGTAAACCTTACCTTTTACTGCCACTTTCCTGTAGTACGTCAGTGCTGACTCACAGTTGGTCTCTACTCCCACACCTGCCCAGTAACGATAGCCCTGAAACAGCATACAGTTTCTAGTCACAACTCTGGTACCTTTAATCAGGGACTTAGCCAGGACCCATCCTGCCTGTCTTTTGGGCAGGTAGTTAACTTAAAACCTCCTGTTGGGACAGGCAAAGATTTCTATGAAGATTTTTCAATTTTGATTTTTGGGGGGTAATAACCAAATTTATTCCTAACAAACCACCTTCTAGGACATATCGGAAGAGTAAATTGCTCTTTTTAACACACTAGGCTATTAAATGTAGCTGGTATGAGGATCTGAAGTAGATTAGTAGCATAATCTTAACGGGCAGAAATTTTGATATTGCTGTTTTGGACAGGCATTTTTGAATCCTGGCTAAGACCCTGCCTTTAACCCATTCATGCCTGCAGCAACAGGAAACACATAAACTATCTTGGAAATATATTTGAGACTAAATTACCTTTAAAAAAATAAGTTGCAAGGGGCATTCAAAAAATCCTGCTAACAACTCTCCTGAAATATTAGACAATTTCATACTTTATACTAAAAATTCCTACAATGATCAAATTATTCACAAAAAATCCTTCAGTGATTAAGGGTTAAAGTGTGAACTGCTTCAATAAAAGTAATCAATTTTAACACAGGCATTTTCAAATTAATTAGTTATGTTCGCAGTTTAAAACTGGTATCAACTTGTCTTAAATGACAAGTTGATCCTAAAATGCATACCAACCCTAACTTTGAAAACAAAATATTTTAAGAAAAAGAGAGCAAAGAGCATTAGAAGTTCATATTACTGTAAAGTCTCGGAAATTTACCCCACCCTAAGAATTTGGGCCACTATAATTATTTTGCAAAATACTTAATGGAAAATCTAGGTGACCCTCAATCTACCATCACTACAAAATATGGACCTAGCTGTAAATCTTGCTGATACAACATCAAGGTATCTGCAGAAAGCATGGGCCACCCTGAACCCCATAAAATCGGTAGTGTTCAGACAGCCCTACTACCATATATGAAGCAATACATTAGTGCTGGGAATCGTTAGAAAATTTCAGCTCGATCAATCGTCAAGATTTTTGATTGATTATAACTGACTATCATCAATGTTAATATGCCCACTTGCCAGTGTCCAAGTGGGAGTTGGAAGGGCAGAAAAAACTTTAGGGTAGGATTTTTTTTTAACAAAATATTGTAATGGAAGGGTTACAGGAAATGAACAGCTTTATTTTAGGCCTTATGTCGATTAGTTATCCCAGCACTACAATACAGTAAGATTACACACCAGCGACATCTGTGCCAGAGGGTCTCCGCCCAGAGCAGCGAAGGTCATGTAGACCAGCGACTTGGCCTGGCTAGAGTTCACCGCAATACCTGTGCTGTACAGAAATCCCAGACCCTACAACACAACACAAAATACACTATTAAATATTATAAACCTACATCAGGCTACACGTAAACTCTGAAAATACAGTCAAACTTGTATCAAGAGACCACACAAGAAAGACCAAAATATGATCTCTTAAGACAGGTGGTCTCTATATAGAGGGTCATTTCAACTAGAATGTTAGACCAGCGGAAATGAAAATGTGGTCTCTTAATAGAGGTGGTCTCTTAATAGAAGTGGTCACTCGGGCAGGTTTGACTGTATTTACAAAAGCTCAATCAAGTTTTTAAATTTGGTTCAGAAAGGTGATCGACATGAAAACAAGAATTACATATGTTAGATATATCATTCGGCAGCTAAATCAGGGTACAAATCATATATCTAAATAAAAAGGATGCAGTCCAACAATATAAAGGAATCCATCAAACTCCTAAATGCACTTAATTCAATTTATTGAAGGTAATGCATTTTCTTAAGCCTAGAAGACTAAGAAGTCAAATTTATAAGCTAATGGACACACTCAACTTCTAGCAATTCCTGACCAGTATTGGTTAGCTAGTAATTGGCAATGTTGCCCATTTTTCTTACTAACCAGTATTAGTTCGAATAATAAGCAATGTTGCCCTGTTTTTTCTACTGACCATTTGGCCACGTGGGGAGCCTCCATTGCTCAGTTCCACCAGCATGCTCTTGGCCTTCTCCCAGTCGCGCGGGAGGTGGTCGCCAAGGAGATGCGCCATGGCAACGTACTCCTGGGCCTGAGTGTTGTTCAAGTGTGCTGCCTCCAGAAGATACCGGAACACCCTGAAAATATAAATATCAACATCCACATAGAAAATGCTCCTTTACACCTTTTATACTAAGGCCAATCCAAGTCTGTTTTTGGTCTTACGGAATCACAGACCGATTTTTTGGCAAATTCAAAATAATGAAAATTCCAGAATTTCTAGTTTGTTTTTTTTTATTTCGACTTGGACTATCCTAACAGTTCCTCTCAGAACCTGTCTGCATCTATGATACTTTAAAAAAAATTGGAAATAAGTGATGAATTCATGAAATAGTTGAGGATGTGTGTGTCGTGTCCTGGTTAACATTTTCCAGGAAAATGTGAATCAGAACTCAAGCAACAACTCTCCTTCACTTTTTTTCTAATTTATACATCATTTTGATTTTATTCCAAAAGTAACATATAGACATATGACAATTTCTCAAGAGAACATGTGGCATAAAAGGTGAACCTATTATCTCCATAACATCCAAATGTTGGATGTTGTTAGCTGTCAGATTGCCACAAAGTCAGGACTAGATTGACGATAACTTTCTGACAAATATTTTGGAAAAAAATGTGACATACATAATCCATTAAATGAAATACCTTTAAATATTTTGCAATATTTTGATTTAATCCAATTTCTTTGTATACATGTGTCATATGTACATCCAGATGATTGAGGAATGAATGGCTTAAAACAACCCCCTTCCCACCCCACATGTGCTCACAATAGATTTAAGATTTTTTTTCCAAAAATCCGTACAGTACTAAAGACGATAATGGATGCACACATGTTTCTTACACTCAAGGGAGTGAAGGCACTTACTGTTTATAGCTTTTCTTTCCCGTGTGGTTAAGGATGGATTCTGCTGCTTCAAAGAGATCTTTTGCTGAAAGAAAACAAAAAGATATTTGAGTAACCATCAAAAATCAATATACAATAAGGCCTATGAAAATGGGCAAACACTCTTAAAATGTCTGTTGCTTTTTTTACATGCCCCTTAGTTAATTTTTCACAGGTCTATAGATACTTTTTTGATCAATAGAGAAACTCTCTATGTAAAGTACATGTTATACCCTGTAAAAACATATATGTAAAATGATGGTGTACATAGCAAAATCAGAAAATATGAAAAATTTCATGAAACAGAATAAGTGTGATTTTGTTAAGTCTGCTAAGCGCAGCCCATATATTTAGTGCATTGTTGATGGTGCCCCATATACATGCCAAAAACCCTTGATAGGACGATCTATTGGCAAAGTTTTCTCTAACTCACATTTCATCTTTTTACAAAGAGGCACACCAAATCCTTTTTTTTTTACAGACATGTGTTAATAAAGACCATATTGATCTATAAATATGCTGAGAATATATTAGAATTAAATTGAATAAAATATTAAACAATTGTCCATTTTCTTGCAGTTTATTTTTAAACAATTAAAAAATCCTAGAGAATAACTCATCAAGCTCCCCTAGTAGTGACTCATGTCTAGGGTCTTAGCCAGGATTTTAAAAATGCCTGTCCAAAAGACCAATTCTCAAAGTTTCTGCCCGTCCAGATTTAGCTACTCAGCTTCTTCAAATCCTTATACAAAGTACATTAATAGCTCCTATCTT
Source organism: Maea johnstoni (assembly GCA_963942565.1). Lineage (NCBI taxonomy): Eukaryota > Metazoa > Annelida > Polychaeta > Spionida > Magelonidae > Maea > Maea johnstoni. The sequence continues at coordinate 28,935,033 of OZ012686.1, forward strand.
ATCAAAAAGGGCAATTTATACTTCAGCCATGTCTTAGAAGATGGTTTGTTATGAAAAGATATGAGGCCTAAAAATAGTTTATTTCCTGTAACTACCCAAGAAAAATTAGGGCAGGTAGGTAGGAAAATGTTTTTATTTTAAGAAATATTTTTAGTGATAAATGGTAGGCTCATAGTTGAGCTGATCAGGTTTTTCATTTGGAATACTGTGCTTTTGATTCAAAATGTCAGATTTAGCGTGCCTAGGGCTTAAAAAATAGGGTAGGTAGGGTTACAGGAAACAAACATTTTTTAAGGCCTGATTATTATTCAAAAAAAGTAAAAATAGAAAAAGCATGGAAACTTTTGCCTATAGGTCTAAAAAATATTTTTTTAGTATTAAAACTGTCTGTCCAAAAGACAGGCTGTTAAGGTCCTGGATACGACCCTGCTCAAATCCTTACCTTTCTGCTGTTCCTCTGTGAGTGGGATCTCTGGTTCAGTTGGCTCTTCCTCCGTGCTGGTGGCGCCACCTGTAGGATCTTCCATCTGGCCTGTAGCATAGTGACGAACAGAGGAGTCATCAGCAGTCAAATCACCCTCAACTCCTACGTTATCATTCAAATCATCCGGAAATGCTTCCTCAAAGGAAGGAATCCTAACATTATCCACATTTCCGTCCTCTCCCAAAAACTCATGATATTCCCTATACTGTGTATGTGATGGTCCCTCACCTTCCGCACTTTGCTTGAACATTTGTACGCGGACCAAGCCGTCTTGATCGGCTTTGTGTAAAATCACAGTCTCCCTAGCATCCCCATTCTTTCTGCGAATAATTTTCTTAATCGATTCTTGCCTAAGGGTATGAAAACTAGTGGGATCGGGCACTTCATCGAGAAACTGCTGCCGGTAGTTAGTTTTTGGTCTGAGAGTGTTAGTGTCATCATACAAGGGGTTATTGGGGTTAGGTTTGTCAGGGTCTTTTATACCGACACCACTCTTACCTGAAGTCTCCTCCTCTGGCCACAGTTCCTGAGCTACCGACTGCGGTTCTGAGGTGTCAGGGCTTAGTTCATTATCCTCCCCCTCCTCTGCTGGCTCATTCCCTGCCTCTTCCGGACTGCTTTCTGGATCAACAAACCTCTCCTCTGGTTCTGATTCTGGCACAGATGGTTGTTCACTCTGTTGTGGTTCTTCGACTTCTGTTTGCATATTTTGAGAAGGCTCTAGTCCGGGTATATCATCTTGTGGGGGTAGTTCTTCATTAGTCTGCTTAACACTAGGTGGCGATTCCTCCTGAAATTCTAAAGGTGAGTCCTCACCAACCCCTCTGTGGCCCTCAGGAGATGGAACTTCCTGGTTAGCAGAAAAATCTGCTGTGTTTTCAGAACTATCCACCCCTGGTTCTTCACTATTATGCACATCATTATTTACACTATTAACATCCTGTTTTTGGGTATTCTCAGAAGATGGCGCCACTGTTTCTACCTCCTGCTGTGCATCAGGTGCTGCTGCGTCAGATGCTTTCACATCTTCAGTTACATGTTTTTCTTGCTTCTCACTATGTGTTGATGTCTGCTCAGACTCTGGCGGTGTGTTATCCTGAGTTCCCTCTGCGAGTATGAGTGTCGTTGCACAAGCAAGCACCAGACAAATGTAGAGGTTCTTGGAAAGTTTCATTCTGGAATTCTAGAGAAAACATTCGAGTATGAGAATGACTTCAGATGATTGATGCTGGGGCATCATTCAATAAAATAAACCTAGATCCTACTCTTAGATTCATCATTTCCTTTGTGATATTCAATATTTGGCATCCAGTTGGGAGCAATCAATTTTGGTAGACTAGTCGGGGCCAACTAGTTCAATAATAGTGAACCTTAAGTACTCAGGGTTTGACTTAAGTGGGTGTCCAGGCGGTATTCACGCCCTGAAATTAGTCCGGCCGACCCAAGACTGACTATCATTTATCATATGAGATCGCCCGAAAACCGACCAGAAAAATTTTCTTAAGTCAATCCCTGAACTGTACTATATGCAATGATATCTTATTGTGGATGTTCTGTGTTGCACATGTATGTAAAGCTCAATGCCATCCTCTAATTTCATGTCAACAGCGATGGTTTAGCATAAAACCCATAAACGGAACCAATGCTAGGCTTCTTGGTGTCATTAACTACCATATTATATGCCTTCTTCCAGCAAATGTTCTGGATATTTCATAATAGAAACAATACATACTATTTAGGTTTTAAATAATTTACCGGTACTTGTTGTATTTGTGCTAATCCAAATTTCAAATCAAATCTGTTCTGTAGATAATTCCGGCTTTTACAAAACCAATTTGGCAGACATTTACAACTTATCCAACTCGATCGCCAGCTGGAGGTGAAAAGAGAATGATATAGTCCAATCAACCCGCCCAAAATTTTATTTATGACGGCAATACATATCTAGCTAGCCGTCGGTGATTGAAAAGAGGAAAATACCTTTCCCAGCTGTTTGTATGTGACAAGATTCTAGAGATAGCAAAATGCTTCCACCCTCGATATAGTCAGAAAACTGCTAACATACTTTAAAAGAGATGGGGCTAAACCCTACCATCCATATGATATCAGAAATGGGAAAATAGTAGGGTTTATGTCTGAACTATAGTCTGTCTGACTCGAGTTTGGCAATCACTTTTGCCACTTTTTTGTGACAAAACGTTCGAGTTTTCCATCCAAACTTGGCAAACATGTTAGGAGCACTACTACGTGTATAAACAATTTTTTTGTCTCAACTCCGCAAAATGTTGATTTTGCTCATTAGGTCCAATTGTAAAATGTGTCCATTGCCAACAATACGATCTCGCGTGTTTGTATTGTTTGCAACAGACAAACAGGCGAGATTGTAGTGTCGGCAATGTGCACATTTTACAATATGAACTAATGAGCAAAATCAACATTTTGCGGAGCTGAGACAAAAAGTATGTTTGTACATACACGTAGTAGTGCTCCTAAGAGGTTTGCCAAGTTTGGATGGCAAACTCGAACATTTTGTCACAAAAAAGGGGCAAAAGTGATTGCCAAACTTGAGTCAGACAGACTATAGGGCCGACGCTATATGACCCATTTCATATATTGATGCTTTCTGGTACCAGACTTGAGAGAACCTAACAGTGCCGGGTATAGGGAGGTGTGTTGAAGTTTGTACCATATACTCAATCGCAAAAATATATAAATATCAGACATCGCTGTCAGTTATAAAATTATTAAATTTAAAACCCTCTCTCTGTCCTGGTTTCAAAAGCCAAATATTTGATTGCATATGATCAGAGATTTTGATTGTAATACAGCTCTCTGATATGATATACATCATCACATGTACAATTACACATATACAAACTATACTTTCAGGGATCCATAAAATATGCTGTGGGTAAACATCCTTCTCTGATGATGTTTTTGAGTGATAGACATAGAACTGAAAGTGCAACATGCGACCGGCTGCACGCCTACTGTTGTGGCGAGCAGACCATTGGGTGAAGATTGACCACTGCTTACAAAACAAGACTCAATGCATTTTTTTTTCAGCAAGCAGTTCTAATGAGCACCTTGTTAAAATCAGAGGATTGATTTTCGTAAGATATACCTTAGATGCACATGCTTACCTTCCCTTAACTGTAGATATAATGAAAGCCCTAAATAACACGTAAACACAACTAATTTCACTGGACTATCGTCTGTCGCCACGTAAGGTTAGCCATATTGGTAGTGGAGCCTATTACCGATATAACGACGATTTTGATTGGTCTATAAAAATAGGTCATTAGGTCATGGAAGATTGTACTCTCTGAGTAGGGCTGCTCTAATAAATAGTCAAAGTGTTGCCATTGACTGCCTGTTGCCTCTCATCACTGGCCAGGTTCGCATCCGGCCAATATTTTTAAGGAATATTTTTGTCATGTTCGATACTATTGGGAAACCATAAAGAGCTTGCAAGTAGTTGATAGAATGAGTACTTGTAAGCAGCTGTGTCGGCTATAAACAGCTGTGACGGACATAAACATATCACTGTCAGCAGGGGTGGATCTACGATCCAGGGGGGGGGGGGCACACTTTGTTTGGTGGTTGACCACCAGGTGGTGTAATGTATAAATTCAGGGGTTGAGTACACTTGTAGAGCCATTTACAATACTAAGGTGGTAATTGTGTCATATATAAAACAACTATTTATTTGTGTTATTTCAAGTTTAATTCATTCATTCTTTATATACAGAAAAGCCATAATGCATACATAAGATACACAAGATGTCCGTTTAAAGCAACCATGAATTTGTGAATTTTAACACAAAGAGCCAAAAATCTCTACCGGTTATTTCTCTCCCACAAAATCAATCTAACCACTTTAAAACCACGACTCATGTGACCCCTTTTTGTTTTGGATTTTGCAAAGGGTATCTGACAATGATAAATGAATTTCTAACGGTGGGGTATATTTGTTACTGTAACCTTTTCGGATACCCTACCATGCCTTTAATGCCTTCAACATACGCACGGTCTAACATATATGGAAATATCTCAAGAAATTATATTAGAAATTTAGGTATTATTTACGAAAAGTTATACTTGTTGAGACAAACAAAAAAAAATTCAAATGTAGCTGTATTTGAAAAGACCATGTGTGCATATTCCACCACATACAAATGAGTTAATCTAGAGGGGAGGATTTGAGCTAAATCCGATGCTGTGCATGGTACTGATTCATATGTTTATGTAGAAAAAGGAGAAAATTTATTTTGACTTCATTCTTGAGATGCCTATGAATAAAGTTAAGATGGCCAAGTCACAGGTAAATCTTGAATACGATTAGGGTACAAGTCAACCATTATTGTAATTATCGTATTTTACAAAAATAATCAACATTTGTTGGATCCATAGACCTTGACCCTTCCAATACTGAGGCTACTTTTGTCAAAAGTACAAGAATGCAAAGATTTTTGAAACTCATCTAAACCAGAGATATATAGACTAAGGAGATATGATACAAATAGTAAAAGCTCCTACACCAGCCATGCACTATTGTTATGCAAATGAGCTCTTATCTGCACCCAACTCATACCCAGGAGCTCATCCTGGCTCAGCCAGGCATGTGCACTGCTCTACTTATCACCACTTCCTGTGTAGGCTGTACCACAGGGTATCTAGTTGTCTAGGGTATGAATGGGTTGAGAAAAGATGCTAATCCAAAAACTCATGATAATTAAGTGTTTCTTTGAGTTGCCTTAGCAAAAATGTTTCTGTAAATTGTACCATTCCTCAGTTCTTCACATCTTCATGAATTGAAACAAGATAATTCTAAAATCCATACACCCATCTATTTTAATACATTGTAAAGCTGTAAATAAGCCTATATTCCCCAAGTTTTTTACAGTAAGATAGCTTTGTTGTCCAAAAAGAATACATGAAGTTTTCCTCAGGTAATGGCATAAGCTTAATGTAGAAGAGTTCTGTTAGTTTGTCTATTTCATGGTTTCACAGGTCCATAACATCAGACAGGATGCAGTGACAAAACATGATATTTTCCTGTCTCAGTGTATAGTCTTATTCTACTGTTGTGGATTGCCTTTACTCTCAGATCCACACCTGTCAGGGGCAGTACAGGACACACCCGTCTGATTGCAATCCCCACTGGCCAGGTTGGGCTTCTTTTATTTCCTCAGGTCTTGAAAAGACAGTAAGCTAATTGGTGTCAGACGGGATGGGCCTCATAACATCCTGAGTGAGGGTATTGTCTTCTGCCAACAGGCGGAAACAGAATTACAGTCTAGATATTTGATTTGCAGACTTATCATAGAAGTGTCATTTTAGCTTGGAAAACCTCAAATATGTTTGGTGGAGGGAGAGGGTTCATCAACCTCTCAAACATCTAGATAGTTTCAGTTTTTACCTTTTGGGGAGGCTTAACAACCTGGGCATTCTAGGAATGTATGTGAGTACTGTTAGATATTTTGTTTGTTGAATGGCCATGTTTAATTAGTGTTAGCCTTGTTGCAATGAGCATACCTTTGACGTATCTTCGGGATGCTAACATAGGTATGTGTCATCAGCACTATTTCAATAAATAACCCCTTATGTGACGGCCTATTTCTAATTTATTTGTCTGTTGATTCCTTGGACCTGAAGTTGACCTCAAATTTGAGACTTCAAAATCCTGGAAACTAGAAAATGCAGCACAGAATAGCTTGATAATAGGAGATACAAATCTATTTATAATTCAAAACTTTACAAGGGAGACAAATATGTAAAAAAAAGTGTTTTATTCAACATCAAGCATACAAAATGGCAGAACATATAATCCCATTATTACCTTACATAAGGTCCAGAAAACCGGGAAAAAATACTATTTCAGGTGAACAAATTTCTTTGAAAATAGTTTAACGCTAGAGATTAACTTCTTTATTTATCTATTTCACCTTATAAACAAACTTGAAAGTGTTGGTTTCTGAGAATTAGAAGGTGGAATTTACTAAAAATGACTCATGACTGATGTTTAGTCTTATCACAAGTGAAATAGAGTCCCCGATTGAACCACCCCAAATATGTGTATTGCAATTACACTAACATCAATTAAGCATAGTAAACAATAGTTCCTACATTCATCCCCAGAATCTCTATGTTGTTAAGCCTTTCCAAAAAGTAAAACTCATGTCTTACATGTTTGAAAGTACAAGAGGTCCATTCAACCTGCTACCCAACCTGCTAGGCAAGATGGCCGCCTTCCTTATCTAACTGAGCTCCTAGGTAAGATTTCCCTCCACAGTGTAAAGCTAATGGACTGCAGGCCGCGTTGCCACTCCCTTTAGATAAAACTCCCTGTCTAAACCCTGTCATGTTGCTATTCATTATATAGCTCTTGCCAGGGAGTTTTATCTAAAGGGAGTGGCAACGCGGCCTGCAGTCCATTAGCTTTACACTGTGGAGGGAAATCTTACCTAGGAGCTCAGTTAGATAAGGAAGGCGGCCATCTTGCCTAGCAGGTTGGGTAGCAGGTTGAATGGACCTCTTGTACTTTCAAACATGTAAGACATGAGTTTTACTTTTTGGAAAGGCTTAACAACATAGAGATTCTGGGGATGAATGTAGGAACTATTGTTTACTATGCTTAATTGATGTTAGTGTAATTGCAATACACATATTTGGGGTGGTTCAATCGGGGACTCTATTTCACTTGTGATAAGACTAAACATCAGTCATGAGTCATTTTTAGTAAATTCCACCTTCTAATTCTCAGAAACCAACACTTTCAAGTTTGTTTATAAGGTGAAATAGATAAATAAAGAAGTTAATCTCTAGCGTTAAACTATTTTCAAAGAAATTTGTTCACCTGAAATAGTATTTTTTCCCGGTTTTCTGGACCTTATGTAAGGTAATAATGGGATTATATGTTCTGCCATTTTGTATGCTTGATGTTGAATAAAACACTTTTTTTTACATATTTGTCTCCCTTGTAAAGTTTTGAATTATAAATAGATTTGTATCTCCTATTATCAAGCTATTCTGTGCTGCATTTTCTAGTTTCCAGGATTTTGAAGTCTCAAATTTGAGGTCAACTTCAGGTCCAAGGAATCAACAGACAAATAAATTAGAAATAGGCCGTCACATAAGGGGTTATTTATTGAAATAGTGCTGATGACACATACCTATGTTAGCATCCCGAAGATACGTCAAAGGTATGCTCATTGCAACAAGGCTAACACTAATTAAACATGGCCATTCAACAAACAAAATATCTAACAGTACTCACATACATTCCTAGAATGCCCAGGTTGTTAAGCCTCCCCAAAAGGTAAAAACTGAAACTATCTAGATGTTTGAGAGGTTGATGAACCCTCTCCCTCCACCAAACATATTTGAGGTTTTCCAAGCTAAAATGACACTTCTATGATAAGTCTGCAAATCAAATATCTAGACTGTAATTCTGTTTCCGCCTGTTGGCAGAAGACAATACCCTCACTCAGGATGTTATGAGGCCCATCCCGTCTGACACCAATTAGCTTACTGTCTTTTCAAGACCTGAGGAAATAAAAGAAGCCCAACCTGGCCAGTGGGGATTGCAATCAGACGGGTGTGTCCTGTACTGCCCCTGACAGGTGTGGATCTGAGAGTAAAGGCAATCCACAACAGTAGAATAAGACTATACACTGAGACAGGAAAATATCATGTTTTGTCACTGCATCCTGTCTGATGTTATGGACCTGTGAAACCATGAAATAGACAAACTAACAGAACTCTTCTACATTAAGCTTATGCCATTACCTGAGGAAAACTTCATGTATTCTTTTTGGACAACAAAGCTATCTTACTGTAAAAAACTTGGGGAATATAGGCTTATTTACAGCTTTACAATGTATTAAAATAGATGGGTGTATGGATTTTAGAATTATCTTGTTTCAATTCATGAAGATGTGAAGAACTGAGGAATGGTACAATTTACAGAAACATTTTTGCTAAGGCAACTCAAAGAAACACTTAATTATCATGAGTTTTTGGATTAGCATCTTTTCTCAACCCATTCATACCCTAGACAACTAGATACCCTGTGGTACAGCCTACACAGGAAGTGGTGATAAGTAGAGCAGTGCACATGCCTGGCTGAGCCAGGATGAGCTCCTGGGTATGAGTTGGGTGCAGATAAGAGCTCATTTGCATAACAATAGTGCATGGCTGGTGTAGGAGCTTTTACTATTTGTATCATATCTCCTTAGTCTATATATCTCTGCTCTTGCTGATCATTCGCTAGGATTTCAATCATTTTTTTTAATGTTTTTTGCATCATTTTGTATTGGCCACAAGCAGCATAAGGGTTAAGTGGGCTTTCAATATTGTGAATAGAGCTTTTTTTGTGGTGGAAGCTAAAATACACTGGTACATGTGGGAAATGTCTTAGAATTTCACAAGGACTGAACCAGAATACAAAATGTGAGTAACAGTTGGTGATCGTTTAACTGACTGGCTTCCAAGTAACAGTTGGCTTAAACAAGGATGTTTATTATCACCAATTCTCTTCTCCATTTTAATTGATTACCTGGTATAAGAGATCATAAAATTGAATATTGGAGTTGAAATAAGGGATACGTGAATATCCTCTTATATGCAAATGATATAGCTATACTTGCCGCAAGGTCGGACAGATCAGCGGTGGCAAAATTAATGTATGACACATCCAGCCATGAAATTAAAAGAGGGCGCCACACAACGATATCAAGGTAAACTCGTTTCTGTATATTGTGCCCAAATATTGAAGTAGAAGATGAAGTATATTTTATTCTAAAATGTCCTTTTTATGGTGATTTGAGATATCCCATATTACAACTAGCTAATTTGCAATATCCAAATAGATCGACCCCTGAATACTAGATCTAGTAGTCTAAAAGGCACCAGTAAAGGCAGATATTATGTGCAATTGTTGGAGACGTCCCATTGTTGCATAAATTTCAGGAGTGCCATGAACGTCGGTGATGGATGCGGCATTTTTCGGGCTATAGCGTATTATTGAATGATTTATCTGTTACTTTTCCGTGCTGCGTGCAAAACCTGACCAACTTTTCTATCATTATGAAATGGACCTATACTGCCATATGTGTGTGAAAGGGGTGGATAAACTACCTTTTATGCAAATTGAATGCTTACCCATGTTAAAGGATCGAAAACAGGGATTAGTATTATCATTTATTTTCATTTTATTGGGGGGGGGGGGGGGGGGGGGGGGGGGGTAGGGCTGTAATTGACAATCACTATCCAGCAATCAATAAAGCCTTTAAATCCCTGAATAATTCCATGACATATTTTGAAACGTTAAAAACATTGGTAACATGATCAAAACTTAGTTTATAAGCACTCATCCATCTAATCACACTCTAAAACGCCGGTAAACGATTCTCTAAATTCACATTCAGTTCATTAAGATTACACTTTATTTAAAACTGAATGAGACAACTTCCTGGTAACGATAACAAATGAAGAAATATACTGATTGGCCCTTGCATTTCAATATTACCGGCGGCCAAAATTGGAATTGCGTGGTGATCGACGAAGTCTCTTTGTGATGAAATCTCCAGTTCCCGTAATAAAGACTGGTTTACGGCTTAATGATGTTGCTTGCACCACTTAACTTGCCAGGTTCTGTGTTTAAAGATAAATCACATTGGGTTGGGGGGGGGGGGGGGGGGTGGGGTCCAAGAGTTTTGATTAAAAAGCACTGGAATTAAAATTAAAATTATGGGATGGGTCAAATGAAATAAAAAAAAATCATGGAAAAGGGTTGTAAAATTGGAGGGGGGGGGGGGTGTCTTCATGAAATAAGAAAAGCAATGCGTGGGGGTGTCTTCATGAAATAAGAAAAGCAATGCGTGGGGGTGCCCAAAAAAGAAATACCATATCACTCATAACTCTGTAGCAAAAAAGTAAATCGGAACAGCCCCATACTTTTTTGCATGCAAATTTGCAGGGCAAGATCAACAAAAGATTTGAAAAATTCTCCAGAATATTTTTTTTCACAATTCGTTATGTGTGACATATCGCCCTATATTCCCATCTTAGCAAGCACAACACGACTCCCACAAAGGAAATTTTCCCCTGTTGCCACAACAATATTGAAACAAAGGCCGCGCCATTGCCTATTTCATTTGCAAAAGAGCAAAAACGTTATTCCCATACATTTTTTTTACCCCACCTACATGTACATGTACATATTTTTTTGAAAATGACCCACCTAAAATAATTTTGAATATCTAAAGGACCGCCTATTTTAAAATAGCCTCATATATCTTCTTATTGAATGTAATTGTCATTCACTTGCTTTCATTTCTGAGCAAGATGATGGACAGTGAAGATGTTTTTGAAGTTGGAGATTTGGCAAAGAAATGTATGCCCTAATAGCAAACGAGTATGTACAAAGCAACACTGATTGAAACATTCACACAAGAGCTGTGGGGTTCTGTGGGGGCCACGTCCAAAAAAGTCTCAGCCTGCAGCTTCGACTTTTGGATTCCTCATCTCTTGTGTTTTCACTCTGTTGCCTGGTATGGGCTCTGTCCCTTACATATAATAACAAAATTAAGAATAACTATATAATTCCCAATTATGAAGGGGTTGAGGGGTGTACACAAAGGTGGGCCGTGGTGAATCGCTGTTGTGACATTAGGATGCAAGGTTTATGTTTATGTTCTTTCCTACAAACAACCACCCCCACCACCACTGTTTATAATTTTCTTACAACGCCACCCAACCCCGCCCCACCAATGATTACTTCTTTGGTCTGGACCCAAAGTTTATTTTTTCAGATGAGCATCCCCCAGGCAGGTTTCCCTAAGGGACGGACCATATCCTATTCTGGGGAGGGATATCCTTAATTTTTTAGGAAAATCAACAGAGAAAAAAAATCTAGCTCTGCCACAGGAGGAAACTATTTGTCTATGGCAGAGAAGAAAACAAATCTGGCCCTGCTGGAAAAGAAAACAGAACTCTGGATCTGCCAGAAGAGAAAAAATGCTGACCAGTTCTGAAAAGGATAGTTCCAACCCCCCACCCACCGTAAGGGCAAATGGTACGCCCCTAACACAAACATGGATATTTGTAAATCGTGTTCGTTTTCTCCTTAAAGTGACAGTTACCAATGATGTTCTGTCTATTCTATGGGGTATACAGGATTCAATGTATTGAATTTTATTGTATAATATTTGGTGGTTAATTAACTTTAATGCAATGTTTTGACATGTTCACATATACAAGGAAATAATTTCCTCAATAAAAGACTATTATAAATTACCTTAGAAAAATAACAATTATTCATCTAAGATATTACCCCCCCAAAAAATGTTCTACCTATAATCAAAACAGGCAACTTTTTTTCAGTTTAAAATATGCAGTACTACATGTACTTTCAAATAACAAGCTAAAATGAATACAACAGAGAGATAAGTGTATAGTATATGTGAATTTTATTCCAGGTAAAATCTTATACAGAAATCGAATAAAAAGTTCAAACAAAAAATACAATAGGTAATAGTAAACAGGGATCATTGTCGTACATAAAAGCTTGGATTCGAGTTGTCTTAAAGAATTTCAAGGGCGAAAAACAAAGAGAATAGCATATTTCATGCTAAAACAATTTTGTGGTTAAAATGAATTCTCATATTCTTGTAGATGAGAAAACTGTGGTTTCATTAATCGCTCAAGAATTCTAAATACTTAAGATGATAAAAATGGTACTTTCCAAAAATTGAAAACAATTTGTCAGCAATATTTTCTTAATTTAAGTTAAGGTAGATAACCTGAACGACTTTCCTAAGCTTGAATAGCAGAGAAGAAAACCAAGTCTCAAGGGATGGTGTTCAAGAGTCCTTGATCCAGTAATCAGACTTTATTTCATTTTGTATCTGAAACTGCAGTTTTAAAGAACAACAGATTCACAAATGCATAACACTAAGAAAAGGATAAATTTTATGACACCAAAAGGGATGCATATGGATAGTATATGCATATAACATTTCAAAATGAATCGTTGATAAAAAATGTAAAGTAGGAATGCATGCAGAACATAGAAATATATTTTGAATAAAATTGTAAATATTTAGTAACTTCTAGTAAAATCATCATTTGATGAGAAACTATCTATCCTCTTAACATCAGTGCAAACTCTTTGAAAGACTGCAGGTGTGTGAATATGAGTAAAATCACAAAAGTGTAACACTAAGAAAAATATGAATTTTATGACACCAAAAAGGATGCATGTGGAAAGTATATACATAACATTTTAAAATGAATCGTTGATAAAACATGTAAAAATAGGAATGCATGCAGAACATAGAAATATACGATAATCAATATTTAGTAACTTCTAGTAAACTCATCCATTTCCTAGTTTAAAAGGATGATGAGAAATTATCTATCCTCTTCAGTGCAAAATGCTTGAAAGACTGCAGGTGTGTGCATATGAGTAAAATCTGACTTGGAAATAATGTGATACATAAGTACATGTACATCCTCTCAATAACACATGGATATCTAACTTCAGACTTGAACACATCTTTGGTTGAATTGGTATTTATAGAGAGGTTATAAATATATATAGTCAGCTCTTGTCACTAGAATCATAATACCGTATTCGCCCGATTAAGCGCACCGCGTGGGTGCAACTTTGGAAATTTTTCTGTAGCAGGGGTTTTGTCAAACATTCGTAAAAAACGCACCCTCCAATGAGTGCTGATCACGGTGTTACAAGGCAAAAGGAAAGGTATGTGATGTGGTTTGGGTTACTTCTGGGAGGAAATTTAACATGAGGAGACGATCTTTGGCGCTTGCTGGTCCCCCAAAATCTGCAAAAAATAGGGGGGGGGGTGCGCTTATTCAAGACAGTGCGCTTAATCGGGCAAATACGGTAATGGTGAATGAGATACTGTATATATGTCTGAATGATAGGTACAGATTCATTATATGACATCAGGGCTTGACATGATGGTGAGTGTCAGTTAGGCAGGTAAAACAATACATATTATCTTGTCTGAAGGATAATTGAATTGTATTGAGGACCACTTTCAGTAATCTTTTCAATTCAGTTTTTATTTAACTCATATTTTTTGCCAGGTGAAAATTGGTTCAGAGTACCAAAAATAAAAAGTGACTTGTGAAAGGTACAGGTAAATTGAAGTCCTTTATGTCAAGTCCTATGGAATGATTAAGTATCTTGGTATCCTATTGATACTTTGATTCTACACTTAAGCCTGCCTCCAAGGTAATATTTAGATGTCGTTCCATGGGGATAGATGGCACTGCGGTAAACAAGTTGGGTAGTTGGAAATATGTATGGGTTCCTAATACCTATATCATAGGGATTTAATTCCTAGTACAAAATGTTTCCAAGTACCTATATCTATGGGGTTTCTCGTACCAATGTTGGTAGGGGTCATCTTTGGGTCGGTGGCTTTTTCTTACAACTTTGATGGGGGTTGGGGGGCAGGGGGTACTTGGAACTCTATATTGTAGATTTAGGGGGAGGGGGGTTCTTTGCAGCTGAGTTTATTCCGGGGAGGTTCTTTACCCGAGATGGTTTTCATGTGATTGGATAGTGGTTACGCTATATCTCCAAAAAAGGGTGCTCTCTACCTCTACCAAAACAGGGTTTATCTCAGAGGATTTCACTAAACTAAGACTCCCTTTCCTAGGAGAAGTGTAAACAAAATTTCTAAACACACAAGGATATAACTACATCCTATCTATATACACTATTGCATATTGGAACACCGTCCTTACCATGAAGCTCACTGTAACTGCTGCAACATGTAGACTCAATATCCATGGCAAGAGTGACTGCACTTCATTTGCATATTGTTGGATAAATTTACATACTGGTTTTGCTCTGGAAAGCTAGTCATTTTAATCAGCAATTGATGGTGAAGAGATGGTGTTTAAGGTACAGTCTGTAAGTGATAATATTTTCTTCTTTTGAGTCAGGTTAGTATTATTTCTTATCATTGATTTAGTAACTATAAGCATATAAGAAGATTTAGAGTGTATACTTATTTGATTTTGGGTATAGTTTATATACTTCAATGAGGATTAATTGGCAACAATTAAATTAATAATCTGTTAACCCTTATTCTGCTGAAAATGACTGAAACCCTGGGTAATGGTACTCATCTGAGAGTGCTCAGCTAGAGCTATCCAATGAGTACAAACATGACATGGTTTAGATGGATTTTAAAAATCTTTACATTCTTGTGCTTTGGACGAAAGTAGCCTCAGCACTGGAAGGGTTAAAGCCACTTTATTGTCTGTGTACACGTTTCTATATGTATAGTTTCTTATGGATGTCTATTTTATGTTGTAGCAAACACATTTCTACATTGAGAAGTGTTCATGTGTGCACACATGTTCAAGTGCTGATTACATGTCAAGCAATAAAGGACATGGAACAGAGCATACATAGTTTGTAATAATTCAACAGATAATATGAAAATAGTACTATGAATCATATTTGCCAAAATTTATGACTTATTAATATGTTAAACACACAAGATATGTTTACATCAAAAGCTATATGTCTATCACAAACAATAACAAGTTAAAACCCTTTCTTTTTCTTTAGATGAAAGTGATGCATAGAAATTAAGTGAGATTTGTATCTACAGTATACTGTATAACTGGTATTTTTTACAAGCATTTAATTTTCGCTAGTTTTGCACTCCCCAAGATGATGCCAAAATAACATCATTCAAATAATAACTACGTAGTAATAAATATATAGTTTCAGTGCTTGAATGCGCGAATTTAAAGTAGCACAAATACCCTCCAGCAGGGCTGTACAGTGAAATTGTTAGAACTCCAAATAAGGCTGTATGCAATATATATTGCAGTGAATACTCTAGTGGACGGAATAACAAGCATCAAAGCCACTTTTTATAAGACATTCAGCTTCAGTCATTGAAGTATCAATGAAAATTTGAATTGCCCATGCTAAGGTGCTACCAGAAACTTGCATAAAATTGTAAAATACGTATTAACCCTTATGCTGCTATTGGTTACTTAGGCCAATACAAAACGATGCAAAAATCCTGAGTAATGATTGAAACCTTGGCAAATGGGTACTCATTTGAGAGTACTCAGTGAGAGCTTTCAAATGAATACCTAAATGATAGGGTTTCAATGGTTTTCATAAAATTTTGCATCCATGTGCTTTGGACGAAAGTAGCCTCAGCATTGGAAGGCTTAAAACAGAAGATACATAATGCATGGCCACACAGATCTGACTTACAATAGAAAACATTACCATCAAGGGTCGATATGGTTTTGAAAATTACAACTGTTTTGCCCTAAGCATCAACATAATCTTAAAGCACGCAATTCATATCTAGAGCTGGTGCACAATCTGACAGATGTGGAAATAAATTTGCAACACAGAAACATCTTCATAACAATTGAATGAAAGATGTTGTACATGATAGCTTTGACAATCACTCTTCAAATATTTCCCAAACATACATCTATACTCTGCACAGGAGTTATACCCAAACTCTTGCAGTCTAGATAGAAACAGGTTTCGCATGAGATGTTTGGTTTATCTCACTAGCATTGAATAAAATGTAGCAAACGCTTATAAAACAGCCTTATTGTTAAAACCCGCATTTTGAATATGAGCAGCCGTATACCAGTTATATACTCTAAGTTGACACACTCTCTGACTTCTGCTTCCCATTTCTATCACCAGCCTGCCTCTTAGCAGTTTTTCCAGCTGTTTGCGAAAACCCTTCAGAGCCCTGAGTATGTCAGGGTTTTCGGGATCGTCAGGGTTGAGTGTGGTGTAGATATGAAGTGGTAGCCAGCCTGTATACTAATATACCATTCATACATACACTCTAAGATGACACACTTTCAGCAGACTTCTGTTTCTCTTTTTTATTGCCAGCCTGCCTCTTTTGCAGTTTTTCCAGCTGTTTGTGAAAACCCTTAAGAGCCTTGAGTATGTTGGGGTTTTCGGGATCGTCAGGGTTGAGCGTGGTGTAGATATGGAAGTGGTAGGCAGCCTGTATACCATTCATACATATACTCTAAGATGACACACTTTCTGCAGACTTCTGTTTCTTATCTTTATTGCCAGCCTGCCTCTTTTGCAGTTTTTCTAGCTGTTTGTGAAAACCCTTAAGCGCCTTGAGTATGTTGGGGTTTTCGGGGTCGTCGGGGTTGAGGGTGGTGTAGATGTGGAAGTGGTAGGCAGTTCTCTCTAGGAGGTGGGGTCTGGGGATCTCGACGTGCCCCTCCTGGCGCAGCAGGCGCTCGCAGACAAGGGCGAAGTTCTTGTGCCAGTAAGCAGGAAACCCCTCCTTATGTTTCAGCATCTCATCGCGGTAGATCTGAAAAATTACAGCCAAAATCGTTAAGTTGAACCAAACGAAAAGTCGCAACTTTAAAATGTTATGAAATATTCCACAACATAAATGCATGTCAAATCACAGTTAAGGTATGAGAGAAGTGAAGTTTTCTAGTTTGGTAGAAATTGAGTTCATGAGTTAATACTGTATATCCCGAATATTTCAAGGTACGAAATATTCACGGTTTTAGTGCAGAAAGTTTTTTTTTTTAATTTTAGAGTTTTAATTGTTCACTGTTGGCTCAGTATTGAATGTGAGCACCCTCTTTCAACTATTTAGATAAGATTTTCTAATTTTTCCCACTAGGATATTCTGTCAGAGAGATACTCCCCAAATAGCCAAGCTTTGAAAGGTGCTACAACTAACAAGTTAACTCTTATGTTGCTGGTGGCTAATTTTGCCAACACAAAATGAATCAAAAAAGCTGAAAAATCATCGAAACCCTGGCAAATGGGTACTCATCAGAGAGTACTCAGTGAGAGCTATCCTATGAATACCAACATGGCAGGGTTTAGATTGTTTTCAAAAATATTTGCATAACTTGTCCTTTCGATGAAAGTAGCCTCAGCACTTGGAAGGGTAAATCACCGTTTCACTTACATGGTAGGCATTGACATAGAGCTCCCTCTGGTGGTTGGAATCATTAACCTCAGCAGCCTGCTGGAACATGTAGAGGGCGCTACTGATCCTAGAGATAAAAACAATAATAATAATGATAATGATAATAATAATAATGATAATGATAATAATAGTAATAATAATAATAATAATGATAATAATAATAATAATAGTAATAATAATAATTATACTGATAATGATAATAACAAGAAGAAACAAGATAGACGCCAGTGGCGTCAAGAGGTTGATTCCTTGTATGTCTTTTTGTAGTTAATCATTTGCAATTTTTTGTTTTTTTAATATTTTGCTATTTTGAAATTTTTCTGATTTTTGTGTTTTTTCGTTAGTGGTTACAGCCTGATACACACTTGTAATGCTGCTGATGATACTTACAGACTTTTTAATCAAAAACCAAGTTTGTGAATAGACATTAATATCAGTTTGGAGCACTATAAAACATTTTCCTTTTTTATGAAATTCTTTATCTTTTTATCATACCTAATAGTGCCAAAAAATACATCTGAAACACATATCTTTCAAATTTTTCATAAGATTTCTATCTAAAACCCTCCCTCAAATATTTTCCAAAACTATAACCCACTTCTAGCTATCCAGAAACTTTGACAAACTCACCACCCACCATCACCTATCCAGTAGATCACCAAACATGAACGGGAAAAGCCCACATCCTGCACTGCAAATGACAGTCAACAAAACCCCACCAATAGCATGCTTGCCACAACTTACTTAATGCTGCCTGAAGAACTTTAGTCCGTGACTTACCCTTACATGAAAATGGCCAAACACTGCCAGAATGCAAACATGCACAGGGATCAACCTTATGGTCCCTTAAAGGGCATATGCCCCTGAACCATGTGATTTTGCTACCAGATGATGAATTATAGGAGCCAAGTTTGTGAACGGACATTAAATATCAGCTTAAAGCATTTTAAAAACTTTTCCTTTTTTTGAAATTCTTTATCTTTTCATCATACCTAATAGTGCCAAAAAATACAGCTGAAACACAAACCTTTCAAACTTTTCCCTGGGAGCATGCCCCAAGATCCCCAAACCTGGACAATGCACCCCTGGCAAAACCATACCGTCGTGGTGGCCGCACAGGAATTTAATAGCCCCTAAACTTAAAATCCTGGGAGCCAAATCTGCTCCTGTCTGAAAATGTTAAAGTCAATCACTGATGCATGTAACAAACTGACTGGCTGCCTGCAAATAACACCACATCAAAATCAAACATGTTGCCAACAGCCAAAAATCCACTCCCCCTTAACAGAGGCTTGTGACTCTCCCCCACAACACAAAATGTTAACACATAAGCTAAGTATATACAACAAAGCCCATGCATTAAAATAAGTGCCGGCTCTCAAATATTAAAAAAGACCAACAGTTAAACAGCGAATAAAAAATTTCATCATAACCTAAAATTCAGCACGCATAAATAAAATGCAACTTTTGACAAACTAAACTAATCACTAAGCCTATCCGCCAAATATAAACATGAACATTTTAACACACATACTTCAGAAAAAGAGAGCGATGGGGGGCGGGGTTAAAAATTTGACATCTGACATATCATCAAAGTAACACAAAACATTTACATGAAGATGGCCAAACACTGCCTAAAAGCAAACATGAACAGGGATCAACCTTATGTACCCTTTAGGGGCATATGCCCCTGGTTCATGTGATATTGCAACCAGATGAAAAAATATATGAGCCAACTTTGTGAAAGGACATTAAATATATGTTTGGAGCATTTTAAAACATTTTCCTTTTTCCTTAAATTCTTTATCTTTCTATCATACCTAATAGTGCCAAAAAATACATCTGAAACACATATCCTACAATTTTTTCATAAGAATTCTATCTAAAACCCTCCCCCAAATATTTCCCAAAATTATAACCCACTTCTAGCTATCCAAGAAACTATGACAAACCCACCATCACTCATCCAGTAGATCACCAAACATGAATGGGAAAAGCCCACATCCTGCACTGCAAATGAGAGTCAACAAAACCCCACCAATAGCATGCTTGCCACAACTTACCTGCTGCTGCCTGAAGAACATTAGTCCGTGACTTACCTTTACATGAAAATGACCAAACACTGCCTGAGTGCAAACATGCACAAGGATCAACCTTATGGTCCCTTAAGGGGCATATGTTCCTGGATTATGTGATTTTGCTACCTGATGATGAACTATAAGAGCCAAGCTTGTGAATGGACATTAAATATCAGCTTAGAACATTTTAAAAAAAATTCAACTTTCTTGAACTTCTTTATCTTTTTATCATACCTAATAGTGCCAAAAAATACATCAGAAACACAAACTATTCAATTTTTTCCCTGGAAAAATGCTCCAAAACCCCCAAACCTGGACAGTTAAAACATTTCCCTTCCACTGAAATTCTTTATCTTTTTATCATACCTAATAGTGCCAAAAAATACAACTGAAACACATATCCCTCAATTTTTTCAAAAGAATTCTATCTAAAACCCTCCCTCAAATATTTTCGAAAACTATAACCCACTCCTAGCTATCCAAGAAACTATGGCAAACTCACCACCACTAATCCAGTAGATCACCAAACATGAATGGGAAAAGCCTACAACCAGCACTGCAAATGACAGCCAACAAAACCCCACCAGCAGCATGCTTGCCACAACTAACATGCTGCTGCCTGAAGAACTTTAGTCCGTGACTTACCTTTACATGAAAATGGCCAAACACTGCCTGAATGCAAACATGCACAAATATCAACCATATGGCCCCTTAAGGGACATATGCCCCTGGCCATGATCTTCCGCCACTAAAGCAGGTCCAGCACTACCAGAAACCCAATATGCATGCAATAACTTTGTACTTAAACCTAAAATAGACTGATACACACTTGTAATGCTGCTGATGATACTTACAGACTTTTTAATCAAAAACCAAGTTTGTGAATAGACATTAATATCAGTTTGGAGCAATTTAAAACAATTTCCTTTTATTTGAACTTCTTTATCTTTTTATCACACCTAATAGTGCCAAAAAATACATCTGAAACACATATCTTCCAAACTTTTCATAAGATTTCTATCTAAATCCGCACTTAAAAAAACTTCCCTATTTTTGAATTTCTTTATCTTTTTATCACACCTAATAGTGCCAAGAAATACAACTATAAGAGCCAGTTTGTGAATGTACATTAAATATCAGTCTAGAACAATTTCAAAAAAAATTCCCATTCTTTGAACTTCTTTGTCTTTCTATCATACCTAATAGTGTTAAAAAATACATCAGAAACACAAACTTTGTAATTTTCCCTTTATTTTGATCAGTATTTTCGTTTGTTTTGCATCTTGGGCGATACAAATGCAGGGAGATGCTGCCTGGGCCCGAGCACTGGGTTGAAGGGGTATGGGACCGGCATCGGCATCATAGGGTAGAAGCCTGCATACTTCAGGTCTGCTACTTCACTCATGTTGAGAAGAGTTTCTAGGGACAGAACTGCAGGCAGCACTAAACATCAGGTAGACTGAAGGTACATCAGAGAAATTCAATACACCATGCAACCTGAAAAAATAATCATACATACCATCAAAGCAACACAAAAATATCAACACAAAACATATCTCACCAAATGCAATCTTATATTATCACACCGACACAATATCTTCTTTAAACAGTAATTGTTTTGTTTGAGGGACAGTGAAGATTTGCATGGTTTCTATATTTTGTGGATGTGTTTTTATAAAATTGTATATTGAGTGATAGTTTTGTATTGATACTTTTGTATTTATTTCAATTTAATGTATGCTTACTATTTTGGGTTGTCAGGTGAATCAAGTTCCTATGATGCTCTTTGGTGTAGATGCAGTATGATGTCGAAGCCAGTTTCTATGAGTGCTGCCTGCAGTTATGTCCCTTGACACCCTTCTCACCATGAGTGAAAATGCAATCCTGAAGTATGCAGACCATTAACCCTGCCATCCCATGCATTCGCATTACATGCTCTTTGGGCTTATAAGTTTGTGACCAATAAATTATAAAGTGTGTACTGTTATAATTTATTCGGTCACCAAAACATTATCAGACCTTCTAAAGAGCAAGCTACATGAGAACGGAAGGGATGGCAGGGTTAAAGGTCTGCTAACTTCAGGACTGCATACTACACTCATGGTGAGAAGGGTATATATACTGACTGCTGAAATCGCGATAAAAATATTTACTACTTCCGTTTTTTTCAAAGTTGTTTTCTTACGATTGTGGGGATAAAAAAAAATCCACAAATGGGCAGGATGGATTATTTAGAGTCTGTTTTCTTGAAGTTGAAACTTTTTTTCCGGTTTTAGTGGCGAAATTAATAAGTAAATTTAGAATTTCGCCAGGGTTCCTAAATCAACATTCCAAAAAGCCGTTTTTGCCGTTTTTTTCCGAAGTCGCCATTTTTTTTCAAAAATTACAAATATAAGCAACAAGTTATGATAATAGGGTAAAAGCCCTATTTGTTGCGAACACTTTGATGGGCCATTTGTAAATTTTGACCCAGAAACGGCGACGTGACAATTTATTGAAAAAAGTATGTTTTTTGTGTGAAATGCACACAATGCATATCAATGCCCTAATCTCGCTATATCAAAAAAATCAACTTCCGGTTGTAGCGAAAAGCTATTTTTTCGCTTCCAACCTGAAGTTGAATTAAAAAAATGATTGAATCAGATAGATGAGGATCTCATCTATCCAGGTAGGTAGTCATATTGTGATCGGGGGGAGATAGCTTGATGAAATTGACAGGAATCGGCGAGGTACCATTGACAATGTACTAATCGCCGTGGTCAACACGCCACCATCGATGCGTGTTGACAAATATCTCAAAATATTTTCGATTTTCCGAAACCAAAAGAATTAATCTTAATAATATAGATACTTGGCTTGTTAATTCTTTTGGTTTCAGAATTTTAGAGTTAGAGATGGCCACAAACGAAAGCTTTGAAATCGGGGTGCAAATTTCGTCAAACCCGACCCATCGCCATGTTCACGCCACCATCGATGCGTGTTGACAAATATCTCAAAATATTTTCGATTTTCCGAAACCAAAAGAATTAATCTTAATAATATAGATACTTGGCTTGTTAATTCTTTTGGTTTCAGAATTTTAGAGTTAGAGATGGCCACAAACGAAAGCTTTGAAATCGGGGTGCAAATTTCGGCAAAACCGATATTCAAAATGGCGGAGGGTAACCTAGCCAATGTAAAAAATACGTGAATGAACACGTAAGTAAAATAGTACAAAGAGAAATACAAATAGCCGCCCATTGGTTAATAAACCGCGGGAAAGAGTACCACGTGGTGTGACGGTGAGGCAGTGAGACCGCTCATTGGATAATTCACCAGAGACAAACCACGTGGTGCTGTCTGCTGAAATCGCGATAAAAATATTTACTACTTCCGTTTTTTTCAAAGTTGTTTTCTTACGATTGTGGGGATCAAAGAAAATCCACAAATGGGCAGGATGGATTATTTAGAGTCTGTTTTCTTGAAGTTGAAACTTTTTTTCCGGTTTTAGTGGCGAAATTAATAAGTAAATTTAGAATTTCGCCAGGGTTCCTAAATCAACATTCCAAAAAGCCGTTTTTGCCGTTTTTTTCCGAAGTCGCCATTTTTTTTCAAAAATTACAAATATAAGCAACAAGTTATGATAATAGGGTAAAAGCCCTATTTGTTGCGAACACTTTGATGGGCCATTTGTAAATTTTGACCCAGAAACGGCGACGTGACAATTTATTGAAAAAAGTATGTTTTTTGTGTGAAATGCACACAATGCATATCAATGCCCTAATCTCGCTATATCAAAAAAATCAACTTCCGGTTGTAGCGAAAAGCTATTTTTTCGCTTCCAACCTGAAGTTGAATTAAAAAAATGATTGAATCAGATAGATGAGGATCTCATCTATCCAGGTAGGTAGTCATATTGTGATCGGGGGGAGATAGCTTGATGAAATTGACAGGAATCGGCGAGGTACCATTGAGAATGTACTAATCGCCGTGGTCAACACGCCACCATCGATGCGTGTTGACAAATATCTCAAAATATTTTCGATTTTCCGAAACCAAAAGAATTAATCTTAATAATATAGATACTTGGCTTGTTAATTCTTTTGGTTTCAGAATTTTAGAGTTAGAGATGGCCACAAACGAAAGCTTTGAAATCGGGGTGCAAATTTCGTCAAACCCGACCCATCGCCATGTTCACGCCACCATCGATGCGTGTTGACAAATATCTCAAAATATTTTCGATTTTCCGAAACCAAAAGAATTAATCTTAATAATATAGATACTTGGCTTGTTAATTCTTTTGGTTTCAGAATTTTAGAGTTAGAGATGGCCACAAACGAAAGCTTTGAAATCGGGGTGCAAATTTCGGCAAAACCGATATTCAAAATGGCGGAGGGTAACCTAGCCAATGTAAAAAATACGTGAATGAACACGTAAGTAAAATAGTACAAAGAGAAATACAAATAGCCGCCCATTGGTTAATAAACCGCGGGAAAGAGTACCACGTGGTGTGACGGTGAGGCAGTGAGACCGCTCATTGGATAATTCACCAGAGACAAACCACGTGGTGCTGTCACGTGATTAGCCGATCGCATTAAATATGCAGAAAACCCACGCATGCGCATCCACCCACGCATGCGCATCCAACGGCCGCCCCACCAGACCAGACGCGCTACAGAATCGTATTGGAGTGAAGAAAACGTAATGTATAAACACGTAAAAATCCACCAAAAAAAAACTAGGCAACCCACAGAAACAATGAAACAAACTCTATAAACTACACACCCAACTCTAACAGAAACATTAAACAAAACGACCCCACCACACCCCACTCTCCAGATCATTCGCCTAGAATTTTCCAAAAATGCCATGTAAGACAACATAGGGAAAATGCATCAACCAGCTCCCAGGACCCCCCCCCGGGAATGCAAGACAACAAAAGCGAACTGAATATAGGTTGTTGTTTGTACAACAACCTCTAAAAAGGTAATATAAATAACAACAATAATGATAATAATAATGATGATAATAAAAATAACAATAATAATAATACTAATAATGATAACAATGATAATGATAATAACAATGATAATAATAATGATGATAATAATAATAATAATAATGATAATAGTAATGATAATAACAATAACAATAATAATAATAACAATAATAATAATAATAGTAATAATAATGATAATAATAATAATAACAACAATGCGGTTCACTGTTAGCATTGAGCCGTACATCCTTTTATGAGTCGGAGTGAATTTCAAGATTTATACACGTTATCTCATTTATCATGGCATCATTGCAGGTGCTGTGGTAAAATCAGACCTGTTTAGTTTTACAGGGCAGGAAAGATTTGTAATGCATGTTATACTATTTTTCAACTTATGGAGGCGTCCTGTTTCTACTTAGGCCTAGAAAAAAATGTTTGTTTTCTTTAATGGTTAAAAAAAATAGGGTAGATAGGTAAGCAAAAGAAAATTTTTTTTGATTTTTTTTTTCAAAAATGCATGTTTTTATGTATTTTTTACGTTCATTTGGAGTTGGAACGGAAAAAACAACTTTGGGGTAGGGATTTTTGAATAGAAACTTGTCAGGGTAGGGTTACAGGAAACAAACAACTTTCTAAGCCTTATATAGTAAAATGATACAAAAATACCTCCACCACTAATATAGGTTAAACAACAGTGGATCTTCATTCCAAAATCAACTGACACACATAACCCTCAACAAATGTACAGTTGCATTCATTTCATGAGTTAATCATATTCTAAATATGGTAATGATAATGGACACTTCTATATCATTTTCTTATTTTCGTTTTTTTATTTTTATTTTTTCTTATCTCTTTCATCAAAATCAATTTTTCATCTAATTCATTCTATCGTTTTATTCTCATTTTCATTTTTTTGTTTCTATTTTTTTGTTATCTGTTTCATCAAAATCAATTTCTCATTTAATTCATTCTATTTAAGATGATTTTTGATGATAGTCAATGAGAGAGGGTCTACCCACCTTCCATGCCACATTTCATTATTAGCCACATGTTCCCAAGAATGGCGTTCAAAGCTGAAATAGAAAAATGTTCAACAGTTTCGGAATAACTCATACTCTTTGTTATCAACAATGTTGTGTTAACCCTTATGCTGATGGTGGCTAATTTGGCAAATACAAAATGATGCAAAAAACCTGAAACATGACTGGAACCCTCGCACATGGGTACTCATCTGCAAGTACTCAGTAAGAGCGTAAACTTTATGAATACAAACATGACAGGGTTTAGAATCTTTGCGTCCTTGTGTTTTGGATGAAAGTAGCCTCAGCATTCGAAGGGTTAATATGTATACTTAATTTGGCCTTATTCTCCTCAGAAGGCTGATGGTAATAGAAATAGAAATCTACAGATTCAATAGCACTGTGAGCATGTATTATGAGTAACACAGAATTTCTCTTCTGAAAAAACCAAGAGATAAAAGACATAACTTAAACTAGAATGGCTTTGGTACATGATGAGCATTGCACAGATTTTAAATGATGCTATTCAGGCATAAAAATCTAATGTTACCTGTGAATTGTACACTTTACCTGTCTACTGGATACTTCCAAGCGTCCGCAAGTGAAGTTGTGGCATTTCTCCATATGCCTGGCTTGAAGGGGGTACCCTTTTTCACTACTTTCTGGCAGGGTCCATAGGGCCAGAGTTCATAGCCTAGCTGCCAGGAGAGCTCATGGGTCTGGATTCCTATACACAGGAAGATGTTGGTATGTCTATAAAGCGAAATCAGAAAAAGAAAATACGACATCATCAGAATCTTTGATTTCCTACGACAGGAAGATGTTGGTATGTCTATAAAGCGAAATCAGAAAAAGAAAATACGACATCATCAGAATCTTTGATTTCCTACCTGTGAGATGAAAAGTTTAACCCTTATGCTGCTGGTGGCTAATTTAGCCAATACAAAAACGATCGATGCCAAATACCTGAAAAATGACTGAAACCCTGTCACATGGAACTCATCTGAGAGTTCTCAGCGAGAGCATTCTAATGAGTACCAACATGACAGGGTTTGGATGGTTTTCAAAGATATTTTGCAACCATGCACTTTGGTCGAAAGTAGCCTCAGCATTGGAAGGGTTAAGGCAAAAAAACATGAATTTCAATTATTGTTTTTTTTCTTATTTTTAATTGAGAAACTACTGGCAGAGGAAATAAACACGACATATGCATTCAAACTGCAAAGATATTGAGTAATTAGTTTAGAATTATTCTATTCATAAATTTTCTTATCTTTTGAATACTTTTTTTTCATGCAAGGCAAAACTTGATCTGGTGTGATATGCTTTCACACTACTACATATAGATCAATACAGAGAAATCTCACTATGCTTCAAGACAGTACACATTCTAATACACTGATTATCTCAGAGCACTCTGCCAGGGCGACGATACCGTCTTCCGGTTGGATTGCTACACGACTAGTATCTCTGCTCCCAAAAGCACGATCAATCTCGTGGTCCCTACATGGTTTGGAAGTTTCGTTCTGTTTCATGGTACGATTTCAAAATTATACCAAATATGAAGCTTCCATGCAGTTTTCGCCATTCAGTTATTTGTAATTGCGCAAACTATGATATTCATGACATTTCGGGTGTAATGCCTCAGTACTATTTGCGATAGCTCATGAGAAAATGCGGTGAAAAGTCCTGCATTGACCAATCAGCCAGTCGGCCGTCCAGCGCTCTCGCAACAAACAGGCCACTGCGAGAATGACGTCATTGTTGATTGTAATTTTGACCACGCGCGTCGCGTGCATCACACGTTTTGACCAATGGGATATATTTAATGACGTCACTTTCAAAATATTCCGCGAAATAGTCCCGACGTAGTGGCAGAGATACTATGCGTAGCGGGATCTCTGGGTAGGAGAATGATCTCAGAGAAGTAAATTGACTTAGTTCTAAGTTTGTACAAATGATCATTATTCTTACCTCCCAAAATTCCTGTCCAGAAAATGTTTGAAAGTAAATGACTTCCTGCCATCTAAGTGAACTTTGCTCAGTGGGTACAGAAAATCTCCTGGGAATATGAGTCCTGGAAGAGCAAAGAAAGAAAGATAGGGATTTCTCAAAATAATCATTTATAACTCTTTATTGAATAATTTTTGGAAATAATTGAAGAAAAGTGTTATAGTGAAAATTGAAATAAGATCATGATGGTTAAACATTTAAACATTTCATTACAAAGTATTCATATTTGTCCGTATTCGTCCAAATAAGTGCATGTGTGCGCAGCAAGTTAGAAAAAATATTGCTAAAAGTATTGGCAATTTTACATTTAGCCTCACCCCACACCCGGTGCCTAATGGCCACTCAAAGATGGAACACTTAACGCTTTTTGTCTTTCGGTAGCTGTGTCTGATTGGACGATTGAGCGATGGCATGCAAAGGACTATTGACTGAATGGTGGATGACCGATAATGCAAAGTGTTCAAGCACTGGAAACTAAAGGTACGGAAACGTTTATGTTTACGGGGGAGGTTCAGAAGGCCATTGTACATCTCTTCATGCTCTTTTCCAGAAAAAGGGGGGGGGGGGGGGGGGGGGGGGTGGGGGGTGGGATGGTTATTTGGGGTCTGTGCACTTATTTGGATGAATAAGGTAAATATAGATGTTACCTGACATTTCAATTTAAGATAGACCTCAATGAAAATGTTATGAGGCATGAGGGTATATTAATATCACTTTCTGATAATGCTCAATGGATATTACAAGGCTTACGAAGGTTTACATTCTTTTCTATTTCTGATATCACACAATGTTGACGTTACCTGGCGTGAATTTGGCCAGTTTCGGGACGGACCAGTCATAGGTTAACACCTCCTGGTCAAAGAGATGAATATCTGGACGGATATTCTCACAAAGGTGTAGATATCTGTAAATAAAGAGAAAATCAAGGATCAATTCAAAAAGCATTGTATTGTTCATGCCAGTTCATATTGGTATATCCGTGCACCCACAGAGTAGTATATATAAGAGAAACAAAGTTTTCTTGGGTGTAAAACACAATAGTATATTGTAGACGTTTCGGCTATGAAGCCTTCTTCAGCCACGTTTCTTTTCTTGTAACAATCGAATCTGTTGTTGTGACGCTACTTCCGTTTTCCATTGTTTCTTTTGTTATGGTGCTTTTTGTTGGTTGTTGAGTACCCTTTGTTGCCGCCTTATATGGTATTTACTTGTTGTGCATGTTATATCCCGAGAATCTCTGTAAATTCTTCATTTCTACTGAAGAAGGCTTCATGGCCGAAACATCTATAATATACTATAATTGTGTTTTACACCCAAGAAAACTTTGTTTCCCTTATATATAATCTTGTTCATGCCAGTCAATTTATCACACAGAATATGTCCATGGTAATTCAATAAAAAAATCCAGCAAGCACTATTAATCAGTTGTAGATTAAGAAATACAGGTGAACATGTCAAATCCAATACTGCCACTAACAATTTACCACTTACCCTAGAGTATTGCTTGCCATAATTATCCCTTTGTCAGTATGACAGAGTTATTAGACATATTATCAGTTATCCTAGGTATACGGCAAGATGTCTGGGAGGAGCCAGGAGCATCACAAGAGGTTGTCAGTCCCTGTGCAATACTGCTGGCTGAACACAGACATCGGCGGTATACCATTTTCACAACAAGGATAACAAATTCATCATCAGCTCTCCCAACACCAATTTTAATCACTATAAGCACACCAAGTTCAAAGTTTAAGGTTCTTGCAGTGGAGATCAGAGGAAACACAAAACCAAACCAGGTCCACTCAGGCAGATTTCTCACTTGAACTCGCGAGTTGCATACCTAAATCCATCCTAATTACTTCCATCCTAAATCCATCTTATTCCAGATATACACCATGTTGCCATGGTACTACCGGAAGTAGTATAAATATACTTGGGTCCAAACAATGAATGTTGTGAAAAGCATTGTTAGGATACCAATACCGAATTAATCATGGACTCCTAACATTGACAATTGTTAATATGCAATGTTTGAAGCCCAAATTAGTCCAGTCAGGGAGAATGAATAACAAGTATAGGGTTACGTACCTGGTCCAGTGCAACAAAGAAATTGACCAATCAGCTGCTAGAATCAGAATGCAGCCGATGGAGTTCAGTGCCACCTAGCTGAAGTCATGACTGACCCAGTTCCGTTCAGATCACCTACCTTAGAGTATTGCTAGGCAGATCTCCCTTCGTCAGTATGACAGAGTTGTTAGGCATGCTGTTCAGTACCACCTTGCCAAAGTCATGAACAACCCAGTTCCCTTTCTGATCACACACTTCACAATTCCTTTTCTGGAAGAAAGAAACAAGAAGGACATCAATGGCGTCAACATGAGAATCATATTGAATGGTTTACTTTACTGGCCATGGTTTACTTTAAACTTTAGGTCTCTTTAAGATTTGGTCTCATCCAGATTTCAAATTCTTTTGGTTCTTTTTTTATTATAGTTTTTGGGCTTGTGACAGTTTCATCATGATTCCTTTTTAATTGTTCCGACTTTGTTTATTTTTGATATGCTTGTGCATAAGGACTATTCTGAAAGAGATAACTTATAAAACCAACTACTGACTGATGGCTGTGTGGTCCAAGGCATTGCCACTGACTGCTAGCTGTCTCTCACCATTGTGTGGGTTGTAATCCCATCCAGGGCATGTGCTAAAGTGGCCAGAGACTTAGAGTTAGGCGGTAGTTTTCACTGGGTACTCCACCAGTTACAACTGGCTAGTCACGACTTCGCCGCAAAGTGACGTAAAACAAAATTCCAAATTCCAGAGCAGGGTTGTAAATAAGGGGGGTGCCGGGAGCCCGGGGCTCCCTTGAATTATCATGCCGCACCCTCAAATCTTTGCAGGGAGCCCAAAGATTTACTAGTTTCTTTACACTCCACCTTTAGGTAGCTTTCGCAGATGCAATTGGGCTCCCTGAAAAAAACTTAATTCCGATCCCTGCAAAGATTTTTCATATATCTATGTTTTGTTATAATGGAGCAAGACTCACCCACTGTGCATAGACTATGAGAAGGGCGGAGAGCCATGTGGCGAGTGTGTGGACGGCAGACTTGCCGCTGCTCAGGTACCTGAGGAGCCTCATCAGGGTGGTATACCCCACGCCTATCATCACACACAGCACCATGTTAGTCTGCAGCCAGAAACGCTCAACCTGAAACACAAAAATCACAGTCCTGTGGATTATCATACACATATTAGCTTCCCTACTATGGGAGCATAGGGAGGATACCTTGAAACCCCAAAAATAAACCTGCACTCACCACTCACAAACTCGAGTAGCTCGAGCCCTGGGGCAAACTCGCCGAGCTCGAGCTGAAATGTACAAATCGTGAGCTTGTCTATGTTGGGAACACAAACGTAACACAGAGCACCTAACACACATTATTTACATACATAACTGCTTATCGCTGTCATGCCCTCTTTACAATCTCCAATGTATACATTCAAGCGGTGTTGAGTGTTATACTGACCTTTGTACCTCGTCAGCACATTTTAAAATTAAATAAACATGGCAATGTCAATAAGTCTCCGCCAATAAATATTCATTTCTTTATAGCTGGGCTAGAAAATAAGTATTTTTTTGGAAAATCGGAATGTCCGTGAGCTCATGAGCTCACAAGTCAAACGGGTGGTGAGCTCATGAGTTGATCTCCCTCCATGAGTGCAGCTCTACTGTGGGGTATGATACACATATAAGCTTCCATAGGGAGCATAGGGAGGATACCTTGAAACCCCAAAAATAAACCTTTGGGGCAGGGTCTTAGCCAGGATTTCAAAAACGCCTGTCCAATTCAAATATGGAAAGAATCCAATATATCAGAAAAATATTTTGTTTTAATTCTGCTCTGATCAACATAGTAGTAGTAGCAATAGTTGTAGTAGTATTGGTTTTGTAATATTGTAATTATGATTAGTGTGTGACTCACCACGCCCTGAAGCAGTGGACTGCTGAGGTCCAGGTTAGCCCTCCATGCAAAAAAGCAGCCATACAGGAGCATCATGCACAGGAAGACAAAAAGTACCCCACCACCACCACCACCACCAATACCACGCCTGAAAATAAATAGGACTGGACTTAAATTTAGAGACAGTTAGATTTAGAAGGATATAGCAGGACAAGAGGAAACAAACACACTCAAAATTCTGAATACCTATGAATTCTAGATGCAGACTTCGCTATTCAATGGGAACATTTAAAGCATAAATGAGTTTTGAGTCGCTTTATGCACATTCTATGGATTACCAGGTAACATGCAATTGGAAACATAGTGGAATTATCACATACCTTCTTCCCGCTACCACGAGCCCTACCACAGCAAAACACGGTCCCACAATCTGGTAGTCCACTACAAGGTACTCTAGGTAGGACCTACACGAACAAAAGAAAAATAACCACACAGAACTATAAACATAAAATGTTCATGCAAAACATTCCAATCCATTGCCATAAATTTGGAGTTTGTTTATTGCCACTGAGAGGAGAATCCAGCATTTCTGTGTAGGGGGGTTGATCTGTAGGGGAGGGGGGTGGTTAGTTTTAACAGAGAGGTACATACATCTACTTAATTATTATTCACCTTTGCATGCCTAGAGATATGCCAAACAATGTTGTCCAGATATGTTATACTTTTCAATTCATTATAGATGTAAGCATTAATGCACAAAATATTTGAAGCAGAGTTATTTTCTGATCAGTTGTTCTCCTTCATATATTTACCACAAAATGCTCTGGTCTATAAGATAACAACAAAAAACTTTTTGGCTCAAACAATCCCCTTCTGTATAAGCAACTGGTCTCTCTTCCTATCACTCTACTAGGCTGAATTGTACTAATAACCCTTATGCTGTTGGTGGCTAATTTGGCCTATACAAAATGATGCAAAACACCTGAAAAATGATTGAAACCCTGGCATATGGGTACTCACCTGAGAGTACTCAATGAGAACTATCCAATGAATACCAACATGATAGGGTTTAAATGGTTTACAAAAAGCTTTGCATCCTTAAGATTTGGATAAAAGTAGCCTCAGCATTGGAAGACATTCACGGGCCACAAGGGGAACTCAATTAAACCTGGAACACCTATGGAGTGGTGAGACAATACGCCTTTGGTGCACAATGCATTGAATAATCAAGACAAAAAGGCACTAACCTTAATTCTATCAAAGAATCAATGAAATAGATATACTAGCTTGAAAATGCTGTTGCGAATGGATATGCTTGCTTATTTAAAACACGATTTTGATTGTAAGATATAAATCAAAAATCAGAAGTAAAAAAGTTTAGATTAATTACTGAAAAATATTTCAAAATATACAACACAAGCAGCCAGCACTGAAATATTCTACCACAGGAGATATATTGTCTAGTTTTGCTTTGTAGAGCATTTCTACTCATCCAATTGTATATCTTCTTCTACCTTGAGGAAATGGCTGGCTGGCTATCTACAGCTCTACTGAAGGGACTCCCATAGTTACAGGCTTCGATGAATAAAAGAATGGATAAGTAGCGAGAGACCAATTACTATATGCGCGAAAGCCTGGCTATCCCAGCTATCTTGAATCTGGCCTCATTGTGACATCACTATAGGAGACAAAGACCAATGAAGGCTTTCGTATTGTTTACATTACAGAGAAACTTGCGCACCAACATGTGCAGAATGCGACTTTTGGGCTATTCACCACAGCCAACCTGTTCAAGTTGACTAGATGGTACGTTCAATATCCACTTGTTTTTATTCATCTACTAAGGCATGGGGGATGCAAGGATATGAAAGCCCTACTTACTTGATCCCTTCATGAAATCCTAGGCCTTCCTGGTCTTTTCCCTGAAATATCAAGTAGGTAAAACTAGTACAGTCATAACCAATCACAATAATTTATTTATTGAGAGAGCTCCAAAGAAAAATTGAAAAAAACTGGTGTCATTGAAGTTTCTCAACTTACAAAAACTTGTAAAACTTATTTTGCACAGAGCAAATAAAAATGTCTGTGAAAATAGGAAATACATACTTTATACAAATAACAATGGAAAATAATGAAATATAGAACAATTTAGAACCAGGAGAAGGCTTAACCCTTCCAATGCTGAGGCTAATTTCGTCGAAATCACAAGGATGCAAAGATTTTCAAAAGAGCATCTAAACCCTGTCATGTTGTAATTCATTGGATAGCTCTTGCAGAGTACTCTCCGATGAGTACCGATGTGCCAGGGTTTCAATCAGTTTTCAGACTTTTTACATCGTTGTGGATTGACTCCCTCCTACCATACAGAGTGGGCTTTACCCCTGGGTAATCATGCATGCTCCTAGATTTATGTCAAAATCTATATTTTCTTTCATTTATACCACTGAATATAGCATCTCCTTGAGCTAATAAAACATACATTCTAAAGTCACCAAGATACCCAGAGGTCAATGAACTTGGATGGGTAGGACATCAGGAAATTCTCTTGCAAATATGAAACTCTATAGATAAGTTCAAAATGTAATATTAGCGACTTTAACTGCGTGGTTCTAAGAAATTACGATTGCAATAGACCCATTTTGACGATCACTTGTAATGTTCATAGCTCGATCTGATTATCTTGAACCCTCAATTCACTTGTTAGGTGGTTGCATCGTGATGAAACCAGGCCTAGTCAGTATCATCGGCCACGAGTGGTAGATTAATAGTACATAAATTAGTATACCCGTGGACTACTCAGATGGTGCTTTAGGTGACGGACCACACACGAATATTACAATCCGCTATTATGGAAAAACAGATTGATCCGCAAAATATAAAGTCGCTAATAATTCTAACTTAATAATATCATATTTTGCAATGTTAAACCTGGCTTTGCTTACTGGATTTTCCCTTTATAAAAGGGATGATAACTGAACAAACTGGAAACTGGAACAGCACTTCAGTGCTGTAAACAGTTTGCTAAGCCTTGGTGGTCAAACGGTCCATCAAAATGAATAGTTCAGTCGTCCACCAGAAAAACTAGTGGTCTGTATCACTTTGATAACCAAAATCGTAGCCAACATAACCGAACATTCATGGTTAATTGTGATTAATTTATGAATTGTGACAGTATTGTAAAAGAAATGTGAAACTGGATGTGTGCTTACTCAATTAATGTGGTCAAAATATTTAGCAGACTTTCTGGGCAAGTAAACATAGACTTTTACTAGCCCATTCAAATTTTTGGTAGAAACGGACCGGCGGGCTACTGTCTATTTTCACCACTGGCACTTCCCATGCAATGCCCAGTATTAAGTTATCATGTAAGATAGTTATATAGACCCACTCTAGATGGCACTGCTCTGCAGGGTCTTCGCCAGGATTTCAAAAATGCCTGTCCAAAACAGCGATTTCAAAATATCTGCCCGTCCAGATTAAGCTACTTATCTACTTCAAATGCTTATACCAGCTACATTTAATAGCCTAGTGTGTCAAAAAGGGCAATTTACACTTCAGCTATGT
Organism: Maea johnstoni; assembly: GCA_963942565.1. Taxonomy (NCBI): domain Eukaryota; kingdom Metazoa; phylum Annelida; class Polychaeta; order Spionida; family Magelonidae; genus Maea; species Maea johnstoni. The sequence continues at coordinate 28,970,149 of OZ012686.1, forward strand.
CCTAGAAGATGGTTTTTTAGGAAAATATTTGGTTATTACACCCAGAAAGTCAAAATTGATGAATCATAATAGAAAATTTTGCCTGTGAAAACAGGAGGTTTTTAGGAAACTACCTGTCCAAAAAACAGGTAGCACGGGTCCTGGCTTAGTCCCTGCTGCTCTGTACGTATCATTAGAGAAACCTACCAGATTCCATGTTCCGTACTCCTGCCTGAGTAGATGTGTGATCATGCCTGCGATGGTGGTCTGGTCGCCCCAGGTCCAGCGCCCCCTATTGAGCCAGGAGCTGATCAGCAGGTAGAGGTACGGGTATAGGCCCAGGATGAAGGCAGCACATAAACACCCCATAGCTCTACCCGTCAATAGCTAAAATAAGAGCATAATTATTAATGATTTTAATAATAATAATGATAATAATAATAATAATAATAATAATAATGATAATAATAATAATAGAAATGATAATAATGATGATGATAATAATAATAATGATAATAATAATAATATTAATGATAATAATAAAAATAATAATAATAATAGTTATAATATTAATAATAATAATAATAATAATAATAATAATAATAATAATAATAATAATAATGATAATAATAATAATAATAATAATAATAATAATAATAATAATAATAATAATATGATAACAATTATAATGATTCAATATTTGATATTGCATTCTTTCCACCTATAATGTTCAAAAGCATATAATAACAATAGTCAGAGTTAAAGGTCCCTATGGTTAGATGAATTCCTCTTGAAATAGGAATGCTTTCAGTGTAGAATCCAAAGATTTTGCAATCATTAACACTTCAAATGCCTGGGCTACTTTCGTCCTAAGAACAAGGACGCAAAGTTCTTTGAAAACCATTCAAACCCTGTTATTTTGGCATTAATCGGATATAGCTCTCACTGAGTACTCTATGAGTACCCATGTGCCAGGGTTTCAGTCTTTTTTTTGGTGTTTGCATCATTTTGTAATGGCCAAATTAGCCTCCAGTAGCATACTTAGGGCTAATACTTAGGTCCAAATTAATCTTTATAAAGAAAGCAACCTGTCTATAAGGTGCAATACATGTTTTACCATCCAATGATACTTCATACTATTGAATAGATATTTCCTATTTAAGCCAATTACTATCATTTGGCCTGTTGTACCCTATACTTGTAAACAAATACTACCAACATACGTTATTTCCCTGTAATTTTTCTTGTTGCCTAATTATCTAGAAAATGATGAGTAGATACAGGGCTCAACATTAACTTTTGAAGGCACTTGCCAAGTTGGGTAGTTAAATTTTAATTTCTACCTGCCTGACACAATTTTGACCTTCCCTGCAAAAGGTGAGATAGAATAAACATGAAAGCAACTTTTCTGTTTGTATCAAACTTGTACCAATTAAGTGTTTTCTTGCTATAGCTTTATCTGTACTGTTGAAAAAATATTGAATTTCCTTTGTATTATAGTATCTCTGAAGTTACATGATGAAATTGTAGCTGCCATGTAGGGCAACCACACTCAGATTTTACCTGCCCTTCAGCCAATTTGAAATTTTTACCTGCTTCGGGTAGTAGAGCAGCCCTTAATGTCGAGCCCTGAGATAAGTGTGGTGAAGGTTGCAGTGATTGCCTGGATGCCCTTAGAATGCATATTCAGGTTGAAACGTGCTGTGCATCATTACCTAGTTAGAAGTGGATAATACATATTATCCGAGCAAGGTAACATATGTGACAGTATTGATTATTCTCTTAGGTCTAGAATAGAGGTATGACTATGTACTCTTTATGAGAGCATCCACACACATACAGAGGCATGGCTGAGCTAAGCTGCTGGGGATGGGGACAGGTAAGAGATAATTATATTAGCCTAATTTTACCCTTCCACTGCTAAGATTACTTTCGTCCAAAGCACAGGGATGCAAAGATCTTTAAAAACCATCCAATCCCTGACATATTGGTATTCATTAGATAGCTCTCACTGAGTACTCTCATACGTATGCATACCCATTTGCCAGGGTTTCATTCATTTTCAGCATTTTTGTATCATTTTGTTTTGGCAAAATTAACAACCAGCAGTATAAGGGTTAACCCTTACAATGCTGCGGCTACTTTTGTCTTATTAGGACCACAACGCAAATGTTTGAAAAACATCTAAACCCTCTCATGTTGGTATTCATTGGATAGCTCCCACTGAGTAATCTCAGCTAAGTACCTGTGTGCCAGGGTTTCAATCATTTTTCAGGATTTTTGCATATATAATAAGCACCATGACACAGGCTGGTGCTTAGAAGATGCCAAAAACAGATTGCATCATGGGATACATGGACGCCCCCATATGGTTGCCTCAGGCCTGTTACTTGATCACTTCTTTAAGCTATAACTGAGTAGTGCTGACGAGGACAGGTTCAGGGGAGGTCTTATTTGAAAGGTGACATGTATAAGCTCATTTTGAACCTAGATCATTCAGATGGTGCATTTGCCCTTTAAGGGTTAATACTGGATGGAGTTGCTGGGTGCATGCAGTTTACCTGTTTTTGGTTGAGGGTGAGGAGTGCCCAGAGAGCCAGGCACAGCACATAGACAACAATGGTGTGCTGGTTACACAGGCTCAGACCACCAACGAACGCTCCAACTACAGACACCTACAACACACAAAACATAATTTATATATATATATATATATATATATATATATATATATATATATATATATATATATATATATATTAATATATATATATATAATATATATATATATATATATATGTATATATATATATATATATATATATATATATATATATATATATATATATATATATATATATATATATATATATATATATATATATATATTATATATCTAGATTATTATTATCTATTATATAGATTATCTATCTATCTATACATTATGGAAATGAGTAGGACTAGTGGCATTCATGTCCATTTTCCTCCATTCGATTAGTAAATTGATCCAATTGCTTTGGATTTCCTTTTCCTTTTATATACCTAGCATATAATACTTCATAATTTAACAACATAACAGTTTGCAGATCCTCAAGAACTGTTGACCTGAGTCAGTGTCAGAAGTTGATTACGTCAAATGTGACTGCAGGAGACTTGACAAGTCTGCTTCTACCGGCATTACACATTAAGGCCTAGAAAAAAAACTGTTTGTTTCCTGTAAAAGTCTGAAAAATAATAGGGTAGGGAGGGCGGATTTTTTTTTTTCATTTTTTTTTTGTTCTATGTGTGTTTTATGCATGTTTATTTGATGATTTGTAGTCAGGAGGACTGAAAAAACATTAGGGTAGGGATTTTTTTGGATAAAAACTTGTTAGGATAGGGTTACAGGAAACAAACAACTTTTTTAGGCCTTATGTGGCCAATGCATAGTCTTAGCCAGCAGGGGATGGGCATCTTTTGGACACCCAAATCCTTAAAAAGCAACCCTCAGGACACCCACTTTTTATGTGACGAATTTCTTAAAAATGTTAATCTCAAGCATATAATTGATTTTTTTCATTTTCATATAATTGACATTGCATAAGGATAATAAGCCTCATTTTGATAGATTTATACATGTTGATGGTCAAAATCTTAGTATATTGTGATCCCTAGGACCCCTTTGGATGCCCCAAAATTTATCCATTGCCAATTTTGGGCACCCATTTTATAAATCCTGGCTAAGACCCTGGCCCAAAGAAATATAAATTGTAATATGAGTACAAAATTTATAACTCTTTAACGATATGTGTAAAGTGGCGCCACCTACCATGAGTTTTTCTTCGTCTCTGCTCTGCTGGAAGTGTACGGAGATGAGCATAAGGAGAGCGATGAAGAGGTTATTCATGGAGAACACCTCCACGGTGGTGGCCCAGGTCCACGTCAGCTTACTGAAGACAAACAGACCAGAAGACAGCAGGCTCGCGGGTACGCTGTGGGTCAACCTGAAGTCATTTAAAAAAAACAATAATAATAATAATAATAATAATAATAATAATAATAATAATAATAATGATAATAATAATAAGAAGAATAATAATGATAACAATAACAATAATGATAATAATAATAATAATAATAATAATAACAATAATAATAATAATGATAATAATAATAATAATAACAATAATAACAATAATAATAATAATAATAATAATAATAATAATAATAATAATAATAATAATAATAATAATTATCATAATAATAATAATAATAATAATAATAATAGTTATAATAATCATGTTTATATTAAGAGGGTAAGCTCTCTGGCATATTTACAAGTAGCCCAAGCACTTTAATAATTAAGAGTTTTTTGGGCTCAGGGTGGCCCATATTCACTGAAAATAACTTGATGTTATATCAGCAAGATTTATAGCTAGGTTCATTTCTTGTGAAATGGCAACTGGTAAAAGATTGATGGTTGCCCAGATTTCACATTTATTATTTTGCAAAATAATCAATGTGGTCAAAATTCCTAGGGTGGTCCAAATTTCTGAGAATTTGCGGTAAGTACTGTACCTGAGCACTGTTAGCTGAAGCAGCCCTCCTGCTGCTGCTGATAGTAAGGCATTGAGAAGGTTCATCCTCCAAGCAGGGTTGGCCCAAGGAATGGCCACAATAAACAGCTTTCCCAGGAGGGTAAAAAGGGGGTACCCAGGGGGATGGGCCACGCCCAGCTCATGAGCAGCAGTTATCAATTCACCTGCAATAAAACCAGTCATACCTGTAGCAACCTAAAAAGGCTGAATATTCACAGCTTTCTATCTGACAGTAGGATCTTTGGAAAAGAATGCGTAGGAAAAATGACATTTTGTATAATAACCTGAATTCAATCAAAAACATTTTCTATTTCAAATTATTTATCACATACAAACAGATATTCTTAAAATATTTTACTTCTTTTTTAAATCAAGCTAAATTTAATTTCACAATATATCATGCATCTTTTAAAATATTGTTCAACTTTGTTAGATATATCATGCAGCTTTCAAAATATGGTGCAACTTTTAGAAATATATTTTTTTAAGGTTTTCCCATTTACCACTGACCTTCTCCACTAAAAGTGTAGAACCTGGCACAACACCCACAACTTCTCTGAAGATCATTATACATGTTCCCAAAAGATATACATGCTCCCGAGTAGCATGATATATTTCTAAAAGTTGCACCATATTTTGAAAGAAGCATGATAATATTAAACAAAGTTACATGATATTTTGAAAGTTGCATGATATTTTGAAAGTTGAATTAATATCATTTCGGCATGCCATAGAGTGGGGGGGGGGGGGGGGGAGGGGTCCTTAGAAAATTTAAAACCATTGTAGGTGGTCTTATTTGAAAGGTGACACGTATAGGCACATTTTGAACTTATCGAATCATCATGATGGTGCATTTGCCCTTTAATGAGCAAAATCAACATTTTGCGGAGTTGAGGGGGGGGGGGGGGGGGGGGGGGGGGCCTTAGAAAATTTAAAACCATTGTAGGTGGGGTCTTTTTGAACCTATCGAATCATCATGATGGTGCATTTGCCCTTTAATGAGCAAAATCCTTAGAAAATTTAAAACCATTGTAGGTGGGGTCTTTTTGAAAAAAATAATCAGTATCAGGGGGAATCTGAAAATCGGTGCATTCCTCCTCCATCCAGGCGTTTTTTCTCTGAAAGAGCCCTAATGTAAACATGGCAGAAAACACAGCAATTTTATGAAATTCCATATTCCAACTAAATGTAATTGGCCACCTTACCTGAGTCCCCTCCAGGCACAGATGGATGCACAGTGGGGATATAGAGAGCACTTATCACACCTGTGAAAATATAGGCCACTATCAGGTCCTTCTTCCATGGCCGCTCACTGAAAAACAAACATTAACCATAGTACAATAAACAGAATGTCTCTGGAGCAACTACAGATGTAGCCTGGTCCTCAGGCTGAGTTAGGTATAACGCCCTCACTACTCATTAACCTGGGTGTTAAGTAGGTTAGATGTCTTTCTCAAACAGAAGGCAGCACAGTTTTCATGAGTTGCAGTTCGAAGATCATGTGTTACGGACGACAGCTCAAGTGTGTCCCCCTTCTTGATTAATTCAGAACTAAATCTGGAGTGAACTCAAATCAGGGTAGATCAGTGAAAGATCCAGTTAACACTGACTTGTAGCAGCTACTACAAATGCTACATGTACCACTTGTAAAATGCGTATATGGATTCTTCAAATGAATATTCTTACAATACTGACATTGACATTCAATAAATGCGAATATACGCCTGCACCTATACAAAATAAGGGTTTGTGGTACATACTGTTGGCCATTCAGGTCACACAAATGCCACACGAGGGGGTTGTACTGGCAGTAACCTAGCATACTGCAGTGACATCTATCCACAAGTGATGACATTTAAATATGTCCTGGTATGCAAGCTACTGCCAACGCTGCTCTTACGGAACCCATTGTTTTTAACTTTTTGTTTTCTGTAGTTGACACCTGGTAGTGTTTTCAGAAAACATTTACAGTCTTTGGGGCACTACCGCCGTACCGTGTGTGTGTATAAACATACCTTTTGTCTCAACTCTGCAAAATGCGGATTTTACTCATTAGGTCCCATTGTAAAATTTGTCTATTGCCAACAATACATTCTCGCGTGTTTGTATTGTTCGCAATAGACAAACACCCGTGATTGCATTATTGGCAATGTGCAAATTGCCTGCCACTGATATCTCTCGACCAATCAGAAGTGGTGCTTAAAATGTGCCCTGCCCTGATAATGTCAGCCTCCATGCCCAGACTCAGGCCTATTTTTTACTCCTCAGGAGTGCTGAGGAGGACAGACTTGCGGGTGGTCTTATTTAAAAGGTGACATGTATAGGCACATTTTGAACCTATTGAATCATCATGATGGTGCATTTGCCCTTTAATGAGCAAAATGAACATTTTGCGGAGTTGAGACAGAAGGTATGTGTATACATACACACAGTATGGCTCCAAAGAGGTTTGGACAGCAAACTCGAACGTTTTGTTGCAAAAAAATTGAAAAAGCTCACAGTCTGCCAAGCTTGAGGCAGAAAGACTATAGTGGCGCCACCAGTGTCACTTTTCAGAATCAAATTGAACCCCCTTCTGGATCAGCCCCTGCATTTCTATATTTAATACATGGACGGAGGCGGGAATGATCAACACCGGTGAATATGTGTCTGTACTGTTACACTGCCATCAGGCACTGTCAGGGGCAGTGCCAGTCACTCATAGACTAATAGATGTTCCTGCCATGGGCATGCCAGCAGGGGGTGGTTTTGAGAGATGAATTTCAGATCTATTACAATTCTGGGTTCAAATTCTGTGGGTTTCCCACGAAAGCCTACCTATTATCATCACATGAGTCTCCAGACCCATGTTTCCGATACCTTTCCTGTTTATTTTTTCGCGCCATCATTCACCCAACGCCGTTCACGTTATCGCTAGCCAGTTGTAAACATTGGAGTGCACACGCACGCCATTTTGGAAATTAAGGTCACTGAGAGGTCAAGGTCGAATGGGAGAGACCCGACACTTAGGCTTCTAGTTTAGATTTCTAATCTGTTACTTATCCATCATCGAACGTCAGTTTTCAAGAGATAAGAAGGAATTTCATTACAACAATTTATATTTTTGTTCTTTACTAATGAAATCGTCTCACTTCTTGTGTTATTCTTATGAAATTATTAAAATTCGTATGTAAGACGTATTGTCTTTCGGGCCCCTATCACAGGAAAGCATCATGGCGAGCAAGGTGAGTGTACCTGTCAGATAGCTGTCATGCTATGACATTTTGCCACGTCTTCCCAAAATTACCATACAACCAATACTAGTGAAAGTAAGCCCGCATGCCCTCTTCGCGTATAATATGTTGTGCGTGATTCATACCAACAGAACTACAAGGAAATCCAACCACCCATACTTGCCCTTGCTTGTTGTGGTCTACGTGGTCAAATGTATTGATGACTGTTGTGGTCATTGTAACCCTTTTACTTTAAATACCCTTACTTTAGCATGTCATCTTAGTGTGGTTGTCTTAATGTTCATTTGTAATAAACAGAGTTAGATTACCATAATTCAGTACCCATTGCATTGAAGAACCAAATAAATGAGTAATTAAAATCTAGCACAAGATTCAAGAGTGGTCTTTTAGTCTACAAGGGTTGTGCCACACCCACTTTTGGCCAGGGACTGCTTTATTGTGTGTCTCCCTTTTTGTGGATCTTTATACTGCCCACACCGGTTCCTCATGATAAATGCATGTACATACAATAAATTAATCATACATCATGTATGTGGTGTGTCCTCCTTGCAAATGATACCATGGGCACGGGTCCATGTGCACATGCATCTGCCCTAAATACTACAACCAGATAACCCGGTCTGGATCTTGAGGTGACTGATTCATTGAATGGAACATGGTAACTAATCTGTTATTTCCCCCTGAACTCTGTGACCATGCTCGCTGCCGATCTAGCAGCTCAAAGTCACATTGAGGAGCTTGGATGAAGGTCAAGGTTATCTGGGCCTGCAGTGGTGTAGCCTACTTCATAAATAATTTATCGCTCAACCTGTGTACACACGTCAGCATGCCTCTGTGCTGGTAGTACTAGTAGTAGGACTGGGCATATGATACTAACTAACTAACGGCACTTTACAACATATCACTAGTATATACAATATTTGAAGAGCTGGGAGATGGATACTTTAAAGGTGGTAAGTACATGTAAATGGCTTTCCTGTTTGTTGTATTTTTTAAGCTTACAATTACTCTTTCTCCCGTTCAGGTGGGCTTACTATATCTCACTGAACTGTTTACTCAGACTGGTAGGAGCAATTGTTTTGATAGAGATACTGATCAATTTCATGTGGTTATTGATTTTCATCTAAATTGATTTATATGCAGTTTGGCAGAGAGAAGCACTTTGATTTCACATGCTGGTGTATATTCAATGGGCAGAGACTATCTATCATATATTAAATGATTGTTTACTCTATGGGTTGATTTACAAATTGAAGGACAGTTATCAAAATTTAGATGACCTTGTAGCGAAATGACTTACTAATTTTGATTCTAGATAAATGAATTGTTTGATAATACTTTGACCATGAATCAACAAAGGCATGTTTATGATATATATATATATATATATATATATATATATATATATATATATATATATATATATATATATATATATATATATATATATATATATATATATATATATATATATATATATTATATATATATATATATATATATATATATATATATATATATATATATATATATATATATATATATATATATATATATATATATATATATATATATATATAATGACAGGACTCAAAACAAATTTACAAATAGTATGCATTCTCACATGGCAAAAGCATTATAGCACCAGGTCCAGACCACCTAAGATTCGTAAAACTTTTTGTATATGAATGTAATGAAGGCAGGAATATTCACCTTGTGATTTTGACCTTATTATGGCAATATAGTGTAATACTGATAAAATATGTTCCATGAGAGAACATGTTGGCATCAACAACAAGATTTTTCTGGAAATGGTTGTTTACTATTCTAATACATCCACTGCTTAAAGTTGTAGAGGGGGAGGGTAGCTAGTAGTAGAGGGGGGATAATGAAGAATATTTTATTACTGAATACAAATGTACACCATCCAACTGATCCAAGGTAGTAAAACTTCTCCAGGGCTCAACAATAAGAAAAAACTTCATAAGCCCAGCAGGGCTAGTAACCATAACTTTTACTAGCCCTGGAATATTTTTGCTAGACCTGATATTAGTGACAATTTTTTTCAAATAGTTGTCTCTGTTGATAACATAGCGCCGTTGATAATATGAAAAGAATGCAGTGTATTGTGGTAAATTGAGTTGTGGTAATATTATCATCCAGGTATGCAGAGCCAAATGAGGGCTTCATACCTTATCAAGTGCTGATATTCTAATTCTATCCAACCCTTCAGGGCTTCTCCCATGTAGAATTTACTAGCCCTGAATTTCAATAACTAGCCCGGGGCAACGGGGCTAGCCTTAAAGTCAAGCCCTGTTCTCATAGTTGCTGCAATCATTAGGGAGGCCCTGAGGGTTGTGGTGCCTCGAGCTTCAATAACTGACCTCTGGATATCTGATCATATATGTATCAGCCTCAACAATTTACCCTAGTGTACCTGCAGGTTGGTCACGCTAAACAGTCTATATCCAATATATAGGTAGTGGCCAAGGCTCAGTTTTAACCCTTGCAATGCTGACAGGCAACTTTCATCCAAAGCACAAGGATGCAAAGGTTTTTGAAAACCATCTAACCCCTGTCATGAAGATATTCATTGGATAGCTCTCGCTGAGTATTCTTGTTCCAGGGTTTCAGTCTTTTTCAGGTTTTTTGCATCATTTTGTATTGGCCAAATTAGCCACCAGCAGCATAAGGGTTTAAGCCTAGAGTAATATTTGAACACCTACTCAATGACACTGTAGCTTAATGGCCATATGTTGACCTGTATTACTGACTGTAACTCTAGAAACACACACTGACCTGCCTGTAACTATAAGATCAATATCTGATAAACAATAATACTCTACCTTCTTATTGAACCCTGGGAGGGTTAGTTTACTTAGGATATGTGTAGTTTACTATATCTTGAATTTAGGTCAGTACAGGGGCAGATATTGTAAATATTACACAGAAATCACAGTTATGAACCCTTTCATACTTAAGAGTTCCCCAAGAAGTAGCTGTATGTAATAACTTGGGATTTATTCATAGATTGCGAATATTATTTGAAGGGGCAGGTTTCATTAGCATTTTAGTTGTGGATATGTGGATGTAGGGTTTTTAGAGAAGAGGATTTTATATTGGCAAAAATGGTTTTATTTCATATAGGAGAATATAACTTTTTTCAGATTTCTATTTAATATTGAATTAGGAAATCAATAAAGTTCAAGAATTTCAAAGAAATTCCTAGCCCCCTGCCCCTGCCCACTTTCTGATGGAACGAAATATGTTGTCATCATCAATATAAATCAAAATATGAATGTTTTCCAAACATTCAACAAATATATTGGAAATATCGGGATCTCACATCTATCTTTTTTTAAATTTCCTCGGAAGGGTATAAGTCATTTTAATCATATTAATTGAGATCCTTTTGGTGAAGTTTGGCTAATTAAATTAGGCATTTTGAAGAGTTTACCATCATACTGTTCTCACAGGAATTAATTTCAGAGCACTTCGCAAGTTTGCAGGGTCTGACACTTAGATTTCAGGCTAGGGGTCCAAAAAGGACTTTTGATAAATTTAGTGATAAAAAACAGGATTTCTGTATTATTTTATATATATTTCGGGCCCCTAGTCTGAAAAATCTAGGGGCCCACAGAAAAATATATGGGCATATGCCCCTGGGAAAGTCAAACCCTGCTTTGATGAACTAGCTTATTCATACAAAGATCCATTTTGCCTTAGGCAATACTACTTGGTACATGTTGGATGTCTACACCAGCACTTCCACGCTGAGAGCTGGTATTCCCTGCTCCTTACAAATGTCAAATGCTGAAGTGCAGGAAACAAATATTCCCCGCAGCCCACACAGTCAGTCTAGAACTTAGGAAGAGAGGTAGAGGTCAGCTGCTTGATACATAAGTTACTGAGAATACTGATAGGAGGGAGGGAGGTAAGGGATTCCAACGCAGTGAAGAAGTTTATGTCTCAGGAGTTCTTGCAATGCTTGGTATAAGTTACTGTTCACTGTGTCCAGTGCTGGTATCGTTGTGTGATCTCTCACGAGAAAAAGATCGGTGCAGGTTTAGTTCTCCCATCACCCATGAGGTGGAGCCATGAGAGTTGCTGTTCTAGATTTATACAGGGGTCAGGCTTTGGTTAAAAAGATCTCCTGGGAGATCACAGGATTATGGGTTGTTGAATCGCCATAGCCCAGACCCAAGATCTCATTGCCCTAGCTTCCTGCAGTCCTTTGCCAAAAATAATGTTGAAGTTGTAAGTTATCTTTTCACTGTTATATTTCATTTAGGACCTGTATGTGTAAAATAATGTTCTTCAACTGATTATATATTCTTATAGCCAGCTGGGCTATGAAAGCAGATATCATTACAGCCCAACACATTTTTCGGTAGCCTCGGGCTATGGGGCTACTGGCTAGCTGGACCCCTGTTTATATCCTGCTCCTCCTCATCACTGTGCTGCCATCTATAGTAAACTAGAGGCATAATTTGTGATAATAACTCCTCTGTTACTCAGCCAGTGAAAGAAGCTAGGTATCAGTCAGTTTTTATAGTATTCTACCATCATGGTAATCTAAGTGTGGTATGCAGAGTTTCTTTGGCAATTCCTCTGAAAACTCCTACCAAAATCAAGAATGAAAGAAAAAGGCTTTAAACCTGGGGCTTGGATTAATATTTATTTTTTGCCAAAATCAGTGGGTGGGAGTTTGCCTTTTACAGAAATATGAATATAACGTTGCAGAGAATGGGATAATAGTTGAGCACGGGAAAGTTAGTTCTGAACCTTAATGTCGGTGCCTATTATATTCACTTGATTTTCATTATAAATAGAGCCAATCACTTAAAAATAAACCCCCTTTCTTGAAATCAAGGTGTCAATACTGAAGCTAGACAGGAGCATGCTACTCTAACTGGCCATATGCCCATGGTCAATTATTAATAATTAGGTGGTAGTTTCCTTACTTATAATGGTCCAACCAATTTTTAATGGAAATTCAACCATGCTGTTGCGTGAAGTTAATCTAAATTTCCCTACAGATGGCCCCCACCTATATATTACTCAACGCAGTAAAATACAATTATGATCTATCAAGCTGTTTGTGTCCCTCCACCTTTATGCTCAAAACAGAACTAAAACTGGGATGTAGATCACAAAAACGGTTTTTAACACTAACTTTATTTTGCTCTACCTCGAGGGTCAAAACATCTAGCTAAACCTGTGCCAAATTAAGTCAGCTCAGAATAGATCCTAGAGACTGGCAGTTGACATCTAACAGCCTTGAAGTTCCTTTGGCTCCACCTTGAGGTTCTAAACAGAACTAGACCTGGGCTAAAGTAAGCGTATAGAATAGGTCATGGAGGGTGACATCTAAACAGCCTTGAAGTTCCTTTGGCTCCACCTTGAGGGTCTAAACAGAACTAGACCATGGCTAAAGGCAGTGGAGAATAGATCATAGAGGGTGACATCTAAACAGCCTTGAAGTTCCCATACCTGTCAACCCCAGACAAAAAAAAACAGGAGATTTTCTCACGCGACTACCATATACGTCAGTTTACCAACTTCCCACCAGGTGCCGCACCTGTATATATAATTTACCAACGTCCCACCAGGTGGCTCCTACCTAATGTAGTGCCAATAAAATTTAAAAAAAACATCTACTGCTAAAAATAGGAATGGTTAATTTGGTAATCTAGGCTAATTGCAACTTTTGGGCAAGCTGGGTTCAATTAGGTCGTCTGAGTATTGTTTAGGCAGGCTTGAAGAGCTGAGTTGCATGCTAAGCTGTAGGAGTTTAAGTAGATCTGGGCTGAACTTGAGGAAAAACAGGAGATTATAGTCGCTTTAGACTGGTTTTCTAGAAAAACAGGAGAAAAACAAGAGACAAGAAAAAAACAGGAGAAAAACAGGAGGCAGGTAAAATGAAATCCAAAATACAGGAGTCTCCTGTTAAAAACAGGAGACTTGACGGGTATGAGTTCCTTTGGCTCCACCTTGAGGTTCTAAACAGAACTAGACCAGGGCTAAAGGCAGTGGAGAATAGATCATAGAGGGTGACATCTAAACAGCCTTGAAGTTCCTTTGGCTCCACCTTGATGGTCTAAACAGAACTAGACCATGGCTAAAGGCAGTGGAGAATAGATCATAGAGGGTGACATCTAAACAGCCTTGAAGTTCCTTTGGCTCCACCTTGAGGTTCTAAACAGAACTAGACCTGGGCATAGGGCAGCGTAGAATAGGTCATGGAGGGTGACATCTAAACAGCCTTGAAGTTCCTTTGGCTCCACCTTGAGGTTCTAAACAGAACTAGACCATGGCTAAAGGCAGTGGAGAATAGATCATAGAGGGTGACATCTAAACAGCCTTGAAGTTCTTTTGGCTCCACCTTGAGGGTCTAAACAGAACTAGACCATGGCTAAAGGCAGTGGAGAATAGATCATAGAGGGTGACATCTAAACAGCCTTGAAGTTCCTTTAGCTCCACCTTGATGGTCTAAACAGAACTAGACCATGGCTAAAGGCAGTGGAGAATAGATCATAGAGGGTGACATCTAAACAGCCTTGAAGTTCCTTTAGCTCCACCTTGATGGTCTAAACAGAACTAGACCATGGCTAAAGGCAGTGGAGAATAGATCATACAGGGTGACATCTAAACAGCCTTGAAGTTCCTTTAGCTCCACCTTGATGGTCTAAACAGAACTAGACCATGGCTAAAGGCAGTGGAGAATAGATCATAGAGGGTGACATCTAAACAGCCTTGAAGTTCCTTTAGCTCCACCTTGATGGTCTAAACAGAACTAGACCTGAGCTGAAGGCAACACTGCATATCTTTTTAAGATCATGGAGCTAGTCTGCATATATGAACAATTCTTAAACCCATTATGTATACATGTTTCATGTGTCTAGAATTAGTTGGCTGTACATGGCTATGTCTAGAAACCAGTTCAACACTATGGTTAGCCTAAAATACACTTCATCTAGCCTTTTCAGTAGCAGTGTGCAACTCCTTGTACCATTGAGACATTATATACCCCTCGGCCTTGGCCTCTGGTCGTTCATCTCTCTCAGAGATGTCATTTAAGTGCATGGAGCTGACATCCGAGTAGTAAAGACTTTTTTTCTCCTGTTGTATAGTACATGTATGACAGCTCATGACATTTGTAAATCATGATTATAAACTTTCAGTCTCGCAAGGAATTAAAAGAAAAAATACACACTCAGCCAGCATTTCCTATACATTTTAGCTGGTGTAGTGACATTGAAAGTAGTAATAGTTTTGTTAAAATGATTACAAATCTAGTAATAATTTGTAATTTCCATATTGGTTGTTGCTTAGGGATACAGAGTTTCCCATGACCAAACGATATTGCTTCTGTCACCAATATGTGCAAATGTGAAAATCAGCCACCTTGTAGACGTAGGTTGTTTGCTTATTTACTTCAGTATTATCAATATACAGTATTATGAGAGATTGTTTTTTCCAAAAGTAAATGTAGATTTGAAGCTTTCTTCCATATTCACATTAATGAACATTAAACATTTTCTGTCATTTTCTGCCGCTGGGACCCCCAAGACACTTTCTTTACTAAGTATAGACTAAGAAATATATAACCAAATGAAAATAGAAAGCTATTAGAACCATGTTTAAGCAATTATAGGCAAGAAACCCGCTGTGGCAGCAGGAGTTTACAGAAGCTAGATTACCCAAACCAAAGGTCTCCAAAACTGGGTGTTTATATATCTTACTGAATCGGGAAATTTTCACCAATATCTAGCTAGACCTTTGATTACCCTGACCAAAGGTCTCCAAAAGTGGGTGTTTATGTATTTTACCGAATTGGGAAATTTTCACGCATATTTAGCTATGAGCTTAGAGGGCCTATTGTGTCATTTGTTTAGCACCTACTTGCTGATGAAAGATCCATATTGATGGTTCGTTTCAACTAGTATAGTGTTTCCTAGGTGACTGCTGTGCATATAGATGCAGCTGATCTGAATCAACAACTCAGTGAAGACCAAATATCAGCTGGCCCTTCATCATGCTATGATACTTATTCCAATCGAATATGGCCACTCCTCAGCGCACTCCCACATACAGTTAGCTACTGAAGGCACTGCATTCCGCAACTCGCCGTAGACCACTTTAATCATCAGAACCCCAGCCTGAGCCAGCAGGGTGTCAGGGTGTTTCTTGGACACCCAAGCCCTTAAAAACACCGGGGCCATTAAAATAGCTAGATGTCAGGGTGTTATTTGGACCTCAAAACATTTTTAAAAGAGGGGGGGGGGGGGGACAGGAAGTGGCAATGCCACCCCTTAAAGGGCAAATGCACCATCATGATGATTTAGGTTCAAAATGTGCCTATACGTGTCACCTTTCAAATAAGACCACCCGCAAGTATGTCCTCCTCAGCAGTCCTCAGATATGGCTTATGAAAGTTAGTAAAATACTGGCCTGAGTCTGGGTATAGAGGCTGACATTATCAGAAGTGGTGCTTAGGAAGTGACTGCCAGTCCTGCTTCTGATTGGTCGAGAGATATCAGTGGCAGTCATTTCCAGCCACTGATATCTCTCAACCAATCAGAAGCAGGACTGGCAGTCACTTCCTAAGCACCACTTCTGATAATGTCAGCCTCTATGCCCAGACTCAGGCCAGTATTTTACTAACTTTCATAAGCCATATCTGAGGACTGCTGAGGAGGACAGACTTGCGGGTGGTCTTATTTGAAAGGTGACACGTATAGGCACATTTTGAACCTAAATCATCATGATGGTGCATTTGCCCTTTAAGTCACCGCTGATAGCAATTGAAGGACATGGCTGCTAGCAGGGGCTGCCAGGGGTTGGGCAGGCTGATGGCAATCCTCAAAATTCTCTCATTATGGAGTCTCTGAGAGAAAAAGGATTACAGCATCTTATTCTTGAAATTTATTACTTTCATATAAGATGATATGTATGTGAGCATTAATTTATATATATAGTAGTTCCCCTTTAAAAACACAAAGACTAGGGCCATAACCAGCAGGGTGTCAAAGTGTTATTTGGACACCTAATCCCTTAAAAACACTCAGAATAGGGCCATGACCAGCAAGGTGTCAGGGTGTAGCCATGATGGTAGACTCCAATGGCTGTCAGCTTAAACTACTAGACATCCAGACCCAGCCATAGTATCTGTCCCCTATATAAGCAATATGCAACCACTGGGTACCTAACATAACAATTATATTCAATCTGGCTATTGGACAGGTGAAGTATATTGGAGGTTTCCTGGTATTTTTACAAATCATGTGGAAGCTCAGTGACAGCATGACTAGGCAATTGGCTACATGGCCGGGTATGAATGGATTACACATGCCTGATAACCTAGTGATCTGTTCATGTGTTAGAATCTGAATTATTCTTTGGAAGCTTCATTGACACTAAAACGTACTTTTCTGTGTAAATCATCACGTTTATCAGATGTAGGATGAATCATGCAATGCTGCATGTGCAAGGGGGGCTGATATATTTTGAGTGTGGGCAGCAGGGTCTTAGCCAGGATTTTGAAACTGGGTGTCCAAAATTGACAATTGTAAAGTTTTTGGGCATCCTATTTTTCAAGGGAGAAAACAATATACACTGAGGTGAACAACCTTAAAGATATATTTACCTCTCTTAACTCACACTGTAAAGGCATGTCATCCAGGATCTTGAGACTATCTATTGTCATGGGAAATATATTGAGGTGGAAAAACTTCAATTATATGCTTGAAATTGACATTTTGAGAAATTACTCTTCAAAAAAGTTGTTGTCCTGGGAGGTGATTTTTGTGGGTTTGGGTTTCCAAAAGATGCCCAGACACCCTGCTGGCTAATTATTTAAGGCCTTAAAAAAGTTGTTTGTTTCCTGTAACCCTACCCTAACAAGTTTTTATTCCAAAAGATCCCTACTCTTAAGTTTTTTCTGCCCTCCTAACTCCCAATCAACGTAAAACATGCATAAAACACACATTTTTGACCCAAAAAATGATAATAATTTTTTTTACCGACCTACCTACCCTATTTGTTTCAGACCATTACAGGAAACAAACTATATTTGTTTCTAGGCCTAACACATTTATGCCTGTAAAGAGCAAAAAGGTCTGACTATGTTTTGTTGATATCTTTCATAAAATAGCATTTTCAGAAAGATTTTCATGGGAAATTTTTAAAGTTGATGCTTAATTCCTACCTAAGTTATCTTCCTAGAGAAATCATCACATACCATACAGACAATATTCGTCAATGGGAACTAAGGGCATGAATCGATTAATTCGATTTTGATGATGTGAAGCATTTTTTTGAAAAAGAATGACTTGGTATTTGTTTGTCCCCTTCAGAGCACTGACCTCATTCAATTAATGCATTCAAATTCTATGGGATCAAGATATATGTTACACGCCAAAACAAAAACTGCTGTCCTTTTTACTTTGTTTCCACGTCAGCTTGAGTTGCCATCAAGGCTTTAAAACCGGTTGGCAAAGAATGCTGTCTGATGTCCCAGAGCAGTTTCGCTCATCCTGTCTCTCTATACAAACTGGTGTCGACCCAGGTATGCGCACATCCTAAACAATACACGTAGCCAGGTAGCAGGGATGTAGAGGGATTAATATCTCCCTTTTCTACATGTGTGCCAAGGCTTGCCATACACAATAGTATCACACACTTATGCATAAAGCTGGCTATGCTCAGTGCTGTTGTACATGTGCATGTGATGTGCGCTTAGAGCTGGGTGCACGCATGATTGTGCCATTCATACAGTGTCATACATTATAACTTCATACACTTCAGGGATGTATAGTATGCATGAGTTACTTTGTGCTGGTACTATACATAGTATCTTCATCAAAAAGCCTGATTTTCTTCAGGTAAGTCTTTATTTTACTTCTAATTTTCCTAACTTAGCATTGGTATGGTATTTATCTTTGCTCTGCATGTAGATGTACTAGAGATTGGAAGAGATACTGTAAAACCCACTATTATCGCGCTCATTTTAATTTCACACATTTCGCGCTAGGTGATGATAATGCGTATACATATTACTGGCGCTGATATATGTTCAGAATGGCATATAGCAATGCCCCATCTAGCAGTGATACAGTTGATGAGCGTAGTTAAATGGCTGCGATCAGTTTCAGACATGTTTATAAAGGGTTTTACAGTAGCACGTTAGGCTATCGGATGAACCAATTTGCAACATTACATAACAAGGGAGAATACCCAAACTATTGGTCTTTGATGGAAGGTACGTGTTACACACATAGTCTTATATATAGCCATCATTTTTAAAATGCCTGTCTGAAACAGTGGATACAAGATTTATGCCTGTCTAGCTGGTTTAGCTACTCAAATCCTTAGAACAACTACATTTGATAGCCTATCATTTCAAAAAGAACAATTTCCACTTCACCCATATCTGAAAAGATGGTTTGTTAGAAATGAATTTGGCTATTACCCCTAGAGATTCATAATTGATCATTTTTCATTTATATATATCTGCCTATCTGAGAAGAAGTTTTTCAGGAAACTTAAACCTGTCCAGAAGACAGGCTAGACTGGTCCTGGCTGAGTTATGAATGGTTACAGACCATAGATCAGCATTCACCTAAACATCACATTCCATGCAGTAGATGTTCTCAACTCAGAGCTAGGTGTTTATGTTCATAAGTTCGTGGTCACACATCAGAGCTAGGTGCTCCCATGTATTAGGTGTTCACACCTCAGAGCTAGGAGTAAGAGGTGTTCACATCTCAGTAAGTGTTCTTATTTAGTGGGAGGTGTTTACATCTCAGAGCTAGGTGTTCATTTTTAGTAGGTGCTGTTCACACCTCTTAGCTAGGAGTTCACATGTAAAAAGTGTTCACACCTCAGAGCTATGTGATCCCATGTATTAGGTGTTCACACCTCAGAGCTATGTGATCCCATGTATTAGGTGTTCACACCTCAGAGCTATGTGATCCCATGTATTAGGTGTTCACACCTCATAGCTAGGTGTTCACACCTCATAGCTAGGTGTTCACGTGTATAAGGTGTTCACACCTCATAGCTAGGTGCTCACGTGTATAAGGTGTTCACACCTTAGAGCTAGGTGTTCACATGTATTAGGTGTTCACACCTTAGGGCTAGGTGTTCATGTGTATAAGGTGTTCACACCTCAGATCTAGGTGTTCACATGTATTAGGTGTTCACACCTCATAGCTAGGTGTTCACGTGTATAAGGTGTTCACACCTTAGAGCTAGGTGTTCACATGTATTAGGTGTTCACACCTCATAGCTAGGTGTTCACACCTCATAGCTAGGTGTTCACATGTATAAGGTGTTCACACCTCATAGCTAGGTGTTCACGTGTATAAGGTGTTCACACCTTAGAGCTAGGTGTTCACATGTATTAGGTGTTCACACCTTAGGGCTAGGTGTTCATGTGTATAAGGTGTTCACACCTCAGATCTAGGTGTTCACATGTATAAGGTGTTCACACCTCATAGCTAGGTGTTCACATGTATTAGGTGTTCACACCTCATAGCTAGGTGTTCACACCTCATAGCTAGGTGTTCACGTGTATAAGGTGTTCACACCTCAGATCTAGGTGTTCACATTCACTAAGAGTGGTTAACAGCTCAAAGCTAAGTGTTCACATCCAGTAAGGTGTTGACATCTCAGCACTAGGTGTTCACATTCTGTAGCAGGTGTTTATATCTCATGGCTAGGTGTCCACTGCCATAAGGAGGATATTAACAACTTAGAGCTTGGTGTTCACATCCAGTAAGAGGTGTTCCTATCTCAGACCAAAGTGATCACTTACAGTAGGAGATATTCACATTTCAAAGCTATCTGTTCATATTTAGTAGGTGTTCACATCTCAGAGCTATCTGTTCATATTCAGTTGGAGATGTTCAGATTTCAGAGTTATCTGTTCATATTCAGTAGGAGGTGTTCACATCTCAGAGCTATCTGTTCATATTCAGTTGGAGATGTTCAGATTTCAGAGCTATGATATCTGTTCATATTCAGTAGGAGGTGTTCACATCTCAGGGGTAGATGTTCATATTCAGTAGGAGGTGTTCACATCTCAGGGGTAGATGTTCATATTCAGTAGGAGGTGTTCACATCTCAGGGGTAGATGTTCATATTCAGTAGGAGGTGTTCAAATCTCAGGGGTAGATGTTCATATTCAGTAGGAGGTGTTCAAATCTCAGGGGTAGATGTTCATATTCAGTAGGAGGTGTTCACATCTCAGGGGTAGATGTTCATATTCAGTAGGAGGTGTTCACACTGCAGAGCTATCTGTTCATATTCAGTAGGAGGTGTTCACATCTCAGGGGTAGATGTTCATATTCAGTAGGAGGTGTTCACATCTCAGGGGTAGATGTTCATATTCAGTAGGAGGTGTTCACACTGCAGAGCTATCTGTTCATATTCAGTAGGAGGTGTTCACATCTCAGGGGTAGATGTTCATATTCAGTAGGAGGTGTTCACATCTCAGGGGTAGATGTTCATATTCAGTAGGAGGTGTTTACATCTCAGGGGTAGATGTTCATATTCAGTAGGAGGTGTTCTTACTGCAGAGCTATCTGTTCATATTCAGTAGGAGGTGTTCACATCTCAGGGGTAGATGTTCATATTCAGTAGGAGGTGTTCACATCTCAGGGGTAGATGTTCATATTCAGTAGGAGGTGTTCACACTGCAGAGCTATCTGTTCATATTCAGTAGGAGGTGTTCACATCTCAGGGGTAGATGTTCATATTCAGTAGGAGGTGTTCACACTGCAGAGCTATCTGTTCATATTCAGTAGGAGGTGTTCACATCTCAGGGGTAGATGTTCATATTCAGTAGGAGGTGTTCACATCTCAGGGGTAGATGTTCATATTCAGTAGGAGGTGTTTACATCTCAGGGGTAGATGTTCATATTCAGTAGGAGGTGTTCTTACTGCAGAGCTATCTGTTCATATTCAGTAGGAGGTGTTCACATCTCAGGGGTAGATGTTCATATTCAGTAGGAGGTGTTTACATCTCAGGGGTAGATGTTCATATTCAGTAGGAGGTGTTCTTACTGCAGAGCTATCTGTTCATATTCAGTAGGAGGTGTTCACATCTCAGGGGTAGATGTTCATATTCAGTAGGAGGTGTTCACATCTCAGGGGTAGATGTTCATATTCAGTAGGAGGTGTTCACATCTCAGGGGTAGATGTTCATATTCAGTAGGAGGTGTTCACATCTCAGGGGTAGATGTTCATATTCAGTAGGAGGTGTTTACATCTCAGGGGTAGATGTTCATATTCAGTAGGAGGTGTTCACACTGCAGAGCTATCTGTTCATATTCAGTAGGAGGTGTTCACATCTCAGGGGTAGATGTTCATATTCAGTAGGAGGTGTTCACATCTCAGGGGTAGATGTTCATATTCAGTAGGAGGTGTTCACACTGCAGAGCTATCTGTTCATATTCAGTAGGAGGTGTTCACATCTCAGGGGTAGATGTTCATATTCAGTAGGAGGTGTTCACATCTCAGGGGTAGATGTTCATATTCAGTAGGAGGTGTTTACATCTCAGGGGTAGATGTTCATATTCAGTAGGAGGTGTTCTTACTGCAGAGCTATCTGTTCATATTCAGTAGGAGGTGTTCACATCTCAGGGGTAGATGTTCATATTCAGTAGGAGGTGTTCACATCTCAGGGGTAGATGTTCATATTCAGTAGGAGGTGTTCACACTGCAGAGCTATCTGTTCATATTCAGTAGGAGGTGTTCACATCTCAGGGGTAGATGTTCATATTCAGTAGGAGGTGTTCACATCTCAGGGGTAGATGTTCATATTCAGTAGGAGGTGTTCACACTGCAGAGCTATCTGTTCATATTCAGTAGGAGGTGTTCACATCTCAGGGGTAGATGTTCATATTCAGTAGGAGGTGTTCACATCTCAGGGGTAGATGTTCATATTCAGTAGGAGGTGTTCACACTGCAGAGCTATCTGTTCATATTCAGTAGGAGGTGTTCACATCTCAGGGGTAGATGTTCATATTCAGTAGGAGGTGTTCACATCTCAGGGGTAGATGTTCATATTCAGTAGGAGGTGTTCACACTGCAGAGCTATCTGTTCATATTCAGTAGGAGGTGTTCACATCTCAGGGGTAGATGTTCATATTCAGTAGGAGGTGTTCACATCTCAGGGGTAGATGTTCATATTCAGTAGGAGGTGTTCACACTGCAGAGCTATCTGTTCATATTCAGTAGGAGGTGTTCACATCTCAGGGGTAGATGTTCATATTCAGTAGGAGGTGTTCACATCTCAGGGGTAGATGTTCATATTCAGTAGGAGGTGTTCACACTGCAGAGCTATCTGTTCATATTCAGCAGGAGGTGTTCACATCTCAGGGGTAGATGTTCATATTCAGTAGGAGGTGTTCAAATCTCAGAGCTTGCTGTTCATTTTCAGCAGGAGGTGTTCACACTGCAGAGCTATCTGTTCATATTCAGCAGGAGGTGTTCACATCTCAGGGGTAGATGTTCATATTCAGTAGGAGGTGTTCAAATCTCAGAGCTAGCTGTTGATTTTCAGCAGGAGCTGTTCACACTTCAGAGCTTAAGCTGTTCATATTCAGTGGGCGGTGTTCATGTCTCAGAGCTAGCTGTTCATATTCAGTAGTAGGTGTTCATATTCAGTAGTAGGTGTTCATATTCAGTAGTAGGTGTTCATATTCAGTAGTAGGTGTTCATATTCAGTAGTAGGTGTTCATATTCAGTAGTAGGTGTTCATATTCAGTAGTAGGTGTTCATATTCAGTAGTAGGTGTTCATATTCAGTAGTAGGTGTTCATATTCAGTAGTAGGTGTTCATATTTAGTAGTAGGTGTTCATATTCAGTGGCGGGTGTTCACACTTCAGAGATAGCTGTTCATATTCAGTAGTAGGTGTTCATATTCAGTGGGTGGTGTTCATGTCTCAGAGCTCTAGCTGTTCATATTCAGTAGTAGGTGTTCATATTTAGTTCATATTCAGTAGTAGGTGTTCATATTTAGTGGGCGGTGTTCATGTCTCAGGTGTTCATATTCAGTAGTAGGTGTTCATATTTAGTGGGCGGTGTTCATGTCTCAGTGCTAGCTGTTCATATTCAGTAGTAGGTGTTCATATTCAGTAGTAGGTGTTCATATTCAGTAGTAGGTGTTCATATTCAGTGGGTGGTGTTCATGTCTCAGTGCTAGCTGTTCATATTCAGTAGTAGGTGTTCATATTCAGTAGTAGGTGTTCATATTCAGTGGGTGGTGTTCATGTCTCAGAGCTCTAGCTGTTCATATTTAGTAGTAGGTGTTTATATTCAGTGGTAGGTGTTCATATTCAGTAGTAGGTGTTCATATTCAGTAGTAGGTGTTCATATTCAGTAGTAGGTGTTCATATTCAGTGGTAGGTTTTCATATTCAGTAGTAGGTGTTCATATTCAGTGGTAGGTGTTCATATTCAGTAGTAGGTGTTCATATTCAGTGGGTGGTGTTCATGTCTCAGAGCTAGCTGTTCATATTCAGTGGTAGGTGTTCATATTCAGTAGTAGGTGTTCATATTCAGTGGTAGGTGTTCATATTCAGTGGTAGGTGTTCATATTCAGTAGTAGGTGTTCATATTCAGTGGTAGGTGTTCATATTCAGTGGTAGGTGTTCATATTCAGTAGTAGGTGTTCATATTCAGTGGTAGGTTTTCATATTCAGTAGTAGGTGTTCATAATCAGTGGTAAGTGTTCATATTCAGTAGTAGGTGTTCATATTCAGTGGGTGGTGTTCATGTCTCAGAGCTAGCTGTTCATATTCAGTGGTAGGTTTTCATATTCAGTAGTAGGTGTTCATATTCAGTAGTAGGTGTTCATATTTAGTAGTAGGTGTTCATATTCAGTGGCGGGTGTTCACACTTCAGAGATAGCTGTTCATATTCAGTAGTAGGTGTTCATATTCAGTGGGTGGTGTTCATGTCTCAGAGCTCTAGCTGTTCATATTCAGTAGTAGGTGTTCATATTTAGTTCATATTCAGTAGTAGGTGTTCATATTTAGTGGGCGGTGTTCATGTCTCAGGTGTTCATATTCAGTAGTAGGTGTTCATATTTAGTGGGCGGTGTTCATGTCTCAGTGCTAGCTGTTCATATTCAGTAGTAGGTGTTCATATTCAGTAGTAGGTGTTCATATTCAGTGGGTGGTGTTCATGTCTCAGAGCTCTAGCTGTTCATATTTAGTAGTAGGTGTTTATATTCAGTGGTAGGTGTTCATATTCAGTAGTAGGTGTTCATATTCAGTAGTAGGTGTTCATATTCAGTAGTAGGTGTTCATATTCAGTGGTAGGTTTTCATATTCAGTAGTAGGTGTTCATATTCAGTAGTAGGTGTTCATATTCAGTGGTAGGTGTTCATATTCAGTGGTAGGTATTCATATTCAGTGGTAGGTGTTCATATTCAGTAGTAGGTGTTCATATTCAGTGGTAGGTGTTCATATTCAGTGGTAGGTGTTCATATTCAGTGGTAGGTATTCATATTCAGTGGTAGGTGTTCATATTCAGTGGTAGGTGTTCATATTCAATAGTAGGTGTTCATATTCAGTGGTAGGTGTTCATATTCAGTAGTAGGTGTTCATATTCAGTGGTAGGTTTTCATATTCAGTAGTAGGTGTTCATATTCAATATTAGGTGTTCATATTCAATAGTAGGTGTTCATATTCAGTAGTAGGTGTTCATATTCAGTGGTAGGTGTTCATATTCAGTGGTAGGTATTCATATTCAGTGGTAGGTGTTCATATTCAGTAGTAGGTGTTCATATTCAGTGGTAGGTGTTCATATTCAGTGGTAGGTGTTTATATTCAGTAGTAGGCGTTCATATTCAGTGGTAGGCGTTCATATTCAGTGGTAGGTGTTCATATTCAGTGGTAGGTGTTCATATTCAGTGGTAGGTGTTCATATTCAGTGGTAGGTATTCATATTCAATATTAGGTGTTCATATTCAGTAGTAGGTGTTCATATTCAGTAGTAGGTGTTCATATTCAGTGGTAGGTGTTCATATTCAGTGGTAGGTGTTCATATTCAGTGGTAGGTGTTCATATTCAGTAGTAGGTGTAAGGTGTTCATATTCAGTAGTAGGTGTTCATATTCAGTAGTAGGTGTTCATATTCAGTAGTAGGTGTTCATATTCAGTAGTAGGTGTAAGGTGTTCATATTCAGTGGTAGGTTTTCATATTCAGTAGGTGGTGTTTACCTCTCGATGTTCCCCTTTACTAGCAGGTGTTTTCATTTCAGAGGTGAGTGGCCATTCATAGTAGGAGACATTAACTTTAATAATATGTTGGAGGTGTTTACAACATTGAGCTCAAAAAGTGTCTATTCGTGCTGTGGTCTTTGATGAAAGGTGTTATACAACATAGTTCATACAGGGTTTAAGTTTATTTAATAGTTATCCTACCCTGCAAGTAAGCTCCAAACAATAGTATCAACACTGTAACTACCTCTTGCTTCAGTGCATGCAAGCTGCAGCTTTATTCACCAGTCCTACAATAACTTGGCCTGCCAAGGTGAGGCCGGCAGGCCTTATAGTGTCAATCTCTTCTACTTATATCTTTGGCAGAATCGAATTATGTGTTGCTGTGTCAAATGCTCTCAGTGCTTGTATGATTGTCACATATGGCTTGCCAGGCTTTGATATTCATGTCAATGTTTTAGAGAAAAGGTCTGACTGCAATGTGTTTTTCTTGAACTTTAACCATCTTGCATCAATATGAGAGATGCTCCTGTCAAAATATAGAAACACTTCAGGTACTAATTTGCCATGCAATTGTGATTGTAGTGACACACTTTTGGTGATGCTTTTTGAAATTTGGGTAGGGCTAGTGCAACTTATGGAAGGGCTAGTGAAAATGGAGGCTTAGTAGCCCTACCAGACTAGTAAGAGTTCTGACAAACGTTGAACCCTGATGTGTGTTATTATTGTGATGGTTTGTGTGTATTAACCTGCCTTATTTTTTATCCATGAGGGGTGCTCCTGTCAAATTATAGAAAAACCTCTGGTCCTGATTTTATTGTGATGGTATGTGTGTATTAACCTGCCATCTTTTGTATCCAAGGAAGGTGCTCCTGTCAAATTATAGAAAAACCTCTGGTCCTGATTTTATTGTGATGGTATGTGTGTATTAACCTGCCATCTTTTGTATCCAAGGAAGGTGCTCCTGTCAAATTATAGAAAAACCTCTGGTCCTGATTTTATTGTGATGGTATGTGTGTATTAACCTGCCATCTTTTGTATCCAAGGAAGGTGCTCCTGTCAAATTATAGAAAAACCTCTGGTCCTGATTTTATTGTGATGGTATGTGTGTATTAACCTGCCATCTTTTGTATCCAAGGAAGGTGCTCCTGTCAAATTATAGAAAAACCTCTGGTCCTGATTTTATTGTGATGGTATGTGTGTATTAACCTGCCATCTTTTGTATCCAAGGAAGGTGCTCCTGTCAAATTATAGAAAAACCTCTGGTCCTGATTTTATTGTGATGGTATGTGTGTATTAACCTGCCATCTTTTGTATCCAAGGAAGGTGCTCCTGTCAAATTATAGAAAAACCTCTGGTCCTGATTTTATTGTGATGGTATGTGTGTATTAACTTGCCATCTTTTGTATCCAAGGAAGGTGCTCCTGTCAAATTATAGAAAAACCTCTGGTCCTGATTTTATTGTGATGGTATGTGTGTATTAACCTGCCATCTTTTGTATCCAAGGAAGGTGCTCCTGTCAAATTATAGAAAAACCTCTGGTCCTGATTTTATTGTGATGGTATGTGTGTATTAACCTGCCATCTTTTGTATCCAAGGAAGGTGCTCCTGTCAAATTATAGAAAAACCTCTGGTCCTGATTTTATTGTGATGGTATGTGTGTATTAACCTGCCATCTTTTGTATCCAAGGAAGGTGCTCCTGTCAAATTATAGAAAAACCTCTGGTCCTGATTTTATTGTGATGGTATGTGTGTATTAACCTGCCATCTTTTGTATCCAAGGAAGGTGCTCCTGTCAAATTATAGAAAAACCTCTGGTCCTGATTTTATTGTGATGGTATGTGTGTATTAACCTGCCATCTTTTGTATCCAAGGAAGGTGCTCCTGTCAAATTATAGAAAAACCTCTGGTCCTGATTTTATTGTGATGGTATGTGTGTATTAACCTGCCATCTTTTGTATCCAAGGAAGGTGCTCCTGTCAAATTATAGAAAAACCTCTGGTCCTGATTTTATTGTGATGGTATGTGTGTATTAACTTGCCATCTTTTGTATCCAAGGAAGGTGCTCCTGTCAAATTATAGAAAAACCTCTGGTCCTGATTTTATTGTGATGGTATGTGTGTATTAACCTGCCATCTTTTGTATCCAAGGAAGGTGCTCTTATCAAAATATAGGAAAACCTCTGGTTCTGGTTTTATTGTGATGGTATGTGTGTATTAACCTGCCATCTTTTGTATCCAAGGAAGGTGCTCTTATCAAAATATAGGAAAACCTCTGGTTCTGGTTTTATTGTGATGGTATGTGTGTATTAACCTGCCATCTTTTGTATCCAAGGAAGGTGCTCTTATCAAAATATAGGAAAACCTATGGTTCTGGTTTTATTGTGATGGTATGTGTGTATTATATTAACCTGCCTTGTTTTTCTCTCCTGCAGAATGGGTTTGTCAAGGGCCACCGTAGGACGCCGAGCGACACGGCCACGGCTGAGTTCCGGGAGCTGACGCGCCGTGATGCGCTGGCCGCCCTCAGCAAGGAGATGAACAAGCTGCTCGTCACGGCCGGCGATCAAACTGTGAGTATACACACAATTTTGGGAGTTTTTCGTCACTTTTTCTGCCATAGTACCACTATTAAAGTCGTGACTAGCCAGTTGTAACTAGTCTAGTGGAAGAAAACTAGCCAGAGTTGTCCCAACACTTGCTTAAAGTTAGTCCTCCAATTAGTTTCATGTAGTGCTCGGACCTGGCCAATTTTTTTCTTTCGATATATCTTCCCAGATGTCGATAGATAATCGATAAAAAAACACACACGCTAATTTCATAACTTGAAGCAGCACAGAACTTGCCCGTATTCCCCTCCTGATGGATCGTTATACCTGCGATGCCTTCCAGTAAGCAACATCCGCCATTTTGAAATTGACCAAAATCACATCCTTTGCAGGATTTAGTAGTTAGCTTGCATTTTTTTACAATTTCATATCATTAGTTGTGCTTTTATTTTAGACGAGAATTATCGTGCATTATCGATAATTCCTTGGGTTATCGATAGCGCTATACTATCGTGGCGCAACGGTCATGTCGGCGATATTTCGATTTATCGTCCGATCACTAGTGTCATGCCTCATTTTTCTTGTTACATTGTATCAAAAGATAAAAATTATGAAAATCCACGGTTAATGCTTCCTGATTCTCTGTTATAGTATGGCTTGAATTCTGATGAATATATCTCAGCATCGTATTAAAATGATGGAAATAAAGAAAATTTAGATATATAAAATCAAAATCTTATTTTAAACTATGACAGCCCCACCGACTGTGATAATAAAGCATTATGTTGGTATATTTTGGTTGGTTTCTGATTGTTCAACAAAAATAAACAACATACCCATCATCTATTATTTTATGCCCTATTTCAAAGTTGTTTATACAATATTTCAAGATTTGGAGGGTTCTTTTCATTTTAACAAGTCTAAATAGAGTCTGGATTATTATGCATAACTTTATAGTTTCTAAATACTGGTAGAGTGGGTTGAGTATCTTATATTTTACCTGCCCTAGCTATCAGGTATTTATATGTGGTTAACCGCTCCAAATAGCATGTGAGGTGAATAATACCAGCTTAAATGATACCAGACTAATGACTTAAATGTACACGTACATTGTCTGAACTGTAGGTCCTAACAAATGAATAAGGTTTGGCACACTGGCCAAGAAAAAGCTGCTTAAGACATAAACATAAATGAAGGTTTGCCAAAGAGGAAGGTAGTACAGTAGCAAAATATAAATAGACTTATTCCCCAGCAAAACATTATGCTAACAATCACATACTAGAAGTTGCCAAAAATGGGATGTTGCCAAAATAAGCTCGAGAAAAGATGATAAACAGGGATGACAAAAACCAATACTGATAGATGTATAATTACAAACACAATTGCTGTTCTAGAGACAGGCTTATTAAAAACTGGGCCTCAAAATGTTTCGATATGATTTGAAATTCCCAAGTACATTGCTAGGTGAGCCACTAATGCAGATTACTTTGCACGACTGCTGAGATGAGTAGACCGGGATCGGGCACTGTCCATGCATCATCAAATGTCGCTGCCTCCCATCTCCTTGGCAACTATCTGACCTAGAAAGGATGCTGCATGCTAATTGCACAGATCAGATCACGTGACCAAGGCTACACCGCGTAACCCGAGGCGCACATACCCTAGGTGCTAGCATGCTGTGCCTATGGCGTTGCGGTTCAAGGGGATGTATTTCTCTGACGACTGCTAGGTTGTTTTTTTTGCGTCATGCTCACTGTGTATGAGAGAGATTTAAGGTTGCCTTCAGTGCAGGGTATAAACAGGTGAGTTATTGTATATGCAGTGAGAATATATACAATATAGTCTACCTACTGCTTTTAAATGTCAGACATTTCATTCCTGGACATAAATCCACTTCTAAAGAAATGTAGCTATGTTTTGCACATTCCGCTGTTCTTGTAAAAAGAGCAAAACCTGTTTAATTTCACTTAACCATACCTGCAATGGAAACTAGTTAAGTCGATCATGTTCAGAGCATCTGGTCAGGTTCCTTATGCAACTGTTATATCACGTCATATATCACATTGCCTTAACCCTTGTGCTGCTGGTGGCTAATTTGGCCAATACAAATAAAATGATGCGAAAAAAACTTTGAAGAAATGACCGAAACATGGGTACTCATCTGAGACTGTTGAGCAAGCTGACATGCTGTGATCTTGCCCTGGTGAACTAAATGGTTCCTAGGGTGTTGGAGGGGGGGGGGGGGGGGGGGGGGATGTGGGATGATCCTAGTGCTGAGCACAGCCTCCTTAGGGTTCACCAAAATTACCTTCATATCAGAGTTGAAACATACACCCCACTAGTAGCAGAAAAAAATCTGAAGACATCATTTTTCTAACAATTCTTCTCCAGTTGACTGGGCAGCAAGATATGCTTTTGAGGCAACCTGCTTTACATGCAGTCCACTCCCTGATGATTTTGGCGACTGTCAAGCCCTGATGGATTAAAAATGGATTTAATACCAGGGATTAACCCATCCATACCCAAAGTGACCATCAGGTCCGGCTTGGGCAAATATCTCATGAATTGAAACAATTCCTGAATGAAAGTTGTGATTATTCTAATGAAAAATTATCTCTTGAATGTATATCTATAAATATTTATAACAAGTATGGCCCTCTACTTGAGGATAATTTCAGAGTTGTCACACCACCCAAACCATCTGATCAAGAATAGAAAAAAGCAGCCTCTTCCGTTCGGTAACTGTGACAGTGAGATATAGTTGAAATTCATGTGCTAAGTTAGACTGGGCTCCAAGTCCTTAAAGAGTACATATTCCATTCTGTGTTCACTAAGCAGTGTGGTGTAGTACCAGGTATGGTAGATAGATGGCACTTCCTGATCCTCCTATCTCTGAAGTTCAGTCCTCTATTCCCCTGGTGAGATAATTGAAAACTAAATTGGCCACTATGGCCACCTACTATTTGGTGCCTGGTATCAGGAAAAAAATGATACATGCACTGACCTTAAGTATTTGCCCACTTTCCTGGGCAAGTGAATTTTTGAAACAAGGGCTTTTGGGGCAAGTAGATATTAGTTTTCACTTGCCCGAATGGGTAAGCTGATTTTTTGAACACTAAACACAAATACCCAAAAATATGCAAACAATACAACAAAAACTGAAAAGAAAATTGTTTTCAAATCATTAAGTTCATAATAAAATATACATGCCTTTCTAGCATATATGTAATAACATTTCCGGCAAGTCAAAAAGTATGTCAGGCAAGTAAAAATCATTAAAGTTAGATCTGTAAATTATGTAGGTGTCTGTGAGAGAAAAGATACATATGACAGCCCAGAAATCTAGGCTAGTGCTAAATGCATACATTATAGAGTCTCACTCACCTGGTCGCTCTAAGTGTGTATTTGATACACACAGCAGAACAGGAAGCTCCGGTGAAAGTGAGACGAGAATGTCAACAGAGGAGTATTTGAAGTTAGGAATTTATTGGCGTTGGGAAAAGGTTATTCCTGTGTTCCCCGTGCCGGCCTCGCTGATTGCCATTTACAGCACCTGCTACTGAGGACTGAGGCCACGCCAGGTAAACTCTGCTTTTCTCCACGACTACCTGAAGGAATTACAGTGTCCATGATGAGGTGCTTTTTAAGTACATCTTAAAGCATTTCTGAAAAAAAAATTATAATCTTTTTAAAAAAAATTCAATTTTTTTTTTCTTTTTTATAGGGGGAAAGTCTTACTTTTTGAAATTATTAGTGCCCATCGATTTTACTTATTACAGGGCTGAGAAGCAACCCACTATAGCATTTTGTGCTAACCATGTTTTTTTTGAAAAGAAAATTGTGCCATCAAGTTTTTTTTTGATCTTCAAGCCAGCATTGCTGTTTAATGAATAATAATCATCAAAATCTAGAAACGCGGAAGATTTTTGATCGGCCTGTATGCAAATTGGCCAGATCCTACTTTCCCCACGCCCACGGGAGTACGTGGTCATAAGCTTAGTTTCATAGTTGAACTTCAATGGACGATCAAGAAATTTCATTTTCTCCAAAGTTTGATTTTTAGAAAGTCACCGTATCTTTTTCATAAATACGATTGGATACACCTTCTGGCTGGGATTTACTGAGATCTACAACTTTGGGTATGGCTGAAAAAATTGTAGTAGCTCAACTAAGTGAACGTCAGAAAAAAATGCAAAATTTCCGTCCACGTCTACGCAGAAAAATGTCACAAGATGTTGAATTGATCGAGGTATGTAAGCTCACTGGTAGTTTTCATATGTCACTTTCAGCTAGGGTAAGGTCTACAGTGCTTAAATATACAAACATTTTAATGAATTGGTCTTATTCTTTGATTATTTTTTTACTTGATAAGTTGTTTGATACACATGGACTCTTAATTCACTTATGGTATTACAAACTTGAAATACCATTTTTTTAAGTGTGGGAGCCTTAATTTGCATCACTTTACTGGAACGAGCTCCCTTCAATATTAAGGCACCTCCTAATGTACAAAATGTTCAATTCCAATTGATTATTATAACTAGAGTTCAGGTAGTCTTCCAGTCCTACCAATTCTGGTTCTAGATTTTTGATACAGTATACACTATCCAATGCTACACATCTGCTGTCAGCTTGTCCTCTTATAGACCAATAGCATCTCTTCTGTTCACCTAACTATTGAAGTATCAAATATCAATTATTACTATTATTATTATTATTATTATTATTATTATTATTATTATTATTATTATTATTATTAATATTATTATTATTATTATTATTATTATTATTATTATTTTTATCATTATCATTATTATTATTATTATCATTATCATTATTATTATCGTTATTATTATTATTGATATTATTATTATTATTATTATTATTATTATTAACATGAAGCGTGGCTTCGAGGGTAAAACACAGTTAAGCCTAGTAGCTAAGCTAAGTAACCAGTCGAAATGGTCAGCCCTGTATTCAATGAATGATAACCCAAAATTAGGAAGGTTTTCAAAGTTTATGTCTCACTTTCTGTTTTCAATATGTTGTAAAATGATGCTTACATCAGAAAGATATCCCCTAAATAATTGAGCCCCGTGCATTGGGCTCCTGCAGCAATAAATCAGCTAAATTCCAAACTCAGTCATAATA
Source organism: Maea johnstoni (assembly GCA_963942565.1). Classification (NCBI taxonomy): domain Eukaryota; kingdom Metazoa; phylum Annelida; class Polychaeta; order Spionida; family Magelonidae; genus Maea; species Maea johnstoni. The sequence continues at coordinate 29,003,871 of OZ012686.1, forward strand.
GCCCTATAGTAGGGCCCCATTGGGCTGCTGCTACAAGAAGAAATTGCCTAAATATCAAACTCAGCCATATGGGCCTGTAGCTGTATAGACTTAACCATTCCCAGCTTCATCATCCTCCACTGTCAGATCTGTGGGCCACATGGAGAGCCATATAGCACCATGCAGTGAGAGGGGGGTTATTGTGGGTAGGCCTGAAAGACATACATCAGTCCTGCCACTTGAACTTCCCTGACTGCCTCCTGACCCTAACTGAAGGTCATCTTCATGAGTGCCGGGCAGAAATAAAGTGACCTCCCAGCTCGGATGCTGCTAGCCTACCTCCTAGGCCATATTTGAATGTCTTCCATTGTGGATAGATAGCACTGCGGTATACTAGGAGGTCATTTGGAAATACTAATCTCCCTCATGTGGCAATTGTATGAACTAAATGGCCAACAGTAGGCCACAAGTCCCTAATTGTATCTAGTATAGGTGCAGGCATTTATATACAATAAAGTTAGATCTGAATAGAGCCTTGTAGCTAGGCTAGTCTGCTGCATATCAGTTGTGTTACCTAGCCTGTCTACTAGGCCAGTGTCTGAAATAGGGCTGTCATTCTTACAGGCCTGATTGAATTAACAATCGACATATTTTAGGTGCCGATTAATGGAATCGGTAAAATCCTGAAACATCTATCTGGTGTTTAAACTGCCCGCCCCTTATTTAATGGCCTACTTTCGTTCCATAGTACTTCCCTGAAGTTCACTCGTGTTGTTTGCCAGCTTGAGAAGCTTCCAGAAAAAAATTGCAAATGTGCTCGATGTATTTTTAGAGATTGTCCTTTAGGACATCTCTTTTCATATAGTTTTGGTTTTTTTCAGGTCTTACTTTGTTCAGGGAGCCATTTGGAGCCATTTCTCATATTCATAGAACGTCCGTCCTTGGTAGTTTGTCGAACCTATCTCTGTGGTTTTTTTTTTTTTTTGGTTTTTGATTCGGGGGTTTGTTTATATGGGTGGTGTTTAAGAGACTAATTGAGGTTTCGTTTGGTTATTTGTGTTTATTTGGTTGATTTTTGGGGGTCTTTGGTGTTTTCTTTTTCCTTTTCGCTCTCAGAATCCAGTCATGTCGATCTCTGTGTTATGTTGGTCGCCATGGCGCTGCGTCGTTTAGCTTTGTTTGCGCATGCGCCGCATATATTATTATGCTAATTTTTCGTGACCTGTTTTTGTGTCATGCGCAATCGCTTTTTGGCTGCATGCGTAGTGATCTTGTGGTGTGATTTGATTTGCCCTAGCGCAAGTTTTCTTGTGTGTATTGGCGGTGTTTTCGGTCCTAATGTTTTTTTCATTTACTTTACCTTTTGTGTTTTTGTCTTAATAAGAACAAAATCCAAAATTATTTTTATATTGTTTACTTTATAGTTCGTTTTTATCGGACTTTCTTTATCGATCGATCTGCCGCTTCATCGCAGCCATTTTGCCTATTTATAATTCTGGGCGGGTTCTTACCACGTGGTTTGCCTCTGGTGTATTATCCAATGAGCGGTCTCTCTGTCCACCGTCACACCACGTGGTTCTCTTTCCCGCGGTTTATTAACCAATGAGCGGCTATTTGTAACTTGATTGTATTTTTCTACTTACGTGCTCTTTCATTCACGTATTATGGGGCTGCCGTGACTGCCTCGTGAAGCGCATGCGTTTATCGGCTGCAAGCGTAGTGATATGGTGGTGTGAATGTTTTGATGAAGTGCATGATGTATGGGAGCGTATGTTTGTGTTGAGTTTGTTTTGAGATTTTTTTATTATAATTATTATTATTAAATATATATATTGTTATCGTTGTCTTGTTTTGTTTGTTTTTTGCTTGTTGTCTTGCAGTCGCGTTTGTTTGGGTTTGTCGTAGTTTTGAATATCGGGTTTGACGAAATTTGCACCCCGATTACAAAGCTTTCGTTTGTGGCCATCTCTAACTCTAAAATTCTGAAACCAAAAGAATTAACAAGCCAAGTATCTATATTATTAAGATTAATTCTTTTGGTTTCGGAAAATCGAAAATATTTTGAGATATTTGTCAACACGCATCGATGATGACGTATTGACCATGGCGATGAGTACATTTTCAATGGTACCTCGCCGATTCCTGTCAATTTCATCAAGCTATTACCCCCCGATCACAATATGACTACCTACCTGGATAGATGAGATCCTCATCTATCTGATTCAATCATTTTTTTAATTCAACTTCAGGTTGGAAGCGAAAAAATAGCTTTTCGCTACAAGCGGAAGTTGATTTTTTTTACATTAGCGAGGTTACCGCATTGTGTGCATTTCACACAAAAAACATACTTTTTTCAATAAATTGTCACGTTGCCGTTTCTGGGTCAAAATTTACAAATGACCCATCAAAGTGTTCGCAACAAATAGGGCTTTTACCCTATAATCTTAACTTGTTGGTTATATTTGTAATTTTTGAAAAAAATTGGCGACTTCGGAAAAAAACGGATATCGGGTTTGACGAAATTTGCACCCCGATTTCAAAGCTTTCGTTTGTGGCCATCTCTAACTCTAAAATTCTGAAACCAAAAGAATTAACAAGCCAAGTATCTATATTATTAAGATTAATTCTTTTGGTTTCGGAAAATCGAAAATATTTTGAGATATTTGTCAACACGCATCGATGATGACGTATTGACCATGGCGATGAGTACATTTTCAATGGTACCTCGCCGATTCCTGTCAATTTCATCAAGCTATCACCCCCCGATCACAATATGACTACCTACCTGGATAGATGAGATCCTCATCTATCTGATTCAATCATTTTTTTAATTCAACTTCAGGTTGGAAGCGAAAAAATAGCTTTTCGCTACAAGCGGAAGTTGATTTTTTTGACATTAGCGAGGTTACCGCATTGATATGCATTGTGTGCATTTCACACAAAAAACATACTTTTTTCAATAAATTGTCACGTCGCCGTTTCTGGGTCAAAATTTACAAATGACCCATCAAAGTGTTCGCAACAAATAGGGCTTTTACCCTATTATCATAACTTTTTGGTTATATTTGTAATTTTTGAAAAAAATTGGCTACTTCGGAAAAAAACGGCTTTTTGGAATGTTGATTTAGGAACCCTGGCGAAATTCTAAATTTACTTATTAATTTCGCCACTAAAACCGGAAAAAAGTTTCAACTTCAAGAAAACAGACTCTAAATAATCCATCCTGCCCATTTGTGGAATTTTTTTGTTCCCCACAATCGTAAAAAACCAACTTTGAAAAAACCGGAAGTAGTAAATATTTTTATCGCGATTTCAGCAGTCAGTATATATACCCTTCTCACCATGAGTGTAGTATGCAGTCCTGAAGTTAGCAGACCTTTAACCCTGCCATCCCTTCCGTTCTCACTGTTGTTGTATTTTAGATAAAGATATGATTTTAATTGTTTTGGGTGACAGGAAAAGTGTGTACTGTTATAATTTATTGGTCACAAACTTATAAGCCCAAAGAGCATGTAATGCGAATGCATGGGATGGAAGGGTTAATGGTCTGCATACTTCAGGATTGCATTTGCACACTCATGGTGAGAAGGGTGTCAAGGGACATAACTGCAGGCAGCACTCATAGAAACAGGCTTCGACATCATACTGCATCTACACCAAAGAGCATCATAGGAACTTGATTCACCTGACAACCCAAAATAGTAAGCATACATTAAATTGAAATAAATACAAAAATATCAATACAAAACTATCACTCAATATACAAATTTATAAAAACACATCCACAAAATATAGAATTCATGCAAATCTTCACTGTCCCTCAAACAAAACAATTACTGTTTAAAGAAGATATTGTGTCGGTGTGATAATATAAGATTGCATTTGGTGAGATATGTTTTGTGTTGATATTTTTGTGTTGCTTTGATGGTATGTATGATTATTTTTTCAGGTTGCATGGTGTATTTAATTTCTCTGATGTACCTTCAGTCTACCTGATGTTTAGTGCTGCCTGCAGTTCTGTCCCTAGAAACTCTTCTCAACATGAGTGAAGTAGCAGACCTGAAGTATGCAGGCTTCTACCCTATGATGCCGATGCCGGTCCCATACCCCTTCAACCCAGTGCTTGGGCCCAGGCAGCATCTCCCTGCATTTGTATCACCCAAGATGCCTTCCTCTCCGGTCAAGACTCCGCCAGTGGTGCGGTCCCCCATCCCAATAGGAGCGATCTCGCCCAACAACAAGCGGGGTAGAAGCCCGGTGGTAGCTGGGAGCGGCAGCAGTCCTGGGGCCAGTCAGTATACAGTGGTACCAGTGACACGCCCTGGGCCATCCACACCTACCAGACCCATCTCACCCCAGGGGAAGGGTATGCAGGTCAACACCACCCCTACACACAGCCCACGGGGACCCATCTCATCAGCACAGCTTCAGGGACCAGCGCTACCCCACCCTATACCACGGTTGGGTTACCCAGGTATTCCTCATGGACCTCTCATAACGCCGTACGGTTTCATACCCCCCTGGCACCATTCCCCAGTGCCCGGGGCAGGACACCCTGGCATGTCGCCCTTTCTGGGGCACCCCTTCAGTCAGCGCGTTCCAGGGCACCATTACCCCCTGCCCCCCTCAGGTGCCCTGTCTCAGGTCCAGGCCCACCAGCTGTCGACATCGCCCCCTGGTGCCAACGGGAGCAGTCCCTCCTCGCCTGCTAAACTACAGTCCCAGGGTGCACCTCACATCCAGAAACTCCCGAACGTCAAACACGCCCCGGTGCATCTGCTAGACACTTACAAGGTGCAGAGCATCACATCGGGTGCTCAGTCCATGGTGCAGCAGACCTCCCAGGGCCAGAGGAAGGCACTAGGGAGTAACGAGCCCGTGGGAGTGGGACAGGATCTGGACGGCAAGGCACTCACGTGTAACCTCCACCTGCAGCAAGAGTTCTATAGCTACATTCTGCAGAAGGAGGGGGAGAATGCTGCCAATAGCTTCATGGAGTTTATTCAGGAGAACACCACATGGAGCGATTGGGAGAGGGTGGCCACCACTACCACCAAGGATGCCCACATGATACCCAAGAACGACTTGAACTCTCAGATCAACAACAGCCGGCAGAAGCGGGAGAGCGTGACAGTTTCTGTGACGCTCGATGAACCCTCATAGACTACATATACACAAACCTAAGCATCCGAACATCAAGTAATGTTCTAAAAACATACTACTCAGACCACGACCAAATATTTATTCAAATAGATCACACAGCAACCACAACAAACACTTAAACGAAACATCATACCCCTGTTAAAAGTTTCATAGACATAAAATTAAAAAACAAATAACTGAATATCATAAAATTGAAAAATCAAACAACAAAAAAATTTACGCAACAAACAATCTCTTGGCGCCACTGGCGTCTCTCTTGTTAAAAGTATCTCCAAACTGATGACAGTCTTTTGGCTGCTTTGGATGTTGTTGTGCTTTACCGATAAGTGCTACAATGCTATATATAGGATATATTCCTGTGTTTCCTATCCTTACCAATTCAATTGAATCAACACACCGAAACCGTCAAATATTTTGTTGATTATCGAATCAAAATAAATCAGATACCAATGACAGTCCTAGTCTGGAAATGTCATCCCTCTCTGATAGGAGGCACTGCAGTGTGATAGAAATGTCAGCATTCATTCTAATGCATGAATGCTCCATCTATTCCCTCAATTGGGTCTTTAAGTAACTTTATGAATAAAATAACTGGCTGCCACCTAGTGAGGAAAATGTAAACGATGCTGAGCACCCCCTGATATTTGCTGCCTAGTGAGTGTAAATACACCTAGGCCAGCCTTAAACTCAGGCCAGCTCAGTATTATACTGCATTGGATCCCTATGCTCTGGCGGCCACCTAGTGAGAGAAATGTGAACCAAGCTGATCACCCCCTGATACTTGTTGTCTAGTGAGAGTAAATACACCTAGGCCAGCCTAAAACTCAGGCTAGCTCAGTATTATACTGCATTGGATCCCTATGCTCTGGCGGCCACCTAGTGAGAGAAATGTGAACCAAGCTGATCACCCCCTGATACTTGTTGTCTAGTGAGAGTAAATACACCTAGGCCAGCCTAAAACTCAGGCTAGCTCAGTATTATACTGCATTGGATCCCTATGCTCTGGCAGCCACCTAGTGAGAGAAATGTGCACCAAAGTGATACGTGCTGCCTTAAGAGAGAGTAAACATACCTAGGCCAGCCTAAATTCTAGGCTAGCACAGAATCTTACTGCATTGCATCCTTAGCTTCGGCTGCCACCTTCAATTTAAAGCGGATCAGAAAAAATCAACAACATTTCGAAAGGGAAAACGTACATTTGTTTTAAGGAAATTGTCTTTAACACTTGAGTAGTTTTCATATTGGAAGACAGAAATAGAAAAATGTTGGTAAAGTCTAATTTTATGCCCTGAAATCCATATATAACAAAATGTATTTTCAACATTTAGTTTTATTTCAAGCTTTACCCTTTTTTCCTTCAGTTAAGAAATCAACAAGATATTGTATTTCATAGATTTTGTTTGTTTTTGAATATGATAGCCTGACCTCCAACAGGTAAGTCACTAATTGGCTTTGATCTTTTGTTTGTTCTTTGATGACGCTACTTCGATGTGTTATGCCTATTAAACAGCTGTCATTTGCTTCTCCCCAACCTTACAGAGGCAATGAAGAATGATGTTCTTTCCAGTTCCATCCCAATCCACAAAAGAAGCCTCAGCATTGGGAGAGAAGCATGCTAATCCAGCTTGGCTTGTGACAGCATTGAGTTCCTGTTCATTTCCTGTTTCTATTGGCTTAATAATAAGCTGGCCTTTGGTCACACATTAGATAACAGAGAACAGGTGGTAGAGAATACAGGATCAATGTTATAATCTCAAAGCACATTCCTTAAAAGAATGCTTGAAAAGTCCATTTTTGACACCTTGGCCTTGTACTTATATGGCTACATTTCTTCTCCCTTACCCTTCAGAATGCCAGAGGCTAATGTCTGCTGGCTTCTTGCCCCTTCCAGTATTTTTCAGAAAAAAGGGGGGGGGGGGTGGTTATTTGCGATCTCAGTGCTTATTCGAACAAATATGGTATACGCTGTGCCTGTATGAAGCCTTTCAACTAATTACATTGCTTCATGAAAAGTTCATGCTTTACCTTTTATACAGTTGTAAGACAATGCATGTCTGCTGTTTCTGTTTCAATACTTATGTTTAGATAAAGCTAACAAGTCATTATTTGCTATTTTTAAGCCTAAAATAATGACAACTGTAAGACTCAAGATAAAGAGGAATATATGAATGTATATATCGTCAAATAATAAAGGAATCATATATCAATGTTAAATGTTTCAGATATTTCTACCTAATCTATATAACTATAACTTATAGCTCCATATGCATACTATGATTGGTAATCTGCCGGATATTTATTACCGTGATTACCTTGAAACAGATAGCTGCAATCAAAAGCAAGATAGAGAGTTTTTTACAGCTCAGTAAAATGTTGACGTTCTCTTTATTACAATTTGCATCATGGAAAATAAGTAGATAGTGTTGGCAGTGTAGACAGTAGGCAGATTATTTCCCTGTAGTCAGAAAATTTGGAAATAAAAAAACAAAACACTACGGAACACATCAGCTGACATTAAGGTATCTGACAAGAACTCCACTTCGTTCAGACTACGTAACTAAATCTACTCAAAGCATTGAAAGCATATTAATGGTTTCACCATCATGGAGAAATATTTACCTCGACAATAACATGTGGTAATTTTTCCTATTTGTTTTTTCAGATGGTGCGCAAGGAGTTTGATGGGTTTGAGCGGCTATTCAAGCGATTCCTTGAGGAGACGGGGCCATCGGTGGACTGGGACCAAATCAGTCAGCTTCCAGACAATGCTGTAAGTGTAGATTTGTGGGAACAGCAGGGTTCTTTATATACAGTCTTTAGGGATATGCTTAATCCCAGGGGAGACTGGCTGCAATGTATTTGGAGAAGAAATTGCATGAGAATCTAACCAATAAGTCCCTTTCGCTTGTCCTTGGGCAATAATAAATCATTCCTTAAATAATTTTTGTATCAGAGCCATTATTATTAACCCTTATGCTGCTGATGGCTAATTTGGCCAATACAAAATGGTGCAAAACAACCTAATAAATGACTGAAAGCCTGGCAAATGGGTACTCATCTGAGAGTATTCAGCAAGAGCTATCCAATGAATACCAACATGATAGGGTTAAGATGGTTTTCAAAAATATTTTCATCCTTGCGCTTTGGATGAAAGTAGCCTCAGCATTGGAAAGGTTAAGTAATTTATGTATCAGAGCCATTATTTTTAAACCCTGTATAACCAATAGAGGGTAAAAGGGGGTGAGTGTATAATGTGACACAATGCTTGGGGATTTATGGGGTCTCTGGAGCAGGTGTCTGTGGTTTCTGGTGGAATATAGGGTGCCCACTTCCATTTGGAGTAATACCTTATATGAATAAAAACAAGTGGATATGAAACCAGCCGGTCAACCTGAACAAGCTGGATGTGGCGAATGGCCCAAAAGTTGGGTTCTTCACATGTTCTGCACATTTCTCTGAAATGCAAACGATACAAGAGCCCTCATTGGTCTTTGTCTCCTAGTGTCATACCACTGAGGCCAGATTCTAGACCCATGGGATAGCCAGGTCTTCACTATAGCGTATATAGTAACTGGTCCCTCGCTACGTATCCATTCTTTTATTTATATAAGGTAAAACTATTACATGCAGTCTGGCAAATTTTGTACATAGCATTTCAAATTAGAGAAATATTTGTAAAATATTTGAGTCTGCTTTGGTTGACCAAACAGGTAAAAAAACCTTTAATCAAATATTTCTCTAAAAGATGCTTTGAAATAGACATATTATTATACATGCAGACCATGCCTAAAATTACTCCAAATGTGAATTGGCCTCTATTTCAGGTACATCTAGCATGCAAGGGAAATCTCTCAAGCTACCGGTTTTCTTCAGCGTCAGCTCTTTGCTAACGGAGAATATTTTTGTACTCTTTACTTTCAGGAGAAGGTGGGTTTCTGTGTTTAATAAGCAGTGTATCATCAGGTTGGTAGGAATGGTAACACCTTTACATACCCCCCTCTCTAACCTCCCATGATTGTTCATTTCTCACGTTGTTTACAGCTTGCATGCCCCTTTCCTCTTAACATAAGCATCTGTTATGGCGACCAATGTAGTGAGCCATATTATATACACACTAATACCAAAGGAGCCCTCATAACCATTGCACTTTCAGCTACTAGAACAGGAGCCACTTAACTGGTAGCGGATGTGTTTCTTTCTACAGATAATCACAACCGGAAGTCATGATTTATGTTATTTGAATTGAAAGATTTGATATTTTCACCCATACATACTGTGGTGTCTTAACCCTTATGCTGCTGGTGGCTCATTTGGCCAAATACAAAATTTGGCAAAAAAACTTAACAAGTGAATGAAACCCTGGCATATGGGTACTCATCTGAGAGTACTCTGCAAGAGCTTTCCAATGAATACCAACATGACAGGGTTTAGATGTTTTTCAAAAATCTTTGCATCCTTGTGCTTTGGACGAAAGTAGCCTCAGCATTGGAAGGGTTAAACAGCCTGAATTTTTACTTAGTGCCATCTATACAGAGGGTAGTTAATGGGTTAAAGAGGATGTCAAGTTGCCTTTATAAATCCAATCTTGAATTTAGATTTTTTAGTTTTTAAAAACTCCAGTAATACTTTGAGGTTGTTCCCTGTGAATAGTCACTTGGTTATCTAATATCAGTGTCTATAAGATTTTTTTTGTCAAAACACACTCTGGAGAATTTTGTGCAAATTGTTTTGATATTTAGCAAAAAACAACAACCCAATATTACATTTCTCTATGCCGAACACATTTCCTGCGCTGCATTAAAGAGAGAGAGAGAGAGAGAGAGAGAGAGAGAGAGAGAGAGAGAGAGAGAGAGAGAGAGAGAGAGAGAGAGAGAGAGAGAGAGAGAGAGAGAGAGTGCTGAGAGAGAGTCGGACAGAGAGAGTTATACATAACTATTGTATGGCATGTGCATTCTGATATGTATTGGCATGTGTATTTGTGTGTTAAGTCCCTGAACCTAGATATAGTAAGCATGTGACAAGTTTTTATCACTTATCGTTTTCTTCATGATGCATGTTTTTGTTACAGCTGCACCGTCCAGTTTATTTGCATACCCCTCCTTTCTTCCCCTCTGAATATTTATGTTATGGAAACGTTAGTGAAAGGATTTATAACATTGCAAGTATTCATGCATGTTTCAAAATAAGCTTGATCATGTTCTAGACATGATTGAGTAGATCCAGACTTTGTTTTATTGACCACACTTTTATGTTCAGTGTGTGCCATGCATGGGACATATTTAGAGCAATACTGAGTGGTTAATAACACAACCAATGGCCATGCACCATTGCCTTAAAACCCTTATGCTGCTGGTGGCTAATTTGGCCAATACAAAATGATGCAAAAAAACTGAAAATGACTGAAACCCTGGCACATGGGTACTCATCTGAGAGTATCCAGCAAGAGCTATGATGAATACCAACATGACATGGTTTAGATGGTTTTCAAAAATCTTTGCATCCTTGTGCTTTGAATGAAAGTAGCCGCATCATTGGAAGGGTTAACACAGTCGGTCATTTTTTACACAAAGACACTGACACACCTATGTTTGGTTACTTGTGTCATTTAGTAGCATCTAATTTTACTGATTATTTTTGTTTATTCACTTACCTAGAACTTATCCATACTTTTTAAACATGTGATCATGAAGTCATTTATCAAATTTGTATTAGCGGTGTGTGCATCTGTATGTCTGCCTGTTTCCCTGTTGGTATCTGCTTTGCCATAAATGGGAGTAAGGCATGATAAGGGGAATATGCAAAAATTTGTTGTTCACATGATTGCTGATTCAAAAAAAGTTGAGCAATATTCATTCATTCCTCCCCCAATAAAAAAAGGTTTTAGTGATATCTCATTATTTAAACAAACATTTTTCAGTTTGAATGATATATGTTAATTTACCACATCAACATGCAAATTAACCAAATTTGTGACTTTGGTTTTTCTAAGATTTTTTTTTTCGAAAATGCCAATATTGAAGGTTTATATTCTAATGACAGGAATAGAACATCCGACTTTCATTATACCGAACTTACCCCACTCAGAAAAGTTCGGCAGAATAAACAATGTGGATTAATTTCCGACTTTTCAATATCATGTTGCTGATCTTAATAGACAGTTAGCCTAAGTGTACAGGTGGTTTCTCGTACAGGGCTGGCAGTACTTAGTACTTGCATATGCTGTGAGTGATTTAATATCAGGACTTGTTGTACCGTGAATCCTCAGTAATTTGGGACACCTTTTAACAATTTTGATTTTCATGGGTTCCGGATGGCCCATGGGTTCTGAAAATACCTTGATATTGTATCCGCAATATTTACAGCTAAGTCCATATTTTGTGAAATGGCAACAGAGGATAGATCGAGGGATGCCCAGATTTCCCATTGATTATTAGGCAAAGTAATAACTATAGTGGCCAAAATTCCTAGTGTGGTATACACTTAATCGAGAATCTACATTTACCTTAGTATTTTATATCTTTTTCTCGTTGTGTAGATCAAGAGCTACTGTGACCTAGGGGAGATGGAGAAAGCCAAGGCCAAGGACATGCTGAGTAAGCTGGTCGTTATCAAGCTGAACGGCGGTCTGGGGACCAGCATGGGCTGTACCGGACCCAAAAGTCTCATCTCCGTGAGGAATGAACTGACATTCCTTGACCTGACTGTACAACAGATAGAGGTAAGTTACTCCATACATACATCCCTAGCATCTTCGTCAAGCTGAACGGCGGTCTGGGGACCAGCATGGGCTGTACTGGACCCAAAAGTCTCATCTCCGTGAGGAATGAACTGACATTCCTTGACCTGACTGTACAACAGATAGAGGTAAGTTACTCCATACATACATCCCTAGCATCTTCGTCAAGCTGAACGGCAGTCTGGGGACCAGCATGGGCTGTACCGGACCCAAAAGTCTCATCTCTGTTAGGAATGAACTGACATTCCTTGACCTGACTGTACAACAGATAGAGGTAAGTTACTCCATACATACATCCCTAGCATCTTCGTCAAGCTGAACGGCAGTCTGGGGACCAGCATGGGCTGTACTGGACCCAAAAGTCTCATCTCCGTGAGGAATGAACTGACATTCCTTGACCTGACTGTACAACAGATAGAGGTAAGTTACTCCATACATACATCCCTAGCATCTTCGTCAAGCTGAACGGCGGTCTGGGGACCAGCATGGGCTGTACCGGACCCAAAAGTCTCATCTCCGTGAGGAATGAACTGACATTCCTTGACCTGACTGTACAACAGATAGAGGTAAGTTACTCCATACATACATCCCTAGCATCTTCGTCAAGCTGAACGGCGGTCTGGGGACCAGCATGGGCTGTACTGGACCCAAAAGTCTCATCTCCGTGAGGAATGAACTGACATTCCTTGACCTGACTGTACAACAGATAGAGGTAAGTTTCTCCATACATACATCCCTAGCATCTTCGTCAAGCTGAACGGCGGTCTGGGGACCAGCATGGGCTGTACTGGACCCAAAAGTCTCATCTCCGTGAGGAATGAACTGACATTCCTTGACCTGACTGTACAACAGATAGAGGTAAGTTACTCCATACATACATCCCTAGCATCTTCGTCAAGCTGAACGGCGGTCTGGGGACCAGCATGGGCTGTACCGGACCCAAAAGTCTCATCTCCGTGAGGAATGAACTGACATTCCTTGACCTGACTGTACAACAGATAGAGGTAAGTTACTCCATACATACATACATCCCTAGCATCTTCGTCAAGCTGAACGGCAGTCTGGGGACCAGCATGGGCTGTACCGGACCCAAAAGTCTCATCTCCGTGAGGAATGAACTGACATTCCTTGACCTGACTGTACAACAGATAGAGGTAAGTTACTCCATACATACATCCCTAGCATCTTCGTCAAGCTGAACGGCGGTCTGGGGACCAGCATGGGCTGTACTGGACCCAAAAGTCTCATCTCCGTGAGGAATGAACTGACATTCCTTGACCTGACTGTACAACAGATAGAGGTAAGTTACTCCATACATACATACATCCCTAGCATCTTCGTCAAGCTGAACGGCAGTCTGGGGACCAGCATGGGCTGTACTGGACCCAAAAGTCTCATCTCTGTTAGGAATGAACTGACATTCCTTGACCTGACTGTACAACAGATAGAGGTAAGTTACTCCATACATACATCCCTAGCATCTCCGTCAAGCTGAACGGCAGTCTGGGGACCAGCATGGGCTGTACTGGACCCAAAAGTCTCATCTCCGTGAGGAATGAACTGACATTCCTTGACCTGACTGTACAACAGATAGAGGTAAGTTACTCCATACATACATCCCTAGCATCTTCGTCAAGCTGAACGGCGGTCTGGGGACCAGCATGGGCTGTACCGGACCCAAAAGTCTCATCTCTGTTAGGAATGAACTGACATTCCTTGACCTGACTGTACAACAGATAGAGGTAAGTTACTCCATACATACATCCCTAGCATCTTCGTCAAGCTGAACGGCAGTCTGGGGACCAGCATGGGCTGTACTGGACCCAAAAGTCTCATCTCCGTGAGGAATGAACTGACATTCCTTGACCTGACTGTACAACAGATAGAGGTAAGTTACTCCATACATACATCCCTAGCATCTTCGTCAAGCTGAACGGCGGTCTGGGGACCAGCATGGGCTGTACCGGACCCAAAAGTCTCATCTCCGTGAGGAATGAACTGACATTCCTTGACCTGACTGTACAACAGATAGAGGTAAGTTACTCCATACATACATCCCTAGCATCTTCGTCAAGCTGAACGGCAGTCTGGGGACCAGCATGGGCTGTACTGGACCCAAAAGTCTCATCTCCGTGAGGAATGAACTGACATTCCTTGACCTGACTGTACAACAGATAGAGGTAAGTTACTCCATACATACATCCCTAGCATCTTCGTCAAGCTGAACGGCGGTCTGGGGACCAGCATGGGCTGTACCGGACCCAAAAGTCTCATCTCTGTTAGGAATGAACTGACATTCCTTGACCTGACTGTACAACAGATAGAGGTAAGTTACTCCATACATACATCCCTAGCATCTTCGTCAAGCTGAACGGCAGTCTGGGGACCAGCATGGGCTGTACTGGACCCAAAAGTCTCATCTCCGTGAGGAATGAACTGACATTCCTTGACCTGACTGTACAACAGATAGAGGTAAGTTACTCCATACATACATCCCTAGCATCTTCGTCAAGCTGAACGGCGGTCTGGGGACCAGCATGGGCTGTACCGGACCCAAAAGTCTCATCTCTGTTAGGAATGAACTGACATTCCTTGACCTGACTGTACAACAGATAGAGGTAAGTTACTCCATACATACATCCCTAGCATCTTCGTCAAGCTGAACGGCGGTCTGGGGACCAGCATGGGCTGTACCGGACCCAAAAGTCTCATCTCTGTTAGGAATGAACTGACATTCCTTGACCTGACTGTACAACAGATAGAGGTAAGTTACTCCATACATACATCCCTAGCATCTTCGTCAAGCTGAACGGCGGTCTGGGGACCAGCATGGGCTGTACTGGACCCAAAAGTCTCATCTCCGTGAGGAATGAACTGACATTCCTTGACCTGACTGTACAACAGATAGAGGTAAGTTACTCCATACATACATCCCTAGCATCTTCGTCAAGCTGAACGGCGGTCTGGGGACCAGCATGGGCTGTACTGGACCCAAAAGTCTCATCTCCGTGAGGAATGAACTGACATTCCTTGACCTGACTGTACAACAGATAGAGGTAAGTTACTCCATACATACATCCCTAGCATCTTCGTCAAGCTGAACGGCGGTCTGGGGACCAGCATGGGCTGTACCGGACCCAAAAGTCTCATCTCTGTTAGGAATGAACTGACATTCCTTGACCTGACTGTACAACAGATAGAGGTAAGTTACTCCATACATACATCCCTAGCATCTTCGTCAAGCTGAACGGCGGTCTGGGGACCAGCATGGGCTGTACCGGACCCAAAAGTCTCATCTCTGTTAGGAATGAACTGACATTCCTTGACCTGACTGTACAACAGATAGAGGTAAGATACTCCATACATACATCCCTAGCATTTCCGTCAAGCTGAACGGCGGTCTGGGGACCAGCATGGGCTGTACCGGACCCAAAAGTCTCATCTCTGTTAGGAATGAACTGACATTCCTTGACTTGACTGTACAACAGATAGAGGTAAGTTTCTCCCTACCTCCCTAGCATCTTCGTCAACCTGGACGGCGGTCTGGAGACCAGCAACGGCAGCAACGGACCCAAAAGTCTCATCTCCATTAGGAATGAAATGACATATTGCTATATTATAGAATATTTCTGATAATTTTTATTTCAAAATGACAATATTGAAGGTTAGTATTTTAATGACAGGAATAATACCTCCAACTTTCATTATACCGAACTCACCCCACTTGGCAGATTAAACCACTCGGGTTAATATTCTATTGTACAGTATCAAAAGAAATCAGTCCATGTTTTTTCCATCAAACATCTACAGTGCATCCTGCAAACTAATGATAATTATCAATTGAATTATTTGCCATTTTATGATATCAAATGCATTCTTATTAGGTACATAGGTGTTCAGATTAATAACAATCAGATGTTATTGTTCCTCTTTATAAGGGCTGCTTTTATATGATTCATTCTGTTTTAACCCTGTAGGCGGATAGGTAGATTTTCAATTTCATAATGAGAAAATTAGGAGGAAGATTACATTTCAGTAATTCTTTTCCTTTCAGCATTTGAACAGAACATTCGGTGTGGATGTGCCACTGATACTCATGAATTCCTTCAACACAGAGGAAGATACGGAAAAAAGCTTGAGGAAATATGCCAAGATCAACGTTTCTATCCATACCTTCAACCAGAGCAAGTGAGTGACCAGGCCCCTGCCTTCAACTTCTCTCAAAGTCTTCTCTCTTAACCCTTCCAATTATGAGGCTACTAACGTCCAATGCACAAGGACGCAAACATTTAAAAAAAACATCTAAACCCTATCATGTTGGTATTAATTGGATAGCTTTCGTTGAGTACTCTCAGATGAGTACCCATTTGACCTGGTTTCGGTCATTTTCCAGCTTTTTCCATCATTTTATGTAGACCAAATTAGCAACCAATTTACACTCAGAAAGGCTAAAACTGGCCTGACAATTTTGGATATATTTTACTTATGAAAGCATTTTATGTAGACCAAATTAGCAACCAATTTACACTCAGAAAGGCCAAAACTGGCCTGACAATTTTGGATATATTTTACTTATGAAAGCATTTTCTAGAAAACATTTGAAGGAGAAATGTTGATCAGAAGCCAAATAACAACTCTCCATGAAATATTTTGCTAACTTTTGCTTCATTTCAAATGTTATTTTCAAAAGTATGAGTGTAGCAGATGATACTTTCTTGAAGAACTCTGAGTGTGAATGGGTTATTAACCCTTCGAATGCTAAGGCTACTTTCATCAAAGGCACAAGGACGCGATGATTTTCTACTTTAAATTTGTGCATTCAAACACTCAAACTAAACCAAATGTAAAGCAGAGTATTTATTTGAAATGTGTTATTATGGCACTATCACGAGGAGCGCGAAAAAAGCGAAAATTAAATGCCTGTAAAAAATACCAGTTATACGGTAGACATTCTTTTTCCTTCTTGCGTGTCTACTATAGATACCTGTATCAGTTATGATGTTGACCAGCAATATGATTTCTCTACAGGTATCCAAGATTAAACAGAGAGTCTCTTCTTCCTATTGCAAAGAGCGTTTCTGGGGACAATCATGAAGCGTAAGTAGTCTTAAAAAGCATGTAGATTAGCAATAAATATATCATTGGTGTGCTAATTACAGACTCAATAGTAGTTTCTTTGGTGATCAAGTTAAGTATCCATCCCATATCTGGGGACAGTCATGAAGCGTAAGTGGTCTTAAAAAGCACTTAAAGTACAAAATGAAAGTTTTTTAATCAATGATAAGTATATTATTAGTGTGCTATGCAGACTCAACAGTACAGTTTCTTTGGTAATCAAGAACATGTAATAACCATCCAGTAAGCAGTAAGTAATGCTACGAAATGCTAGCTTTTAGATTGATGATAAATATATAACTGATGTGCTAATTACAGATTCAACAGTAGAGTTTCTATGGTAATCAAGTAGTACCCATCCATACTCTTTGTTAGTTCAACCCCCCCCCCCCCCCCCCCCCCTACGTCTATTTAAGTTTATATTTTATAGTCTACATTACTTCTTTCATCTATTTTAGCTGGTACCCCCCCAGGTCACGGTGACACCTATGAGAGTCTCTACAACTCGGGTCTCCTGGATAAGATGATTGAGCTGGGCAAAGAGTTCTGCTTCATCTCCAACATTGACAATCTCGGAGCCACTGTCGACATGCGTATCCTTAGCAATCACAAACATGTGTCTCAAAAAAAGATATTACACTGTATATCTATATATGTCTGTCTGTCTGTCTATTGATACCTATCTATCTATCTATCTATCTACATATATATATATATATATATATATATATATATATATATATATATATATATATATATATATATATATATATATATATATATATATATATATATATATATATATGTATATATATATATATATATATATATATATATATATATATATATATATATATATATATATATATATATATATATATATATATATATAGGGTTGCATACCGTTAACACGAAACGATACAATACCGATACCAGTACTGGCGAAACGGTACCAGTGGTATCGGTATCATCAACAGTGAAATGGTACCTTTGATCTTCTGTGGCCTGATCGGCTTTGTTACGAGTTTCTGCTAACATGTGTGGTTCTATTCCTCAATTCTTTGACAAGAATCAATAGTAGAATTGGGGAACAGAACCAACGATTCAGACAAACATTGACAAAGTTAACCGAAACACTATATAAGTCCGCTGTTAGATTGTATCGTATTTTACCCGCCGAATACTTTTTTCTCGTATCATATTTTTCTTGTATCGTATTTCCTGCCGAATGTGGTTTTCACGCTGTTTGGAACTCTTTCGGCGGGAATCAGGTCACCATGCGACATCGGATTAGCCGTGCGTTGTGGCACAAGTAAGTAACAACAATTTATTTTTTGAAATGAAACGGTGCCTTTTAGTACCGGTTCTCAATGAAACGGTAAAATACCGGTACTTATCAAAATGAATCTCTGTTCCTATCGGTACCCGAGTACCGGTATACTACCCTATATATATGTATATATATATATATATATATATATATATATATATATATATATATATATATATATATATATATATATATATATATATATATATATATATATATATATATATATATATATATATATATATATAATATTTAGCTCCATGTTGTTACACACTTTGATGGCAGCGTATCTTCTGCCAAAGCCATCAACAACATTTCATGCGAATAGTAGAATATATAAGTAGTATCATGCATATCATAAAAATGCAGCCAACCACAACCTTACACATACCATCCTTAACCAATGTGAAGGAATCCTCAACTTCCTGCTGAACCCCGAGACAAAGGGTCCTGAGTTTGTCATGGAGGTCACCGACAAGACCCGTGCCGACGTCAAGGGAGGAACTCTGGTCGACTATCACGGAAAACTACGACTGCTCGAGATTGCGCAGGTTCCTAAGGAGCATGTAGATGAATTCAAGAGTGTTAGTAAATTCAAGTGAGTATTCTCATCAACTAGCAGGCAGACTTCCTAATGGTTAACAATATGTTAATGACATTGTATATACCTATCTAGATCCCTATTTTATGAAACGGCAACTGGCGATAGATAGAGGCTTGACCAGATTTCACATTAATTACTTTGCAAAATAATTATAGTGGCCCAAATTCCTAGGGTGGTTGTAATTTCCCAGAATAACAATATATATATATATATATATATATATATATATATATATATATATATATATATATATATATATATATATATATATATATATATATATTTATATATATATTTATATATATATATGTATGTATATAATATACAGGCGACCTCTTTTGCCTCGGACTCACCTTCCGTTTATTACATTACCTGGGCAAAAGCACTGGTCCCAAAACATTCCTATCTACTTCGATGGTAATTGGGTATATGTACATTATATTTGCATAACTAAGTAAAAAAACTTCAATGTTTTGCACTCTCTATCCTGTGGTTGCGTTTTAATCTTTCCAGATATTTCAAATTCTTTGTTCTGTTAATGTGGCAAGAGTGGTTTCTTATTCTATTTATGAATTGTAGGATTTTCAATACGAACAACTTGTGGATCAGTCTGAATGCGATTAAGAGGGTAGTGGAAGACGGCTCCCTGCACATGGAGATTATTGTGAACCCAAAGGTGAGTGATACCTGATGTTACCTGTGATTATAACTACTGAATATGCTAAAGTGATAAGGTTACGTCTTTTGGAGCTAGTAATGGTTCGTAATTCCTCTATGAACTTGGGCAAGCACCGAAAACCTTACGTCGCAACATTCTGGATGGTGCAACAATTAGAACGTCATAACGCAATAGGATTCACTATTGTTGGAATCATGTGCATTATGACGCACCCACTGTTGAGGGAGGAGGTTAAGTTGCAAATTATACCACACCTTTCCATGACTACCACCTCAGCCACAAAACATCTGATAATCTGCATTTATCTGATCTTATCGGCACAGATTCTTTGTATACAGTGGAACCTGTCTACATTGAACGCTAACGGGAAATGAAAAAGTGTTCAATGTATGCAGGTGTTCAATGTATCCAGGTTCTGAATATTTGGAGGTCAGGTGAAATATAAACAAGATCAAGGGTAATTAGAGAAACATGATCATTTTATTGCAAAATCTTTACCTCACTTTCTTCATATAGTTAAAAACTTCATATGTTCAGCATTTGAAACATATCACTTATAGTCAGGCGGATTTGTGAAAAATCGTGCACTTTGTATTAAAAGCGTGAAACTTGGTATGATGATACATATAACTATACTGAACATTTTCAGATATGGAGGCGTCGCACCAGTGCCCCCTGGTAGCAGGTGGCGCCACCTACACTTTGACTCGCTTTCCAATCATATATGGCCTATAAAACATGAATTTAGAGTGGCAAAATAGTTTGGAATTATGATGTTTAGGTCTTAATTAATCAAATTAACTTCAATAAGAATATATGACAGGATATAAGACAGCAGTACCCTTAATTCTCGAAGAATAAGTGACGCAAATCTAAAAAAATCTAAAAAATCGGCTGTAAAAGTTCATTTATGTAAAGAATACTTAGAAGTTATGATATTTTCTAGAGAATACATAGAGAGAAAGCAAGGTTGTTGCTGCCATTAAGTACTTTTTACTGAATGTGCCACATAAATGTTTCTTAGCCCCCCTTTTTGACCCCCTAACTACTTGTACAGAGATATGTGTAGGTACAAATTGAAGTTGACTATGCATTACACACATTGCAAAAGGTCACATCTTTATCAATTCCCTGTTTCAGTGACAATGAATATCATTTTCGAAAGGTATTTGATGAAGATAGTCGAGAAGTACCCCTTGGTGGAAGGTGGCGCCACCTGCAACATGGCCTTTCATCAAACGAATGTATATGAATCTATGAATGTAATCCAATGTCTGTGAAACTTCCCATATGTATTTCAGATAATAAAGTAGGAAGACTTTCTTTCAGTGCCTGTTATACTATGGCACCATCACTGATTTGAAGTGTGAAGCAATTAACAGGCTACTTTTTACTTTTTTATTTCACTTTGGAGAGTTTTAGTCATTCGCTTTTAACTTTTTCAAGTGCGCCTGTGTCGGAATTATAGCAAAAAGATATTCATATTTTTCCTGTGATAGGGGGCCTAATGTATGATGGGAAATACATGCATCTTTGCACAAGTCAGATAAAATAGGACCATTTTGATCTGATTCAGCGTAGTATTGTGACGTACCTTAAAACTTAAATACTGTAGAATATGAAATTAATCTGAGGAGCAAATTAACTGAATTTGTGATTTGGGGATTTTTCCAAGATCTTTTATTCCAAAAAGCCAATATTGAAGGTTAACATTCTAATGGCAGGAATAATAATTTCCTATTCTACAGTACAATTGGACTTGACTAACACATGAGCATATTTTGCACTGGGGTTAACACTGGAACTCTTGACAAAGTTTCCTAGGCTCTCTTTTTCCCGTTACCATGGAAGAAGGACACATTGTCACATCCGTTATTTTGCTGCCCATGACATTAATTATAGTGCCCTAGGTGAACAAAAATCTGTGGCTCAACCACTGTTTCACAGTTTTATCAAGCAGGCCATTGCTGGGGACAGGCTTTAGTCCACTTCTGTCCAGCCAAAGTGACTGCGGATGGATCAATTACCAAGGAAAACAGTAGCCAAAATGCTCCTGTCAGGAACTGCTACACTGTAGTTGCAAGAAAGGTTGCCAAAAGAATTTCAAATGTTCGAAGGCTGACCTGAAGTGTACTGTATTGTGCTACTGTGGTCAGCATGCAACATAAGCACTTGCCCCGTTGGAAGTTGCAAGTGAATTTGGCAAAAAAACGACAATTGGGCAAGCAGAACAATACCCTCACTTGCCCCGTTTGGCAAAGTAATATTTTGGGCAGAGTCCTGAATGTAATGTTTTGGAACCTATGTTGCACCCTGGTGGTGGAGGGTGTTCTCTTATGTAAAAGGTAAAATTTCAATGCTGCCATCTGCCTAAAGCTAGAATCCCACAAAATATGCTCATGTGTTAGTCATGTCAAATTATTGCAAATTAAGCACTGGTGACAGTCAGCAGGTGCTTAAAAGATGCCAAACACAGAGTGCATCTTGGGATAGGATGGACTACCCCATATGGCTGCCTCAGGCCTGTTACATGGTCACTTCTGTAAGCTATAACTGAGTAGTGCTGAAGAGGACAGGTTCGGGGGAGGTCTCATTTGAAAGGTGACATGTATAATCAGATCAAAATGGTCCTAGAATGGTTCATCTTACTTGTGCAAAGATGCATGTATTTCCCATCATACATTAGGCCCCCTATCACAGGAAAAATATGAATATCATTTTGTTATGATTCCGACCTAGGGACTGAAGGATGGCCTTCAGTATCTGAAATACATATGGGAAGTTTCACAGACATTGGATTATATTCACAGATTCATATACATCCGTTTGATGAAAGGCCATGTTGCAGGTGGCGCCACCTTCCACCAAGGGGTACTTCTCGACTATCTTCATCAAATACCTTTTAAAAATGATATTCAATGTCAATGAAACAGGGAATTGATAAAGATGTGACTATTTGCAATGTTATTCACAGATTCATATACATCCGTTTGATGAAAGGCCATGTTGCAGGTGGCGCCACCTTCCACCAAGGGGTACTTCTCGACTATCTTCATTAAATACCTTTCAAAAATGATATTCAATGTCAATGAAACAGGGAATTGATAAAGATATGACTATTTGCAATGATATTCACAGATTCATATACATCCGTTTGATGAAAGGCCATTTTGCAGGTGGCGCCACCTTCCACCAAGGGGCATTTCTCGACTATCTTCATTAAATAGCTTTCAAAAAAGGTTTTTTAATGTCAATGAAACAGGGAATTGATAAAGATGTGACTATTTGCAATATGTGTAATGCATAGTCAACTGCAATTTGTACAGGTCTACACTTATCTCTGTACAAGTAGTTAGGGGGTCAAAAAGGGAGGCTAAGAAACATTTATGTGCACATTCAGTAAAAAGTACTTAATGGCAGCAACAACCTTGCTTTCTCTCTATGTATTCTCTAGAGAATATCATAACTTCTAAATATTCTTTACATAAATGAACATTTTCAGCCAATTTCTTAGATTTCTTTTAGATTTGCGTCATTTATTCTTTGCGAATTAAGGGTACTGCTGCCTTATGTCCTGTCATATATTTTTATTGAAGTTAATTTGATTGATTAAAGACCTAAACATCATAATTCCTAACTATTTTGCCACTCTAAACTCATGTTTTATAGGCCATATATCATTGGAAAGCGAGCCAAAGTGTAGGTGGCGCCACTGGTGCGACGCCTCCATATCTGAAAATGTTCAGTATAGTTATATGTACCACCAACCAAATTTCAAGCTTTTAATACAAAGTGCACGATTTGACCAAAATACGTCTCAAATCCGCCTGACTCATTTTCAGTAAAAGGTTTCAAATCAGTGAAGAATGTTCAAAGTAGACAGGTTAAATGTGGCCTGTGGAACAAATCTGGTGTTCAATGTCCAAGGTAGACAGGTGTTCAATGTATCCAGGTAGCCTCCCATTGATTTTCAATGGGCGTGTGCTGGGACATAAAAAATTGTTCAATGTACGCAGGTGTTCAATGTATACAGGTGTTCAATTTGACAGGTTCCACTGTAATTGTTCAGCATGGTGGTCTGGACCTTCATAAGTTTCCCATTGCTTGGTAACTTTGTCTGTTTGGTTGGAATGGCTGTAAATGTTCCTTTCCGTCAGGTCACGTGACCATGTTATATATGCCAAGGTGTGGTATAGTGTTGCACTTCAAAGGTTTGGACTATACAATCATATACATGTTTTGAATAAGTCTTTGATTCTCTACTTATTCTCGATGTTATTTTTGTTAGCAATCTCCTGAAAAAAAAAGTTGCCTTTGTACCTAAAAACTGACAACATCTATTTATAACATAGCATGTGTTTATTTCAGACTTTAGACAATGGTCTCAATGTGATCCAGTTGGAGACTGCTGTTGGTGCAGCCATTAAGAGCTTTGAGGGCGCTATTGGTAAGGAATTTATCTAGAAGTGCATGAAAAAACAGATACTGTAGAATGGCCAATTTTTCCGTGAGTTGTTTCCGCTTTTCCCGAATGCTTTCAACCGGGCATAAGCAACATCGGAAAAAACAATGCAGTGCATGTCCGAACTTAATAAACACGGAGAAATCTTGACCTTAGTTTAATAGACTATATTCTTTGGTATACTAAAATTTAAAATATACATAAAACGGGAAAATTAGAAACAGAAAAAAAGGTCCTCTCTTTGGAAATACTAGAAACGGAAACACCCAAAAATGAAAAATTAGGGAAAATTGTTACATGGAAAAATTAGCCATTCTACCGAATCAAGGAGAACTCGAGAGACCTTCAATCTCCTGCACAGCGATTCGGTCTATCCCTATTTCTACGACCGATATCTCTGCCACAACTTGACTGATCACTCTTTCATTCTTTATCATAGCATGATTTCAAAATTATATCAAATGTTAAGCTCATGTGCATAGTTCGCTATTTAGTTAAAATTGCACAATCTACATTATTCATGACATTTCTGTTGTAATGTCGAGTACTATTTTGCGCTTTTGATCATGAGAAAATACGCTGAATACTGCTTAATTGACCAATCAGCCAGTCGGCCGTCCAGCTCTCCAGCAAAAATCAGACAGCACTGCAAGGAATCAGTCATCGGTCATCGTAAATATGACCACATGCATTGCGTGCAAGCTCACCTTATGGACGATGGGCCTCATTTAATGACGTCACTTTTCAAGAGATGCAGAGATATTATAGTGTGTCTATTAGATCGATGTGTGCAGAGTGGGAGACCTCGTTCATAGAAATACCACAATATGTATATCACATTCTTAACATTACCAGTTATAAGTAATGGCTGCCACTGTGCAGAAAGAAAGTTGATAAACAAAATTCATTTTCATTCCACAATAACACACAACCCTAACACAAGTGATACAAACACGTTTTCTGATGATGATATATATATATGTGTATATATATATATATATATATATATATATATATGTATATATATATATATATATATATATATATATATATATATATGTACTGTGTATATTTATATAGGGTATATAGTATTAGGAAAAAAATAATCAGCAGTATGCATTACTCACTCTGTTTCTTCCATGTTTTAGGTGTGAATGTTCCGAGATCTCGGTTTTTACCTGTGAAGAAATCACAGGATCTGCTTGTGACGATGAGTAATCTATACAACCTTCGTAACGGGACACTGGACATGAGTCCGCAGCGCTCCTTCCCTGCGGTCCCCCTCGTCAAACTGGGATCGCATTTCAACAAGGTAAATTGTATTGTATTGTATTGTATTGTATTGTATTGTATGTTTGTTGACTGTCTGTCCAAAGACAAATATATATACATACATATAATAGCAAGAATCAAACAAACAAAAACAGAAATATAAGGCATATCAAAAAATGCAATTTAATACATACTAGCATGGCAAAATTGATTGATAGCCTAAAACGATACTACTCAAAAACACAAACAAAAGGGAAACCATAGAGAACGCAACTTAATAGGGGCAAGAATACGATAAATAGTCAGTGCAACTTAGTGATTAAGTTCATATAACGTAACTGCACATAATAGTAACTTCACTGATAACTCGAAAACATCAAAAACTGTCAGTGACCTTGGCCTCTAAATAAGGCTGTAGTCTGAATGCTACAATATGTTTGAAAATAACTTGTTAATTGAGTTTAAATTCATTTCAAGATATTTGATAAAAAAAAATTGTAGGTTCAGTTTCAATTGATATATTATTTTCTTAAAGCTTTTCTTCCATTTTTCCTTGAAAATGCATACAACTCGGACCTTTTTTATGATTTTTTAGGTATGAATGGGTTACAATTGTTAGACAATGTCACAATTCAGTCTTTGACAATTTTTGGACAATTATGTTGTAATAACTTGTAAGTCTCAGTCAGGGAATCTGTGTATTGACTTATATACCATTCCTCTATCTTTGCTTGTTCTAGGTGAAGGATTTCCTGGCGCGTTTTGCCAGCAGCCCCGACCTACTTGACCTAGACCATCTCACAGTGTCTGGAGACGTCACCTTCGGAAAGGGTGTATCTCTCAGGGTAAGTATCCAGCCTTTTGTTTTTTTCCAAAGAAATAGACCTATACACCTAGCCTATAGTTCTTCCACTACCTGTTCTAGGCAGGAATGAAGATTACAGAAAGACTTCAGAAGATTACTGATTAACTTAAAGAAACCTCCCTTTTATAAAAAATATTGTTAACCCTTGTGCTGCTGTTGGTTTTCAAAAATAGTTGCGTCCTTGTGCTTTGGATGAAAAGTAGCCTCAGCATTGGAAAGGTTTACATAGATAAATAGGGCCCCACAACATTATTATTTCTTACTTCAAATCTTTATTTGTTTTTATTTTTTGTTTGTTCCAGGGCACTGTTATCATCATAGCGAACCATGGCGACAGGATTGACATACCCACGGGCGCCATCCTCGAGAACAAAATCGTCTCCGGCAATTTACGCATATTGGACCACTAGGTGTCTCTCTCCAATATTGAGATGTCGTACTGCTTAGGTCTTTAGAGCGATGTGCTTGCCCTTGGGCCAAATCAGGGCCTTAGCTGGGATTTTATAACTGGGTGACCAAAATGGGGAATTACGAAATTATGAGTGTCATCTTTTTCAAGGGTACACATCATGATATTTAGATAACAATCATGAACCTGAATTTATTCATTTAGGATATCCTTGGTGTCTTTAAGTAATCTTTTAAGTAATCTCGCAATAAAGCGTAACTTTGAGAGCACTTACTTTAATATGACATTTTAGAGAATATGGCATTATAGAAATTCCTGACAAATTATTTGAGTGTTTTGTGTTTGATTTTGGAGGCTTTGGGTATGCTGCCCAGACATCCCGCTGGCTAAGGCCCTGGGCCAGTGGCTTCCGTTGTAGGAGGTTATGCCACAAGACAATCTTAGACGGGAAAAACGGAGTTAATTGTAGGAGAATTGTTTCTGCTGTAACTGAATACTAGAGTAATAAAATAAGCCTGTGTTTTAAAAAGTCGGCCTTAATAAGAGCAAAGCTAGGGTTGCACTTCTCATTCAAGGCAAGGATGAAGTATGCTATTATAGGTGCCATGCATCTAGTGATCAAACCGAATTATACCTACTTGATCTACTAAGTTTGTTTTGATAAATACACAATTAAATGTGTAGGCATATCAGTGAAGTAAAATGAAATGGATATGATACCTTTTAGAGCTAGGTGGTGGTGCAACCTGCCTTCTGAATTAGCATGTTTCTAATGACATAACAGGCCTTATTGATAAAATGACAAAGTACTTACATCTATATGACATAACAATTTCACTTTTTTCTATCAGGTTCTCATATATATATATATATATATATATATATATATATATATATATATATATATATATGTGTATATATATATATATATATATATATATATATATATTTATATTTATATATACAATTTTTCTTTAGACTGACTCTGCTTGAAAGTTTTCATCTAAGTCCTATCACAGCACTGATTCCATAGAGTGGATTTGTCTTATTATACTAGGTCATTTAACTGATAAATGCTTATGCTTTAGTCAATGCTTTAGTAAAACCAAGCAGAATGTAAGCGAGAAAGTATTATGATGCTACCGATGTGAATGGCTGTCTTTTTATTCATCGTGCCAAGTAAGGTGGACCTCTATCTAAAATACTCTTCACACCCCATAAAGTTTCTAATACTATGAAATAATTTCCTTTCCCCCAAAAGAAGGCATCTGTTGCTTAAACTTCTTTGATATTTTGTACATTTATTGTTTATAATGTCATCATCATGTTACTTCTAACTAAAAGGTGTACTTAAAGCTAGTCCTAGTTGAAGTGCTACAGGGGAATTTGAAGGGTATTGTACTATCGCTAGTATAGCTTTATTGCCAAATGAGTTTTTTCAGCTTAGAGCTGCCCTCCCTGAGAAAGGAGCTCTGTTGAGCGTCTTCGTGGCTTGAAATAACAGTTCTTAGATTTTAATGCTTTACTCACTTTTCCTTTCTTAGTTTTAAGTGATGCTCTAGAATCATCTGTAGATCTTTGATGCGCTGCTTTTAAAGGAATTGTGACTGATTTGTCCTTGATGGACCATTTTATGCTGTGGATCCAAAGACGTTGAACCCTGTCATTCCTAAATTAGTTATGTGATGGTGAGTGCCGTAAATGTCGATAAGTGAAAGAATGATTTTCATTGGAAAGATGTTTGAAATTACATGAAAATTGTTTATTACGATACCTTAAAAAGTTCCATGAAGTAATTCATATAATATTCTATGAAGAATGCATTTGCATATGTGTTGGCTTGTTTGACTGCTAAGACAGATGCGAGTTAATATATTGACAGATTGATTGTAATGTACTTATGCAAAACGTTTTACCATATCAAAGGAAATAATTATACCAAAAGTAAGAACTGGTTTAGAATCCAAAAAAAAAATCCGTTGTAAACCACTTATGTTTTGAAGCTTTACCTGGTTTGACGATTTTCAAATGTTTTCTATGCAAGGCTGCAATTTATGATATGTATTATGTATATATTTGTATATATATATATATATATATATATATATATATATATATATATATATATATATATATATATATATATATATATATATATATATATATATATATATATATATATACATATATGAGATATATATTGCGTAAACTCACCACCAGGTGTCGCTTTGCATGAATCGGGGCAGGTGATTGGATGCCCACTAATGTGCCATAGCTATACGTAAATGAGAAGTAGGTTGGTCAATTTGAATATCTATAGGTGAAAATGGACTTTGTTAACCGCAAACAAGTCTTGTAAGTATTGAGTTATCCTGACACCGCTTTTGTGTAGTTTTGTCTTCACTTGGCATTTAACCTGGCTTACCGGGAATACGGTTATGCCAATGCCACTTATTTTGTGGTGTTTCTCTATTTATAGACACATAAAAGTCAACTGCAGAAAAATGATTTGAGAGATGAAATTTGTGTACTGGCAAAGAGGAATTTTTCAGATGAAGTCAAAGAGAATTGGTCTTATTTATTAGGTACAACTGCAAATCTGGTATATGCAATTGAATATTGAATATTAATCTGGTATATGTAATTGAAAATTGAATATCATAACTTTTCACTATAAGAAGCTAGGCTTGTCTGCCAGATTACCTGTATAGATTTCCAAATGAAATAACAAGAATAACAAAGAAAAAATAGAGTAAAAACTGTTCGACATCAGTATATGGCATTTCTTATTATTTTAGATAGGATGGATTTCACTAGTTGCAGTAATTGCTGCTTAATCTTGACTGTACTTTGTAGAACTGTTTTTCAATATTTTTCTTTATCTTTCTTATCTAGTTTGTTATTTTTTCTATAACAGATTGATCAGCCCCTGTTTAGTATAAGACGATTAGTGGCTCAGTTTAGAAAGGTTTAGAAAACACTGCCAATGGCTTTTGAAATAAAATAAAATTAAAATTGAATTGAATTAAAATTTAATTTAATGTCTTTTTAGAGTACAAAACAGGTGTGTTTCTCAGATGGTCCTATTTTCACTTATATTCAAGTTAAGATATAAAGTATTTACTATAAAGTAGCTCTGCGTAGCTTAACACTATCTCAGAAAAGATATAGCACTAGATGATCTCAATTGGGAATAACATGCTTTTTACCATAGGATGCAAGGTTTAGTTTCTGGGGAAAATATTTTTTGATGTAATTCTTTATTTTTGGGTCTTGCAATATGCATAGAATAACTAGAACGGGGTCAATATGATTGATCTGAAATGTTAAGTTGTTGGATATGGATATTTGTACGTGCATATTATATGCTTGCACAGATGGCCAATTTCACGGCTTTAGGGATGAGTTTTATTCAACAAGGATTCAAAAATAAGCCTATCAGTTTTGAGTTGATTTTGTTTGTAGTAGGATGGTTGTTGTGTGTGGAAAGTGTATGTTATAAGATCAGAAGAAAGCTGGTTGTTTGTCCCCATGGTCTACTTCTGCTGCCGCTGCTTCTGCTGCCCCTGCAGTGCTGATGCTGATGCTGCAGCTACTGCTGTGGCTGCTGCTGCTGCTGCTGCTGCTGTAGCTCCCACTGCTGCTGCTGCTGTGGCTGCTGCTGCTGTAGCTGCTGATGCTGATGCTGATGCTGATGCTGCTGCTGTAGCTCCCACTGCTGCTGCTGCTGCTGTAGCTCAGAATGCAATTGTCTGTTGAGTCTAGCCTAGACATCATAGGCCGTGTGTATTACAGTATGTTGACCAGAAATAAACATCTATAAGAGTTCACAGTGTTTTATTTATACCTTAATCTCCAAACCAGTATCTCCAGCCCCCCGCCCCGAACCCCCCCCCACCCCCCCAAAAAAGGGAAATTTGTGTGCCATTGATTAATCAATTTTAACCCCATCTGATCATAAAAAATCTCAAATTATTTGCACAAATTCAACAAAAATGAAAAAAGGCAGAATGTGTCAGTCTAAAGTAGCCCACCATACAGCTTAAAATAACTTCTCAGTAAACAAACAGCACTGGACATAGATTCATATCTAGAAAATGATTATGTACCATAAGCATATATTTTTCCTAATATTAGTTAACAATTTGCTATAGATATCACCTTAAAAAGTTGAATTGTTTACCTTATTTCTGATATACGATGGGTGCTATGTGTACTATAAATTACAGATTTTTGAGAAAATAAAGCAAATTATGTCATGAACATCTCATTTTCCAAACTTGGTTTTTATCTTTGCTTATCATATTTTAATTAGAGAACTGTCACTGCCTGAAATGCTCTCTGCCATGTTGAATTTGGTTGCTCTTATATGTGAATTATGGTGCAAGATCAAGGAATTCAAGAAACGATTTGAACCCAACTGAAAATGGGTATATCAAAATTCCAGTTTTATTTTCACCTATGTGTGTATAAAGTATCTACACAATGTTCTCAACAAGATGACAAAGAAAGTGACAGGTCATTTTGTTAGTTTTCGAACCACAGATAGTTTAACTTTGTGAAATAGGACTTCTTTGGCTGATTTTCATAAAAATGGTACAAAAGAATTTCCGGATTTGTACCATGTTTGCCCATTCTTATAAAAGATATTGTATTGCAAGGGAACCCCACACTTAATACACAGATGAATGCCCTTATACATTCTCTGAAAATGTGTCAAATCATCAAATTCAATGAATATGAAAAGTATGTAGCCAAAACATTCGATTGGTCAGTTTAACCGCTTGCGCAGTGACACATTTTAATTATTTGGTCTCTTTTGAAACATCCTTGTATGCACTACTCATAATCTGGCATTGTTAATTGTTCTGCTAATATTCTATTTTTTATTGCTTTGTTATTGTCTCTCTAATAACAAAGTGCTTTTATTTCATTCAGAGTTTATGGCACTAAATGGCCTTTGTGTGCCGATGTGCCTTTAAGCACTCATTTATGCATAAATTCATTCATTTATCTCTTAGGACTTCGAATATGCAGGTACAATCATAATGGTACATATTTCATAAAAATCTTTTTGTACCAATTTCCTTTCAAAAGTGACAGTGTTGCCAGGTAAATTGTAATACATGTACGTTATTTAGTTTGACCAATACTCAATAGCTGTCCGG
This sequence comes from Maea johnstoni, assembly GCA_963942565.1. Classification (NCBI taxonomy): domain Eukaryota; kingdom Metazoa; phylum Annelida; class Polychaeta; order Spionida; family Magelonidae; genus Maea; species Maea johnstoni. Next base: position 29,035,653 of record OZ012686.1, read on the forward strand.
AGTACCGTATAATTTTAAAACACAGTAGTGGTACTTTCATTTGGCCACTGAATTTGTGATGCCAACATTCCAAGAATTACCTGGGCGCAAGGTTCGCTTTTCTGGGGAACGTGGTACATATCGTATTTGTTCTGTTATTGGTAATAGATTGTAGTTCTAGACCTAGCCTTAGTAGCAGAGAGAGAGAGAGAGAGCACCGCTAAACCCTCACCATCATAACTCCGTCCATTGATATCTGTACTCTTTCTAAAGGTCGGGTGTTATTTCTAGGAACATAGGAAAATAATATTCTTGGTAACGAAATATCTGGTTTATGATAACTGTTAAGTATATTAAAGTACATTGAATACTGTCCACAGTCAATCTTGCAGATGGTCTTGACTGCCGTGTGCCAAGATTCCAGGAGAAATAGAAGATAAAGAACTAGATAGAAACTAAGCGTAAATCTGTTTTTACAATTAATCACAATTTTCTTTTATAATTTTACAATTTTAAAATTAAAAGTGAAATAAACGAAAATATGTTACTTGTTAACATGTAGAAAATGGATAAAAACCACAAACCACACATTTTTGAGATTTTTAACTAGAAAGTCTCCCGCTGTTGGAATATTGAAAGGCAGGAACAGTAGGAGTGACATTCTACAGATGAGCCCCTGAACTTTTTCTTATACTTTCTGTTATGAATTTTTTAGTTTAGGATCACAAAAAAATATTTAGTACCTGGAAACATAGATTATCCAATACATGTATACATACTATATACTGCATAGAATATTTTGTGGCAAAAAGTTGATTCAATGATTCAAATGAAATAATAAATTGTTGCAAAAAAGCAAATTCATCTGAAATGATACAAATGTTGCAAAATGTTGATCTGTCTATATAAATACCATGTATAAATAATATTTTATTGGTCCTTCAGCATATAGGAATCTTCGTCAAACATTCCAGGATGACCTTCAGCATATGTTAGAGGTTTATTATATCTAATCAATTCATGGGAATGCCTACAGATGGATCCCTAATAATTTGAAAGGATTTTACTGAATGTTTTTAAGATATCTTGCAAACAAGCTAATCAGGACCTATACTACACAGGAATTGTGATATAAGAAGTCCCAAAATGACTTTAAAACGAATCAATAGTTACCAACCTCTAATCATCTATGTAAAGTTTGTTTAAGTGTAAAGTTTAAAGGATCCCTGAAAAGTTGGAAAGATTTTATTGAACGATTATTAAGATATCTTGCAGACAAACTAGTCAGGACCAGCATAGCTATAAGGAATTTGAACTAAAACTTCCCATAATAATATCAGGGAATTTTTATACATTTTAGAATGAACATTCCTGATAATATTGACCTTAAAAATGAATCAAAGGTTACCAAATTCTAATCAATTCATAGAAGTGCCATGGGAAAATAACCCTGAAAATTTGAAACAATTTCATTGAAAGGTTTTTGATCTGAATTAAAGAGTAATCGTGCCAAAAAATGTGTCTTCCCTGACAATGAGACATGACTCCTGATCTGATATGAGCAACGCAAGTATCGTCGATATCCAGATACTGGATCTAGTATGTGGCGCCATCTATACGTTAGAAGAACTACCAACTTTACCCATTAGGGCAGGTATTATTGTAAGACCTAAAGGCTTGACACTAATAATTCCTTTGTCTCTAGAGCAGTTAAGATGAATTAAGCACGAAAAGCATGACATGAAGGTTTCATGCATGAAAATGAAATTTACATGTATGAAAATGAAAATTCTGCTCGAAATTTTTCATGGATAAGAACTCCATGCACGAAATAGTGTACAGCCCAACTTCAGTTCCATGAAAAAATTATCCCAAGGGCAAACTTTTCATTTTTATGTATGGAAGTATCATTTTCTTGCATGAAAATATCATTTTCATGTGTGGAAAACTGGAAATTTCATATTTTCTTGCAAGAAAATGAAATGCGGAAATTAGTCGTGTTTAGTGGTGCACGTGGTGTGTGTTGCTGCTTAGACGTCATACAATTGCAGGGGCTTATTCAGATGTCCTTACATGGCTTGGATTGAATTAACTGTGTCGAATTCCGGGCAAAGCAAGAATATCGTACAACGTCTTGGAACTGTTCTACGATGTCACAAATGGTTTGGTTTGTAGGGGAAATTAAAATCACCCATCCCATATTTGATTTATTTCTTCACTTCTCTAATAATGTGCAGTGAACAAATAGACGAGTGGATACTAATGGGTGACCTTTAACTATTGAACTTGCCCCAAATCCATTTTAAAGTTCATTTTGACATTTCATAATTTATACTCCCATCAAGGAATCAAAGTCTAATATAAAAACCGTGATATGATAAAAAAAAACATAACAGGCTATATATAAGGTTAATTGAATGTAGAATTGACTTTAACTTCAACATATGTATTAAAGAGTAAATATGCCTGTAATGCCATTGACACCTTTGATTTCCGTTTATGGATTTTATGTTAAACCATCTGTGCTAACATATTGCAATAGCCATCTGTGGTGTGCCTTTAGTTCGACAATATTGAACCATACTATATGTACCGATATCTCATTGGGGATGTTCTGTGTTGCACATGCAAAGTTCAATGCCCTCCTCTGATTTTATGTTAGCACCAGAGAGATCTATTCATATACAAATAGATCTCTCGCTCGTCAGCACAGATGGTTTAACATAAAATCCATGAACGGAAACCAATGTTAAGCTCATTTGTCATAAAAGTGTTATTAATTAACATATGATATGCCTTCTTCCAGCAAACATCCCGAATCTTCCACCAGAAACAATACATGCTATTAAGGTTAATAATATACTTGTTACATTTGCGTTAATCCAAATTTCGATCCACGGAAAGACAAGTAATTCATTTTTTGGACATGAAAAGATCTGGTGGCTCAATGTGCTCTTAAGGTCTTACGATACTCTATACCGGTGACACCTATTGGGTATTGGACAAACTAAAATAATTTATTTCAATTTACCAGACATCACTGGAAAAATTGAAAATAAATTGATTTTTATTGAATATATACCAATTCTGATTATACCTGCTTATTATAAATAGTATCCTACGATTTTTTTGTTTTTTGCTACAGTGATTTCCATATTCATTGAATTTGCTGTTTTGACACGTTTTCAGGAATAATGTGTGATAATTCATGTGTATAAAAATGGGGTTCCCTTGCTCAACAATATCTTATATAAGGATGGGCATATACGGTAACAATTGAGTAACTCTTTTTTAACATTTTCATGAAAATTTGCCCCAAAAAAGTCGTATTTCACCAACTTTGACCATCTGTGGTTCGAAAACTAACACGATGACCTATCATTTTCTTTATGTCTTCTTATTAAGAGCACTTGGTAGATAGTGTAGACAAAAATTGGTGAAAATTAAACTAGGCGATTCTGACTTATATCAATTTTGGGTCAAAAACGTGTTTCTCGAATTCCTTGATTTTGCCCAATAATTCCTACATAACAGCAGCAAAATAATTTCAACAATGCAGAACAGTATTTCAGGCAGTGTCAGTATATTTGAAGGGATAAATCTAGCAAAGAAAGACACCAACTTTGAAGAAAGTGATGTTTGTGACATAAATTGCATTAATTTTTCAAAAATCTGTGACCCCATGTTTTGAAGATCACTTTGCTATGTTCTTTAAGAAGTCAGTAAAAAGGGTGCTAGGGTTCCGGTAGTGAAATAGTGTGCTATACCATCACTCCAAAAGACGAGACAGTATAAATACCTTTGTTACATCCTTTGTTGCCTCTTCCATCTCTCAGTTCACAATCAGCTTGCAAAATGCATGGAATTCTTAAGAATCGAATACTGGTATCTATCTTTTATATGCAGACCAATGTTAATCTTAAGGCCTAGCATATCATGACAAAGATGCATAGACGACATTTCCCCCTTTTAGTAAGTGAAATTTATATCTCATAACGTCCCAATAAATTTATTCGTGTTCATCCTAAAAAGACATGTGTCTCTGTTTCTTCGTGATTGTGGTGGTCCGATATCTTTGAAATTGCAAAGTCTCATAAGCGCTTTTTCTTTTTATTTACATAAGGTCTCCCGCGACTTATGTGAGTGCATTTTGATTTATTGTGAACTGACCAGTCTGGGTCGTCCTAGTTTAATTCAATATTGAACCTTACTTTATACAACGATATCTTATTGTGAATGTTCTGTGTTGCACATGAAAGGTTCCTAGCTCCCCTATACAATGTCAGAGATCAGTAAAAGTTCATCCCAGTAGAACTGGGGCCCTAAGCATAAAACCCTACGTCGTGCTTACGATGTGCTTGTGGTTTGAAAGTCCGTTATTCTCCCTTTGTATTCCTAACCACGAGCACCTCGCAAGCATCACGTAAAGAATTATACTTAAGGCCCCCGGTCACTAAAGGTGAGCACGGTTTGATCAGCAGCTTTATCTATTGCCTGTCTGGCCAGACTTCATGGCACCCGTCATCTTCATCACCTTGGCGGCTGCGTTCCGGCTGTTCTTGTACTCTGCGAACGTTATGTAACCGTCCTGGTCCAGGTCATCAGAGGTCAGGATAGTGTCCACGTGACCTGAAGCACAAACAGAACACACAAGTGATAGATAGGCCCCACGGTAGCCTAGCTTTCTAGGCTGTCATATGTATTTTTCTGTATTTTTTTTCTGTTACCAATCACCAAATAGTCTAGGTGCCACAGTGGTCAATTTAGTTTACACCTATCTCACTAGGGGAATAGAGGCTCCAGTTTGAGTAAAACCTCTAGACATTGGAGGTTCAGGTAGTGACATCTATCTACCATACCCGGTACTACACCTAACTCCTTGGTCAGCACGGAAGGGAATGTCAACTTTTTAGGAACTAGGAACCTAGTCTAGCCCCAAGGAAGCTGTGGTATACATGTATGTGATATACCCGAGGTGTTACGAGGCGGTGCCGAGTAACCCCACGGGTATCACATACGCCATGGCTTACGAGGGATCTATATAGCTTGTACCAGAGTTAGATCGTGTTGACCTATTCACAAATTTTGGAAAGCCTTTCTTGCAGAAAAGCACTATTCGTCTTTAAGAGACAAATAACTGCTATTTGTCTTTAAAACAAACGAATTGTCTTTAAAGACAAATGAGTCGTCTGTAAAGACAAATCAATTGCCTTTAAAGAAAAATAGTTGGCATTAATTTTTCTTTAAAGACGATTCACTAGTCTTTAAAGACAAATGACCGGCATTTGCATTTGAAGACATGAATGGTCTTCGTCTTTGAAGACAAATAGTGCTTTTCGGCAAGAACGGCTTTCCAGACTACCCGCTAAAACCACTGTCGTATTGGCCCTACCATTTTATATTAATGCATCCTGCGAGGGAAAAATTAAGGAAGTAATATCTATATCAATAGACATCAACCGCAAAATTGTTCCCTAACCCTTATGCTGCTGGTGGCTAATATGGCCAATACAAAATGATTGTAAGCCTTGTACGTGGGTACTCATCTGAGACTACTCAGCGAGACCTATCCAATAAATACCAACACGACAGGATTTAGATGGTTTTCGAAAATCCTCGTGCTTTGGACGAACGTAGCCTCAGCATTGGGAGGTTTAAAAATACTAAACAAGCTCTTTATCGCATGGTTGTTTTCGAAAAATGTATGACTTCTAGACGACACTTTCCAAAAGGAAATGTTAGCAGGAATGAGGGAGGCTGCCATTATGTTTTGTGGTTTGTTCAGAACCTGCTTAATCCTTATGCTGCTGGAAGCTTATTTGGCCAATACAAGATGACACAAAAAGCTGAGAAATGACTGAAACCCTGGCATATGGGTACTCATCTGAGAGTACTCAGTGAGAGCTATCCAATTAATACCAACATGACAGGGTTTAGATGATTTTCATATTTTTTTGCTTTTTCTGTCCATTGGACGAAAGTAACATCAGCAGCAGAAGGGTTAAAAGGCGTACACACTTTTCTCACATACACTGATCGTTGACACGTTAGAATGAGACTCATATTTGAAATAATCATCGAAAGAATCGTACAATGCTAGTTCAAAGAATATTCTCCCCAATTGAGAAAGAATAACAGACTAACTTCTCACCTGACATAATCATTCTAATCAATGGCGCACGGTCCATTTTGGTTCAAGTTCACGTATCTGCGATATTCGTTGGCAATACTTTCTATTTACATGTTTCCCCACACGAGCCCTTTCATTATTAAGTGTAGGTATAAGGAATCTGCTTTTAACTTATTTCGGTGGATACAAGACTATAAGTCGAATACCTTTTATTATAGAATTGCGATTCTTTAAAGTTCACTTGTACGTATGGAGTGAATCATTTTTTTGAAACTCCTCTGATGCTGAGGATACTTTCGTCCTATGCACACGAATGCAATGAAATATGAAAATCATCCCAACCAAGCCTGAGCCGCCATGTGGGCATTCAGAGGAAAGCTCTTGTGTGCCAGAATTTCAATATGTCCCCAACTCTTTGCCATCATTCCATGTTGACCAAGTTCGCCAACAGCAGCAAAAGTGTTACTAAATCTCAAAAATCTTAAAAATAAGATGAATATCTATCTAAGTTTAATTACTGGAGCAGTATGGACCAATCATAAGCCAGAAATGCCGTGTACCAATTCTGATAAAATACTGCAAGAATAGATTCTGAGATTCCACAAAGCCCCATTGTATTACTATGAGAATTCACAGTTATAAAAAATAGGGCAAAAACAAACAGTTGTTCAGGCTAGACCAATCACAAGCCAGCATTGCAGTGGACACTGAGTGCTAAATGTGCACACGTGTTTTATGACTTTCAAACCAACTCGCTAACGCTTGTGGTTTAAAATTCATTGAACCCTCTAACCTATAAATAAAATACGATATATTGGCTGTCTGTGGGGTTCATACTGATACCTGAAGCCCTTCCTAGCTGCTTCTCGAACGTTTTCTTCCAGGCCTCCTGCACACCTGAAGGCTGAGTCTCCAGGTGCATGGCGTTCTGTGCTGCCCCCTTTTTGTGGTGGGTGAAGGTGTGGAACATGGCGTGAAGCATCTCCAGACCGTCGAGCTTGTTATTGTCATCCGTGTCGTGAGCCCTGGAGGGAATATCAAAGCAAGAATCACATCACCACTATTCATACCTGCAATTCCTTCAGTATTTATATCATTCGTAATTATGA
>OZ012686.1:29046843-29049343 GCA_963942565.1 Maea johnstoni
TGACCGCCGAGTCGCCCTAGGTAACAGTATGGTAATGGACTCTATGTTTCATTATATAGGTCAGGTCACTCTATGCCAAGCGTTATTGCTGGATAAGGATGGATATTATAGGTGACATAATAGATAATCCTCACCATTACCCGAATCTACACGGACATTGAAGTAGCCATTACATAATCAATATTAGCTTTAAGCGTGTTTTCAATACTCGTTAATGGGCATACGCGACGTGGTCGTTATCCCCTCGTTCCAGGAAACTGGGCGTGGGAAATGAATGGGTTCTATGCTGTGCAATGGAGAGAGAGAACGTGGTACACTTATGAATTGTGGTATCACTTTAAACCTTTATGCTGGTGGTGGCTAGTTTGGCCAGTATAAAATGATGCAAAAACCTGGAAAATTACTGGAACACTGGCACATTTTTCAGGGATTTTCCTGACGACAGGTTAACAGGGTGTGTAGTTGTAATATATATATATAATATATATATATATATATATATATATATATATATATATATATATATATATATATATATATATATATATTTATATATGTATATATATATATATATATATGTATGTGTATATATATATATATATATGTATATATATATATATATATATATATATATGTATATACATATATATATATATATATGTATAAATATATATATATATATATATATATGCATATATATATGCATATATGTATACACATATCCACTTACAATACCACATATGAATCGATCCTATCATATAATTAGGCTGAGCTATTATCTCATACTATGGCGTTCGCCATTGTCTGACAATCTTTACATATATTACATATATTGTCCCTGTGTTTCCTGGCACTATGTCTGATAATCTGGGTCTTCTGAGCAGCTCTTGCTTATGGTCTGCTTCCGGAGATCCATCTTTGAATGTATGCGTAGACATGACAACAGCGACCTTGGTGAGTGGACTTCTATATACGGCGTTGACGTCAGATAATGCTGAGGGTAAATATTTAGTCGTGTACAGAGTACACTACTTGTAAACACAAAGGTTATTGATGATTATGCTTAACTAGTGATCACACTAAGGTCATAGAAGCGTATGTCTTAACTAGTAACACAAAGGCCATTGTTGCTTATGCCTTGCAAGTAAATGCTTATGCTATACTAGTAAACACAAGGGTCATTGTTGCCTATGTCTTAGCTATTGAACACAAAGGTCATTGATGCTGATGCCTTAAATAGTAAACATAAAGGACATTGATGCTTATGCCTTGTCTAGTAAAAAACAAAGGTCATTGATGCTTCTGGCTTAGATAGTAAACACAAAGGCCATTGCTGCTTATGCCTTAACTAGAAACACACACAGGTCATTGATGCTTATGCCTTGACTAGTAAAAACAAAAGTCATTGATGCTGATGCCTTAAATATTAATCACAAGGGTCATTGGTGCTTATGCCTTAACTTGTGAACATAAAGGTCATTGATGCTTAAGCCTTGACTAGTAAAAACAAAGGTCATTGATGCTTCTGTCTTAAAAAGTAAACACAAAGGTCATTGATGCTTATGCCTTAACTAGTAGACACAAACTTGACAAAGGTCATTGTTGCGTATGCCTTCACTATTAAACACATTGATGTTTATGCCTTAACTAGTAAACACAGATATCACTGATGCTTAAACCTTGACAAGTAAACACAAACTAGTAAACACAAAGGTTATTGTTGCGTGTGACTTAACTTTTAAACAAAGATTATTGATGCTTATGCCTTAACTAGTAAACACACATATCATTGATGCTTATACCTTGACAAATAAACACAAAGGTAAACACTTGTCATTGTGTGTGTGCCTTAGGGCTCTGGCCCTGGGCCTCTAAGTATAATTAATATCATATATCATTTACTTTTGTACACACAGGAATGAGCCAAGTTTGATCTATTCCTTATTCATTATATTTGCACCATTATATTATAATGAATGTATGAACAATTTTGTATACCAGTATACAGTCAATAAATATTCATTCATAAAACTCACCAGATCCGCCCATAGACAAACGATAACTTTTGTCTCATTGAAAGTTAGTTACAGTATTTATTCATTTAGTTACAGTATCTTATCATGTTCACATTCTAAACCACACGGGGCCTACCCAGATAGCTGAGTGGTCTAATGCGTTGCCACTGACTGCTCTCTTACCACCGCTCAGGGTTCGAATCCCACCTGGGCATGTGAGAAAGTTGCCAGTGACTTGGGGTTGAGCGGTGGTTTTCGCCGGGTATTCTGGTTTCCTCCACCCGTTACAACTGGCTAGTCACGATCTAGCTGCAACATGGCAGAAAAATGACGAAATTCCAAATTCTTAAGTACACGATGACGTCGTACTGTCCTTTCTCCGAGAATGCTTTGTATCGCTTTATAGTGGACTGTGCTCTGTTATCAAATAGTATCAGTTGCATTTGCCGGTTTTTGAAAGGAAGGGAATAGGATAGAATTGTTTT
>OZ012686.1:29054343-29163060 GCA_963942565.1 Maea johnstoni
AAAGCCAAGGAGGATAATCCATAAAATAGGCTCCTAATACACAAACACCTGAGAGGGGGAAAGGGAAACGTAAAGGTGGGAAAACTGCAATAGCACATAACTTATACCATGGTTAAAGTAGGTGAATTCACAAACGCTTAGGTAACTTGGACATATGCAGTCCCTGCGGAAAGACTTAATTAAATCGCTTTATCTCTTTATCGTCATCCCTCCTATACAGTGTCTCCCAGTAATTACAGACACGTATGTACAGGATATACGCCAGATTTCACGCATACTTTCCTTTCCATTACATCAATGGGTTTACCAAGCAGATCATTAACCCTTATGCTGCTGGTGGCGAATTTGGCCTATACAGAATGATGCAAAAAGACCTGAAAAATGACTGAAACCCTGGCACATGGGTACTCATCTGAGAGTATTCAGCAAGAGCTTTCCAATGAATACCAACATGACAGGGTTCGGATAGTTTTCAAAAATCTTTGCATCCTTGTGCTTTGGATGAACGTACCATGAGGAGCGTTTGAAGGGTTAAAAGCATCCGGATGGCCGAAGTCATAACATGTCCTATATAAGTCAGTGTGTATAGCATCTCGGAAATGGGAAAAACTAGGTACATTTTTCAACTTTAGGTTTGTTATTTTGTTGCCCGCTGACGACGAGAATACGATTTTCGGTTTTCACTACTATCCCTGCAATTCTAGCGAGCGCCGAAAGTGAAGGGAACCAGCAATTACACAATTGTCACTCTCAACAACAGATTTTACAAACACACTTTTAATCCACAGTCGTGTTTCATTTCCAGCGGCAGCAGCAGATTTTACAACCAGCTTTTAATCCCGAACCTTGCTTAGCGTTGGTTTGATTTCCTGCAATAGATCTCGCGGCATTAGAGGCAACCCCTTAATAATGAGAAGCATCTGTTAAAGAAGTCAAAAGTTTGAAATAATTCAAAAAGTCAATATAAAACATTTGGCCAATACAAAATGATGCAAAGTTAAACTGAAAAATGATTGAAACCCTGGCACATGGGTACGCATATGAGAGTACTCAATGAGAGCCATTCAATAAATATCAACATGACAGGGTTTAATTGGTTTCCAAAAATCTCTGCTCCCTTGTAATTTGGACCAAAGTGGCCTCAGCATTGGACGGATTAATCCTGAGCATTGTGCGGTGTTGGTTTTGATTTCCTGCGATAGACCTCGCATCAATGGGGGCAAACCCTTAATGATGAGAAACATCTAAGTATTAAGATGAATCAGTCTTGTTCTCTTTTATAATTGTACGATGGACCAAGTGTGAAAGAGAAAATATATTTGAATTTATTTCCACTCCCGTGAATTCAAATTTATTTTCGCTCCCCAATAAACGGGAGTGAAAATAAATTTGAATTTATTTTCTCTTTCACACTTGGTCCATCGTATAATTGTGCCTACGATGAAGAGAACAAGTTTCTATGCCTCTTTCAATACCCACAATGCACCGCGTTGCGATGGGTGAATGGGTGTCAATAGCCAGCATTCTTCTGTCGATAGTTACCATTGTGAGCGAACAAGAGCGCGTCTCTGTGCCAGCCTCTGAGAGACCCCAAGACGACACGCCATAAAGAGGCAAGAATAGACGCCTTCAGTCGATAGTCTCCAGTAGGATAAACACTACAAAGCTAAGATGAATAAAAACAAGTGGATATGAAACCAACCGTTCAACCTCCAGGAACAGGCTGGCTGCGGCAAATAGCTCAAAAGAGTCGTGTAGCGCATGTTGCTGCGCAAGTTTCTCTGTAATGTAAACGATACGAGAGCCCTCATTGGTTTTTGTCTTCTAATGACGTCACACTTAGGCCAGATACGAGACCCCTGGCATAGCAAGTCTTCACTCTAGCGCATATAGCATTTGGTCTCTCAGTTAAACCCTACGCTGAACTGAAAGTCGATTTAAAAAATATCCCTCAGTTAGAAAGCATTCAAACTTCGCATAAGCTATCATTGTCAGATCCCCTTTGAGTAATGAGTGAACTCTACATGAAGCAACTGTGCTTTTCTATACACCGACATGCCGACACGAGGTTCGGCATGATTTGTACGATGAATGGTACGTGGCCGTCAAAGTGGCTTGAGCTATCCACTCCATCATAATAAAGCCATGTTGTAGTTGCAAATAAGAGTAATGTATCACATTAGTGTAAATACAAATTCTTAAGAACCTCTGATTTTCGTGCTGTAACTTCAAAAACACTACGTTTTATGCCTTAAGTGTTTAGCTCAGGACATCATATACTGTAAATCACTTAAGTATAGCGGGATCAATAAGATAGCGATAATAGCGCTCTGCCCATATGCGCTATTTTAACATCCCCGTCTTTATTAGATTCTTAATTGAATTTGCTGCTGCTGCTCCGGTTCACCGCTATACTTAGATCACGCTATCCAGGGCAGTACCGTAATTGCGCTATATAATATTCAAGCCATATTTAAGTGATTTACAGTAGTTTTCTATATAGCTGTATTAATTCTGTTCCTTGTCAACTGTTGTTTCCCCCTCTTCAAGAAACCTTCTCAAAAACGCAAAGAACCTAAGCATTATGAGTAAACTTAGGTGGCTAAGGTTACACTATATTGTTCCACACATCTTAAATTTGTATGTTCAAGCTCAAATGGCTGCACAACCATATCACATCAACACTCTGATATACACTAGAAATCCCAATATGTAATGTAATGCACTTTATTGACTGTATCCAGAGAATACAAAGTAGCATTGTAACATACTAGAAAGAAGCCTTCTAGATGTGAAGAAGGTATAAAAGTTACTTATCAGAAAACTAAACATAAAAGGTAACTCAAAGTAAGTAACTCAAATATGTATATGTATGTTAAACGTCAAAACGTCAAAGAAGACTAAAGATCGTTAATATATTAGAATTCATCAGAAAGATAAGGAACGATTGATCGCGCAAAATAGAATTGGTTTGATATTACACATGCTGTATTAGCTTAATACCTAGTTGCTTTAACCCTTATGTTGCTGCATGCACCATGGTGGCTAATTTGGCCAATACAAAATGACGCAAAGAACCTAAAAAATGACTGAAACCCTGGTACATGGGTACTCATCTGAAAGTACTTAGCGAGAGCTATCTAATGAATACCAACATGATATCAGATATAGGGGTTAGATAATTTTCAAAGATCTTTGCATCCTTGTGCTTTGGACAAAAGTAGCCTTAGCATTGGAAGGGTCAATGGAACGATGTGCTGGTGAAAGACAGTTTACAATGAAGTGAAGGTAGTTGACATTGCCAAAACGTTATCTAGATTACAGTGTAAAACAGTGTAGAATTAGCTCAATGTCATATTGCCTTAAATTTTTCCGATGATGAGCCTACTTTTTCCAAGGCACAAGCCCGTAAAACATTTAAATTATGAAACTATCTATACCCTGTAACGTTGGTATTTATCAGAAAGCTCTCGATAAGTTCTATCAGATGGGTATCAATGTGCCAGGGCTTCCCTCATCTTTCAGCTTCTTTCACATCATTTTGTATTGGCTGAATTAGCCATCAGCCATCAAATGGGGTAAATGGAATGGCATGTCTTTCAAAAGACGCTTCCGGTCTGAGCGACACCTTGCCCACACGCTATCTAGATTACACCTTAAACAGTAGTTCAATGTCATACGGCCTTAATATAACAGCCACAATCGATGAGGTTTGAGCGATAGAAGAACATTATGTTTGACATTGCCCAAAACGATATCTACGTTACAGTGTTCGCCACTTAACAGTTAGACGTATGTCAAACTGGTTGAATGGAATACTGAAACACTGACTGAGCGAGGAAGGCAGGATATGGTAGCAGGCGTTTTTTCCCGCTACATACAGTACAGGCATTCACTATCTGCCCCAGTCGACTGGACGTCTGCCAGTGCCTGGTTGTACACACACCCATGAATAACATGTCTAAGAAATAAGCCAAGCATACCAATAACCACGTAGCTTGAGAATCAAAGCTACGTTCAGTTGTGAGGCCATACATGCATCCATGCCCAGGAAACTGGTTAGCAATCTGGATGCGGTCGTGTGTTTGCCCGGGCTTCCCTAGCATTTGATGGAATTAATGTGGGCAGTACGGGCACTGTACCTTGATTAGTAGTGAGTGCCTATATTTCATCACTGTAGAGATAGCTCTGTTTACTATTCGTACGTGTAGTGCAAGTATTGCAGAATTATAAATGCTGCGGTATCACCGTATCCTACCCCAACGCTATCAAACATGACAGTAGAAGCTAGTGTGATATACCGTAATGTAAAGTGTCGTTATCACTGGGATAGGCACGAATTATATCTATAGAATCAATATCCTGCTCTTCCTAACAGGAGCATGAAATCAATAATCAGATATGTTACATCCCTCGTCCTCTTCTCAAGCCTGCGGCGCATGCGCGAAAAGTATTAGCTTCGTCACAAGATAAGTCACACGATAAGTTATGGATTTTTGACCTCTCCAGAATCTTTACTTTCGTAAATTATATAGTTTATTGGGCGTTTTCTTGTACATAGACCAATGTATCGGTCAATCTTTACGTGGAATAGACACTCACCTATCTTAAGAATGTAGATATGGCCTAATGCCGAACGATATAGCTACTCATTGCAGGTACGTGCGTGTCAAATGGCCGTCAAATCAAGTCCTATCTTGGTTGATGGACTAACCAAGGGTTTATGAACTAACTTGGTAAGATTATTGTACTCGGCCTGAGAATGCACTACACAGCTGCGTTCAAATCAATGCACCCCACTCGTCCCCCTCCCTTGCCCCGCTATAGGGGACCAGGAAACGGTAGCGCCCAAAGGGATGGGGTAACGTCCCCTTATATAGAAGTTTTTTTTTCCACTTTGAAATTACAAACATGTGTACATCGATTTTTATTTCATTTTTTTTTCACGCAACAACATGTATGACATAGACAAGACATATACATATATATCTTTCAAACAGTACGACACTTCGCCAATGACACAACAGAATTGTAATGTATTCTATACTATCCGAGGACTAGAATTTTACTACATTTCAATTCTATGCTTATTGCTGAAGGGTTCCCCTTTCTTGAGTTTTACCCGACTTTGAGATCAGTGAAATTGTGCCCATAGGCTTGCCATATAATTTCCCCATCTCGCTTCAAAGCGTTCCGTCTGTAAAGAAATTTCAGAATCATATTTGTCAATCAGCATTTCATTATAAGTATATACATAATTCAGATCCGCAAGATCGTTTCATGTATACAACTATTTTTGTATTAATAATAACCATATTTATGACATCCATATCCTCTAATAAAAGTTAAATACTGAAAACATTTAACCATTACGCTGCTGGTGCGAATTTGGCCAATACAAAATGATGCAAAAAAAAACTAAAAAGAACATGACTGAAATCCTGGCACATGGGTTCTCATCTGAGAGTACTCAGCGAGAGCTATCCAATGATTACCAACATGACAGGGTTTAGAGAGTTTCCAAACATTTCTGCTGCCTTGTACTTTGGATGACATTGGAAGGGTTTAAGTGTGTATCTTTATTGACCACAAATGTAAATCGTGAAAAATACATGACAACTTAACGATGAATAAAACGAACAAAAGAACAACGAAAGAATAAACGTTCAGTAAATCTATTTTAAAAGTGAGATGCAAAAAACATTTCATGTCAGTCCTCTCTGAGTCATAAATAAATTCATCAATTCTAGTCTGAACGTTTTTATGATACTATATGTATATGATATTATTTTTATGTCAATTATGAGTAGTGGAGTTGATCATTACATGTGGTGCCATTGGACTCTGGGCAGACTGGGAACACTATGGAAATAAGTTTTTAACTTTTAGTGTATATATCCTGTGTCTGGTTAGAATTCTATTGCATAGCAGTTAATGACTCTCCATCTAGTCACCTTTATATATGATTTGTTATGTGCCAAATGCTATGTAATATACATCTTAATGGACCGAATAATTTCAAATCAATCAAATCAAATGAACTGAATCATATAGAAGCAACCAATACCTCTATGCGGATGAGATATGCGTATACATTCCCTTTAAGTAAGGGGAGTTAGCGGCCTGGAAATATGGCCATGGGATGGGAGTAGCGCCAAAAAAAAACGGTCTCCCATGGAGTCGAGAAAGGGTTGTAGAACTACTAGATTTCATTATTGCACCATACATAATAAAAAAATATTTTATTATGTACAAATGTACAAATCAAAGGGCTGGCTGTATAATTTGAGAGAACACTGTTTCTTTTAAATTGTAAAGAGAATATGGATTGTGATCACTTAGTGACTTGACATGAGCTATCAAAAAAGGATAAAACACAAAACACAAAAATCTCTCATTTCATTCAACGTATAGTTCCTCTTCTTATTCCGGCATTGACGAATGACGTACTTTTCCAGGATTTTTCAACACCTCAAAATCCTGTGCCACTGAAAAACCGTATACTATTCATCTTTCGTGAACGGTTGCAGCCGTGTTCAAACCCGGCGTGTCACTGACTTACAAAGACCAAGGGCACCAAGCCATTCCATCCCTGACTACTGCTTATATCTAGAAAAATGAAAAAAGAATCCAATTACGATTTGGCAGAATCCGAAGGAAGCTACATTCTGGTTTTAGCCTAGGCGGAGTCATTGGAAGTGGTCATGGGGGATGAAGCTGTATAGAAATCTGTGCTGGCTCCTAGTCCCTGTCTGGCTGACTAGTGCTATTTAATGCTATCCTGTGTAATCTCAACCGCGGCCTATTCATCATGATAGCTGTGATCTCCGGCCGTGGAGGGGGAGAATTCAATGAGCGATGGAGGGCTATGGAATACTAGTACCACATGACCAATAATTATTTTTTTGAAAACACTTTCAACCTGACCGAAAAGATTCAACTTACGTGCAAAAATAGTTCAACTTGATTTTAAAAAAACATGGCGAAAACAATTCAACCTGCATTCGTCAATATCATTCGGACGGATATATATGAATGCATGTTGAAGTATTTCTGCAAAGTGTAAGTTGATTCGGTTTGGAAGTCCATTTCTGCCACACTTGAAGGGGGACCAATGGGGGAAGAGCCATGATATTCAGACAAATAAAACTTGGTGCATGGCATCAATGTTAATAGGTGGACTTCATAATCACCTACCACCCGTGATCAATTCCCATTCTATCACTTGCCAAAAAAACAACAACCAATTCCTTACAACTTGAACAAATTAAACACAGATTACAAATTAAAATGATGCTGCCAAATTCGGAGGGGTGGATTAGAAATGCCAACAGCTCCAGGCTGAGCGGACGACTTTCGTCAAAACACTAAGATTTGGAAAATAACATATGAATAACTTGACTATTTCACTGACATATTTTCCATTTCATTTTCCTAATTTCATGCATGTAAAATAATACAAATTGTCTCGTTTATCATTGTGTTTACTTTTAAGCATCATAGGGCGAAGAATGTAAAAGAGCAGGTTATTGTCAGAAAATGTATCACAACCAATGTTGCAGAGAGAGTGGCCACACCTGGCAACTAGAAAAGGAAAATAATAAACATTTTTATTGCCAAGAACTGTTTATTTGCGTATTTCTTGCCGTGGTAGCTATGTAAGCATGTCGATCACAGCCTTTCATCTGCTTTAGATACTTTGAGAAGGCTCCTTGTCTGCAGCGTCAGAACGTATCATAGCCATGCTATATATAGGGAATGTGGTAGAATGGCTAATCACGCGTGGGGCAAACGACGTTTTGGTGAAAACGACCATACTCGTTAGAAGCAACTTGTACACTCAAACCGACACAACCCTTGTCGGCAGAGAGATGGTGCGACCCCCCCCCCTCCCCCCGTCCCCAGCAACAGCGTGTGTTAATTGATTAGCGCACAGCAACAGCGTGTGCTAATTGATTAGCACACGCTATCCTGAATACCCACGAAAACCCACAATGTTTGCCGAGTGACCTACCGGTGAAACAAGGTCAACAAGGCAGACGGCGAGTATTTATCCAAAATCTCTCGTGTTTGTAATTTTTCCCCCTTTTGTGTTTTGTATTTTGTTCAGTATAATAAAACAAATATAACATACCTGTGGGGTGAACAACCCACAGGGGATGTCAAATTTGTGTAAATTAACACACAGCAACAGCGTGAGATAATTGATTTACACACAGCAGCAGCGTGTGTTAATTGATTAACGCTAGCCCGAATACCCGGCGAACACCCACGGAGTTTGCCGAGTGACCTACCGATGAAACAAGGTCAAGAAGGCAGACGACGTGTATTTATCCAAAATCTCTGGTGTTTTTATTTTTTTCCCTTTTGTGATTTGTATTTAGTTCGGTATACTTAAGTAGATATGACACCCCTGTGGGGTGAATACCAGGAACAACGCCAAGGGCGACAATTCTCTCTAGGGGAAGTTATTCCTGATGTACACCGCACGAGGATGTCATAATGTATATTGGTCGAATTAGCCACCACCAGCATAAGCGTTAAGTAAAGTTCCACTGGTCTGGTGATTGTTTTAAATGGTAAGTGAATCGGGACTAAGGCGTTTCTCAATCGTTCATATGAATGACAAAATACAGCAAAACACAGCATTTGGCGAAAACGTCATCACTGCTTGTTTAGCCACTTCCTATTCGGTATTCTGCAAATGGTGATGAAAGTGAACCATAAAAGATCTTCCTTTCTTAAAACAAACATAAGACAAATCCTTTCACGGATGTCTCAACCTGAAAAATATACAGTACGCTACTTTTATTACCTAAAATGCTTTGGATCAAGAGTCTATAAAAAGGCAATCAAATGTTGCCATAGGTCACACTGCTGCTCACCTTGTCAAGGAAAGAGGCTACCCCCATGGCTGAGCGGACTACTGCATTGCGTGTCCACTGTTCCCGTGCCTCAGCACTGCCAACACTTGATTCTAATTCAAAAATTATAGCGTGTTGCTATGCCAATAACAGGTCCGGGGAACACACTACGTTGATCGAGAAGCTGTTTCTGTGTCTTTACAATAGTATCAGTTTGGTTGCATAACAACCAACTGAGCCGGGACCATAACAATTATAAGAAAACATGATTTTTGTCATTCTCTATGAGTTGTATGATACATTTTATTTTCGTTTTTATCACTCAAACCGGCTATGATAGCCATTAAGATCCGCTGCTGAGCAGTGATGCAGATCTATAGCTTCGCCAAGGGGGCGTGTTGCAAAGCTTCGGCCTTGGCGGCCTCAGATTTGGCAACACACACCCTCATCTCTGCTGTGAATCTGCACAAATGCTCAGCGGCGGATCGTAATCCCAATAACAAAAAGTGGCAGTTACAAGTATGGTGTTCGCTGTTTAATCTAAAATCGCAGAGGCTAGGGGTAAGAAAGATCTATTCCGTTCAGTGAGAAGGGTGGTTTTGTTCAATGAAGGCTATTGCATCAGTTCTCTCAGGCAACCCTCACCTAATGATCTTAAGCGAGTAATGGATTTGCCCTCAAACTAAACATAAAACCCATATAGAAAGGACGTACGATTTAATACTAGTACATGAGTCTTGAATTACACACCCAGTTAGGATTTTCACTTGATAACGTGCCTAGCAGTACTAATACTATCCCCAATAGTCAGTGAACCGCTTAATTTACCTATAGACATTTTTATATGGCTGTAAGACGTGCAATACAGATCAATTTTGCGCCTGTTTGTATGTATGTGTATTTAATGAGTGCGGTAGATTCAGGTCTTCACTTAACAAAAAGGTGAGAAACATTCGAATTTTAAGTCCAACTTTAGGATCAAACCGCAAATATAGAATGATAAGTACTTGAAATACAATATAAATACATATAAATACAAAATGGGTTATAGGTAAAACAAAACACTGTTATGTCATATCTTTACCCTGGCGTTATAACTGAATATCCATTAATAGCACGAGGTTGCGGTGTAAGCCCTGGAGCGGTAGGTGTTTCTGCCTCATAAAAGCAATGAAAATGTACAATGTCTTTCTCCGCTTATTCAAGACTTGGACGAAAATAGCAACTACCTCTCTGGTTAAGACCACCCATTTTTAAGTAACAGTCAAACTTGCCTCAAGAACCACTTCTCTTAAACGACCAATTGCCTTGAAAGACCGTTTCAAATCCCCCAAGGCTATTCCCTGTATATTTTACCTTGATTAAACGACCACTTGCTTGACGCGACCAACGACTATGAAATCTTATCTTATGTACTAGTTTTACGTATTCCCTTTTCTGACTGTAGCTAGCAGGTTTAACCTTTATTTGATACCAAAAGTTTGTCGACTAGAAGGTGATATTTTATATATATATATATATATATATATATATATATATATATATATATATATATATATATATATATATATATATATATATATGTATATATAAATATATATATATATGTATATATATATATATATATATATATATATATATATATATATATATATATATATATATATATATATGTATATATATATATAAATATATGTGTTTATATTAATTTTATATAGATACATAAATTTTGTATATATATATGTACATATATATACATATATCAGGCCTGGGGTCAATTACTTTGAAAAGTAATCTATTATATTACTATTTCATTTGCAAACAGCCTATTACCTATTATATTACAATTACACCTGATTTGAAAAGGTAATCTATTATATTACTATTACATTTGAAAAGTAATCGATTATATTACATATTACATTTGTGTGCGTTTTCTGAGATAGAAACAAAACGAAAAACATGTTTGAAAATAAACTTGTTTATTTCACTTGAAATTATCATATATACTAATACATACAAAAGTTTGCCCTTAATAGACAATCATCCAATATGCCTTAGTATAGTGCCTGATTATAGAATATAACTTTGACACTTCTGATGCTTTTGGGCTCGATCAAGTTGAAGTTAGCATCTAAGACAAAAAATAAATTTTATAGTAGCAATATGTATTTTACATATTTGGAAAGCTAGAATTCTGAAGTTTCTGGATCTCTAGTCAGATTTACTGTATTCCCATTTATGAAAAAGTTATAAACATTTTACTGCAGGGTGTTTGTTTGTTTGTTCAACGCCTTTCTGACAGTAACATTCAACAAACTGTTATAACCACCATATTTTCTTGTAAAACCATCTTATGATCTTCAACATTGCTTTAGATGATACAATTATACCTGGGAAGACTGTGCCAAGAGAAATAGGATTGAATATTATGTTTTGGGGTGTTTTTGATGAATTTTAAAATACAGTGATCTGTGATTCCGTAACATGTGATTCCGTAACAGAAAAATAGCGTTTTTTTTATTTTTGAAAATGTTCAGATTGGATCATTACCATGAAACTTCATAGGAAAAAGCATTTTAACACTAATTTAACTATGAGGGGCAAACTTTTGAAAAATAAATTTTCAAACAGTGTTTTTGTGGGGGTTAAAGTTGGTGATTCCGTAACGTTACGGAATCACATATTTGATAAATTTTGTCACAAGTGTAGAAGGGGAAGGATTCAATACATAAACATTTCTCAGAGAACAAAATTTTGTTACATCACTCAAAGATACCATATAGTCATATGGAAGGCTCATATGATACTGTTTTATACAAAGCCAGTCATAGATCAGCAGTCTAAATGATTTTTAAAACAAATTTCCAGGGATTCTCCATTCGCCCAATATATAGACATGTATGGCCTACTCCAGAAAAAATACCCAACAGTTAATAAGATCACAAATGCATGTTTAAAAAGAATCATTACATAGTTATTTTATAAGTATTTATCAAATTTGGCATTAACTATAAATGGTCATAATTCATTCATAACTCAGCTAGTTTGATATCAATTGGTATGTGTACAGATGTGTACCTTGACTGACACCTCCATCCTGTCTGCAAATGCATTGTCTCCATTCACCTCTACATCCCTAATCCTGAAGCCACCCATTCAGTTAATCAGGGTAGATGCAATTTCCCCCCGAATCATATCCTCCTTCCCCAGACTAAACAATAAGGGGTGTTAATGAGAGGGGACAGTGGAGGAAAAACAGAATCCACATTGTCTGGGGTATACCAACATCCTTGATGTGTACAGGAAGTTATATAAAACTGACCAGGTAGTGAGTGAAATCTACCTCTGAGAATGCAGAAGGTAACATCATGTTTTTCAAAACCTTTTCAGATTAATGATATATTTATAAGAAGCTTCAATGTTAAATCAATTACAGCTTATATAAGTTAATTGTCTAACAATTGCCCTTGTGGGGAAGTGGTCCATCTAACATTAGACATTGTCATCTGTTACCTACCATCAGAGACGTATAAAGCCCACTCTCTGCTGCCATGTAATTCCTAATTAAGTGCTCCCTTCCATAAAATTTGTCTTTAATCTGTATGTAACTAACTTAACTTTTTATTAAAGCAGAAAATTTCACCATAGTGCACTCTTTTAATGAAAGATATTGATTGTTACAGAAAATGTGATTCCGTAACAAATGGTAAATGTGATTCCGTAACAAGACCATCTGTCAAAGTTTCTTGAATAAAGTTCACTTTAACTTATTCAGCACCTAACTTTGTGGTGGAATCTGTGCAAAACAAATTTACCTACCACATGATAAAGAAACTTTTGGAAAAAAGTGGCAGGAACAGCATGAAAGTGGTATTTGATTAAAGTGGTAGAAAACAGATGGTAATTTTGAGTGATTCCGTAACAGGCAAGTTTTTTCACTTTTTTACCCAAAAATCATTTTCTGGGGAAGTTGGAACTTGGTCCATTTAAAAGAACTTTTTTCCATTAAAAAGATATCTAAGCTTGAACAGCAAAAGTGTGATTCCGTAACAGCTTGATCGAGCCCTTTTACTCTATTTCTGGTATATCAAACACAGATGGGGCAAATATAAGGATATACATATAGCATTGGAATTGTTTAAACATATATTATATATACTTGACAATTATAATCCTTTCATTATACTTGTTGATTAAGCGCTAAAAGCTTCATTGTAAACATGTATTGACTTTTCAAAAACAGCACCATTGCATACTTAAAAATATATTTACTTGACACTCCTGCCCTTTCCACTATTATTTAATGAATAGATGTGTAATATAACTAATATTCAGTGTAAATATCAAGGTATGCATCTGCTATGGGATGCTCAGAGGCAAGCAGGAACTGGATATGCACATGTAGTGCATATGTACACACTTTTCACATTGAGACTAATTGCTCAACTGCCACAATATCATGTAGATTATCTGCAATACACAGATGTCACGTCTGCACTAGATTATATGTGGACAGGGGTCATGGATATGGAAACAGTGCTTTTTTAATTGAGGATGCAATGACAGGATGCAAATCTATTGTGTTGTTGAACTGGAGGAGACATGCTGAACCTAAGTGAAATCCAATCAGCTTGAAAACAGACACCCCCTTTTGAAAACAGACCCATGATTCTCAGTGGATCAGTATGTCCAAGAGATGTTACACTGTGCAATGACTTAATCTGGTGACATGTCTAACCATCCCATGGCTTATGAGGGCAGCTTCTATTTGGAAGTACCTGGCCATACCAGTATAATTGCAAAATACTGAAGTTATAGTAATGGTTTTCCCATGTTTCTCCACAATGATTTTTTTTAGAATAGAGATTGTAAAAAAGGAAAAAGAAGGAAAATGTAATAGGAAAGTAATAGGGATTACCTATTACATTTTGGGAGAGACTATTACTATTACATATTACTTCCAATTTTCCAGTCGCCTATTACTTATTACTTTCTATTACTGTAATTGATTACATATTACCTATTACTTTTCTATTACATATTACTTATTACCCCAGGCCTGACATATATGCAAACATATATATATATAATTTATATATATATAAATATATATATATATATGTATATATGTATATATATATATATATATATATATATATATATATATATATATATATATATATATGTATATATATATATATATATATATATATATATATATATATATTTATATATATCTATATAAATACTACATGTGTTGTAATTGCTCTTTGGTTTTACTCTCATAACGTACCACATATAGTGCTTTACCTGCAGGATTTCAATGGAGGTACCTCTTTATTGAAGTGTATATATACGTATACGTTTACTATGTGTTGTTTGACATTCTACTGTTTCGCCTAGGGTAATGTATTGATTATGTTTTGTGTGCAAAGGATCAGGTGAATTATTGATTGTGTTTTATATGTCAATGGCCCTTTTTGCTTTGAAACCAACAGGGCCGCATTTTCGGTCATACTGATATATATAAATATATATATATATATATATATATATATATATATATATAAATATATATATACAGGGTCACATTTTCAGTCTTACTGATTTACAGGCTTTCTCATGCCTATCTCCTTGTTCTCGAAGGGAGAGATATTTCATTAATCTGATTTTTGTACTTTTTAGGTAACATATCCCCATACATTTATTCATCATCACCATAATTTTATGGGTTGAATTACTAAGCGGTTATTTTCAACAGTGGAATTGGAAGTATAAGGATTGTTGAATCAATAAGGCATACATACACAAACCGCTTGTAAAATCTTTCACTTTAATTCCTTGAGGTATGATTATTCTATCATCAGTACTAGTATTGTTACTATCTGCATCATGAACAGGACAGGTAAATATCAAGTGAACATAGATGGTGGCTAGAGATCTTTCATGGAGCATGGAAGCTAATGTTTGCTCTACTAATAGTGTCTGAGAAAAAACAAAGTCATGAAAGCTCAATCTTTCTATCATATTTCATTTATTTACATTTTACTGATTTTGATATGTTCACAAAATCAAAGAAGTTTTGTCACATGAATCATTCATTCTCGCTCTGAATATAAAGAGGAAGGTTCAGTAAATAAGAAGATTAGTCTTACAATACTGCAATATACCAATAGAGTAGGGTCTACCGTGATAGGCTATGCAACCCTTCATACTAAACCATTTTCTATTTCTATAATCGGGTGACTTCAACAAACCGATTGTGACTCCATGCGGGATGGAGCGACTTATGGAAGTGAATTCTAGCTGGCCCCTGATTGGCCGATTACGGTCAAGACATGCTGACCAAACCACCACAACCATACAGAAATCCATGGTATGGTAAACCTGCCATTATGCAATGTCTTTAACCCTTCCAATGCTGAGGCTACTTTAGTCCAAAGGACAAGGACTCAAAGATTTTTTGAAAAACTAAACCCTGCCATGTTGGTGTTCATTGGATAGCTCTCGCTGAGTACTCTCAGATAGGTACCCATATGCCAGGGTTTCAGTCATTTTTAATGTTTTTTGCATCATTTTCTATTGGTCAAATTAGCCACCAGCAACGTAAGGGTTAAACACCTACTGCACAATACACATAATCTACCTGAAAAATGCATGTCTTTCCTAATGCGATCATAGCATTTGAATAAACTCAAATTTTACAAAAAAGGGTTCCTTCCTAGATTGTTATGCTTCTATTGTGATATAAAAAGTATACGCTATTTCAGGTTTTCTGAATATTCATTTTATAGAGAGGTGCCTTGATCTTAGCCTGTTCTTTAAACCATCATTTCCCTATGATTATTTCCTATAATTTCCTAAGAGTATAATAATAATAATGAAGCAAATTCTAATCAGGATATAACGAGCCTTATATGAATAAAAATACCTTACAAATCGTAATAAACCAAAAGGAATAAGTCAATGAAAGTGGTATTTCCTCCGTTTCTTAGAATCATTCACCAAAACACTTCCATAATCTTGCCTCCATTTCTGGCCAAGTATAAATAGGTTGATACTAAGAAGTGCATTATTGTTAGCAGTGGTCAACCCATTCAGACCAATGAAGCCCATCAGGGGCTTAGCCACCTATGCGTCCAGCGTGTCATTTGGACACCCAGAACACTGTTTTTTGAAAGTTTGAGCACCCAAAAGTTTAGTTCAGAATTTGCTGATGATGACAATTCTAGAAAATGCTGTATGTAGTGTCACTCCTACAATACAAACAAAGCAGTTACTGGCCTAAAAAAGCAACAACTGTAGATATATATGGTTTATTTCATTAGTAGTGTCAACTTTGTACCACACTTCGAACACCCAAAAGTCTATGAAACCTTCGTTTGGACACCCTGTTTCCAAATCCTGGCTAAGACCATGATGCCCATGTTTTAAATCTTATCAGGACCTTGACAGGGTCAATACAGGATTAGGACTAAGAACTTTGTTTCTTGTCACTTTTTTCTGCTACATTAAGGCCGAATCATCGTGAAGGAAACCAGAAAGCTCGATGAAATCGCCCACTTAAAGTTCCATTCCTTTCATTCCTTAACCCTTCCAATGCTGAGACTACTTTCGTCCAAAGCACAAGAATGCAAGATTATTTATAAACCATTGAAACCCTGTCGTATTGGTATTCATTTGAAAGCTCTTGCCGAGTGCTCTCAGATGAGTACCCATTTGCCAGGGTTTCAGTAATTTTTCGTGTTTTTTTTTCATCTTTTTGTACTGGCCACATTAGCCACCAGCAGCATAAGGGTTGAAATGTTGAGGTTATCTCGGATCAGAGAAGTGTCTGTATCTACTAACAACTTCAATGAATATCTTTCAGAAGGGGAAACACCACTTTCGCACAACTCTCAAACCTGCATAAGAGACCATCGGGCTAAAAGACCAATATCATAACACAAATTTTCCTAGATGAAAATGCATTGATATTAAGCTTTGAGGAATGACCACCTGCCACCTAAGAACATTCCTGTCCATTGTCTTTCTGGGCAGGTTCATTCAAAGTACATCTTTGGATTCAGAATAATTCAAGGTACCTTATTCATAGTAGATATTACTGGGTAATTCCGCAATGTGTATGATTTACCTCCCACCCCCTTCCTCAAATCCCTGCAAATAACGCATACATATATGGAACTGCGAAAGTCCAAACAATAACCATTTACCATCCCTGAACAATGTTACATAATAAATATGATAGAAATCAACTTAGTCATACAGTATATAATATAAAACAAGGTATTTCTTTTCAGAACAGTCCATCTCGGGTAACTTAAAATCATTGATTAAATAAGAGGTAATACTATTATAATATAAATCATATATCAATCATGAATCAAACAAACACAGCACAAAATGGTTAGGGGCATAAATATAGAGGAGTCCTAATGGAAAAAATAATTCTATAACTAAGAAAGCCTGTTGGTATCATAAGTGGTTTTTAACACATTCTGACACTGCAGTACAGTCATTTAATTCCTGCTCCTGTCAACCGGACATCTGCCGATGCCTGGTTGTTCAAACACCCATTGATAACAGGTCAAAAGATAAGCTGAGCACATCAATGACCCACATAGCTTGCAAATCAAAGCTATGTTCAGTTGTAAGTTCATCCATGCATCCCCGCCTAGGATACTGGGTGGCAATCCGGCGCGGAGTCATTTATTATGATAGGGTGCCCACGCATTTAGTGCAGAAATTAAATGTCGGCGCTGTACGTCTGTCCTGGTAAGGGCTAACTCCTGCTGCATGCCAGCTTGGGATATCCAAAAGATCAAACAAAAATGCCTATATCTAAACCCATTCATGTGTAGAGATACCTAGGAAAATTGACGCCTGAAGCATGACTTTTTAAAAAAGCTTATTTAAAACATGAACGCAAAAATATCTAACGAAGAATCGTTGAGTTTCAAGAGGCATTTTCCTCTCAAAAATATGCTTTCCTCTTGAACATATCACCAAAATAGGCATTTTTGTCTGCAGCAGCCTAAAATGGCCAGACTATTTTGCTGATATTCTTCTGATTAAAGATATTATTATGTAAAGATATTCGGTTTATGGTTTAGTCTTGTATCCACCGAGGGATATTCCAGAGCAGTTGGCAGCATATAGCGCACAAGCTCTAAGCACTGCCTTATTTATCTAGGTACCCACTTTGCAGCTGGGTAGAGTAATGTTGACCAAAACACTCCAAACAACCTTTCTTAAAATAATTTGCAAAGTCAAACTTTGTTTTTGAGTAATTTTCAATTGTAAGATGGATCCAGATGACAATTTTCATGAAAGACTAGGCATGAATGGGCACTAGATAGTGAGTATGGTTAACCATCCTACGAGTAGGCTTCACTACAGCCATTGCAAAATCTCTAATAGACCAATACACACCAAGCATGCTTTTGTATTGACTTCATTCACATAAAACCTTGGAGAACACAATATTCCCATTGTTAAAAAGCCATTGTTATAGATACAAAAAAACAAACTTATTTCAACCCAGGTTCATTACAATGCAGTTGACTTAATCTTCATCTAAAACATATTCAAATAAAATGTCCTCAGCTTACTGTGTCTCCCATATTCCAATCCATAGGTAAGCCACAATTGGCATAAATGTGACGAAAAACAAAAATCCAAATTCCAATCCATAGGACGACTACAGAGTACTTTAGTTCAAAGCACATCAATAGCTCAAACCAAGACAAACAAGAGCTTACAAACTTTTGCCAGCAGTAAACACAAAAAAGAAACATTTCATCAATTTAGAAGGGGGATTTCCCATGTTAGAAGATTATAACTATTTAATCAATAATCTCTTCCGTTTTACCAACTATTTGCTGGATATTTTCATTGAAATCTATGGGTACTATGGAACTGTGAGCATTTACCCATTCATACACTGAGTTCCCCTTCAGAATTCAGGAAGAAAGCAAGATAATTTGGAGAAAAGTTGTTGTTCCGCTCCTTAGTGAGTTTTTGTCTTCAAACATTGTTTCCATGGTAACTGACTAGTATGCGTTAACATCTAGCCAATGTACAATACAGCAGGTAGTTTCAGTAGGAGCACAGGAGAAGAAACAGACCTTCCCTGTCTAGGTCTAAGGGACAATCAGATTCAGCCACATACATCAAACATCTTCAATGGGCAGAATACAGAATCTAATTGCAATGGTAAGTGATTGGTTTGAAAGATTAATTTTGAGTAGCAAGTTTAAGCTATATCCAGAAATGCATATAAAGCCAGTCATCTGAAGATTTCCAAAGTGATACGATAAATATCAATACTATTTCAATAATGTCTAAGTTTAAGGACCATTCAGATGAACTGCTTTTTTTATCATAAAACACTTAATAAGCTGGGCTGAGCTGAACTCTGAGGCAGATGGGTCCTCTGGGAATAAAAGTGTTAACCCGAATGCTGCTGGTAGCTAATTTAGCCAATACAATTACAAAATGAGGCAAAACACCTGAAAAATGACTGAAACCCTGGCAAATGGGTACTCATCTGAGAGCACTTGGCGAAAGCTAGCAAATGAATACCAACATGACAAGGTTTAGATGGTTTTAATTTTTTTTGTGTTCTTGTGCTTTGGACGAACGTAACCTTAGCATTGGAAGGGTTAACAAAAGAAGCAGAGGACATGCAAAATAATCTATCAGAACACACATCTTAGATGAACAAACATGGATTGGTCGCCCCAGACCAATTACCATAGGACCCTTTATGAAGCCCTGGACACGCTTAATCTTGCCGAATCTAGTCTCAGTGAAATATCACAATAAAACTAAAGAGGACTCTTGTATTTGTTTAGATTATAGAGGAGGTTGCTCACGCACGTGCGCAGAATGCACCTCTTGAGCGGTTCTTGTCAATACCTGGAGTGGGAGTCGTGTCCAGGCTGTTGAGCGATATCTGTTGGTTGCGTATCCAGTGATCGACATTCATGCTGCAAAAACTCGCTCTTTTATAACAAGAAAGTATGAATGCTGGTTGATGTCAAAGTCAGTGAATGTCTGTCCAGATAGTGTAAGATGATATCCTTCTGCCTGCCCTTATTCCTGCGATATTGTCATGTGATGCCTGCGGTTAGATTCTAGTATCTTCATACCAAGTGTAGAAACTGAAAAATATGAACAACCCTGTGTCAGTCAAAGTAACGATTATCACAAATAGCATCACGGCTTCAACGACAACAAAAACAACAACAATTCATCTAATCAAATGTTTTCCGGAGAAGAGCTCTTATTGAAAAGATATCACAAAAATACTGGATGTAAAGGTTAACCTAGCTGCTTGACAAAGTGTCGCCTGGACCAATGATACTTTTTAAAATAACTTTGAAATGAATCAGAGATTGGAAAATAATAGAAAGAGAGTTGTTGGTTGGTCTCTGAAAAATATTTTGGAAAAAATGTTTTCTGGAAATTGCATTTGTTCTAGAGGTAGCAGTGGTACGAGTGCCCATGAGCCAGGGTTTCAGTAATTTGTTAGTTTGTTTGCATCATTTTTGTATTGGCCACATTAGCCCCCACCAGCATAAGGGTTAAGGGAGTGCCTCCATGGCCGCAAGATCTATTGCAGGAAATCTAACCAAGGTTGCACAAAAGTTTGGATTAACTCTTAAATGCTAGCTGACGCAAAAAGGCGTCACCTTATCTACCGCCCTTAATCCCTCAGAACGTGTTTTAGTGTCGCCACTGAAACACTCCTTCATACCGCGGGACGCCTTTTGACGGCGTGTATAATGGCTTGCGCAACATTGTAATGCAATGCAATATACTGCAGTGCATTACAATGTTGCGGGGAGGAGCCCCCAATACAGCGCTGGAGGTTAAAGAGTTAAAAGTGATTGGTAAAATATGATGCTGTTGCGAGTAGGGCTCTCACGAATACAGTAGGTGGTGAATATGAATATATTCACGAATATAGGGTCACAAATATGAATACTAATATTCGTAGAATGGCAGCGAACGATCTGAAAACCAGAGCGCCGTTTTACCTTATAAGGACAGGAATGGTCCCCAAGCTCAACCGGTAATAACCGGTATAAGAAATCGTGCGCCCACCCGCAATTAGTAATCGTGCGCCCACAACGTAAAATGGAGGCACTTCAAAACTCAGCGCACTCAGAGCTGCTGATTTGAAGTGATTTCCTCAACTTCTATTGCGGCGAGCAGGTAGGGCTTTTCATTTTTATGTATATTCGTCTGTATTCGAATACTATTCGTATCGCGGCAATCCGCGGTGCAGCGAGTATACGAGTGTATCGCGGGAGCCCTAGTTGCGAGTGACAATGGATTAATCGATGGTACCCTTCACTTTCAGCGCTTGCTAGGATTGCAGGAAAAGTAGTGATAACCGAAGGTCTTATTCTCATTAGCCACCAGCAGCACCAGAAATATAGATTAAATAGACCTCTCTGGCAGCACAAAGGTTAACCCTTCCAACGCTGAGGCTACTTTCAACCAAAGCACAAGGATGCAAAGATTTTTGAAAACCATCTTAACCCTGTCGTGTTGGTTTATTAATTGTAAAGCTCTTGCTGAGTACTCTGAGATGAGTACCCATGTGCCAGGGCATTTCTCAACGTGTATTGCATCATTTTGCATTGGTCAAATTAGTTACCAGCAGCAAAAAGGTTAAGCAAACCCAACACGAGACCATTCTCATTACGTCATCACAGAGCTATCACTTCGGCAATAAACATGTCTCCTTATTCTCGGCTCCTCGGATCTTCTTACGGAGGTAACGACCAATCCCCTATCATTGATCGTTAAACCTGCACCGATAGAGACACATAGGATGGACTCTGCGGAGGTAATTAATGGACAACTCACCAATAATCTGTCTATGAATTAAATCATTAATGCTTAAGAGTTCTTCCAGAAAGTGCCGTCTGCATCTTAAATACTTTTCACAATAACTTACAAATTGAAAATGATTTTACAAAATATTTGAAGGAGAGTTATTGCGAATGTCCTGATTAACATTTCTCCATCAGATATTTTCCTAATTACGCTTTTGTCTGCAAGATTTCATCAAAATTGTCAGGCTGCTTTTGAACCCTGTGAGTATTAATGGGTTAAATCATTCATTTTCCTAGAATCTCTCTTCTTTAGCCTGCACCGATAAATACAAATGGGATAGTTTCTGCGGAGGTGACTACTGAACACCGAACAGATAACCTGTCCATAAATTGACTCTTTAACTGCTAATTTAGTCAAAATGGCATGAGGACAAAAAGCCGAGAAATGGTCGAAACCCTGGCAAGTGGGTACTCATTTGAAAGCACTCAGCGAGAGCTTTCCAATGAATACCAACATGACAGGGTTCAGATAATTTTCCTGCTTTTTTCTGCATTAGACGAAAGTAACCTCAGCATCAGAAGGGACAAATCATTCATTCTACAATCCCCGCCCACTTCTTCGCTGAATCTCTGTTCTTAACGTACTGATCTCCCGAGCGAGCAGCAGATGATCACCACAAGTGCCACTAGGAGCTAATATAGATATCATTACGCCCACTTAATGGCCTTGGCGCATCTCATCTGTACAGTTATGGATCCATCAGTCACCGCTGCCTTTGTTAGAGCTGCACCTAGCTAGCTGACAGTGTACCAATACTATAAATACTATTAGTTATCCTCCTTGTAAAAAAGGGATACGGCCTGGTATCTGCGTGAAGCCAGACGTATCCCACGAGGCCGGAGGCCGAGTGTGATACGACTGGCTGAACGCAGATACCAGGCCGTATCCCTTTTTTACAAGGAGGATAACGAATTTATCATCAGCTCCCCCCCCCCCCCCCCCCCCCCCCCACGCCTCCCAACATACTTGTATTGTTGACAATGGGCACATTTCACAATGGGACCTAATGGGTAAAATTAACATTATGCAGAGTTGAGACAAAAAGTACGTTCATCTATACACAACTTAGTGCTCCAAACGGGTTTGCCAAGTTTGGATGGCAAATTCGAGCGATTTGTCACAAAGAAAATGAAAATAGCGGTAGCCAAAGTCGAGTCCCACAGGCTATATAGCAACGGAGATTTTCGTCAGACCTGACGCCGACCATACGGCAATTATTTCTCATATGTATGTGCAACATACCAACCTAAATCCATCTTATTTACTTTCTGCCATCTTTATTTTCATGTATACACCATGTTGGCAGACTAACATGCGCAAATAGTGTTTTAAACGCCAAAAGAATCCGTCAGGCGGCAAAGTGAAGAGGAATGTCCGCCATTTTATTTTTC
This sequence comes from Maea johnstoni, assembly GCA_963942565.1. NCBI lineage: Eukaryota > Metazoa > Annelida > Polychaeta > Spionida > Magelonidae > Maea > Maea johnstoni. Next base: position 29,077,514 of record OZ012686.1, read on the forward strand.
GTCGCCAAGGGTTCAAAACGAGGCTGTGACCTGTAAACTTGAGGTCAAACCCATAGTTGCCATGGCGAAGTGGGATAAAACTTTAAGAGTGGGGATAAAACACTTATCCGGATCCTAACATTGCCATTTAATGAGAAGCAATGAAATACAATCCAGTACCCAACAGCAATTGACCAATCAGCTGCGAGTATCACAGTGGAGCTGATGATAAAAGTTCATTATCTACCTGTAGCATCTTATATACAGGTAAGAATCCATCAGTTATACCTGCTTTGTTAGAGCTGCACCTAGCTAGCTGACAGTGTACCAATACTATAAATACAAGTTCATTATCTACCTGTAGCATCTTATATACAGGTAAGAATCCATCAGTTATACCTGCTTTGTTAGAGCTGCACCTAGCTAGCTGACAGTGTACCAACACTATAAATACAAGTTCATTATCTACCTGTAGCATCTTATATACAGGTAAGAATCCATCAGTTATACCTGCTTTGTTAGAGCTGCACCTAGCTAGCTGCAGTGTACCAATACTATAAATACAAGTTCATTATCTACCTGTAGCATCTTATATACAGGTAAGAATCCATCAGTTATACCTGCTTTGTTAGAGCTGCACCTAGCTAGCTGACAGTGTACCAACACTATAAATACAAGTTCATTATCTACCTGTAGCATCTTATATACAGGTAAGAATCCATCAGTAGAGAAGGGTTATATTACTATCAATAATATTGGATCCTTCACTCATTCTTCAGCCCAGCTCAGAGATATAGTACTAATCAATACTCCACTGGAGGAAGATGGGTCATTAGCGACTACCTGGGGAGGAGGTGATGTTGCTATCAATAACACCTGCATCTCACCTTCAGCCAGCTCTATGGCCCACATGCAGAGATAATAGTAATTAATGAGTCACAAGGAGCCAGAACTATTGATAGCAGCAATAACAATACCTGATCAAGCACTTCGAGACACAGCCAATAGGCAACACCCTACCTAACAATGGTGAAGCAAACAACAATGGTGTGTGGGGTCATTACCAGCGGCTCTGGAGGCTGCAACAATGCTAGCAGATCAAGCACGTGGAGACACAACCAATAGGCAACTTCCTACCCAATAATGGTAAAAGCAAACAACAATGGTGAAGCAAACAACAATGGTCAATACCAGCCGCTCTGGAGGCTGCAACAATGCTAGCAGATCAAGCACTTGGAAAAAAAAACAATAGGCAATACCCTACCCAACAATGGTGAACCAAACAACAATGGTGTGTGGGGACACTACCAGCCGCTCTGGAGGCTGCAATAATGCTACCAGATCAAGCACTTGGAGACACAACCAATAGGTAACACCCTACCCAACAATGGTGAAGCAAACAACAATGGTGTGTGGGGTCACTACCAGCCGCTCTGGAGGCTGCAATAATGCTACCAGATCAAGCACTTGGAGACACAACCAATAGGTAACAATGGTGAACCAAACAACAATGGTGTGTGGGGTCATTACCAGCAGCTCTGGAGGCTGCAACAATGCTAGCAGACCAAGCACTTGGAGACACAACCAATAGGCAACACCCTACCCAACAATGGTGAACCAAACAACAATGGTGTGTGGGGTCATTACCAGCAGCTCTGGAGGCTGCAACAATGCTAGCAGATCAAGCACGTGGAGACACAACCGATAGGCAACACCCTACCCAACAATGGTGAACCAAACAACAATGGTGTGTGGGGTCATTACTAGCCGCTCTGGAGGCTGCGACAATGCTAGCAGATCAAGCACGTGGAGACACAACCGATAGGCAACACCCTACCCAACAATGGTGAAGCAAACAACAATGGTGTGTGGGGTCATTACCAGCAGCTCTGGAGGCTGCAACAATGCTAGCAGATCAAGCATGTGGAGACACAACCGATAGGCAACACCCTACCCAACAATGGTGAAGCAAACAACAATGGTGTGTGGGGTCATTACCAGCAGCTCTGGAGGCTGCAACAATGCTAGCAGATCAAGCACGTGGAGACACAACCGATAGGCAACACCCTACCCAACAATGGTAAACCAAACAACAATGGTGTGTGGGGTCATTACTAGCCTCTCCCGAGGCTGCGACAATGCTAGCAGATCAAGCACGTGGAGACACAACCGATAGGCAACACCCTACCCAACAATGGTGAACCAAACAACAATGGTGAAGCAAACAACAATGGTCAATACCAGCTGCTCTGGAGGCTGCAATAATGCTAGCAGATCAAGCACCTGGAGACACAACCAATAGACAACTTCCTACTTAATAATGGTGAACCAAACAACAATGGTGAAGCAAACAACAATGGTCAATACCAGCTGCTCTGGAGGCTGCAATAATGCCAACAGATTAAGCACTTGGAGACACAACCGATAGGCAACACCCTACCCAACAATGGTGAACCAAACAACAATGGTGTGTGGGGTCATTACCAGCCGCTCTGGATGCTGCAACAATGCTACCAGATTAAGCACTTGGAGACACAACCGATAGGCAACATCCTACCCAACAATGGTGAACCAAACAACAATGGTGTGTGGGGTCATTACCAGCCGCTCTGGAGGCTGCAACAATGCTACCAGATCAAGCACGTGGAGACACAACCAATAGGTAACACCCTACCCAACAATGGTGAACCAAACAACAATGGTGTGTGGGGTCATTACCAGCTGCTCTGGAGGCTGCAATAATGCCAACAGATTAAGCACTTGGAGACACAACATATAGACAACACCGTACCCAACAATGGTGAACCAAACAACAATGGTGTGTGGGGTCATTACCAGCTGCTCTGGAGGCTGCAATAATGCCAACAGATTAAGCACTTGGAGACACAACATATAGACAACACCGTACCCAACAATGGTGAACCAAACAACAATGGTGTGTTGGCTCACTACCAGCTGCTCTGGAGGCTGCAATAATGCCAACAGATTAAGCACTTGGAGACACAACATATAGACAACACCCTATGGTGAACCAAACAACAATGGTGTGTGTGGTCATTACCAGCCGCTCTGGAGGCTGCAACAATGCTAGCAGATCAAGCACGTGGAGACACAACCAATAGACAACACCCTACCCAACAATAGGGAACCAAACAACAATGGTGTGTGGGGTCACTACCAGCCGCTCTGGAGGCTGCAACAATGCTACCAGATCAAGCACTTGGAGACACAACCGATAGGCAACACCCTACCCAACAATGGTGAACCAAACAACAATGGTTGAGAGTGACAAAAAGGTCAACCTAGATCAATGCTGATAATGACTATTATTATTATTATTATTATTATTATTATTATTATTATTATTATTATTATTATTATCATTATTATTATTAACATTATTATTATTATGGTCAACATGCTTCTAGTGAAGACGGCATAGTTTTCTTATATCTTTCCTCTCACTATACAGCATCTAACGCAGTCATGAATGGAACATCCCATAGCAGCCTGTCTATTAACTGTTATCTATCTCAATAAAGCACACTTTGGGAAATATATGAGGAGTGTTACGCTTAACCTATAAAATCTCCTTCCGTATATTAGTTACTGTAGAATAGGAAATTGATCTGAGTGGTTAATTCTGCCGAACTTTTCCGAGTGTGGTCTGAAGGGTATAATGAAAGTCGGAAATATTGTACCATACATATAATGTATTATTCCCATCATTTGAATATTTACCTTCAAAATATTGGCTTTTCGGAATAAAAAATCTCGGAAAAAATCCGAATTTACGAATTTTGCAACTTGGATTAATTTCCTATACTACAGTATTCTTTATTCCCAATTCATTCTTCTCATCTATTTTCCATCGCTCCTAGGATCCAGACGCCACTCAGCGCTGGCTGCGGTGAAGTCTATAGATAGGAAGCAGGTTAGGGGTGATAAGAGAGTGGTAATGGACAATGCTATCAGGCCGCAGTCTGCTGTGTTCAGGCTGGGACAAATCAACCATATGGTCTCTCATTTACAACATCTAACACCAACTCTAACACAGCACCAGAAATTAAGCACACAGGCACAGACATACCTGACCTGGCAAGTGAATTTTGAAAAAAGGGCTTTTGGGCAAGTACATTTTAGTTTCCACTTGCCTGAATGGGAAACAGGGCTCAATATTCAGGCTAGCCACATAGCCCTAGGCTAGTTATTGAAACTCAGGGTAAGTAATTCTACCTGTGATTAGCCCCAAGGGGCTAGATAAAATTAGAATATCAGCACTTAAACAGTATGAGGTCCTCCTCTGGGTCTTCATACTTGGATGATTATAAAATTCAATTCAACACAATGCACTGCACTCCTTCTCATGATATCAACAGAGGCTAGGGGTAGGTCACTATTCGAAAAAAAAATTGAAACAATAATTGTTGGCATATCTTGCTTTTATATTTCAGGGCTAGCAAAAATATTTCAGGGCTAGTAAAAGTTACGGTAACTAACCCTGCTGGGCTTGTGAATTTTTTTCTCGATGTTGAGCCCTGGGAAAGCTGATTTGCTGAACCCTAAATAACATTCTTTATAGTGAATGGCCCAAATACCCAGAAATGTGCAAACAATGCAACATAACTAAACGAAAATATTTTCACATCAATAAGATAAACAATACAAGCCTCTCTAGCATATGTTATAACTTTCGGGCAAGTCAAAAATGATGTCAGGCAAGTAAAAATCATTAACTTCGTGCACCGCATGGTAAGTTAGTTCTGGAAATTATGTTGGTGCCAGGCACCATTACACACTTACTGCCCTAAACGCATACAGGCTAGCTTAAAGTGTTTTTGATGCTAGGAAACTGTGAAATAAACTTGAGAATAAAGAATAAACTCAAGAAACATTTCCAGAAATAAATGGGTTTTAAGCTTGTAGAACGTTATTGGGAAAATAATCTCGAAATTCTAATTTTACTCATTTGAATTTAATGTAAAGTTGGAAATTTAGAGTTGTGACAACTGAATCAAAACAGCAGTTTATTTTTCAATTCATACCATATTAAAGATTATTATTATTATTATTATTATTATTATTATTATTATTATTATCATTATTATTATTATTATCATTATTATTATTGTTATCATCATTATTATTATTATTATTATTATTATTATTATCATCATTATTATTAGTTTTATTATTATCACCATTATCATTATTATAACCAGATCCCTATCCCAGCTGTAGTACATGATCTTGCTACCAGGTGACAGTGTTTGGCTTAGCTTCACCCTGTTAGAGAGGATGGTTATATTATTGCATGCTGTGTTTTCTACAGGGGACACCCGATCCCCCCTGCTGGCTGCAGCAGCAGTCGGCTGCATGAAGGTGAGAGAAGGGGAGGTGTGAGCACTGCTAGGAGAGGTGCCCCCCTGAGGCTGCTACAGAGCCTGTCTCCTTCTCACCATGCAGCAGTCTCCCTGTCTCCCTCCTGCCCCGCCTGAGGGCAGCACTCTTAGATCATCTTACTACTGCCTCCTCATGTCCTACACTCAAAGGCTAGCATCCTTCACCTTTTCATCTCCACCACACAGCAGCACAGGAGAGCTGTAGAACCACACCCTACAGAAAACCCTCTTTTAACCACAAGCATCCCACATGTTTCTCAGAGCCTGGGAGAAGCAGTCAAACCCCTCAGAAACCCTCTTTTAACCACCAGCATCCCATATGTTACCCAGAGCCTAGGAAAACTAGCCACACCCCTCAGAAACCCCTCTTTTAACCACCAGCATACCACATGTTCCCCAGAGCCTGGGAGAACCAGTCACACCCCTCAGAAACCACTCTTTTAAACACCAGCATCCCACATGTTCCCCAGAGCCCGTGAGAACCAGTCAAACCCCTCAGAAACCCCTCTCTTAACCACCAGCATCCCATATGTTACCCAGAGCCTCTGAGAACAAGCCACACCCTTCAGAAAACCCTCTTTTAACCACCAGCATCCCACATGTTCCCCAGAGCCTGGGAGAACCAGCCACACCCTACAGAAACCCTCTTTCAACCACCAGCATCCAACATGTTCCCTAGAGTCTAGGAGAACCAGCCACACCTTTCAGAAACCACTCTTTTAATCACCAGCATCCCACATGTTCCCCAAACCTGGGAGAACCAGCCACACCCGACAGAAACCCCTCTTTTAACCACCAGCATCCCACATGTTCCCCAGAGCCTGGGAGAACCAGCCACACCCTTCAGAAACCCCTTTTTTAACCACCAGCATCCCACATGTTCCCCAGAGCCTGTAAGAACCAGCCACACCCTTCAGAAACCCCTCTTTTAACCACCAGCATCCCACATGTTCCCCAGCGAAACCACTCTTTTAATCACCAGCATCCCACATGTTCCCCAAACCTGGGAGAACCAGCCACACCCGACAGAAACCCCTCTTTTAACCACCAGCATCCCACATGTTCCCCAGAGCCTGGGAGAACCAGCCACACCCTTCAGAAACCCCTTTTTTAACACCAGCATCCCACATGTTCCCCAGAGCCTGTAAGAACCAGCCACACCCTTCAGAAACCCCTCTTTTAACCACCAGCATCCCACATGTTCCCCAGCCGAGAGCCTGTGAGAACCAGCCTCAGTCTCAGTGGATAAGGTAGACATGAGTGTGTACAGGCATGCTGGCTATGATCAGCCAGGCCATCAGATTTCAGCTGCCACATCAGAATCAGGCCAGGACAATGCCTCTATTGTACCGCCACCTGCAGCAATCAATTCCCTCCATTGTTCACCTGAGTGGCAGGTGGGCCTGACCTACATAGAATATTTACCCTGACCTCACCAGGAGACCAGTTATGTAGTAGATAGGCCATGCTTGCAACTCCTGTCTTAGGTATTTTACAAATGAGACAACAATTATGTATCATGTTCTACATGAGACAACTCTGTTTGGTGCTCCAAATACTGTAAAGTTCGAAATATTGGCGTGCTTAAATTTAGCGAATTGATAAATTTTTCCATATTAGCGAATCGTAATATTAGCGTGTGAACCATCATCATTTCAAATATGAGTATATCTATAGTGATTTCTATACAGTATCCCTAACACCATCTTCGTTTTGAAAGTCTTCTATATGCACGGAGCATAATTTCAATTCCTCACTTTCATTCAATATACTAGTAGAACATACTCTAACCTGAAGTGTTACGAGATTGTGAGACTACCTAGAAAAACAAAGAAAAATCGTTGAAAAATGGAACAAATATAAACGGATCGTAATATTAGCGAATCTGACCCACTCGCTAATGTCGCCAATAATAGTTCCACGCCAATATTTCGAACTTTACAGTATACCACTACAGTAAATGTGCACATAGAATACCGTAGGGAAGACCCAGGATGTGGAGTGGCGGCTACGGTGCTACACGGTGATGTGGCTGTGTTTCCTGCGTGTTTCTTAATTCATAATCATAGTACTTCCTAACATGTTCTGATTCTGCTAATGTTCTAATCCATGTTTGCTACTCTAATTTTGCCTGTCTTAAGCATATTTACAAATGAGACAACTCTGTATTGTGTTCTAAATATGTGCAACTTTATTTATATACATGTACATATCAACGTACAGCATGGCCATGATGCTTGGCGAGCAGGAAAATAAACAAATAAATTTTTAGATGAAAATATTTGCTACTCCAAGCCATGGTCTTAGCCAGGATTTGGAAACAGGGTGTCCAAATGAAGGTTTCATAGACTTTTGGGTGTCCAAAGTGTGGTACAAAGTTCCAGTATTAATGAAATAAACCATATATATCTACAGATTTTGCTTTTTTAGGCCATAAACTGCCTTTTTTTATTGTATGAGTGACACTACATGCTCTAGATATATTCTAAAATTGTCATCATCAGCAAATCCTGACCTAAACTTTTGGGTGTCCAAACTGTCAAAAAAAAGTGTTCTTGGTGTCCAAATGAAACGCTGGACGCATAGGTAGCTAAGCCCCTACTACAAGCAAACATGGTCCATCTGACTTATACCATGGATGTGTGGCTTCAGATGACCATAATCTGAGAAACATGCATCCATAGAGCACTTACTGCAAGACATACGCATGCTGCACGGGAAGTGTGGGTTAGCTGATAAAGGAAAGCAGGGTTCGACATTCCCAGGGGCATAGGCCCCTAGATTTTGCTGTGGGCCCCTAGAGGCCCAAAATAGTATGTGTATTAACCAGAAAGTCTGTTTTTGAGCACTATTTTGCCATGATTCATATTTCAAGAGCAGCATCAAATAAATTTGATAATATGCAGATATGTTTTCTAGATAAATCACTTTATTTCAAGTTCTTCCCCAAAAGAAATGAGTAACTGTTTTCCCTAACTCTTTTCATCCATGTAAGGTGATGAACATATACATGCCTCTGCAGTGCTCTAAGGTGCAATGACATCAACCAAAGGTGCCCTTTTAAACTCTGATCTTGCAGAACCCAGAAATATCTGGGCGACACTATATGACCTGCTGTGCGTAGCCAGGAATCAGCTATATGCAGTTGCTGCCAAGCTTATGACCATATGAATGCAGTTGGCAGGGTAGGTTACATACAGCAACTCAGCAGGACAAGGGTCAACCGTTATGCTGCTGGCAGCTAATTTGACCAATACAAAATGATGCAAAAACCCTAAAAAAAATTGTCAAAACCCTGGCACATGAGTACTCATCTGAGAGTACTCAGCAAGAGCCATCCAATAAATACCAACATGATAGGGTTTAAATGGTTTTCTAAGATCTTTGCATGAATTCTTTTCAAAAATCTTTGCATCCTTGTGCTTTGGGCCAAAGTAGCCTCAGCATTGGGAGGACTAAAATACTCTTCAGAGATTGGCTGTCCAGAAGTACATGTCTTACCTTTTACTGCCTTTAAGCGTAGTAGTTAGGTGAGACGAGAACGTCAGTGAGAACAACAAGTTGATCGTCAGTGAACTTCTGCTTATGATCCTGCCAGTTGTCATGGTGCGTTCGACGGAAGCTCGATAAGATCTTCTTGGCGGTACCCTGGAAAAAGCCATGTAAGGAGGAGGTAAGAACAAACGTAGATACATTAACACTATACTTAAAGGCCTGAGAAAAAAACAGCTTACAAAAAATACAATATATTCATCAACTTTTTGGAATTTCAAATTTCGTTTATCTTCGCATTTATGCCAATCACCAACAAAAGGTGGTAAAATTAATACTTTATCCATGAATACAAATATTTTCAATAAGAGTATGATTCTTTTGGCACATAGGTAGCTACATAAAGGTAAACAAAAACATTATACCCAACTCTTCAATAACCCAGCCAATTACCTTTCAACATGCGCAAAATGGGCTTTGCATGAGAGGTCCATGAGGATTTGTGGGATGAAGCTTGGTCATACTAATAATTTTGATATAAAGATCTTGTGTCTCTACTCACCTGTATAGGCTGTGGGTCGCTGAGGTGGATGCTGAGGTCCATGAGGATCTGTGGGATGAAGCTGGGTACTTCGTAGGGGAAGGCCTGGACACAGGCGCCCAGACCCAGCACCCCAGCGTGCCGCTTGATCAGGTTCTGGGTCGGCACGGGTTCGTTGTTCACCTGCCCGTGGCGCTTCTTCTTCTTCAACTTGGTCCTGCTCAGACTCTCAAACTGCTTCTGAAAACACACATATTTAAAGAGATTTTAATTATTTTGCATAAGTAACTTGGTCCTGCTGAGACTCTCAAACTGCTTCTGAAAACACACATATTTAAAGAGATTTTAATTATTTTGCATAAGTAACTTGGTCCTGCTGAGACTCTCAAACTGCTTCTGAAAACACACATATTTAAAGAGATTTTAATTATTTTGCATAAGTAACTTGGTCCTGCTGAGACTCTCAAACTGCTTCTGAAAACACACATATTTAAAGAGATTTTAATTATTTTGCATAAGTAACTTGGTCCTGCTGAGACTCTCAAACTGCTTCTGAAAACACACATATTTAAAGAGATTTTAATAATTTTGAATTATAAGTAACTTGGTCCTGCTTAGACTCTCAAACTGCTTCTGAAAACACACATATTTAAAGAGATTTTAATAATTTTGAATTATAAGTAACTTGGTCCTGCTCAGACTCTCAAACTGCTTCTGAAAACACACATATTTAAAGAGATTTTAATAATTTTGAATAAGTAACTTGGTCTTGCTCAGACTCTCAAACTGCTTCTGAAAACACACATATTTAATGAGATTTTGATAATTTCGAATAAGTAACTTGGTCTTGCTCAGACTCTCAAACTGCTTCTGAAAACATAAATATTTAAAGATATTTTGATAATTTCGAATAAGTAACTTTCTCCTGCTCAGACTCTCAAACTGCTTCTGAAAACACACATATTTAAAGAGATTTTAATAATTTGAATACTGGAGGGTATTTGTGCTACTTTAAATTTGCGCATTCAAGCATTCAAATTATATATTCATTACTATATAGATATTTATCTAAAGGATGTAATTTTAGCGCTATCATGAGGAGCGCGAAAAGAGCTAAAATTAAATGCCTGTAATTGATTTTATTTTATTTTATTTTATTCGGTCTAGTAAGATGTGTATTACATAGCATTTGGCACACAAAAAATCATATATAACGGTGACTAGATGGAGAGTCATACCAGTTATACAGTAAGTGATCTTTTATGCATGAACATATCTAAAACGGAGAAATATATAAATTATGTTAACCCATTAACCCATTCAAGCCAGGAGTTTTCCTGGGAGAGTGCTGGCTGGATCTAGGATATCTTTGAAAATAACACTGAAGAAAACAGGACAGGACAAAATACTGGAAGCTGAGTTGTTTATCTATATGCTTTCCAATAGATTTTTTGTTTTTGTTCTCACATCATTTTTTACATCATTTCTAGGCGTCCTTGATTTACTTTATTTTCTGTTCCTGAAATCTTATGATCTATTTTCATCAGAAATGTACATTTGCTGTGGTTGATGGGTGCATTCTCTGAGGTCAATGGGTGCATTTGCAGAGGGGAATGGGTGCTTTGTTGTGTGAGGCCAGGGAGAGGCTAGCCAGGGGGATGTGTGTCTTACTAATGTTTTTGTTGAGTATGATTTTGTATTCATGTACACAGTCAATAAACATACACTACTAATTAGTTGTAAGTGTATTGAGTTACAAAGAGTTGACATAGACCCCTACCACAGCTATCACTCACATAACTAAACCCTCACATGCTTACAGCTCTCTCTCTCTCTCTTCCCCCCGCCCCCTCTCTCTCTCTCTCTCTCTCTCTCTCTCTCTTCCCCCCGCCCCCCCTCTCTCTCTCTCTCTCTCTCTCTCTCTCTCTCTCTCTCTCTCTCTCTCTCTCTCTCCCTCCCTCTCTCCCTCCCTCTCTTTCTCCCACCCCCTCCCCTCTCTCTCTTTCTCCTCTCTCTCCCTCTCTCTCTCATTCTCTCTACCCCCCCCCTCTCTCTCTCTCTCTCTCTCTCTCTCTCTCTCTCTCTCTCTCTCTCTCTCTCTCTCTCTCTCTCTCTCTCTCTCTCTCTCTCTCTCTCTCTCACACACACACACAAGACAGCTGGATCTGTGCTAATGTGGAAATATCAAAGGAATGAAATATAACCAGAGTATCCAGGGAAAACCACCAGTTTACCACAAGTCATTGGAATTTGGAATTTCGTTTTTCGTCACTTTTTCTGCAACTTTGGGGCTAGCCATTTGTTACTGGTGGAGGAAAATGGAGTACCAAGCAAAAACCATTGTCTAACCCCTAGTCGCTAGGAACCTTTTCACATGCCCTAGGTGGGATTCAACGCCGGACATTGGTGAGAGACAGCTAGTAGTCAGTGGCTCAGCCAAGAGGGTAGCCCTTAACCCATTAATGCTTAAAAGTACTTCCAGAAATTGTTGTCTGGATCTATGATACTTCTGACATAACTTAGGAATTGAAAATTATTTTACAAAATAGTTGATGGAGAGCTGTTGGTAGTGTTCTACTTAATATTTCTCATTCAAATATTTTCCGAAATATACTTTTGCTTGAAAGATTTCTTTTCCTACTCCTACACAAATCATCTAAAGACAGACAGCCAGGAACAGAGAGGATCATGGTATACATGATATCTATCTCCAAAGCCATGGAAAGTGAGAGTGTATATATGCCAACATGTCTTTCAGAAAATAACAAAGATAACCAGTTCACCTTCACAATATCAAGGTGACAAGTCAAAACAGCAAAATGTATATACCGACCACAGAACATATTGAGGGATAGTAGTTATACTAGGTCTGACAAGGATCGCATAGTTCAAAGCTAGCATGTAAGCATCTAAACAAAGTCAATCAAAAGTGGGATAGTAGAGGATATTCTTTCTGAAACTCTTTTCAATATGAAACACTTTTTAGCCCACTATATAGGTAAATGATGTACCAAAAGTGCTTTTCCAGTCAAATGAATTTACTTGCATTGTTAGATACCTAATTTTTATCACAACTTAGATGTATCTAGCAAGTGATACAAACGACTTAGAGACAAAATTGAAAATAAAACAATAAATGACAACACGCACACATTGATCATATACCTGGTTAGCCTGGTTCTCAGGCTGTGTTAGGTATAATGCCCCCACCACTACATACTATGTAGGTTTGATGTGTCTCTCAAACTATAGATAGAAGCACTGTTTTCATGAGTTGCGGTTGAGAACACAGACTAGACCTCAAGTGTGTCCCCCTTGAGGATTTATTCAGAACTAATCCTGGAGTGAAATCAACTCAGGTTAGATAAGAGAAAGAACAAGATATCACAGACTTGTAGCAAGTCTAATACCTAGTAAGACAAGACGGCTTTTGCAGGGCACAAATAACCAACAAGACGCCTACTGCCACAGAATCAGAAGGTGATTTGTTATGATAGCACGAGACAGACACACAGACAGAGTGGCGCTCGGAGCCTTCAGCTGGACTGGCCTGCCTGAAGCGTGTATAAACACACGGCCCACTCTAACAACCTCAACTCCTTCATCCTGATAATGCAAAGTAAACACATACAGCTCCTCCGCTATTATCATAACTAACCCCCCTCGCCTCCAGGACATTCAACAACAGATGCTCTACCAAAAATTCTCGGAAATTCAGACCACCCTAGAAATTTGGGCCACTATAATTATTTTGCAAAATAATCAATCGGAAATATGAGCAACCCTAGATCTATCGCCAGTTGCCATTTCAAAAAATATGGACCTAGCTGTAAATATTGTTCATACAAAATCAAGGTGTTTTCTGAAAACATGGGCCACCCTGAACCTATAAAAAGTGTAATTATTAAAGTGTCCCAAATTATTGAGAATTTACGGCAATAGCTTTTCCTGTTTAACCCATCAGCTCTAAGGCCTGCAATGCCGGCAGATCATCACAGTATCATAATAGTGTGAAAATATGTTGGTACCTTGGGCCCTATATATTGAGCTCTGTATAATGAGCATGCTCCCTTCATATCAGGACTGGAAGTAATTACACCATCTAAATGGACAGCATGACTGGTGACCCCCCTTTTTTATTTTAGATATTCAAAGGGGACCTGACAATGAAAGCCTATGCAAGGTTTGATGAAATTCTAACAGTGGGGAAATTTCGAAATGGACTTATAATTTTAGACTTGAAATTTGCAAGTTTAGTGCCACTTTGGCGCCACCTATATGGAAGGGATGAGTGGTGACCACCCTTTTTTACATTAGGTTTTCAAAGGGGATCTGACAATGATAGCTTATGCAAAGTTTAATGCATTTCTAACTGTAAGGTATTTTTTAAAATAGACTTAAAGTTTTAGATGTCACTTTCACCATGTTGAATACCCTACTATGCCTTTAACCTGTAATTATGCACACTTTTAGATGTCACTTTCACCATGTTGAATACCCTAATATGCCTTTAACCTGTAATTATGAACACTTTTAGATGTCACTTTCATCCTGTTGAATACCCTACTATGCCTTTCCTTTCCAACTGTAAATCCGCACTATGAAGCAGTGCAACCGCCTTATTAGGCGTAAGTAAGGAGCTTGATTTATTTAGTTACTCCCGCGGCTCACTGGGAGTAGAAGTAAGGAGCTTGCGATATTTATCACTCCCGCCGCTCACTAGGAGTAGTAAGGAGCTCTTGCTTTATTTACCCTCCCGCTGCTCACTAGGAGTTAGATATGTAATTGTGTGGGATAGGACCATGTGATCGGGGTTTCCCCCTACTCTTCATCGACATATCACATAGGATCTTTTACATGCACAGGGGGTGATTTTCCCTGCACATGAGACCGACATTTCACGTCCCCATCTGACGGACGAGGCAACGAGGTATAAACTGCCTTGCCTAAGGACAGAAAGACGTGTGGCTAATATAATGGCTCCGAATCGAACCCGCGACATTCGAGTCACCAGCCCAACGCGCTAACCATTGGACCATTCCTCCACCTCCACCTCCGCCTTTAACCTGTAATTATGCACACTTTTAGATATCACTTTCACTATGTTGAATACCCTAATATGCCTTTAACCTGTAATTATGAACACTTTTAGATGTCACTTTCACCACGTTGAATACCCTACTATGCCTTTAACCTGTAATTATGAACACTTTTAGATGTCACTTTCACCACGTTGAATACCCTACCGTAAAGTCTCGGAAATCTCGGCCGCCCTAGGAAACTCGGCCACTATAATTAATTCACAAAATAATTATTGGGGAAATTCGCCCACCCCCGATTCATCCAAGGACACATTTCACCAAAAGTCGGCCACCAAGGAAATTTCACTGATATATCAAAAAACTTTTAGATTTCTAAAGTTTGCGATTGATTTTACATCATAAAAGATTGTTTCTAGTGGCCCTATCTGCCAAAACACGATCGGAGCGTGCAGCCGGAAGTACTTAGTGCATCTCTGCGTGGATAGTGAATTAGCGTGAGAACGGCTCAGGCAGGCTTGGGGCCTGTCAATCAAACACAGCGTGTGAGGCATGTCTTGGTCTTGAACACATGCAACTGAGCTGAGCAGATGTTGTTCTATACCTCTGCATAATGCTGTCAACATGTAATAAAACAATACAATTAACTGCAGATATAAACGGCGTTCTGAGGCGGTAAAAGTTGATGGCTTTGCCTCGCCAGATCCACCGTTGACAGCTGAGGTAATCAATCACACTGATGAGGACCGCCCACTGCACATGCCTACTTAACCTAATTACGTCTGCTCACTGTACGATACTACGATCACCAAGTAATCCCAATTGGGATGATTAATGTTTCAACGCGCACATGAGATCTGAGATAAAGTTTCCAGTTCCCCTAACTTTATCTAAGAAGTTTGTTTATACTGTTAAGATCGCTTCAAAATCTCACCAATACAGTTCCCCGCAACCCGGAAGTTCCACTTAAATGTATCTTACTTGTCAATCACAAGTGTCAAGTATAACATGCGTAATTGGCCTGGGCAGCAAGAATAATCAAGTAAACAACATAGAAGGTAGGCAAATTCCTTTATTAGTACATATAGCAGAGGAATAACAAGTAAGGTAGGTGGACAATAAGGGTTTTGTGGGGAAAATTGTGTTCTTGTGTACAAAGTTTGCGATCAATTTTTCATCTAGTTTTCGTTTCTGTTGGTAAGATTGACGAATCTCGGCCACGGTGTCTGACATTTGATCGCTATTTTCGGTTAATTTCGGCCACCATCAAAGTAAAGTCTCGGAAATCTCGGCCGCCCTAGGAAACTCGGCCACTATAATTAATTCACAAAATAATTATTGGGGAAATTCGCCCACCCCCGATTCATCCAAGGACACATTTCACCAAAAGTCGGCCACCAAGGAAATTTCACTGATATATCAAAAAACTTTTAGATTTCTAAAGTTTGCGATTGATTTTACATCATAAAAGATTGTTTCTAGTGGCCCTATCTGCCAAAACACGATCGGAGCGTGCAGCCGGAAGTACTTAGTGCATCTCTGCGTGGATAGTGAATTAGCGTGAGAACGGCTCAGGCAGGCTTGGGGCCTGTCAATCAAACACAGCGTGTGAGGCATGTCTTGGTCTTGAACACATGCAACTGAGCTGAGCAGATGTTGTTCTATACCTCTGCATAATGCTGTCAACATGTAATAAAACAATACAATTAACTGCAGATATAAACGGCGTTCTGAGGCGGTAAAAGTTGATGGCTTTGCCTCGCCAGATCCACCGTTGACAGCTGAGGTAATCAATCACACTGATGAGGACCGCCCACTGCACATGCCTACTTAACCTAATTACGTCTGCTCACTGTACGATACTACGATCACCAAGTAATCCCAATTGGGATGATTAATGTTTCAACGCGCACATGAGATCTGAGATAAAGTTTCCAGTTCCCCTAACTTTATCTAAGAAGTTTGTTTATACTGTTAAGATCGCTTCAAAATCTCACCAATACAGTTCCCCGCAACCCGGAAGTTCCACTTAAATGTATCTTACTTGTCAATCACAAGTGTCAAGTATAACATGCGTAATTGGCCTGGGCAGCAAGAATAATCAAGTAAACAACATAGAAGGTAGGCAAATTCCTTTATTAGTACATATAGCAGAGGAATAACAAGTAAGGTAGGTGGACAATAAGGGTTTTGTGGGGAAAATTGTGTTCTTGTGTACAAAGTTTGCGATCAATTTTTCATCTAGTTTTCGTTTCTGTTGGTAAGATTGACGAATCTCGGCCACGGTGTCTGACATTTGATCGCTATTTTCGGTTAATTTCGGCCACCATCAGCCAATGACAATCGTAATTAATAAAAAGTGTCCGATATTTGCGAGACTTTACGGTACTATGCCTTTAACCTGTAATTATGAACACTTTTAGATGTCACTTTCACCACGTTGAATACCCTACTATGCCTTTAACCTGTAATTACGAACACTTTTAGATGTCACTTTCACCATGTTGAATACCCTACTATGCCTTTAACCTGTAATTATGAACACTTTTAGATGTCACTTTCACCACGTTGAATACCCTACTATGCCTTTAACCTGTAATTATGAACACTTTTAGATGTCACTTTCACCATGTTGAATACCCTACTATGCCTTTAACCTGTAATTATGAACACTTTTAGATGTCACTTTCACCATGTTGAATACCCTACTATGCCTTTAACCTGTAACTATGCACACTATGTCCCAATAACTCTTTGATGGAGTATTCACTTATCTGTATTTACAACATAACATTTCTATATTCAGTACAAGAAGAGAGCAGATAAGTGTGCTTGGGCGCCATGTGCTGTTGAAATCAATAGTCCCCTGGTAGGATCAATAGGAGCCCTGGGTGGCAGCTGCTGTGATTGCTTCTGGAAATATGTCGTACATTACATCGTACATTACAAGACAACAGGCCACATTCCTATAGACTCAGCTGTCACATAACATATCGGGATGCTTATACCAGGGCAATTAAACCTAATAACCATCACACAAAATCAATGCACAGACATACTCCTTAAAAACATGTTGTACATTACGTCGTACATTACAAGACAACAGGCCACATTCCTATAGACTCAGCTGTCACATAACATATTGGGAATATTTAAATGCTCATACCAGGGCAATTAAACCTAATGACCATCACACAAAATCAATGCACAGACACACTCTTTTAGAAATATGTCGTACATTACATTGTACATTACAAGACAACAGGCCACATTCCTGTAGACTCAGCTGTCACATAACATATTGGGAATGCTCATACCAGGGCAATTAAAGCTAATAAACATCACACAAAATCAATGCGCCAACATACTCTTTAAAAATTTCTCACTGGGCCTCTAGCATATCAAGAGTTTGTTATCAGCAAATATTTTGTACATGAATCTGCCAGCTGTCAGTCTCTCGGCCTCAATATATTTTTAACCCCTACATTGCCTACAGTAAATTCTCCATGATTTGGGACACTATTGTAGTATTCAATAATTAGGGTGGCCCATGTTTTCAGAAAATACCTTATGCTGAGGCTATACCTATCTAGCTTGGATTGAATATATATATCCTGTATATATACCTGGCTTGGAGCTGAAAATATTTAGCCTAGGGCTATTGAAAGATATCTAGCTTGGACTAAAAATACCTGGCTTGGGGCTGAAAATATTTAGCCTCAGGATATTGAAAGATATGGCTTTAGGTATAGATGTATAGCTCAGGGCTTAAGAAATCTAGCTTTGGACTTAGGTAACATCTAGCTTGGGGCTGATTGATCATGTCTAGCTTGGGGCTACGAGATATCTAATTTGGTGCTACAAGATATCTAATTTGGGGCTACAAGATATCTAATTTGGTGCTACAAGATATCTAATTTGGGGCTACAAGATATCTAATTTGGGGCTACAAGATATCTAATTTGGGGCTACAAGATATCTAATTTGGGGCTACAAGATATCTAATTGAAGGTTACAAAAATATCTAGCTTGTAGATACTTATGGATACTAGGTATCTGGCTTGGTGCTTATAGAATTGATGAATGGAATAGCTTGGAGTACAAGATATCTAGCTCACAGTGAGGAGATATCTACCTTTTGGGATACACAATACCGTAAATTCTCGGAAATCTCGGCCGCCCTAGGAAACTCGGCCACTATAACTAATCTACCAAATAATTATTGGGGAAATTCGCCCACCCCCGATTCATCCAAGGACACATTTCACCAAAAGTCGGCCACCAAGTAAATTTCATTGATATAAGAAAAAAACATTTAGATTTCCAAAGTTTGCGATTGATTTTAGATTATTAATGATCGTTTCTAGTGCCCATAGCCGCCAAAAGACGATTGGTGCGAAACCGGAAGTAGGTATCGCATTTCTGCGTGTACAGTGGAATACAGCTTGGGCGGCGCCATTTCGAAATAAGACTTGTCAACAACTTGAACTAGTATATAAATCAATGTGTAATTGACGTGCGGCAGCAAGAATAAACAAGTAAACAACAAACAAGGGAGGCAAGTTACTTTACAAGTATATATAGCAGAGGAATGACAAGTCAGGTAGGCGGACAATAAGGTTTTTTTTGAAGGGGAAAATTATATTCTTGTGTACGAAGTTAGCGATCGATTTTCAGTTCCATCTACATCATAGTACATGTAGCTTTCGTTTCAATTGGTAATATCGACGAATCTCGGCCACTGTGTCTGACATTTGATCGCTATTTTCAGTAAATTTTGGCCACCATCAGCCAACGAAAATCGTAATTAATAAAAAGTGTCCGAGATTTGCGAGAATTTACGGTATATTACGTTAGGTAGCACAGTAATCTATGATGGGTACTGAGAAAAATATCAGTTTAAACATTATCACCAGATCGCACTACCACATTAGCTTTGTAGCAATGATAAAGGCCTATATCAATCAAAAGATGGTATCAATAAATGGAGTTCATACATTTTAAAGTAACAAGAAGGACGCTAATAGCGTCATAGGTGTATTTCAGGAAGTATTAATAAAGCTATATTACATACCGATTTTGCTTTATATTGAAGGTCAAGATGATATCTATTGATGGTCTGTGCTGGGGCTTTTGGTTCTAGTTGTTGAAGACTGTTATTAAGTCGTGGTCTGAGTAGTATGTTGGGATGGTTGTGGCGGTTGCGGTCGTCATGTTGGTGTAGACATGAATATGGCAGAAAAAGCGAATAAAACACGAAAATCCATTTCCTGTACAGGGGCTTGATACTTAGATAATTAAAATACCTCTCGGTCATTCAACCTTCTGGTTTTCCTTCTCTGTCATTTGACCCCATTCTGACAACATGTCATCCGAATCAAATAATAGGGATGGTAGAATATATATACATATATATATATATATATATATATATATATATATATATATATATATATATATATATATATATATATATATTAGGGCTGCACTCAACACTCACAAACTCGAGTGGCTCGAGCCCTGGAGCAAACTCGCCGAGTTCGAGCTGAAATTTTCTAATCGTGAGCTCGTCTATGTTGGGAACACACACGTAACACAGAGCACCTAACACAAATTATCAACATATATAACTGCTTATCGCTGTCATGTCTTCTTTACAATCTCCAATGTATACATTCAAGCGTTGTTGACCTTTGTACCTCGTCAGCACGTTTTATAATTAAATAAACATGGCAATGTTAATAAATGTCTGCCAATAAATATTTATTTCTTAATAGCTGGGCTGGAAAATAAGTATTTTTTTGGAAAATCGGAACATCCGCGAGCTCATGAGCTCACGAGTCAAACGGGTGGTGAGCTCATGAGTTGATCTCCCTCCGTGAGTGCAGCTCTAATATATATATATATATATATATATATATATATATATATATATATATATATATATATATATATATATATATATATATATATATATATATCATGCTGATTAATGCTATTGTGGTTAGAAGCTCCTTTTTAATATCAATATGAAATTCCTATATTAAAAGGGACATGACTTGTTAATACCATTTTTATGTAAATTTATACTAAACTGATCTTTTTTTATTTTTTTTTAACTGAACAACCACATAATATCCATGTAACTGAGGGAGCTACCACATAACTCTGTATTCCATTGCCCCTACTGACTTGAAAGATGGGATGTCCTAGTGTGCCCTAGAGCATAAGCAATCTCTCCTTTTTTCTTTGATGGCTGAACCCTAATTGCCATAATGCATGGTCATTTGGGGGAATAATGTAATTTGGTTACCATGGTCCAGCAGTGTTCCTCTAACACAGTGTGTGGCCAGAAATTAGGCAGTGTTTGTCAAGTAACTTGTTCACTTCAACCATCAACATTCATGGTCAGTTTTAGGGGAGATGTGATCAGGTGTGAATGGTTCAGCAGCATACATCTAAAGGTTTTTGGTCAGTTATAAGGTGAGTAGGCTCAAGTCAATTGTCAGACCTCAGTCAGATAAATGCATCTTTGGCCACTTGAGTATTTATCTTGTAAAGTGGAGGATGCTGGGCAGCTGTGTGCATGCTCAGTTGTTAGGTGTGTAAATTCAATCAATTCTGTTACTCTGATAGACACATAAGATCAACCTTCAACTTGAATATAACTTTAGAATGCAAATGCTCATTTTATCTTTTGTTGGTCCTCCAAAATATATCACTACAGATGAAAATCATTTCAAATTGTAGAATAGTATCAAATGAATTATAGCCTTTAGTAAGTTCAAAGATGATTTTGTTTTGCCCCATTTGCAGAACAGACATGGGTTTCAGCTATTTGAGCCTTTGCGTTTGACCTCCTGATGGAGGGTTTATGACAATCAGACGTTTCTAATTATCAAATCTTATTGGTGTGTTGACAATGAAATTATCTTGGTCTGTTTCGGTGATATTTTGGGAGTAACTTGAATTACTCTCCTGACAGATGCAATGACAATACCAGATACAGCAGTTGTATCATTTTATAGCATTCTCATATAGCAACCGCCATTCCATATAACCTATAAAGTTGGTGGTCAAGGCTGATTCCCACCCGGATGCAACCGGGTGAGGCCACCCGGTTTTCTGACCTTTGACCTCAACAAGTATATGTCACAAATATATGTCATACAGGCTTTAAAATGAGGTAATTAAGATATAGAGACCATGAAACAATAGTTACAGACAAGACACATGTAAAAAAATCATTTAGGGTCTTTCTTATATGGGAACCAATCTGCAATCAAACAGTTTTAGACTGAGGTGACCTTGACCTTTCATGAGATCTGCCTCTTTCTGAATTTCAAGTTTGGCGCCTGTGGTCAAACTGGGTCAAGCTCTGTTCAACATTCAAACAATCAGCAATCCCAAGACAAGTGCTCTGGTCATAATACCCTATATCTAACATAAATGGAATACTAGTTCATTTCATTTCAATTTCTGATCATGCTATAATAGCGATTAAGTATGTCCCGTCGGGCCGTGTGGTGAATAAAGCTTCGTCGCTGATGTCAACCCGTTCTCGGCGCTTTGCGCCTTGAACGGGTTGACATCAGCTCCTCAGCTTTATTCGCCACACGGCCCTCCGGGCCATACTTAATCCCTATAACATAGTTATTATCCCTTGAACCATCTCAAAGTTGTACCTTAACATTGGTTCTGAAGGAAAATGAAATTTACTACTTCCAGTTTTTTCAAAGTTCATTTTTTACGAATGAAATTCCACAAATGGGCAGGATGTATTATTTAGAGTCTGTTTTCTTGAAGTTGAAACTTTTTTTTCGGTTCTAGTGGCGAAATTAATAAGTAAATTGAGAATTTCGCCAGGGTTCCTAAATCAACATTGAAATAAGCCGTTTTTGCCATTTTTTTCCAAAGTCGCCATTTTTTTCAAAAATAACAAACATAACAAACAGGTTATGATAATAGGGTAAAAGCCCTCTTTCTTGCGAACATTTTGATGGGTCATTTGTAACTTTTGACCAAGAAACGGCGACGTGACAATTTTTTGAAAATAGTATGTTTTTTGTGTGAAATGCATATCGAAGGGAAGCCGTAACCTCGCCATTGTCAAAAAAACCAACGCCATTTTTTTTCAAAAATAACAAATATAACAAACAGGTTATGATAATAGGGTAAAAGCCCTTTTTCTTGCGAACATTTTGATGGGTCTTTTGTAACTTTTGACCCAGAAACGGCGACGTGACAATTTTTTGAAAATAGTATGTTTTTTGTGTGAAATGCATATCGAAGGGAAGCCGTAACCTCGCCATTGTCAAAAAAATCAACGCCATTTATTTTCAAAAATAACAAACATAACAAACAGGTTATGATAATAGGGTAAAAGCCCTTTTTCTTGCGAACATTTTGATGGGTCATTCGTAACTTTTGACACAGAAAAGGCGACGTGACAATTTTTTAAAAAATAGTATGTTTTTTGTGTGAAATGCATATCGAAGGGAAGCCGTAACCTCGCCATTTTCAAAAAGATCAACGCCATTTTTTTCCAAAAATAACAAACATAACAAACAGGTTATGATAATAGGGTAAAAGCCCTCTTTCTTGCGAACATTTTGATGGGTCATTTGTAACTTTTGACCCAGAAACGGCGACGTGACAATTTTTTGAAAATAGTATGTTTTTTTGTGTGAAATGCATATCGAAGGGAAGCCGTAACCTCGCCATTGTCAAAAAAATCAACTTCCGGTTGTAGCGAATAGCTATTTTTTCGCTTCCAACCTGAAGTTGGAATTAAAAAATGATTGAATCAGATAGATGAGGATCTCATCTATCCAGGTAGGTACTCATATTTGGATCGGGGGGCGATAACTTGATAAAACTGAAAGGAATCGGCGAGGAACCATGGAAAATTGACTTATCGCCATGGTCAACACGCCATCACCGATGCGTGATGACAAATATCTCGAAATATTTTGGATTTTCCGAAACCAAAAACATTAACCCAAAAACTATAGATACTTGTCTTGCTAACACTATAAGTTACGCAATGGTAAAGATAGAGATGGCCACAAATCAAAGCTTTGAAAACGGGGTTCAAACTTTGCGGAACTCGATACCAAAATGGCGGACCGAAACCACGCCAATGCCAAAAAAGTCAACTTCTGGTTGTAGCGAATAGCTATTATGTCGCTCCCAACCTGAAGATAACAAAAAAAAATAATAGAATCAGATAGATGACGATCACATCTATCCAAATAGGTACTCATGTTTGGATCGGGGGGCGATAACTCGATAAAACAGAAAGGAATCAACAAGGCACCATGAAAAATAAAATCATCGCCATACACACACCACAAGTGCCAATCAAATATGTCCGACGATATGAATGGTTAACCAAAATAACAACCCCACGTGGCACAGCACTACGAAAGATGACTGCAACAGAAGATCCACATGATTGGATCCCAGTGCGTGACACCACAAAACAAGCACCGCCCCAACATGCCAATCAAATTACTCCGCCGAAATGAATGGATAACCAAAACAACAACCCCACGTGGCAGACCCACGAAGAAAGGCACAAATTATGCAGACCGACAAACACCGCACAACAACACCGCCCCCCATGCCAATCAAAAACCTCCAACGAAATGAATGGCCAACCAATAACGGCCCCACGAGGCAGAGACCCACACAAAGGGAAATAGACACGCCCACCCGACACGCGCCAATCTCCAAGAAATGACAGAATTTTTCGCGTCCAGGAGAAAAACCGCAAACCACATCCGTAAAGTAGAAACCGCAAGCGATCCCATATGAAGATGTATCTCAGTAAACTGAAATACATAAAAATGCAAGTAAGACATTTGAGAGAATCATTTGGTCATGCTTCCCGAAAACCTGCTTGGTTAAATAGTGATTAAAGGCTTGGTCTTATCGCACGTTTTAACCCTTCCCATATTAAGGCTACTTCGTCCAAAGCACAAGAACGCAACTATTTTGGAAAACCATCTAAACCTTGTCATGTTGGTATTCATATGATAGCTCTCGCTGAGTACTCTTAGATGAGTACCCATGTGCCAGGGTTTCAGTTAACTTTTCAGGGGTTTTGCATCATTTTGTATTGGCTAATTTAGCCACGTCACATGCTGGACACCCATGCAATAAGCAACAGTGCAGGAAGATGTTTGGCTTAGGCCAGCAAGATATCTGACTTGGGGTGCAAAGATACCACCCCAACCCCCCATCTGCCCCTCATAAGTGTGTAGCTGTACAAGCGTCTTAGCCAGGATTTAGAAACTGGGTGACCAAAATTGGCAATTGTAAAATTTATGGGCATCCTATTTTTCAAGGGGGAACTCAATATATCAAGATTACAACCATAGATATGTATTTACTCATTGAAATTAGGCATTACGACCTTACACAATGTCCTGGGAATTATGTTGAGGTAGAAAAACTTCAATTTTACGCTTGAAATTGACATTCTAAGAAATTACTCCCTAATGAGGGTTTGGGTGTCCAAAAAAAGGCCAGACGCCCTGCTGGCTCAGAGAGTATGAGCTGTACTAGACTAGACTAGACTCAAATTTGGAGATTGCGCTTTCTCCATTAGTGCACTGAGATTATGGAATGCGCTTCCACAACACTTGAAGGATTCTACATCGTGTCAGCCCTTCAAGAAGTGTCTCAAAACACACCTTTTCAGGCTCGCCCCCTTAGCCGTTGTTGACTACGACTCAAACTATGACAATGTGCAGCACTTTTGAACATATTCATGAATGGAAATGACGATATATAAATTCCAATTCCAATTATTATCATTATTATATAATCAAATATTTCTTACCACCATATTCTCGTCTATCTCCCAGTAGTTGCAGTGCAGGACCACCCCCTCCCCCCTCTACCCCTAATAAGTGAGTAGCTGCACTCACCACCATGTCCTGGTCTATCTCCCAGTAGTTGCAGTGCAGGACCACCCCCTCCCCCTCTACCCCTAATAAATGAGTAGCTGCACTCACCACCATGTCCTGGTCTATCTCCCAGTAGTTGCAGTGCAGGACCACCCCCTCCCCCTCTACCCCTAATAAATGAGTAGCTGCACTCACCACCATGTCCTGGTCTATCTCCCAGTAGTTGCAGTGCAGGACCACCCCCTCCCCCTCTACCCCTAATAAATGAGTAGCTGCACTCACCACCATGTCCTGGTCTATCTCCCAGTAGTTGCAGTGCAGGACCACCCCCTCCCCCTCTACCCCTAATAACTGAGTAGCTGTACTCACCACCATGTCCTGGTCTATCTCCCAGTAGTTGCAGTGCAGGACCACCCCCTCCCCCCTCTACCCCTAATAAATGAGTAGCTGTACTCACCACCATGTCCTGGTCTATCTCCCAGTAGTTGCAGTGCAGGACCACCCCCTCCCCCTCTACCCCTAATAAATGAGTAGCTGTACTCACCACCATGTCCTCGTCTATCTCCCAGTAGTTGCAGTGCAGGACCACCCCCTCCCCCTCTACCCCTAATAAATGAGTAGCTGCACTCACCACCATGTCCTGGTCTATCTCCCAGTAGTTGCAGTGCAGGACCACCCCCTCCCCCTCTACCCCTAATAAATGAGTAGCTGCACTCACCACCATGTCCTGGTCTATCTCCCAGTAGTTGCAGTGCAGGACCACCCCCTCCCCCTCTACCCCTAATAAATGAGTAGCTGCACTCACCACCATGTCCTGGTCTATCTCCCAGTAGTTGCAGTGCAGGACCACCCCCTCCCCCTCTACCCCTAATAACTGAGTAGCTGTACTCACCACCATGTCCTGGTCTATCTCCCAGTAGTTGCAGTGCAGGACCACCCCCTCCCCCCTCTACCCCTAATAAATGAGTAGCTGTACTCACCACCATGTCCTGGTCTATCTCCCAGTAGTTGCAGTGCAGGACCACCCCCTCCCCCTCTACCCCTAATAAATGAGTAGCTGTACTCACCACCATGTCCTGGTCTATCTCCCAGTAGTTGCAGTGCAGGACCACCCCCTCCCCCTCTACCCCTAATAAATGAGTAGCTGCACTCACCACCATGTCCTCGTCTATCTCCCAGTAGTTGCAGTGCAGGAAGCCGGTGAAGGTGACAGCGGCCATCTCCCTGACCTCCAGCTGGTCGTCACACATCAGCCGGATGACCACCTCCTTGATGCCCTCCTTGACCGCCGGCGCCTGCATGTTGAACAGGTTACAGAACACCAGCACCTGCGTGTAGCCCAAGATGGCCGCCCGAGCGTGCCAAGAACTCAGCTGCGACACCTGAAACAGAAAGAACAGTTTGAGCATAGGAGCATCACATCCCAGTAACTGAGCCCTCAAAAATAGTTTCAGGATAGGAGCGACATGTCTTACTAATCGAGTAACCTCCAAAAAATTCAATATGAGTCTCATATCTAACATATAGGAGGTTTGCCTGGTTGCTATACAAATGCGTGGTGTAGTGATGGATTGTTTATGGTGACTTTGTAACTCAAAACCAGCCATATGCAATAATTTAACTGCGCATCATATATGGGCGCAAAATTAACATGATATTCAGCATTTAAGATGTGATGGTTTTGGTGTGCATGAAATGCCTACCTATGAGATGGTTTAGAGCATGTTATGGTTGCGTATGAAATGCCTAACTCTGAGATGGCTTTGAGTATACTGATTGTGAATGAAATGCCTACCTCTGAGATGGTTTTGAGTATGCTGATTGTGTATGAAATGCCTACCTCTGAGATGGTTTTGAGAACTGTATCCAGCACTTGAGGCTGTACCAGCGCCTGGGCCATGCAGGCCAGAGTCATGGAGCAATCGTGCTGAATCTCTGGATCCTGACTTTCACTCTCCAGGATACACACCTACAATAAACAATAAGGACATGAAGTAAGGATTATTAGATGCTATAATACCAAAGATTTGATAGGATGCTTCCTGTCGGTTTTGGATCTTTCACGCCACCATGGGACACGGGAGGACAGCTAAATCATGCCATGACCAGCACAAGATATATACTATATTTTTCTTTGTGATTTAAGTTCAGCCTAAAATATTTCAACACATGTATCAAAGCAGTACATTATCTACCCAGTGAACTACTATAAGAAGACTCACCAGAGGAAGGAACTTAAAGATTTCTTGTGGTGCTGAGTAGAGCATTCTGTTGAGACTTCCTGTCAACCACACCATCACTGAAAAATAGTAATAATGATTATAATCATAATAATAATAATCATAATAATAATTATAATAGTAATAAAGAAAATAATGATGATGAAGATGATGATAATGATAATAACAATGATAAGAATTACAATAATATCGATAATAATGATTATAATAATAATAATGATAATAATAATAATAATAATGATAATAATAATATCAATAAAACAAATACCACTACTACTAATAAAATAATGATAAAAATGTAAAAAATAACTAATATAGAACTTCAAAGAAATATAATTCTTTTTTTGTAAGATCTTTACCTGTGTAAAAATGGCTATTAAGAAACTTTGACAGTCTTTTTTTAGCTATTTAATGTTGAACAAGAGTATTCTATGAATGTACCATACAGAATGACTGTGAAGGAGACCTACTTGTTTTAATGAGCTTAATGGCTGTTTTCCTCTCATCGTCCGCCTCGTCTTCCTTCCCGCCACCTTTGTGGTTATCCACCTCCATCTTCTCCACAGCGGCATCGGCTGCAGACGGCGGCGCTACATCCACCTCCATCTTGTCCCCGCTCTCCTCGCCGGCCGCTGATATTTCTTGCACCTTGGTATTATTCTTCTCGCTAGCGGAGGAGGAGGACGTGGCGAGATCGGAGAACTTTCTCAGGATCTCCAGCTGGGGTAGGACCTCTTGGATGAAGTCGGCCACCTTGGGCGAACTCGTAGGCGAACCGTTGGTTTGCGGGAAGTCGTACAGGAAGCAGTTGGTGAGGACACTGCAAGAGATGAGAGACTTAGGCCCACAGTCTTAGCCAGCAGGGCGTCTAGGTGTCTTTGGGATACCCAAACCCTCAAAAAATTACCCCTCAGGATACCCAAATATTTCTGTGAGTCATTTCTTAAAATGTAAATTTCAAGCATGTAATAGAAGTTTTGCAACCTCAATATAATTCCCATGACTTTGTATATGGACATTATGTCATATCTATAACTCAATACATGTTTATGGTTGTAAGCAGAGTATATTGTGGTCTCCCTTGAAAAAATTGATCGCCCCCAAAATTTTACAATTGACAATATTGGGAACCCACTTTCCAAATCCTGGCTCATACCCTGCTTAGGCCCATTCATTTCCATAGCTTCTAAAATAGCCTGGTTATTCTGTCCAAACCAATCTACGAAAATATTGGGAGATAAAGTAATTCTCAACAATTCCATATCAAATACCTTATATCTTCACACAATATTCAAAATATATCATTCAAAAGTATCATAGATCACGATGATAGTGGTTTATATGTTGAGTGTATCACTCCAGTGACCATCTTAATAGCAGCTGTATATTTACTACAACTAATCAGTAGTGATAAGCCAATCGTAACTGGTAGAGGAAATCGGAGTACCCAGCGAAAACCACCATACTACTCTGTTCAAGATCAGTAGATACAATAAAGTCATATATGAAACTCTATCTTTCCAAGCCTAACTCTATTCTGGAAGCGTGACTGAGCCCTGATCATGTGACTACCCGTCTTAGCCAGCAGGGCATCTGGGCATCTTTTCGACATTAAAACTTTAAAAAACCACCACTCAGGACACCCAAATTCTTTTGTGAGGAATTTCTTCTGACGTCAATCTCAAGCAAATAAATGAATTTTTTTCATCATATTGTAATTCCCATGACATCGTAAAAAGGATATTATGCCTTATTTCAATAAGTTTATACAGTATATGTTTATGGTTGAAATCTGAGTATATTGTGGTCTCCCTTCAGAAATTGGAATCCCAAAACATTTACAATTGCTAATTCTGCACACCCAGTTTCTAAATCCTGGCTAAGACCCTAGATACAATAAAGCAATATATAGAACTAGCTTTTTTCACGACTGCCTCTAATAAGGTAGCATGATCGAGCCCTGATCATGTGACTTCCCATGACTCACCTGCCGAGGCGATCGCGGACATTCTTGTAGGGATTCGGACACCCAGTTTATAAATCCTGGCTAAGACCCTAGATACAATAAAGCAATATATAGAACTAGCTTTTTTCACGACTGCCTCTAATAAGGTAGCATGATCGAGCCCTGATCATGTGACTTCCCATGACTCACCTGCCGAGGCGATCGCGGACATTCTTGTAGGGATTCGGACACCCAGTTTATAAATCCTGGCTAAGACCCTAGATACAATAAAGCAATATATAGAACTAGCTTTTTTCACGACTGCCTCTAATAAGGTAGCATGATCGAGCCCTGATCATGTGACTTCCCATGACTCACCTGCCGAGGCGATCGCGGACATTCTTGTAGGGATTCGGACACCCAGTTTATAAATCCTGGCTAAGACCTTAGATACAATAAAGCAATATATAGAACTAGCTTTTTTCACGACTGCCTCTAATAAGGTAGCATGATCGAGCCCTGATCATGTGACTTCCCATGACTCACCTGCCGAGGCGATCGCGGACATTCTTGTAGGGATGCGAGATGTAGTTCATGAGGTATTTCAGGAGCTGATGGAGCAGGCTGGGGACCCGCCATTCCTGCTGTGCCAGCGCCCCCTGGAGAACGTACAACCGGCTGAAACACAACAGAACATAAGGCTTACCACAATGAAGGAATGAAGGAATGAATGGTTGCTCAACCCTTTCCATGCTGAAGCTACTTTCATTAGAAAGCTCTTGGTGAGTACTCTCAGATGAGTACCTAATTGTTCCATGATTTCAGTCATTTTTCATGTTTTTTGCATCATTTTGTAATGGCCAAATTAGCCACCAGCAGCATAAGGGTAAAGTTATCTTTCCACACTTTCACCTGGCCGCCAGGGGAGGCCGTAATAGGACAAAGAGTCTGAGTTACCTGGCGTCGCTGAAGGATCCTCCATCTTTTCCAAGGGGTTCTGTCATGAGCAACTCGAAAAGACGGAAGAGTTTGCGAGGATCACGACTCTCGGCAGCTGTAGCGAAGCAAGTCCCCCAATCACTCACTGTCTCTGGTGAGATATTCGTCAACGCCGTTTTTATTGTCGGAATTAACCAATCCCATAATGCATTAGTCTGAAAGTGAGGAATCGTATGTCAGCTACATATAAGCAACACAAATAGAAGGGAAAATAATGGATATTGCAAAATTTGTTATTTCTATTTACAGGAGTTTCCTCTTTAGTTATTAATTTGCTACCCAACATAAAATCCTAGGAATTCAAGTGAAAGTCTTAATGAAGAGAAGCAATGCAATTATCAAGATGCCAAACAAAAGCTTTTCAAACTTTTCATTGAATACAAGAAACCATACATCATAATATGTATCACATTCAGATAAAAGTAAAATCACTCCTTAGGCCACCCAATACTTTTTTGCGAGTGATTTCTGAAAATGTCAATTTCAAGCCTATAATTGAAGTTTTTCCACCTTAAAAAATTCCCATAACATTGTATAAAGAAATTATGCTTTATTTTCAATATTAAGTTAATACATGTTTACGCTTGTAATCTGAGTATATTGTAGTCTCCCTTGAAAAATAGGAGGCCCCAAAAGTTTACAATTGGCAAAGTTGGGCACCCAGTTTCTTCAAAATCCTGGCTGCTAAGACCCTGGTTCATGACCGAGCTTGGTGATGAGAGTTACCTTTTCATAGGACCAGTGTTTCATGCCGCGTATGATTCCGGAGATGAGTTCAGCGGCACATCTCTGGCTGCTGTCGTGGGTGGCGCGATCTGTGTCCGTCACCAGACGCTCAATATGGGGTCTGAACAGACCCACAAACGCGTCATCATAGTTCCTAAACAGACCCTACAGTCAAAGAGAGAAAGATCTTATAAGAACTGGAATGTCAAGTAATGTAGATTGAAAATAGGCATTATGTATGATTTCTAGAAAATTTCATAATTAGTCATATAAAACTTGGATTGAAAAAAACTTGTATTAACCAAATTAGCCACCAGCAGCCAAAGGGTTAAGAGGTAATTCAGCAAAACACAGGATGGACTTCCCTACCTTGAATAAAGTGAAGTTTCTGGAGTTGAACCTGTCTTTCCCTTTCTGGTCCTCCAGTGTTAGAAATGCCACTAATTTATCTATATACTCCTTGCTGGAGAAATGCTGGTAAAGTGGAAGTTCCTCGGGGCTCAGTTCATCCTGGCTGCGGCCAAGCTTGGGCTGCTCTAACAGAGCTGCGTACACCTTCAGTTCTCTGAAATAATGGAAAATACACTTTTCTATTAGCATGATCACTGTTAGAGATATACTGGCTATGGCTTGGGCTGTTCTGATCAGCCGAGTACACCTTAAATTCTCTGATAAAGTGGAACATCCAAATGTCAGCACTTTCAAGATGTGGAAAAATTTCAGGGTCCGTATCTTATATTACATTTTGGAAAACTTATGGAATAAGAAAACTGCACATTGCGAACTCTTCTCCTAAACTCTTTTCTTGAAAATAGCTTTGAGAAGCTGTGAGAAGTGAACAGGCCCCAGATATGAACACCTTTTCTTGGTACCTTTAATATCTTGTTTTACGTTGTGGACAACCTTTCATATGTGAACACCTTATTAATTTTGTATCCTTTTATATCAAACACACAAAGCATAGGTCATCGGAAATTCAACCTCTAGCCAAATCAAATTAGTACAGGTCGAAAATGTTTAGTTTATCAGTGGTCTGTCTACTTTCAAATTCTGTCTTAGGTTGAACTACTTACTAAGTATAAGAATGTATAGGTCAGTAGACTGTCTTCTGACAAACTTTGTCTTGGGTTTCACTACTTACCTAGGCCATGTGTAATATCCCCAGTGAGTTTTCTCCACAAATATACACGCTTCCCACTTCTCTTTGGTAACTGGTAGGTTATTCATCTTATAATGATGCCACTGGTTGTCCTCGCGATCACCTGGCTTGTTCCTGTTCTTCTCGCTAGGTGGAGCCACTCCGGCTATCTCATACGGGTTGACACTTATGGTTTTGTGTTTACGCTTCTGCTGTTTCAGGATTGCTGATACACAGTTTACGCTCAACTGAAAAAGTAGGGAGTGGGGAAAATCAAAATCAAATTTAAAATGGTGTTAATAAACTTTCAGTTTTATATTGCTATAAAACTGGGACAATCAAAATCAAATGTAAAATAGTAGAAATAAAATTTCAGAGTTATATTGAAATAAAATCTTAACAAATTAATTTCTATCGTATTTTGGTATATATTTATTTTAGATACCCTGAAGGTTAATTTCTCAAATTTTTAATTTAAATATGTTCTTTTATGTATTATCATACCAGGAATCCCTTACACAGACTATCTTACCGTAAATTCTCAGTAATTTGGGAAACTTTTATAATAATTACCATTTTTATGGGTTGAGGATGGCCCATGTTTTGTGACAAATATTGACAAAGCAGAGGAATAGTTGTCCATACTTTGTGAAACAGCTACCAGTGAAAGATCAATGGTGGCCAATATTTCCCGACAATTATTTTGCAAAATAATTCTAGTGGCCCATATTCATATGGTGGTCTAAAATTTTGAGAATTTACGGTAGCTATCCTGGCATAGTATAATACCTCAATTTACTTACTTTGCGCACGTCCAGTTTCTCATGAATCATGCCCTTGACGAAGAGATTGACAGCAGTGGAAGGAAGGGGCGTGTCATGGCGGATCATCATTCCTAGAAGCTCCATTCCCAGCTGACTGAACTTCCATCTCCTAGAGAACATATACAACAAGAGTCATAACAAAACAGTCAACTGGGTCCCATCTCCAAAATTCCTATTGAGCAAATGACCATACATGACAATTGGCATTGCCTGCTTTTAATACAATATTTTAATACATGCAAGCAAATGGTAGGAAGAAGGGGCTAAGTTTATTTCATTTTAACCCTGGTCCTGCTGAACCAAGAAATATCCTGGCAACACTAACTAACCTGCTGTGCGTAGCCAGGAAATATCTGTATGCACTTTCTGATCTGCTAATGACCATTCAGCTGATTTTGTCTATCGGACCCTGGACCCCCTCCCCCCCCTCAAAGAGCCTGTATACGACCCAAAGCAGCTCCACTTTAAACACCCCCCTTAGACGTTTATTATGATTAATAGCGAGTTAGCGGTAACTCTTCAAAATTCAAGTTCAGCCCCTAAAATCCTCAATGGTCATTTTTGTCTCAAGGGACCAAATGCATTGCAGTTGTCAGGGTAGGCTCCATTCAACAATTCAGCAGAACAAGTGTTAATAGAACATATTTTGATGTATGATAATTAATGCCTAAGAAAGAAAACCAAGTCCTCTGGGATGAGTACCCATGTGCTAGGGTTTCGGTCATTTTAAAAATATTTTTTGCATCTTTTTTGTATTGGTCAAATTAGCCACCAGCAGCATGAGGGTTAATAGTTCCAATTCTTTCATTCTTTCTAGTAGGAATCAGGCATTACTCACAGCGTTCCTCCCTCCACGAGAGTGACCAGCGTGGCCACCAGCTCGTGGTAGATGTCCAGGTTGGTCTGGTTTCGTCTCTGCTCCTCCTCTAGGCCTCTCTGTATGTCAGCGTCTGTGGCCGGCGGGAGGCTGGGTGCAGGACCGGCAGAAACAGCTAGCTTCCCCGCCTGAACAAGACAGCCCTCTGTGGTCTGCAACAGGAAAATATAACTAGATTTTAACCCTTCCAATGCTGAAGCTAGTTTCGACCAAAGCACAACAATGCAGATATCTTTGAAAACCATCTTAACCCTGTCATGTTGGTATTCATTGGATAGCTCTCGCCGAGTACTCTCAGGTGAGTACCATGTGCCAGGGTTTCAGGCAATTTTTATAAGGTGTTTTGCATCATTTTGTATTGGCAAAATTAGTCACCAGGAGCAAAAGAGTTAAAACCCAAAAGAAAACTTATATGATACAGACAGTTCATTACATTATTCTGTTGCCAAATTAAAAAAAAAAATATCCAATGCCAATTTTTAACAAACTTCCTCCACCCATTTTTTTTTCAAATACTTCCAAGTTTCATTAAATCTTTTAAAGAAATTGTAAAATTATATCTTTTTAAAAAAATTGTAATATTTTATCTATTTAAGGTCAAACATTTTACTCCTTAACAACTGTGAATAAAGGGTTAATCAATTCATACATGGCGTAGCCTATAAAAAAGTGTTTTCTGGACCCTTATTCAGATTGAAAAGGTAACCGTTAGAAAGAAGCCTCAATTCACAGTATATTTGAAAGAGTTGTTATTAGACTCTTGATTAATATTTATCCTATACGAGCTTTATGAAATATTTTCAAGAAATATACTGGCATTTTGGCTCCCTGTAATGTATACAGCTTTAATTTGGATTGGTAAAAGTTTCCCTTTACGGCCCTGCTGGAGGGTATTTGTTCTACTTTAAATGTGCGCATTCAAGCTATTAAATTATATATTTACTATTATAAAGATATTTATTTGAAGGATATTATTTTAGTGCTATCATGGGGCGCGCGAAAACAGCAAAAATTAAATGCCTGTAAAAAATATCAGTTATACAGTATACAAGCTTTAAGAAATATTTTTGGGACAATTCCTGACATTTTGGCCCCCATAGGTAGGCAAACATGGTTTTTGCTGAGTTTCCTACCCTAAAATGTATACGCCTTTTATTTGGAGTGCTAAAAGTTGAGCTTAACAGCCCTGTTGGAGGGTATTTTTTCTACTTTAAATTAGTGCATTCAAGCAATTAAACTACATATTTATTACTATAAAGATATTCATTTGAAGGATGTTATTTTGGCGCCATCATGGGGCGCGCGAAAACAGCGAAAATTAAATGCCTGTAAAAAATACCAGTTATAAAGTATGTAGGAACATGTGTTGTTTTTTACCTGTATCTTTAAGGCTGTGGTTTCTATGTGTTTGTGGATCCTCTCGGTGATTGCGTCCACCAGTTTGAGAATGGAGGGTTTCTCCGAGTGCTGGGCCCGGACCAGGGCCGGCCAGATCATATTGTGGACATCCAGACTCCGTCGAATGGCCAGGCACCTCTTCCCTTCAGACAGGATCACATATAAGGCACCCTGGAAGAAAAGCAAGCTATTAGTACAGGCCTCGACGGTAAGGCCTGCCCGCCTGCCTGGGGCAGGTAAAAAAATTCAGGGCAGGTAAATGTTCCAGGTCACCTGCCCTGCAGGGCAGGAGGTTTCGAAAGTCAATGTAGAGCCCTGACAGAGTTTAAACTACAGGTTAAAAGCAAGCAGGGAGTGTCTGGCATAGTTAAAATAATGGGGTGACATCTAACATAGAAAGACAAAGCAAAGGAATATCAATTAAGTTCAAATTCTACCATCAGAATCAGAATCACGATGAAAGAAATGAAACAAAAAGTCTGAAAGGGTTTTTTTTTTTGCAGGGCAGCTGAACATTTTTCAGGGCAGGTAAAAGTTCCAGGACACCTGCACTGCATGGAAGGTGGTTTCAAAATATAATGTCGAGCCCTGTAGAATGTTTGTTTATTGTCACCTTTTTGCCTTCGTCGGACATTCAATGCTGATGCCGACATTTTCTTATTTTCGATTATGTGCATATGGGTACTTTCTCACATTGGTAATCTAATATTGATGCCAACATTTCCTAATTTATACATGTCTACTTTCTTACATTGGTAATCTAATACTGATGTCAATTTTTCCTAATTCATGCATATACTTACTTTCTTGCATTGGTAATATTGTACTGATAGCAACTTTTCGTAAGTCATGCTTCATTGATTTTCTTCCATTGGCAATCTAATACTGATAACAACTTTAAAAAACGTATGTATATATGTTTACTTTCTTTCAATGGTCATTCAATATTGCTGCCAATCTTTCTTATCCCATGGGAATGTTCTATTATGGTGACTCTACTGTTACCGTAAATTCTCAGTAATTTGGGACACTTTTTTTAAATAATTACAATTTTTATGGGTTGAAGGTGGCCCATGTTTTATGAAAATGTTGACAAAGCAGAGTAAAAGTTGTCCATACTTAGTGAAACAGCTACCAGTGAAAGAGGGTGTCAAGGGTGGTCCATATTTCCCAATTATTATTGTGCAAAATAATTTTAGTGGCCCAAATTCCTAGGGTGGTCAAAATTTCGGAGAATTTACGGTAGCAGCTTGGTGGCTTATTACCTTGAACTGATGGTGTTCTATCTGCGGCTCGTCCACGAGTAATTTGAGGACATCATTGAGCTGACTCCTGTAGGAGTAGGAGAAGATATGGAAGCCGTGAGACAGGGACTGCTGGGCCTTCTTCCGCACCTGAAAAAAAACACATAAAATATAGCACTTTAACATATTCAGGGCTAGACATTAAGGGCTGTCCTACTGCCCGGGGCAGGTAAAAATTTCAAAGTTGCTGAAAGGCAGGTAAAAATCAGAGTGTGCCTGACCTACATGGCAGGTAAGATTGCATCACGTAACTTTAGATCATAAGATACGAAAACACAAATAATCATGGAAAATCGATGATTAATCGATGTAATCAATTAATCGTTTGTGGCAAAACGATCAACTTAATTGTCCCAGCACTAAAAACTATTGTATTTGCGTTTCAGGCTCACCTCGCTGTATCGGCTGATTGAGAGCTGAAGCAGGTCCCCAAACAGCTCCTGGTGCAGCTCAGTGAACACTTTGTCATTCCTGTTCAGGGAGCGCAGCTGAAAAGACAAGCAAGCGACACAGTTAACACCAGAGTTCAGAAACAAAGATGTTGACAAGAATCTAGCAGCCAATTGATGACTTAAGTCCCATGAAATACAAAGTGAAAGTATCAGTACAGGCTAAACCTTACTCATAGACCCTCATCATACACACATCTAATTATAAATAGAAAGGGTGTTTTCACAAACCACCCTTCAAAACTCAAAGCACAGATATCTTACTAAGAACTGTTACTTCTTCTAAGTTTTGCTTAACCTTTATGCTGCTGGTGGCTAATTTGGCCAACACAAAATGGACCATGGGTACTCATTTGAGAGTACTAGGTGAGAGCTTTCTAACAAATACCAACATGACAGGGTTTGGATGGTTATCAAAAACCTTTGCATGCTTGAGCTTTTGAGGGTAGTAGCCTCAGCACTGGAAGGGTTAAAAAACATACATGTTGACAAGAATCTATCATCCAATTGACTAGTAGAGTGCCATAAAATGGGCAGTAATTTTATCTGTACAGGCTTAATTTTACTTATAGACGCTCATCATACACACGCCCAGTTGAATATAGAGAGGGGCCCCCTATTTACTATTCAAAATTAAGATTTCTTACTAAGAATTGTTAGTACCTTCTCTTTAGTTTTGCATAAACCAATGAGGTAAATCTACCCCTCTCTTAACCCTTGTGACGCTGCATCTACTTTTGTCCAAAGCACAATATCACAAAAGTATTTGACAGTTATTGAAACCCTGTCATGTTGGCATTCATTTGAAAGCTCTCACTGAGCTTTATCAGGTGAGTACCAATATGCCAGGGTTTCGGTCATTTTTCTGGTTTTTGCATAATTTTGCATTAGCCAAATTAGCCATCAGCAGCATAAGGGTTATAAAGACAGATAAAACCTCCTACATAGAAATCCTTGATATGCCTCTGCACACACATACACACAAACCCCGAAACATTCAGAGAAGAAAGCAGTGAGTGAAGATAGGCAGTGAGACGGAAGAATAGTACTTACATCATGCTGCAGTTGAATTCTGTCTACTAGTAAAGCTCGGATGTGTTTCTTCTTGCCTATACACTGTAGGAAAACAAGATATCATGAAGAACCAATTTTAGGATCTTATGTATTAATATTATTCAGTCAGTTTAAAAGCACTGCAAAATTAGCTATGCATAAACATCTCAAACAACTAAACATTTTCTTAATTAATGCAAATGTGAGAGAATCAAAGTTGTAAGATAACGCACAATTTATCTCAGATGTAAAGACTTCATATAAAAGCTACTTAGGTTTATCTGATGTTAATTTCTAACAAAATGCCAGAATTGAAGCCAATTTTACAAAATTCTTCTTTTTCCCGATAACAGTTCACTTAGGTACAACTTTCCTTAATCTATTTCAATATTTCAATATCTCACCATTATTCTACAAAGTTATCCATTCAGTTTTTTTTAGGCTTAAGTGATCCAAAAAATTTGAGTAGTCCAAAAATCAAAATTTTTAAACAATTGAACTTGATAATCAAATATGCAAATTATGATTCCAATTTACATACCTTATTCTCCATGGCTCTTTTGACGACCTGTAGGCTCTTCCAGCGACCATCGAAGTCTTCCTTCTGACAGCCAAAGTAATACATGACTGCACTGTAGACTTTCACCAGTTGTGTTATGGCCTTTGTATCATCCTCGCGACTTGACAGCATGTGAACTGGTGTGGTGAAAATGTGTCACAAATCATATTCTATTACACCTTTCTTTTATTAGTTCTATGGGCTTCTTAGCATTTTAAAGAGAACTTTTTTGTTATAAAATTCATAGGAGTGCCATAGAGATAATTATCATAATCATTATCATTATTATCTTATTATTATTATCATTTCTATCATTTCTATTATCATCAATACTATTACTATTATTATCATTATCATTATTATTATTATTATTATTATTATTATCATCATTACCATTATTATTATCATCATCATTATCATAAATAATATCAATATCATTACAATTATTACCCTTATTATTATCATTATTATTATTATTATCATTATTATTATATTATCATTATTATTATCATCATTATTCCTATTTCATCAATTATTATATTATTAATGATAATAATAATATCATTATCATTCGCTGTAGTGCTATGATTATTGTGACAAGTACCTGTAGTAGTAGTAGATGTAGTAGTAGTAGAAGTAGAAGTAGAAGTAGAAGTAGAAGTAGAAGTAGAAGTAGAAGTAGTAGTAGTAGTAGTAGTAGTAGTAGTAGTAGTAGTAGTAGTAGTAGTAGCAGCAGTAGTAGTAGTTTATCAATGTTTATGTCTTTCAATTACTCACCTAATAATGGCCTAATAGCATTGATAATCAATATCCTAACATTCTGGCCACGTATAGAAATTGCTGAAAATGCAAACAAATACATTATGTTAATATGCAACTTATTTAATGACAAGTGAAAGCAGACTTATATAGTTTACTCGACAAATATGATCAAATTTATGGAGCAAGTCATGATCAGAATCTTCTGAATATCTGAACTAAGCATCTGGTCAATATTCTAAGCCTATCATGTCCATCACTAGGTTAGAAGTCAGGCCTTGTCCAGGATTTTGGAACTGACAACACAGAGAGGCGATCATAAAGATTTATGGAGTCCTATTTTTAGGGTACACTATAAAATATTCAAATTCTTCATGTAAAAAAGATAATTTTTTTATCAAATTTTAAGTGATAATAAACAAAAATACATTAATAGCTGCGATACTTACGTTCTCCTACTGTGCATGCATTTTTCGATCTTTTCAGTTCCACCAAGGAAGTGATTCTGAAATGATAAAAGGAAACATGGAGGTTCTCATGCTTTAAAGATATAATAATGAAAGCTTATTAGTCACTGGTTACAAGACTACCTCCCTGTTGATCTAGAGCCTATTACCAAACAATTGATTGAGTTAGGACATTTCATATTCAATTAGAATTTTAAATAGTAAATCATTTTCTATTGCATAAAACATAAAGTTGTGTATTCAAATTAATAGAGTTCATGTTATGGGCTTTAAAGAGCTTAGATCTGCCAAGGGTATGTGTGAAAATGTGGCATGCTATAGGATAAGAGAGGTGGGTTTCTTTTACCTATCTATGCCTGGATCTTGACTGTAAAAGTGTTATCTAGATTTATAAATGTTTTTAAAAAATAACCCTAGAATACATCATAAATGTATACAAACGTTGAAAGAAGCTTGTAGGTTAAACACTGATTGACATTTTTCCTTCAAATATTTTGCTCAAGATGCTCTTCCCTTACTAGAGATATCACCAAAAGAATAAGATGACTTTGGATGCTACAGGCGTTAAGGGGCTAAGGGAGAAAACACATGAACAGACCAATCAGCAACTTACAGTGAGACAGCCTCCCCTTCCCAGGCTGGCAGCTCAGAGCCGCAGCCAAGAATACAGTGCTCAATGATCTTCAAACTCCTAAGAAGCTCCTCCCTGAAACAATAGAAAATATAACAATACAATATCATGACTGGGATAGTATGATAATCAAGACTACAGTGCTCAATGATCTTCAAACTCCTAAGAAGCTCCTCCCTGAAACAATAGAAGATATAACAATACTATAGCATGATTGGGATAGTATGATAATCAAGAATACAGTGCTCAATGACAATACAATATCATGACTGGGATAGTATGATAATCAAGGGCCACTAATTTTCATCATCACTTTTAGCAGAGGGGGAGAAACAAAACCATGCAGAGAAGAGTGATAGTTGACTATTCATCAGCTTGTTTGTACCTGAAGTTCACACAAATACTGTTTGAGCCTAAAACCCCCTTTTATACTATCTTGGTAGAAAATGCAAGGTTAAATACCTGGTAAGACTGATCTCTCCCTTTGTGATCTTGCTGATTTTCTCGAGTTCCGGAACCAAGAAGGTTGTGAGGAGTTCCGTGGCGCAGGCTTTCTCCTCCACACTAGGTATGTGCCACCTCATCTGAATATCATCCAGGTCACCCGGCCTGCCCCAGTCCTGCACAGCAGAAATTAAATAAAAAATAGACACATTAAAATCATCAAACCTATCTCAGTAGTGAGCAGAAAAAAGGTCGAAATAAACAACATATTTTATTGGAATCCATAGTTTCTCCTGATGGTGATATTCTAAAACTTGTGACAAGATCTGTCAATAGTTTAATGATGATGTAACCTTCCTCTAATACTAGCAATATTCAAAATATTATTCAGGTTAGAGTTGGTTATCATATCTGAATCATGCCAAATATTGTCTATACCCTATGTAATACTCTTGGAGATCATATAGGGAAAAATACTTAGAGGAGAGTTTACAGTGGACTTGGAATCACATTCCACCTTCAACTACTTTCGCCAAAAATTTTAGGTCAGAAGAATATCACTAAACACCCAAAATGAAGTCTCCCCCTAGACCTTACAACAAGAAAGACGCTGTCAGCGTCAGCTGGTGTGTTCTTTTTTTATCAACATTTTTGTTCTTTTCTGAACATGATCATAAAGATTATTTGTAATGGACTAACATTGCAATTTTGTACAGAAAAGGACAAAGGCATATTTCATATTCT
Source organism: Maea johnstoni (assembly GCA_963942565.1). Classification (NCBI taxonomy): domain Eukaryota; kingdom Metazoa; phylum Annelida; class Polychaeta; order Spionida; family Magelonidae; genus Maea; species Maea johnstoni. Next base: position 29,119,440 of record OZ012686.1, read on the forward strand.
TGTACCACAATATCTCTTTATTAAGTCTTGGTCAATACATAATACATAATAGCTCTTTTCATTTATTACGTGTCTTAACATTTTTTATCAGTGTCTTTCTTTTTTGCTACAACTATCCATTGTATGTCAGGCCTAGGCTATGGATCAGTTGTCGGAGTTCGAATCATATCTTTTAATTATGTCCACCTATGTGTCCAGCGTGACATTTGGACACCCAAAACACTGTTTTTTGACAATTTGGACACCCAAAAGTTTAGGTCAGGATTTGCTGATGATGACAATTCTAGAAGATGGTGCATGTAGTGTAACTCCTACAATACAACCAAAGCAGTCACTGTCCTAAGAAAGCAAAATCTGCTGATGTATATGGTTTATTTCAGTAGTAGTGTGAACTTTGTACCACCTGTTTCCAAATCCTAGCTAAAACCCTGCAGGGCTCTACGGTCCCCAGAAGGGCCAGGTAGGTTGGCGGGGCTACCTGAGCCCAAAATCAGGTAGTCCCGCCAGCATTTTAGGTAGTCCCGCCATTTATTCCAAAAAGGCAAAAAGGTTCTTTTTCCCCCTTTTCATGTTAGTAATGGTACTTATGCTTTTTTCTTCTATTTTTAAGGTTGCATGCTTAAGGAATGCTATATTTTTCTTTTTTTCGCTACCATTTTGTTGGATTTTAGTGGGGAACTTCCCCAGGATTCAGGTAGTCCAGCGGGACTACCTGAATCCAACTTTAGGTAGCCCGACAGGGCTGTTTTTGGAATTCAGATCTCCCGGGAGATGGGACTATGCTATATGTTGAGCCCTGCCCTGCTCTCGGACGAGTACACGTTAACATGCCAGTTTGAATGTGCAACTTGACACTAGTAATAGTCATTTGGGGTGATTTTGAGTAGCATCAATGACGTTGGTAGATGATGAAAATATCTTTTCAGGTCACTTAATGACGGTGGAGAAAATGAAATGAAATGACCCTGGGCACATGGTGATCAAGTCAACAGATTAAACAACTCTCCTCAGGCAGCGGGTTCAACAACCTAGTCAGCGAATTGATTTTTTTTTTCATCTCCATATAATTCCCATAAAATTGTATAAGGATATCATGCCTTATTTTGATAAATTTGTACATGTTTATGGTTGAAACCTGAGTATATTGTGGTCCCCCTTAAAAATTTGGATGCCCCAAAATTTCACAATTGCCAATTTTGGGCACCCAGTTTCTAAATTCTGGCTAAGACCCTGGACAACACTATGGTGACTAGCCCAGACTAGTAGGATTGTAATAAAATGCCTACCAGGCAAGTAAAGGGTTCAATCATAGCATCAAACTAACTCACTGCAACTCTCAACTAAAAAAATCCATCTGCCGTCATAGTAGAACTGCCACTGCTATATGAATAGGAGTAAATCATAACCTAAAATGCAATACAAACAGTGGTTTATCCCTTACGCTGCAGGTGGCTAATTTGGCCAATACAAAATGATGCAAAAAACCCTGAAAAATGACTGAAACCCTGGCATATGGGTACTCATCTGAGAGAACTCAGTGAGAGCTTTCCAATGAATACCAATATGACAGGGTTTAGATGGTTTTCCAAAATCTTTGCATCTTAGTGCTTTGGACGAAAGTAGCCTTAAAGCATTGGAAGGGTTATTGTATATTTCCCTGCAGTCTCTATATCTTACTCTTTACACACACAGCTGAAGCCCAGCATAGCAGATGGGTTCATTAATCTCTCTGGAGAACTCTACAGGTCAGAGGTCGGCCCTCATGTCCCTGTGCCCATTTTTCATGGCCATGGGCAAAAACGCTGCCTTTACTTGGAGGGAGGCGAGATTGAGCCAATAGCACATGCAGCACGCAAGTAATAAAGACCATCATTTCCAAGGTTAGAACACCTGAATAGAATTCAATGCAGCTCCAGTTAGATTTGTCAATTCAATGGATCACATAGCCGATAACATTATAACTATTATATAAACAGTGTGCATATATGTGTGTGTGCAGGTGAGTGAGTGAGTGAGTAAGAGAGAGAGTGTGTGTGTGAGAGAGAGAGAGAGAGAGAGAGAGAGAGAGAGAGAGAGAGAGAGAGAGAGAGAGAGAGAGAGAGAGAGAGAGAGAGAGAGAGAGAGAGAGAGAGAGAGAGAGAGAGAGAGAGAGAGAGAGAGAGAGAGAGAGAGAGACAGAGGGGGAGAGAGACATAGATAGATGAAGAGAGAGAGAGATAGATAGATAGACAAAGAGAGAGAGAGAGAGAGAGAGAGAGAGAGAGAGAGAGAGAGAGAGAGAGAGAGAGAGAGAGAGAGAGAGAGAATACCCACACTCTTTCTTTCCCCACTATCTCACTAGCTTTATGATATTGACTATGTAGAATATACTAGCCACCCTGTTGTCTATGGCTCACAACAGGGTTGACATAGCACACTGTGCTTGACCACTCAGCATAACTGTCTCATAAAATTATCTTATTATATTCATGCCTGTAGAAGTAAGTTGTCAGTGACTTGGGGTAAGGTGGTGGTTTTCACCAGGTACTCCAGTTTCCTCAACTACTTGCAACTGGCAAGTCACGAAGTACCCTAATATGGCAGTGTGTGGTTTGCTGATTTAGTATGCCTAAGAAGGTATGTTGCAGGTGTACCAACAGTTAGAGCTAGTTGTAACTGCCTCTTACACACTGGTCCAATAAGACTGATGATTCCTATTCATAAGGAATTCCCCCTATTTTCATTTAGAAATTATCATACTAGATGTGTAGGTGTCAAGAAGCATAGATGACGAGATTGTTCCTAAATCTTCATCTTAGTCAGCATGGGTCCATTATACAAATGATTCTTATTCATAAGGCTTTTCCTCTTGTTTGGTTGAAATTAACATACATGATGTGTAGGTGGCAAGAAGCATAGATGATGACTTTCTTCCCGAATCTTGCATCTTAGAGACAAGCGTAAGACTGGAAATGAGAGCAGCCAAATCAGTCGTATACTTATCACTTACACTTGGGGTTGATCCCTTCGCCAATATTAAATTCCCTGGAATTGGTTTCTTTGATATCTCTTCTAACATGGCAGGTTGTTATATTGCCTGATGAGTTCTCGGAGTTATCTCACAAATGCCATGCCATTTGTGTGTTTTTGATATTTCTCAGTGACAGAAACTAATGATTCATTTGTGAAATCTGATTAGCTGTCACAAAGTATCACTTGATGAATAAGAATCAAATAATCATGTTTATCATGAAATCGCTTATAGAATATACTTTATCTACACAAATCATTTTGTTATTTATTGACATTTTAGATGGTAAAGATTGAAATGTGTGTCTATAAAATGGGCTATTTTTACCATGTGGTATACTTTTGTATCGGCCCTTACATATTTGTGAAATCTACAAAAATGAGGTTGAAATCCTGATTTTGTTTCTGGCCCAACTGGCTAGATAGATATGATACTATATCGGTGGTCATCTGTGTTCAGCAGAGACACAATTGCATGGATAACAGATTATTATAATTAATTGAAAAAAATACTGCGAAATTGGTATAAACAATTATTGGTATACGAGGTTGATACAAAGTTGATATTAAGTTGATACAAAGCTTATAGTACATCCTTTAAAGAAGTGAAGATCTCAAGCAGGTATTTTGTGATAGCTATAGTTGGACACTGAGAAATTTCAATGAAATGTAATTTTAACCTTGCTCAAAATTTGCTTTACATTATGTGTGTATTTTACCTGTCAGGTATGCAAGTGAATAACAAGGGTAGTCTTTCATGGGATTAGGCAAGATCACCTTTAGCTGCACAAGGCGATTTTGTGGAGAACCAATAGATGAATAATGGTTATTTCTTTCATGAAAGCACATGTTTTCTTTCAATTTTTAATTTATAGCAGTTTCAGGGGGAGGGGGTGCAATATTTGCTTGACTTGCAGGAATGATTGCATAAGCAGTTTCGCTGCTATATTATTAACCCTTCCAATGCTAAGGCTACTTTTGTCCAAAACCAAGAACACAAAGATCTTGAAAACCATCTAAACCCTGTCATGTTGGTATTTATGGGATAGCTCTTGCTGAGTACTCTCAGATGAGTACCCATGTGCCAGGATTTCAGTAATTTTTCAGTTTTTTGCCTCATTTTGTCTTGGCCAAATTAGCCACCAGCAACATAAGGGTTCACAAACATCAGCATTATTTAGTAGGTATAAAGGGGAAAAAAAGAAAAATGTGTTTATTGTGAACATCCCATTTACTTGCCTATGCAGCTAAAGTGAACTTTAATTGGCCTTGATATACTTAATACTGTAAGTCTGGAGTTCCACCATAGCCTCCAATTGATGTGTCTACAACCACACACGTTTAGAATGTGCAGTCTGAGAAATGGAGATAGTCCTTCCTCTTGTTAGAAAACCCACTCATTCTAAGGTTGCATGAACATTTTTCAAAGCTGTCAGGTTTGTGAAAATGTTTGTTTGGCATTCTGTGGGTGTCCTCTATCTGTGCTCCTCAGGAATGAGTGTGTTAGATGCCCCTATGGCAGTTGCCTTAGAAAACCTAGATAAAAAAGTAATTGTGGCACAAAATGGCGAAATATCTCATGCACCCCAACTCTTTAATTAGGATCACTATTAAAGACTACCCCTTATGTAGTTATTCCACAGCATAATTCATTTCTACTATAAATGTTTAGTAGTGTTCTATCTTTGTTCTCGCAGCATGCTAACTATGTCAATCAAAACAAGCATGTATACATGTCATAAAAATAATAAACTCAGCTTTCGGAAAATATTGATTTTATAGATATCCTACTGTCTGGATATCTGTTGTCAGTGAATGAAGTAGAGGCAGCTCGTTTCGGCGCGACCGCTTCGCGGTCGCCATTGTGGTGGTAATCGAACTAATGTGCCTTCTGAAACATGTGCTGTGGCATGTAAACTAAATTGGCAACTGTGGCTAGCTACACTATATTGTGCTTGGTAACAGAAAAACCACTGTGATGGGGTACGTGATGCTCCTCCTACCAGCCACTAGGGTACGGTACAATAAGACGCCGCCCTACGCCACATACAGACGAACGAACACGTGACTGAACACGTGACTATGGCAATTACACAAACACAAGTAAACCGATTAGACCGGCGCTACGGCGCGGATGCGGATGCTGACGCGAATGCGTGCCCGGCGAATTGTCAATCGATCCTACAAAGTGGGCAATCGATTGAGACACCTAATCTGCCGCGGCTGATCCGCGGCACATATAGGTTAGACCAGAGACGAAACCGGCGAACTGATAATCGGTTGCCAAAAGATGGATGCCGCGGAAAAAGAGCGAAACATACGCCAAAAAAGTCTGCAATACTACGAGACTATAAGCCACACAAACCAAAAAACGATCTCGGAAAAGAAAATCGGAAGCCAACACAAAACTGGTAAGTAAGCAAAAGAAACAAAAAAAAATGTAGAAAAACGACATATTGGATGTCGCGGTGCCGAGAAAGATGAGAGAGTTAATGGCACTTGTAATAAGTACAATGGTACTTTACGGGTACTTCACGGCACTTGAGAGAAGTATAATGGTACTTAGGACAGCGGAACGAATTCGTTGCACCACGACATCGGGAGGGCATGTACGCTGTGTAAGTGTGAGCTGACGTACGTCAGAACACACAAAAATGGAAAAGGCCCCTTGGCCATGGAAAGTCACCCAGTGCAAAAAATGCAAACTAAGTCTGCATCAATCTGACCATTAAATAACCTTGCTGAGCAGGTAGATGAAATGATTATTAACAGAGTTGTTGTACGCACCCTTATAGGCAGGTACTCGTCCAGAGGCCTGTCCCAGCCACCGGCCACGCTGCGGTAGTCCATGGCGTACAGGAGAGACAGGGCGCGCAGGATGTGGCGCAGCAGCAACCCCGCGCACTCGCTGCCCGCCTTGGAGGTCAGGTGCAGGGTGCTGCGCAGGGCAGCGATCAGGTCATCCTTGTAGGGCAGGAGAGGCCTGGCATCACAGCGAACAATCTGGAAAATATAACAACATTTATTATGAGGTCTTAGAGTTCTTGGAGGTGAGGTGCAGAGTGCTGCGCAGGGCAGCGATCAGGTCATCCTTGTAGGGCAGGAGAGGCCTGGCATCGCAGCGAACAATCTGAAAAGTGCAACAACATATACTGTGAAATCTTGAAGTGCTGACTAGATACTAAGAAAATCTTGATTATAATGAAGTAATGACTCCCAAACTATTCAAAATCTTTAAAAGCAAATGGTCTTTTATTTTTGACATTATTTCTCCTTGCAGAAAAATCGACAGAACAATATAACACAGATAGTGCGGCCTTGTCCCACAGTAGGAATAAATGGATTACACAGCTTGAAATAGGTTACACATGTAAAATCTGAAAAAAAAATATATCATAAGGTTTCTATTTTCTAAAGAAAATCAACTATATTGAATTTTCTGTTCCTCAAGATGGACTAGGGAGATACGTTGATTATAGAGAATTATGCTGCGGCTTTTTATTGACTAACCTCTGAGAGAAGCTTCAGGTTCCACATCAACTCCGCATCCAAGTGTTCCTCTTTCTGAACATCCTCACCTACAAAACACGACCGCCAAAGTTTCACACTACACGCATATCTGCCATCAGGGTCATAGCCAGGATTTCAATAATGCCTGTTCAAAGCAGCAATTTCAAAATTTTCGCCCGTCCAGATTAAGTTACTTATTTACTTTAAATCCTTATACCAGCCGCATTTAATAGCTCAGTGTGTCGAAAAAGAGCAATTTACACTTTAGCTATGTCCTTAAAGATGGTTTGTTAGGAAAATATTTGGTTATTACACCTCAAAGGTCAAACTTGAAATATCATCATAGAAATTTTTGCCTGTACAAACAGGAGGTTTTTAGGAAACTACCTGTCCAAAAGACAGGTAGGACGGGTCCTGGCTAAGTCCCTGTCTGCCATGCAATCACGGCATCTTAGCCAGGATACTGATAATGGGTGTTCAGGAATGAGCAGTACTAAATATTTGAATGATATGCGATTCAAAGGAGATGGCCGAATATCTGCATAGTAGCATTCATATCAGAACGTACTGAATACTGATAAATCATTTGCTTGAAAATTGAATTGATATATTGATGAATTCCTGAGCATTATATTTGGGTGTCTAGCTATGTGATTTGTTTGATGCTCTGTCACCCTAGATTTGAACATGAATGTCGATCCACCGCGTACGCACCAAGCACGTCTCCCTGAACAACCCAAAAGCATGCTGGTGTGCAACTTTCTCTGTAATGTTAACAATACGAAAGCCCTCATTGGTCTTTGTCTCATAGTGATGTCACACTGAGATGAGGATCAAATAGCCAGGTCTTCACTATAGCACATACGGTATTTGGTCTCTCGCTACCTATCCATTGTTTTATTCATCTAAGGTTTGAAGGCTGTACATACCCGCTGTCAGGTTCTTGATCATCCTGCAGAAGTGTGGCACGAAGAGTTTGTAGGTGGCCTCTGCGTTGGCCTTGGCGGCAGATCGGACCAGGTCAGCCGTGTAACGTCCAGCGAGACTGACCTCCAGAACGCGGCCCGTCACGAACCTGTGCAGCCTCTTCACAGCCACCTGAAATACGCATCACAAGATGCTCAGTCATTCTTATAATACAATAGGTATGACAAGAGACAATAACAACCATACACTCTAATATTGTATATTATCCAGGGTCTTAGCCAGGATTGACTAGACTGTCCAAAGCAGCAATTCCAAAATCTTTACACGTCCAGATTTAGCTACTCAGCTACTTTAAATCCCTATTCCAACTAGATTTTATAGCCTATTGTTTCAAAAGGGGCAATTTACACTTCAGTCATGTCCTAGAAGGCATTTTTTAAGGAAAAGATTTGTTTTTTACCCAAATAAAAGTCAAAACTGAAAATTCTTCATAGAAAATTTGCCTGCCCAAAAAGGAGTTTTTCGGGAAACTACCTGTACAAAAGACAGGCTAGACGGGTCCTAGCTAAGTCCCTGATATTATCACATACTTGTATCCAACATATAATTGATACCCTTACAAGTTATAGATGCACACTTTTTGGGTTGGCAAGTGGTCTTAGCAGCAGATCCATTGATGGTTAAAATGGGGGTTTTCTTTAAAGGTGTACCAAAAAATATATTATAGTAATTAATGATTAACAACATGACATGTTTTTCAAAAATAGAGCATGTGCTTTAGACAAAAGTAGCCTCAGCATGGTTTTAGCAAATATTTGGAAACACTGTGTCCAAATAGAGGTTTCATAGACTTTTGCGTGTCCAAAGTGTGGTACTAAGTGCATACTACTAACAAAATAAACCCTATATATTTACAGATTTCGCTTTTTTAGGCCAGTAACTGCTTTGTGTCTTATGACACTACAGCTTCTACATCTTTTATCTTCTAAGAAAGGTCATCATCAGCAAATTTTGACATAAACTTTTGGGTGTCCAAACTGTCAAAAAACATAACAGTGTTCTGGGTGTCCAAATAACACGCTGGACGCATAGGCCGCTAAACCCCTGAGCCTCAGCATTACGAGGGTTAATAGCAGAGGTATTCTCTAAGGATGCTTACCTTAAAAAGTGGAGCGGAGCACTGCTGCATGACGGCGCTGAAAGTTGAGATGAGACCGATCTCCAGCATCGTCTCCTGCTGGCTGAGCTTAGCGCCATCTTGACGGTGCGTGTGATCGTGCGCACAGTTCTCAATCAGAGTAAAAATCCTGAACAATAATAATGATAATAATAATGATAATAATGATAATGATAATAATAATAATAATAATAATAATAATGATTAAAATAATAACAAAAATAATTGAAATAACGATAATAATAACTATAATTATGATAATAACTGATAATTTTCAATACAATTATTCAAATCAATGAATTCTTGTTAAAAGAACATCTACTACTCAGTTGACAAGGATTATAGCTAAATTGAAATGGTACATCAGAATTTCCAGGCTTCCTTTTAGCAAGATGTTTTCAAATCACAAGGAAACCACACACAGTACTGAACAATAATACACATTTATATAGTGACACATTTTGCTATGAATACATACATAAAGAGATTTGATTACATTAGAAATATCAAATTATTAGAAAAGGGTATATTTGGAGATTGCCAAGAGGTTATAACATATAGAACATTCTACCCACCTATCCATGAACTGAGAGAGGAAATCTTCAAACTGAGCAGTTGCAGAACATAGTACCTTCTCAACCTGAAAAACAGCATATAAAAGCACAGGAAATCATCAATACACTTTATATTTAGGAAATCATATAAGTTTCACATCAATACACTTTACATCTACAGGTGTTCGACCCACCCAATTAGATTTCGTTAAGCTTTCATTGACTAAGGGCTCCGCAAATAGTCCTATTTTCTGGTTTACCTAATTCCTTAGAAATCAAGTGTTTGTAACAATTGATGTGTCCCCATCTTCCAAAAACAACTACCCTTAATCGAAAGAAGTATCTATCAAAATAAATCAAGTAACAAACCGATCTGGTTCCACTAGAAACACATTATCCCTACCTCCAAGAGAACTTGACAGGGGGGTTATTAATATGGTCTGTGAATTGGCTGAGCATCACAGAATATGGAGTGACCTGATTTTGAGTTCTGACTACCAGCGGACTGGCATGCTCTTGATATGAGAAAAAGTGACTTGGATAACCCTTATGCTGCTGGTGGCTGAATTTGGCCAATACCATATGATGCAAAAAACCTTAGAAACGACTGAAACCCTGACACATGGGTAGTCATCTAAGAGTACTCAGCAAGAGCTATCCAATGAGTACCAACATGACAGGGTTTCGATGGTTTTTGAAAATATTTGCGTGCTTGTTTTTGCAGATGAAAGTAGCCTTAGCATTGGAAGGGCTAAAAGCATTTTGGGCCCCAGCTCTCTCAATGTGCTGCGTGCAGAGATACACACAAAAGCAAAGCTTACCTCTGTGAGATCTTTCCTGACGTGGATGGCTTGAGAGCAGTCTACTAATGGCACTAGGGAGACAAAAGTGGCTATCAGCTGAAACGTGGTCTGAAAACAACACAAAAATCATCAAAAAACATTGACAAACATATACTGTACAGAATAGGAAATTAATCTGAGTGGTTTAATCTGCCGAACTTTTCCGAGTGTGGCCATTTCGGTATAATGAAAGTCGGATGTAATATTCCTTTCATTAGAATATTAATCTTCAATATCAGCGTTTTGATATGTTTGTACACCGTTTATCTATATTTATGTATTTGTAATTTCACAACATTGCGTGTGATCAATAAACATCATTACAGTTTGCACTGACCAGACTTTTCCTGAGGTCGTTGGAGTCGATTCCGGGGAGACAGAGGTGGAGTATGGGCAGGATGTGGGTGGGGCCCTGTGGGTACCACTTGCCGCCCTGGAGCATGGACCTGGTCACGGACACCAGGCAGCTCAGGCACGACGTCAGCCTGTGGGGTTCTGTCAACGTCTCCAGCGCCGGGTACGTCCTGAAAAAACATGAAATTTCGCATCAGTCTCAAGTACTTCGCACCGGCTAGAAGATATCTTCTCAGACTTGGTAATTTCCAAAATAGGAAACCTTTCTCATCATTCTTGAAATATTATATACCGAGCAAAAAGCAGAATGTGATCCAGGAGAGGAGATATAATAATATAATACAATGAATAGTTGATCATAAGTTTATCATTCTAAGATAGAAGGTGAGGAGTGTCATGATGATAAACTAAATAGTCAAGCAAAAGTTTACCTTTCTAAGAGAGTAAGTAATATGATGATTTACAATATGGTGAAGCGTTTGCCTTTCTAATAGAAGTACGTCAAGCTGTAACAAAGCAATGAATAGTTTATCATTCTAAGAGAGGATGTATGGTGATTTGTTACAATGTGCTGAAAATTTTACCATTCTAATAGGAGAGGTAATTCATGTTGAATATTTTACCTTTCTAATAGCGGAGGTATGATAAGTTCAGGTTGAATATCTTACCTTTCTAATAGCGGAGGTATAAGTTCAGGTTGAATATCTTACCTTTCTAATAGCGGAGGTATAAGTTCAGGTTGAATATCTTACCTTTCTAACAGTGGAGATATGATAAGTTCAGGTTGAACATCTTACCTTTATAACAGCGGAGGTATGATAAATTCAGGTTGAATATCTTACCTTTCTAACAGTGGAGGTATGATAGGTTCAGGCTGAATATCTTACCTTTCTAACAGCGGAGGTATGATAAGTTCAGGTCTCATACTGGCCAGATGCTGGAAGGCTGAGCTGGCGTCTTGACTCCCGAGTTTGGAGAACATGGCCACCAGAACGAGAGGTTTCATACTCTGAACCAACTCTGTCACCTCCGAATCCTTCAATTTAAAGCTCTCTGGGACCTGGTTCTCCCAAGTAGGTTTTTTATGACGCTCCCTAAAAAAAGACAAGCATGTTTAAAGGCGAGGGATTAACATAAATTTTTCTCTAACATAACAGGAAAAAATATTGCATAAAATTCACCAACATTTATTTTTATACATTCTATCTTCATTTATTTCGGAAAGATTTGAGGACATTCTTGAGGGGCAATTTGTTAATAAGAATGTCCCTAAATGCTAACTGACCCAAAGCCATTTTGGGGAATTTTTTCTGGCATGGGGCCAGCGATTCACTGTTAACGTCGAACCCTGAACAGGAATTCAAGATTCATAACCATTTTCAAATAACATAGTATCCAGACATAACATTTCAATGATAATTGGAGACAGTTAAGGGTTAATAATAATTACCTGTGAAGCCTGCGAGCCACATTTTCAGGTATCTTTGAAAGCAGGCGCTGTAATTTGTACTGAAAAAGAACAGTTATACACATGAATCCTAATCATCATAAAAGAAAAGATGGAACAAATCAAATGTTAAAAGGTAAAAGACAGTTTTCTGTGGGAAAATGTAAATTGAAGATACGACACTTTTTAGGTTCTTTATAAGAGAAATATGCGACTGTTGTGTTCAACCAGTTGTCTTTAACTGTTTTCAAATATTACTCTTTATCATGAATAATGCCCGAAGTTGTCAGAGTAAATATGCAAATCAGATGTAAGATTAAATATACTCATTTATGAAAAGGTCTTGGAAATAAGATATCAATTTGAAAAGTTGAAAATGGAAGCTAGTTGATTAGATTTTATCAATGACCTCTAAGAGACATTCAAATATACCTGCTTCATAAAATAACTACTTATTGAAGTCTCTCATTTGAAAGCAGTGTTACAACACAGAGTACAAGGACAATTATGTATCATTATACAAGTATGACATCCCAGTGGGTGTTACATTATACAAATATGCCATACCCACACTGGCATGACATATTTGTCTTATCATATCGAACAAACCCCAATTTGGTAAAATATCAATGAAAACAACAATGACTGCCGGTAGATCCACTGGTGCCGTGGAAAAAAGCGTCTGCTACAATGTAAAGGTCACAGATGACTGGTGATTCACATATTCCCCGCTAGGCGTCACTAGTGACAACGGTGGACATTACGCCGATCAGTGGACATGATGATTGCCAACTGTTAAGTCAGCCAATCACGGCTTACGATCTTCAAGTGAGGTATGATAAGATAGAATGAATCCTCCCGAGGGGATCCATTCCACGATGTTACCCCCAACTGGGATGTCATATTTGTTTTATTATTCACATGATCTTCGCGTGAGGTATAATACTATGTATTGTGAAATAAGCATAATCTATGTACACTTACATTCCAGCGTCCATGGTTAGAGGGATGATAGAAAGACTTTAATGCATTGAACAGCTGATTCAGATGCTTCATGGTGCTGCTCTCGCCGCCCTGGTGGGGAGAAAAACAACTAATATTAGTAACCTTTATCTGATGAAACCACACATTAGATTCTTTCCTCGTATAAAGATATAGGTTAAGAATGAAAAATTCTGAAAAAGGTTAAAGTCATAGAAAAATGAGCCTTACATGTTATGAAAAAGATAATCAATACAGGTATGTCTTTGTTTATTTGACGATGTCAAGTGACCAAATTATTGTGTGATTTTTTTATATCAATAATCTATCGTCGTCTGGGACAATATATCGCTAAAATTTTCTTGGACAAGTCGGAGCACTACTTACAATCCTATTAGCCGCAATTAGTAAACCTATGGATATTTAGCTCGCCTGATGTTATGGTTGAGATAGAAAGAGCAAGGTGGCACGACCTACCATCATTGATGTGATTTTGTGGTTGAGAGGGAAAGAGCCAGGTGGCGCCACTTACCATCATGGATGTGATCCACCAGGAGGTGGTGTTGATATCGTAGGCGCTCATGTTGCGGCCGACCTGGACCTGCTGGGTGCCCACGGGCAGATTGAGGCTCCGCAGGAATCGCGTGAAGATCTTCGGCAACCACGGCTCCCAGTCCACAAACCCGATGTTCTGATTGGCTAACCGCGCCAGCAGACTGACCATGTACTATCAACGAGAATGACGAGAAACTCATGAGGGAAATTATGATACTGAAACATTCCTTCAACTTACAATCATATAAAACATAAGGGACTTATTCATTTGATAATCTTAGAAACCATATAGAATATATTCACTTGATTTGTTCACGCTCTGTGATACAATAATAATTTTCTGTTGAAAAATGATACTGAAACATTCCTTTGACTAACAATCTTAGAAACCATAAAGGATTTGTTCATGTGATGTATTCATGCTCTGTGATACAGTAATGAATTATTTCCAGGTAAAAAGGTTGAGTTATACTGGTGCTATAAATGTCATTAGAACATAGACTATAATACAAGCAGAGATTGAATAAAGTTCTTTTCTCCTGTAAAATTGTTCAAAAATTATCAACATTTAAATATAATTTTTAATGTTCTGTTTATTTCTAGTTCTTTTTCTTTTTTGAATTGACACAAATATGTATTTATTTTATAATACGAAGCTGCATTAACTGCCAAACATAATTGGGGAACCTCTTTTTGACATGATAGGCTATAAAATGTAATTGGTATAAGGATTTGAAGAAGATTAGTAGTTGAATTCGGACGGGCAGTAATTTTGAAATTGCTGTTTTGGACAGGCATTTTTGAAATCCTGGCTTAGACCCTGATCAGAAAACTATTACCAAAATGGCCAGGCGGTCTTGCAATGCTTACATGCATGAATTGGTTGATACATGTCACCCCCTCACCAATGAATCACTGAGATAATAAAACATGCAAGGGCCCACTTACCTGTTCCCAAGAGGGGGAGTTGTGCACAGAGTCCCAGAGCGCCATCAGTTCATCAAACCACAGTCTGAATAAGAAACCACATAACCATTATAACAACATGAGTGCCTCATTGGTATAACTCTAGGAGAACTACCCTGAAAACATGTACAAATCTACAAGTCCCTTTTCTATAAATGTAGGAACTGTGTCAATGGATTTCTCCGACCACAATCTCATTTGTCGGTACTTATCGCCCCTAAGAGAACAGCTTTTTGTTGGATATCTGCCAAAATTGACAAATACAGTCCCTCAGTAAAAAAAACACACATCCTTACAATGAGTCAATTTATCTAAAATATTTAAATCAACCAAATATTTTGGAGATAGAAAAGCTCAATCCAGTGTTTCGCAACATTGCAGCAAAAATATACCAGACTACTGCGAATAATCCCATGAGGTTATGATAGGCTAAAATGACAAATTAATATCCTCATGTAAAAATTTGAATTTATCAGCATTAAAACATAAAATAAACATAAATGTCTAAAATTAGATGAAACTGGTAAATAATTTGAATTTGTTAGCATTAAAACATAAAATAAACATAAATGCTTAAATTAACAAGAAACTGGTGAATAAAAATGTCAACTTACTTGAAGCCTTTCTCATGCTGTTCGGGAGGCAGGGATGTCGGTAGGAACATCTCAAAGTAGGTCATTCCCTTACTCATGGTGATGTCAAAGGGGCACAATAGGGGGCGCCACTCGTCCAGCATCTCCTGAGTGGCATCCGTGGGGAAATACCTAATCAGAACAATTGATAACAATAACAGAAATGCATATCATGTCAGGAAAGCTACCCATCTAAAGAGACTGGTTCCAGAATTCCTTTGGATGAAAAATATGTGACTTAAATGCCTACGGACTCTTCAACAAAGGATTCTTTTGGATGAAAAATATGTGACTTAAATGCCCACGGACTCTTAGACCAATAGGTGACATAGTTGAAAGCCAGAGGACTGAAACCATGGCAAATGGGTACTCATCTGATAGTACTCAGTGAGAGCTTACCAATGAATACCAACATGACAGGGTTAAGACGAGTTTCATATTTTTTTGTGCATTGGGCAAAAGCAACCTCAGCAGCAGAAAGGTTAAGTCAAACAAGCTGTCAGGGAAGCAGTTTTTGCCTGATGAGGTCAGGCCAGAGAAGAGAGTTTGGCTGATAAGGTAGTCCATGCTGGCAGTATTCCACCGCACCACATTTCACAGTCATTATTTCATGTTCAAAGCAGAAAGCGAATAATTAGCCGATAGAATTCTAATATGAAACATTCTTAAATTTCTATACCCAAAATCATTGATGTAATTGCAAACTATGATTTACAACTCACTGGTAGCACAATGGGTGGGAAACAGGCAACATTACAGGATTTAAGTGGTCAATGGGCAGGGCTAGAACATTTTTTTTATTTAAATTTTTTCGGTTTATTTTCCTGCTCGCAGAGCATCAGGGCTATGCTGTACAAATTATCAAAAACATATCTATGCAGGGCCAGAGTCCCAGCACAAGAGTTCCATGCGTGGAAAGAGGTCAAAGGTGGTAGGTCCAGCATGGGGCTTTTCATGCATAAACATTGGTAAATTCATATGCAAAATATGTATGTTTCCTTGAAAAGTACCATACATGGTTTAAAAGGCAAAAGGGATCTTTGAATCTAATACAACTAAAGTCACATCACAATGATCACATCCAGGTATCCAAGCAATCCTTTAATACAAGAACTCTTTGAGAGCTTCCCTTTTCCTTCACAATGCCTACTAGCGTTACCCCATTTTAACCCTTCCAATGCTGAGGCTACAAAGCATAAGAGTGCAAAGATTTTTGAAAACCATCTGAACCCTGTCATATTGGTACTCATTGGATAGCCCTCAAAAAGTACTCTCAGATGAGTACCCATATGCCAGGGTTTCAGTGTTTTTCAGGATTTTTGCATTATTTTGTATTGGCCAATTTAGCCATTAGCAGCATAAGGGTTAAGAATACATTTTTGGTCTCAAAACTAAAATTAACACAAATATACAGTTACATAGTTAGAGAGAAACACAAAACACAACCATACTGATAATATCTCTCTCACTTCAAGAGTGTTTTCACTGGAGATTGGTGGAGTAAAAGATTCCCTGAATACAGTTGGGATCTGGATCTAGAGCAGGGACTTGGCCAGGACGCGTCCAGCCTGTCCTGTGGATGGGCAGTTTCCTGACAACGTATTTTTTTTGCCCTTCCAACTCCAAATCAAAGTAAAACATGCATAAAACACTCAAACAAACAATATTTTTTTCTTGATTTACTGGAGTTAAGACACATCAATTCAGTTAAATCTAGACGGGCAGAAATTTTGGAATTGCTGTTTTGGACAGGCATTTTTGAAATCCTGGCTAAGACCCTGAACTGCTGGGATCGATCTGGATTGGAGAGAGGGAGTGTAGAGGTATGTACTTACATGCGGCAGGCGCTCACCAAGTTGCGCAGGGCAGAGTCGATGTTCCTGAAACGAGACCGCCCAATGACTACACTGGGGACGGGAAGTAGATGCTGGCATTTATTGTGTGTGCTTGTGTGATGTGCACAAAGACAGTGGCAAGCCTGTGTCAAAACGTGTGCAGATATGCCAGCAAACATCTTCCCGCAAATAAGACTCTAAACCAAGATTAGAGAATAGGAGCTCCTGATCAATGACAACTATGTATTCTGTAGTTTCCTATTTCCGTCTTTTAACCCAATTGGATATACATACTTTTGTCACAATAAAATCAACAATTTGCTGATGTATGTATGTATGTATGTATATATATTTATATATATATATATATATATATATATATATATATAAATATATATATATATATATATATATATATATATATATATATATATACACACACACATATATATATATATATATATATATATATATATATATATATATATATATATATATATATATATAGATATATATAGATATATATAGATATATATATGAACAAATGTACAATTATAGATAGATAGATAGATAGATAGGGAGAAAGAGAGAGAGAGAGGGAGGGAGGGAGGGAGGGAGGGAGGGAGGGAGGGAGGAGGGAGGGAGGGAGAGAGAGAGAGAGAGAGAGATGAGAGAGAGAGAGAGAGAGAGAGAGAGAGAGAGTAGAGAGAGAGAGAGAGAGAGAGAGAGAGAGAGATGAGAGAGAGAGAGAGAGAGAGAGAGAGAGAGAGAGAGAGAAGAGATAGAGAGAGAGAGAGAGAGAGAGAGAGAGAGAGAGAGAGAGAGGGGGGGGGGGGGAGAGAGAGAGAGAGAGACAAGAGAGCAATTCTCACTATAAACTATATCTGATTTAGGCATGTGGAAAATTTCCTTACTTACAAAATTCAAATAGCACACTAAATCAGAGTAAATGTTTTCACTTCAGTATTTTTTTCCATGTCTTTCAACTTTTCACAAGTAGTCATGTTAATATCTATCAGATTCAATAAATTCAAATGGAAATCCTGAGTGAACGTGAAAGTACAGTCTTATTTACTTCATGTACCATTTTCCACTGTAAAACTATGACTTCTGATTGGAACATTAGAACAAGTGCGATTGCGTCACTGGATGCGGAACTTACTGTGGGAACAACTGTAGGCCATGGGGCTCATACTGAGAGTAGGTAATAGACTCCACCAGCTGGTACAGCGGTTTCCATGGCAACGTGAGGTCTGCTGGTGACAACAAGTGTCTTTTTCTGAAATACGCAAAAACATCATTGTAAGTTAATATAACAATTAGGGATGATAAGGTCAGCGGCTATCTTGCCTCAGTGATACAAAAACATGTATGTCATTTAGGGTCTTGCAATATTTAGCAGATCAGTTGTGTATAGAATATTCATGTAGATAATGTCCTGATGGGGCTATCAACCATACACTTTGGTAGCCCAGCCTCCTTTAACAGAAAATACCCATAATTTAAGATTTCAAATGAATTATCAAGGAATTTTCTAGTTTCTAATAGAAGTTATCTCTAAAAAGTATTAATTCATCTGGAAAGGGTTCATATTTTTTCATTATACAGTATAACAGTAATTATCCTATCCCAATGCAGGGTTTGACTTTCCCAGGGGCATATCATATATAGATTTTGATGTGGGTGGTGGGCCCCTACATTTTTTATACTAGGGGCCCAAAATAGTATATATTATAACCAGAAATCCTGTTTCTGGCCACTTTATCTTCAAAAGATCTTTTTGGGCCCCTAGCCTGAAATCTAAGTGTCAACCCTGAGGCCATCTAACAAAAATGTTGCGGGCTTATTTTGTCTAATATTAAAAGAATGGGCAGGTAAAAGCTTGAGAACTTTGAGAAGTGTCAAGTACAAATGGCACCATTGAAAAGTGTATATACAGGGCGTCCCCCCAAAATGCAATCCAGGGGCATTCCACAGTATTTTGGTCCTGACTACTCATTTGTCATCCTTTGAAACTAAAGTTCATTTTACATGCATCTGAAGAAGAACTTTCCAAAGTTTTCAGAACTGGTTTTGGTTTTTCCCTATGATGGCCCAAACTTAAGTTATTGACTTTGAAGGTGGAATTTGTAGGGAAAATTGTGTCTATCACGAGACATCACATATTGCTCATTTTCTTAAAGTTCCAAATTTGTTGTTTAAATATCAAAGTGGAAATGAGCCCTAATCGTTCATTTTTACATAGCCCATATTAAAGTTTTTGACATTTTGAAAGAAAATGTGCAGTTTAGCATGATTTCTTTTGCTGCTGTCCCGTGATGGACAGTCAGACATCTAAAAGTTTTATTATCTCTTATATGCACAAACATAGAATGCTGCCTTTACATATTCTCCTCCTATGAGTTAAAATGAATAGTGCGATGCAGTTTTCCTATAGAAAATCTCTCAGAATCAAGAATAAATGACAATTAAAATCTGTCCCGTGATAGACACTGAATGTCTATCACGGGACATCCCTGACATCGCACTCAATTTTTCTTTGTAACTACAGAATATTTCACCATCTAAAATATATCATGTAGAAGCTAAGTATTTTTGCAATGGATTACACTAAGCATGAATGCCATAGTGCATGTATTTGAGGAGAATTTTGCAAGAGAAAAATGTTTTGAAAAATCCACTTCCATTTTGTGTCCTGTGATAGACAGCTGTATTTGCTTGTCTCCTTCAATCATGAAGGAATTTTTCAAACAAAGAGTTCAAATGATACACCTTAATGCCAGTTTGTATTATATAGCAAAACTGTCTAAAGCATTGAAGTGGTTTAAGATTAAATTGCCTTTGAGCTGTCAAATTTGTCCCGTGATAGACAGACATAATTTCATAAAAAGCTGTTTTACTGCTGACATAATACTTTTAAGTTGTTCTAAGTTATTCTAAATTATCACGCAAATGCTTATAAGTACAATGGTATTGTGCATGTAATGATAGCCTTTTTAGAAAAATATATACTTTAAGAATCAATATTATTTTCATTATACGCCAATGAAATGCCTCACAAACACTATAAATTAGAATTAAAATGAAATTATGAATGCATCATCACTTAGAAATGCATATACCGTATTACCCCGCATACAACACGCACTTTTATACTCTGCAGAACCTACGTTAAGGAGGGGGTGCGTGTTATCAACGGGTACATAAACCAAAACATTTTTACAGCGATTCTATAGACGTGTGGGGCATGGTCAAAAATACTTTGGTGGGTTCCTATTGTCTATTGGCCTGTCACCATGACGACGTTATGATGATTGCCATTCTGATACCCTGGACGTACCAGATCATGTTTGAAAATAGACTTTTCCCGTACTGTTAATTGGTATCACTTGCACAGTGACTCTGAGCACTATAAACACAGTACGATTTAAGCCTCTAATTATCTGAGTCAACGCGAGTTACGGTACTGGGGTCAAGATTCCCACTCCCCAACTCCGCCTGCGTGTTATAAACAGGGCATTGTGTTTTATATATGGGAAAGGGACTTGGGGAGGGGGTGCGTATTATCTATGGGGTGCGTGTTGTATGCGGGGTAATACGGTATTCTACTTGTACACAAGTTTCTAGAAGGTTAGGAGTGCTGACACTCTTATCAGATACCCTAAAACTGTTGTGGAATTTTTGTCCCGTGATAGACTGTCCCGCGATAGGCAGACCTTGTTTCATAAAGCTCAATTTTCTTTGTAACTACAGAATGTTTCAACATCTAAAGTATATCATGTAGAAGCTAAGTATTTTTGCAATGGATTATACTAAGAATGAATGCCATAGTGCGTTTATTTGAGGAGAATTTTGCAAGAGAAAAATGTTTTGAAAAATCCACTTCCATCTTGTGTCCTGTGATAGACGGCTCTATTCGTTTGATTATCTTCTTCAATTATGAAGAAATTTTTGAACAAGGAGTTCAAATGATACACCTTAATCCCAGTTTATATTATATAGCAAAACTGTCTAAAGCAATGAAGTGGTTAAAGATTAAATTGCCTTTGAGTTGTCAAATTTGTCCCGTGATAGACAGACATAATTTCATATAAAGTTGTATTTCTGCTAACATAGTAGTTTTTAGTTGTTCTAAGTTATTCTAAGTTATTACACAAATGCTTATAAGTACAATGGAATTTTGCATGGAGTGAAAGCCATTTTAGAAAAATATATATTAAAGAAATAAAAAATCTTTCATTTTATGCCAATGAAATGCCTCACAAACACTATAAATTAGAATTAAAATGAAATTGTAAATGAATCATCACTTAGAAATACATGTATTCTACTTGTACACAAGTTTCTAGAAGGTTAGGAGTGCTGACACTCTTACCAGATACCCTAAAGCTGTTGTGGAATTTTTGTCCCGTGATAGACTGTCCCGTGATAGACAGACCTTGTTTCACAAAAGCTCAATTTTCTTTGTAACTACAGAATAGTTTAACATCTAAAATATATCATGTAGAAGCTAAGTATTTCGGTAATGGATTGTATTAAGCATGAATGCCACAGTGCATGTATTTGAGGAGAATTTTGCAAGAGAAAAATGTTTTGAAAAATCCACTTCCATTTTGTGTCCCGTGATAGACGGCTATATTTGCTTAATTATCTCCTTCAATTATGAAGGAATTTTTCACACAAATAGTTCAAATGATACGCCTTACTGCCAGGTTGTATTATAAAGCAAAACTGTCTAAAGCAATGAAGTGGTTAAAGATTAAATTGCCTTTGAGTTGTCAGATTTGTCCCGTGATAGACGGTAGGCTTACTGTGGAATGCCCCTCGGACACCCCTTTACCCATTATTTCTTCAAAATAGCTTAAGTAACATCAAAATTGACTTCATGGTTGAAGAGAATGGTATCTCAGAGGTAAACTTTTATAGTTTCCACCAAATCCGATCATCCATGTCAACGTCGTGAGGCAAAATTTGACACCAATATCATTTCACTCCAACGTAATGTAAAACCTATGGTGAAGACTGGTTTTGAGTGTCACCTAGCCTGCAGCCAGAGCCGCATGCTAAAAATAGCAGCCTCACCTGCTTGGTCACTATGCAGCAATGCATTGGAAATCTACCTTGTATTGGAGTGAAATGATAGAGGGGTCAAACTTAGCCTCACAGCTTTGTCATGGATGATCAGATTTGCTTGAAACTGAACAGGTTATCTCTAAGATATCAATATCTTCAACCAAGAAGTCATTTTTGATGTTACTTAGGCTATTTCGAAGAAATAATGGGTAAAGGGGATGATTGCATTTTTTTTTTTTTGGGGGGGGGGGGGGACGCCCTGTATTGGTGTAAGCATGCCCATATTTGGATTGAATGCATGATTGGGCTCCATGTATAAACATAATTGGGCTTTATTGCAATTCACAGGCAATTCCTAATTTCAATGAGTTCCTACACCTCTAGTACTGTTTGACCCTCAAGGTGAAGCCACAAGGGCAGACTTAATTATTTCATGGCTGGTGCTGGTGCTGCCATCATCAGTTGAGTAGTGGCATTACTTGTTTTGGTAAAACCGACCTAACCTTTTCGTAGCTGTAAGCCCAAACAGGTTCTGACTATCATGGAAACATGTTTGTCACCTTAAGCATTTAAAAAATAAAACATTTGAAGATTACACCAAAAACCCAGCCAGAACACTTTCCATCCAAAAATCTATGAAATTAAGCTTACTTCCTAAGTAATTTTCAAAAAGTACTAAAATAGGTACGGATGATCTCCAGGGATGAGCAGATGCACAGGTACATCATACTATAAATAATGTCACCCTGTACTAGAGGGAAATGAACTAAGCTTGAGTATGTTCTATGAATAGCCTGGGAAGCGATATCACCACGCATCAGTTACACACAATAGTCAGAGGCACATGGGCAATTAGCTTCAGATGACAGATCTATATATTCATATCTATGCAGCTACTAGCAACTAGGACTTGATGTGTCTTCACTCCAGTATTCACAACTCTATACTTTAAACAACTTCATGTGGGTATAGCCTATCTGGTTATTTAGATCTATTTGGGGATATATTCAAATTCCACCGATGAATGAGAATGTTCAAATTGTGAAACAATGGGTTACATAAAGTAGAAAATTGTTTATTTAAATTCCTGATTTCTGAACAGGTAAGCTGCATTGTGCCACTGTATAGCCTATCTGGTTATTTAGATCTATTTGGGAATATATTCAAATTCCACCGACGAAAGAGAATGTTCTATAGTGAGGAACAGTAGGTTACATAAAGTAGAATATTGTTATTAAAATACCTGTTTTCTGAACAGGCAGAAAGATATTATAAGCTGCGTTGATTCTCTGTATAGCCTATCTGGTTATTTAGATCTATTTAGGGATATATTCAAATTCCACCGTCAAATGAGAATGTTCTATATTGTGGAACAATGGGTTACATAAAGTAGAAAGTTGTTATTGAAATTCCTGGTTTCTAAATACGGTAAAAGATAAGAGGCTGCTTTGTGTCTCTATCTCTAACAGTGTCAGTGCTGCAGGCGTCCTGGGGGCACTGTGATAACTCCCCACTTCCTGTCCGCGCTTACTGCAGAAACAGGAAACAAAGCCGATTCTATAATGGATCCTCCAACCTGACCATTTAACCTTTGACCTTCACGGTTTATGTAAACATTCCATTTGTTTCATAACCATAATAAGTTGCATACAACAACACAAATTACGTGCTGTTCACAAGACCACAGTATTGTTATTGATATTTGGGTATCAGTTGTGTTAGGTTTTGTTGCCCTGTACAAAGGGCTGTGAACTGAGGACTTTGCAAAAAAGGAGCAAGATTTTAAAACAGGATCTATCAATAACGGAGTGCTACCATGATTGCTTACTATCAATATGCCAATCATGGAGGATTTTAGTTATTGATAAGTCTACAAAAATTCTTTTATATTGATACAGGTAGACAAAAAACAGAGTATTATATAAAGGCACCATACTCTCCCCTTTATCTCTCAATACAATACATTGATCATGATGTATGAATCTTTTCAAAGTGATAAAGAGTTGTTTACAGCTGCCAGCTGTAAATCAAGATTTCGATTTACATAAAAATTCCATCTGTTCCATAACAAATATGAGATTTACATAAACATACACTCGCTTAACTAGGTCAAATAGCTTTAAACACTAGTAATGTTTATCATCTTATCTAAGAGGAACATGAAAGTGCTGAGCTGGAATAAAAATATGCAGTCCTTTTACAGCAAGGGCACGGCAAGTCAGGGTCTTGTTCAGCTTGCCCCAATTCTGTTTTTTTGAAAATTTTTGGAGCGTCCTATTTTTAAGGGCGACAACAATATGCTTGAGGTTACAAACTATAAACATATATGGCATATATCCTCACCCAGTACCAAGGGAATTATATTGAGGTGGAAAAACAATTACACGATCATAATTGATATTTAAAGAAATTATTCTTTTTGGGTGTCCTGAAGGGTGATTTTCGAAGGTTTGGGTTTCCAATGAGACCCAGAGACCTGCTGGCTAAGAATATGGGGAACACATATAAGCAAGAAATGGAGCCCTAGTACAAGTCCCACCCAGAGAGATGAATACTTACTTGAGAAGCGTAACGATCATCTGTGAGTATCTAACCACAAGTGAGATCTCCAAGTCTGGGATTGTGACCAACTCAAACAGCAGATGGATAAAAAGAATGTGATCCTCTTTCGAAAACTTCATGCCGTGCATCCGGATATATCTACAATAGAATACATGTCAAACTGTAATTTAAAAATATAAAAGGTAAGGTGTTGCTTAGTATTTTTCCTCTCCCATCAAGACTCAAGAGGTGCAAATAATATAGATTGATAATTAATAGGTTTCCTGAACACAAAAAACTCCTTCATTGTCAATATATTTAAGTTTTTGAAAGCCCATATTTTTGAGTGAAATAACAATATCTAGATTCATACATGACAACCAGCAGACATGTAATTAGCATTTCTGCCAACCATTCATTGCGCAGGTGTTTCTGGAGATGTAACATGCTATATAGAAACTTATAATCTTGAGTTAAGTAACAATTTCACGAGGATTTAGCAGATTCCAACCCAGACCCCTAGGAAATATTAGAGGAAACATATTAATCAAAGTAAGTATTGACTTAAGAAGTGACTGTGGTGTTTTGAACTGAATATTCTTTTGCAAAAATCCTGTCTGGAAGATGTAGGGTAACAAGTTTTGTTGTATCGGCTGTGTCCTACCTTTCTCTATTATATAGCGAGCGTAGCTCGAATTGGATAACCCTACTGTAATGTGTGCGAAAAAGGTGGAAATAAATATTAGTCTATTGCTGCCTAAGCATCGAAAGGAGACCAAGTAATGGATGTCACCATATTTATCAAGGATGACAGGAAAAAAGTCACCATTTTCTTCTGCATTTCTTCTTTGAGAGAAACCAATAATAATTTTTTCTTGATCAACTTGATTTATCAAAGTCATTTAAAATACTTTAAAGTGTATTGCAGAATCAAGTTATAGACATTGATGAGCACTGGCCAGTAGTCTTGGCCTTCTTCATGGTTGGATCAACGTACTACAAACGCAGCGCAAACCTGATAAACGTAATGACAGCTAAATTGTAACTGCACTACTGTAGTCAGAATGTATGAATGCAGTTAGAGTGTGTGGAGAGCGCAGTTCAAGCTCCTCACAAGTGTAAGCCACCGTATCATTGAGGTTCCAACGCTGTACGAGAGCTTCCTCTCCACGATGGTTCAAGATTGTGCGACTCAGGGTCTTAGCCAGGATTTCAAAAATGCCTGTCCAAAACAGCAATTCCAAAATTTCTGCCCATCCAGATTTAGCTACTCATCTACTTCAAATCCTTATACCAAATACATTGAATAGCCTATTGTGTCAAAACGGGCATGTTACACTTCAGCTATGTCCTAGAAGATGGTTTGTTAGGAAAACATTTTGTTATTACCCTCCAAAAGTCAAAATTGAAATTCTTCAAAGAAAATTTTGCCTGTCCAGAAAGGAGGATTTCAGGAAACTGCCTGTCCAAAAGACAGGTAGGACGGGTCCTGGCTAAGTCCCTGGCGACTCTTCCTTCGCTGTTTGTAGAATCTTTGTGCTCATATGCAGAATGCGTAATGCTGAAGGTGATCACACAGCACTTCTACCACGCTCTCACACCATTTTAAAACCGCCACAATTGCACCTCGCTTATAAAATCTTAAACGTCTAAAATCTCCCTACGCTAATTACGCTCTGACATTGCGACGGTACGGACATCACTACCCTCATCCGTGACCTTCTGAAGATTTAACTACGGTATTCGTCAATTATTCAAAATTTGATCAGATCGCCATGAGCGCAGGTCGTAGTGAAATGGGTGGGGGAAAAGGAGGTACGAACGAAAGAGAGAAAGGGAGATAGAAGAATGGCGACTTTAGCTTGGGCATATTGGGATTGTGGCGTAATTAGATTTGGGGCATAATGGGCTGTATTCAAACATAAGCACCCGTCATTAGATTTATTTTTTTTACTCAAGGATAATAAGTCTAAATAAAACCAGCTGTTGACTGTTGTAATGAACACACCATTTAAACCCAACCTCTCACCACTGTGGCGCAATCATGACTATTACCAGCCAATGACAAGTGTTACCATCATCATCAAAGCCCCTAATAGCTCGCGTAGTGAGTCGGCCGAAGGCCGGCTCAGCGTAGCGAGCATTTACGGTATATATATAGTGTAATGGCAGGATACACACTGAGGCAGGATTTTTGGTGTTGACGTCTGTCTGTTCGTCTCTCGTCGGGCTCGCTCGCTCGACCCTGCTCGGTCGATTATCTCGGAAAAATGAGCATAACTTTTTGCTTTAAGAGCACATTTTGCCGCCAGATCGTTTCATGTTTTAAATATTTCTTAATCAAATAATAAATTTGGATTGTTTCCTTTAAATTGTGTCAAAATAGCGTTTTGGTCGCCGACTATCGTGCAACACACGCCGAACTATGCAACAACTGAAACATACATGCTCACGTGCGACAAATGCTGACGTCTTGAAATGACGTCATGTTACGATCGAATTCCGCGGATTCCAAAGTCGTGACTTCGATGTTCACGGTAAAAATGACTTTACTCGTCTTTCCGTGAATCGATTTCAATGCAGTTTATATCGCTACAACCGCCACAAATAATTCTACATGTCTTTTAATTCTAGTTGACATCTGATGTGAAATGACGATTTTGCAACAGGTTGAAGACGTAGTAATTTTTATGCCATATTTTCGGTCAATCGCTACGCAATACTGTGTGTGGTTATTGCACAAATATGAAGTTCATATGATGGGGCTTCCAATATGTTTCAGCGAAGTTCAAGTAAAGAATGACGTCACGGATAACAATAACAAACACTTTGTGACTGCATTTGAAGGGGAATGCAGAAATATCATCGAGCTGCGCGAGCATTTAAAGCTTTGCTTTCTCATCATATTACTTACTTTGACAGTTGTCCTACCCAGTGGGAACTGCCAGTCTTTAAATCTCTGATTTGGACTGAACGGGCAAGGTTGGCTTTGATGTCGCATAATTGCTTGCATGATTCCTCGTCTACAGTTGCGGCGTAGGGTAAAAACTTGTTGTAGATTAATTCTTTCTGAGGCTCGAAGCCTAACTCCGACGCCCTATCCTCCATTCTTGGCGTATGGAGTAACTTTGAGTGTTTTTCTATGACGCTGAATGACTTAGTGCTTAAAGAGGGTCGCCATGATGAATTTCCGTCTAAGACACCTTACTCGTGATTGGATAATTATACGAGGATGAGCCAATCAAAATCGTTGTAACATCTCCTCATAGAAATAAATGTCATGGCGTCCGGTGCGGGTGGAAGGCTTCTATCTGTTGACTTTGAGGTTTTTGGAAGAGTTCAAGGTATGCGATGTTTTCACTGATAAGCGTGCATACTCTTTTAATAATAGCACTGAAGATTAGCTTAAATTGATGAGTTGCCATAACTCATGGTGTACATAGGCAGTTTCTGAATAACTGGTACAGCGATCCAAATAGAAAAGTGTACAATCAGAATGTCCCAAGTGAGATGCACGGTTGCATCCTAAGCCAATCACATTGCTCTATTTGGCGACCGTTCAAACAGCATCACTGATGATTCAGTGTTCAAGCTGTCTTATCACCTAATGGTGTTGAAATATTTTATGTAAGACAGGATTGGCAAATTTGAAAATGTCCCAATATTTTTATGTATGGATGATATGGCACAGTATTTCAAGCAACTTGATCAAGTTTATGGCCATTGTTTACCATATCTATACTCTTGCCAGTCTTGGATGAAGAAAAGTTGTGTTTGGTCATCTGTATATGTAGAGCTGATAATGCTCCTTAAGGAGAACTGTCACAGCTCTGGCGATCTTGCTCTTTGCCATTGGTATATTCAGAAAGGAGTCTCCATTTTTATCTAAGTCGGTGTCAGGCGATTACGCCTCACTTTTCGAGTGCTGCCGTGAGCGGCGGCTTGCTGTGAAGTGATGTGCTCTCTCCATCGGTGAACACTGGTGAAGGGCACATCACATCATTTATAGCCTGTAGGCAGCTGTATTCATGTATACAAGGAAATAAAATTTTCACCTGTATTATCCGGATTTGCCAAGGAAATAAAGGAAAAATACATAATTCATGGATATTGTCATTGACAGTTTTGTTATTGACAGTCTGTGAACTGTCAGTTACAGCAGCAATTTAAATATACATCTACGTGTGTAATGTTCCTCGTGTGTCCGCTTGTCGTTGATGGGTGAAGATCCAACTCTCGGGTGTGTTCAAAACTTGCAAAGTAAAAATGGACACCACCAACTAAACTACGACTAACTCGACTATGAACGTAAATAACTAATAGAAAGAGAAAGTAAAAGAAGAGAGAGGAGGAAGAAAAGAAGAAGAAATACACTATTGTGAAAAGTAAAAAGTGAGGCGTAATCGATGCGGGCGTATTCGCATATCGGGCGTAATCGCCTGTATTCTCTAAGCCGTATTACATGTAAACTATGTAAATATAATAAATAAATGTTAGGTTTATAGTCCTGTTCCATTTCATCAATGTTCACACAACTAGGACTGGTATTGACTTGGTATTTTTAGGCTCGAGATTGGCATCACTATTATTATGATACTGATCCCAATTCCGAGCCTTAGCGTCGCTTTGAAAGTGGGATTTATTTACATCTATACATCATCATCATACATTATTTACATCTATTACAATAATTTGAGTTTCATTGTGGATTTCATACTACAGATATGTATTTTTCCTCACGCCATTCTCTTTTAAATGATAAGATAGAAGTTCCCACATTAATTTTCAATTAAATTTAATTTTCAATTAAATCCTTATTAAGATATGTTATTATTCATATTATATATATTCATATACATTTGAATTTTTTGTCAGGTGTTACAGGGCATATGGGTATAAAAATACTCAGATAATAATGATAACAACAACAATAATAATGATAATAATATTAATAATAATAATAAACTTTGTTTCACAAAGTTAATACAGTAAACTACATGGTTAGGTTAATGTATAGGAAAATGTATATCTGATCCATTTTAGTCTACATGGATGTAAATCCTTTTTCAAGGCATGGGCATTTTCATATATTTGAGGAAAGTTCTTTGTAAGTAATAGCTTAGATGACCAAACACAACTTCATCCAAGGTAATAGTGATTTTGCAATGATAAGTAAATGAATGCCGGTGTAACAGGAAATTTCCCCCCCCTGAAAATCTCCCCCCGGGGGGGAAGATTTCCTAGGAAATTTTGCCTCCCGGGGGGTAAATTTTCCTAGGAAATATTCCCCCGGGGGGAAGAATTTCCTGGGAAACCTAGGAAATTTTCAAACCCGGGGGGAACATTCTCCGGGGGATGAAGATTTCGTGGTACACCAGGAAATTTCCCCCCCCCCCTGAAAATTTACCCCCCGAATCATAGGACTGTCCTTAGGGTGAAAACTGCAAATCTACATCCTGACAGGGGAAGGGGTATTGGCATTTTCTTAGAAAAAAAATAATTGGAGGGTACAAATTCCTAGGAAAATTGCAGTTTGAACCAATTCAACTCCCTGGGGAGCATATGTAATGAAACCTCACATTTTGAACACCCCGGAGATGTGAATGCCCCCCAACGTGAACACAATTTCCGGTCCCTTTTGTATCTTTTACATTATGAAAATTACGATAAACCAAGTGTGTAAGAGGAAATGAATTTGAATTTATTTTCACCCCGTTTATTTGGGAGAGAAAATTTATTTAATTTATTTTCACTGCCGTTTATTGGGGAGAGAAAATAAATCTAATTTATTTTCACTCCTGTTTATTGGTGACCCGGAGAGAAAATAAATTAAGATTTATTTTCGTTCTCGTTTATTGGGGAGAGAAAATAAATTTTAATTTATTTTTTCCTGACCACTATAGAAAAGGAAGGAAATATATTTCAGGCAATGACTGGTGGCCTGGCTCATTTCCCTATTAGTATGGGGTGTTATCTTTATATCAAATAGGAAAATGACACTGGAAACCGAGAAAAGTGAAACAAGTAGTAACATTTTGACAATGTATCCGATACAAAGTAATCAATTCGTGAAAGGTCTTCTGTGGCCTCAGAGCAGGATATAGGATTTTTTGAGAAACGCTGCTCCAAGAAGAACATTTCAGATATGAAGGCGTCGAACCCATGCCCCAACCCTATTTGATATAAAGATATCACCCCATACCAATAGAAAAATGAGCCAGGCAACCAGTCATTGCTTGAAATATATTTTCCTTCCTTTTCTATAGTGGTCGGGAAAAATAAATTTAAATTTATTTTCCCTCCCCAATAAACGGTAGTTTAAATTTATTTTCTCTCCCCAATAAACGGGAGTGAAAATAAATTTAAATTTATTTTCTCTTCCCAATAAACGGGAGTGAAAATAAATTAAAATCTATTTTCTCTCCCCAATAAAAGGCAATGAAAATAAATTTAAATTTAATTTCTCTTTCACACTTGGTCCATCGTAGAAAATACCTCTAAGATGTGAACATCCCCTAATGTGAACACTTTTGCCCTGGTCCCAAGGTGTTCACTTCTCTGAGGTTTCACTATCTAAATATTCTATGATGTTTACTTGCCACAGCCACTGTTATAGTTTGGAGCTTTTATTAAAGGGCTAACCCGATATCCTGGAGAATATTTATACAAGTGTTACAATGAATGTGTGATGAAGTTTTATTGTTATTTGGCCAATTCTTGTTCAAAGTAGATGAGCCTGTAAAGCGAGATATTATCTTACCAGCTGTTTTGATATTTAGAGTATTGCTGTTCAAATATTTAAATGTCCTGGACAGCAGGCCTGTCTGATCTTATATACCACCACATGCTGCTGAATACAGAGTTTGATATAGAGAAAATTAAAAATTTATGCAAGACTTGAAGTTTACCTGCAATGTCATGTTTTCAAATTATTTCCGTATCATTTTCAGGTGTTTTCTTCCGTAAGGTAAGAATTTTACTCTAGTATATATTAAATTCAATTTTCATTTGGAATAGGTGTCTCGCAACTCACTTATTATAAGAAACGATTATCGGGTAGTTCTCTAACATAATATTTTCAATAGCTTTTTGTTTAGTATCACATTTTACATGTACCTTCTTTTCTTAGCTTTATGTGTTAGTACTTTCAGGTAGATAATAGTATAAAATTTTATCTGAAGATGTATTCTATATCTGTATGTGTCTCATGCTGAAACGCTAGTGGTGGGCCGATTGATTGAAACTTATAGTAATTTACTTGGTTGGGGCCTCTTCGGAGCACTTGTCGAGTTTGAAAAGTTGCTACTTGGGAATTAACAAGCCCCGGCCCTTTTAATACCCACTGCTTGTGAGTTTTAGATTGCAAATGTATTACCCCCCAACTTGGCCCCAAGTAACTTAAACCCGCCATAAAAAGTTTGCCAACCAATTATACAATTAGACAATTTCAAATCATTCTGGAAAAGTGCAAATTATGAACCAGAGCCAGGTTAACTGATTTGTCACATCTTGTGCTCATGAACATACTCTCACCTGTACCTTGGATCTCACAGCTTGGTTTGTTTGTATTTAGTTCACGAGGGAGAAGGCCAAGGAGCTAGGATTGGTGGGCTGGGTGAAGAACACATACACAGATACAGTGGTGGGCGTAGCACAAGGGCCCGACGAGAAAATGAGGATTATGTAAGTATGGAAAAAACAACCCTCCTTCAGGGTTGCAAGAAAAAATTCTCAGGAAGTCTTCTTGGGTTGAAATACTATATATTCAACATTTGTTATTTGATAGCGAGCACATCTGAGGCCAAGAAAAAAATATTGTTTGTTTCCTGTAACGGTCTGAAAAAAATAGGGTAGGTAGGTCAGTAGAAAAAAATTGATAATTTTTTTGGACAAAAATGTGTTTTATGCATGTTTTAGTTGATTTGGAGTTGGAAGGGCGGAAAAACTTAAGGGATTTTTTTGAATAAAGAGCGTTACAGGAGACAAACAACCTTTTTTAGGCCTTATGTTCTCTGACAGGGATTTAGGTGAGCCTCATGAATGTAGGTTTTGTGGAGCCCAGACTCACATGTTTCTGCCTATTTTGAACCCTGTGCCTTAGCAGTCAATTAATTTGAATTAGAATTATTCTGCACTAAGGCCTAAAAAAAAGTGTAAAATGTTTCCGGTAACTCGACCATAGTCTTTTTTTTACGTTTTCCCCTAAGTCAATAAATACAACATAATAAAATACGTACAAAGAAATACTTTTCGTCTCAAACCACTCACTTTGGCCTCAGATAAGGCTGAGAATGCATCTTAGAGCATCTATAATCCTCTAGCTTCAGGCCTAGCTTCATTCTACTACAAGCAAACAGATACTTATCACCAAAAATGCCACCTACAGCTCTTCCTGGCAAATAAAAAAAAGCAAAAAAAAATTTCCTACCTACCCTACCTAGTTTTTTTAGCATGGTTATCGGAAACAAACAGTTTTATTTTAGGCCTAATCAGAGGTCTAGCTTAAACGTCGGTCCTCGGACATTAACAGGTAATAAAGTGGGAGGACCGTTAATTCATTCTTTTCATCTGCCCAAAATTTCTGGTAACTCAAGTGGATGGCCTAGTGTAGCACTTGACTTTATAGCACTTGAGTTTCCAGTGCACACTTACCAGGGAAGCAACCCACTGCAGAAGCAACACACGGCATTGCATGCCTGCCACCCGCATTTAATTGACCTAAATTGGGTCTCTAAGTGGGTGTCTTGTTTATGAATAGCTGCTGTAGCTTCAGGAAGTGGGATGGTCCATGTGTTGTCTGCTTGATAACAACACCTGGCTGTGAGGAAATGTCAGCTATTAAGAGGTAATTGTCCTGCAGTAGCAGTAGCAGTGGTACTTGACTGTCTTGAAACTGCAGAAAATTGTTTTCCATAGATAAAGCCAAAATGTTTCTTTGAAAATATGAATATCCAAGTTAGCATGTATTTACAAGTATTGAATTAACCTTTAAATGATGTCATAATCATAATTTTTTTCATATCTGATAGAAAATTTATGAAAAAACTAAGAGAAAAAGATCATTAAATCAAAAGTGGCTTCAGGCATATGAGTGGCTTAAGTATGATGAGGAGGCAGGTTCGATGACAGGACCGGTAAAAAAATTCGAGGACCTGTAATCTACAAATATTACTGGTCCTGATGTCCTGTATTCGAAAAATCAAGTCTAAACCTCTGCCTAATTTAGCATCAGCTATCTTGTAACAACTTCAAAAAAGTGTACTCTGGTAATACCTTAAAAGACTGGAAGTTTGGTCAATTTGATTTAAACATTCATCATATAACTATTTGGATTTTGAGGATTAATCTCTTAGGGCTCCATGACACTGATCATAACCCACTGCCATTGTGTGACCAAACGCAGTTCACTACCAAATACATAATTTAGTTCCAGTTTCCCTCACTAGATGGAGTGCTCGGATGGAATGTGACAAATGCTGTTGTTTTCCTGCAGGAAAAGGTGGCTCCAAGAAGAGGGAAGTCCTTACAGCCACATCTCTAGATGTGAATTTCGAAATGAACGACAAATTCCTAAACAAGATTTCAGCAACTTTGATGTGTCTTACTAGTAGTAGATTCACGCCTGAAAGTTTAAAAAGAGAAACCATTTTTTTGCAGCAGTGTGGTGCTTTATGCCAACCGTATGCCAGTTACTACAAATGACAATAGCACATGCTGCTTATTTGATATGTACAGTGTTGGTTATTGCTTTATATCAGGTCTTGGAGAAAGAAACAGAGAGTAGAGACTGTAGAGGAAATGCTTGGGTAGTATAGTGGCAGATCTTGTCAAGAGATGCACTGGCCTCCACCCTGTGTCAGGATTCAACCATTAATTTATACAGGCGAACTTGGATATGACGGATCACTGTTACAACAGACTTTTGGCTATGACGGACGATATGCTTGGTCCCTGTCCCATCCATATTAAGTATGTGTCATATGTATACGACAAATTTTGCACATGACAGACCAATTTCCTGGTCCCATTGAGTCTGCCATATCCATGTTCGCCTGTATATTGGTGGCAGTCTTTGATCAAAACTCATTAGTGTATCAAAGATAAGGCCAAAAAATATTCTGTTTGTGGTTACATGACTCCCCCCCCCCCCCCCCCCCCCAAAAAAAAGGGTAGGTCGGTAGGCTTTTTTTTTCCAGTATCAACTTAGGGCTCAATATGAACCCTTCATGTATAATATGGACTAACCCGTATCATTATGTGGTTACATTATTGCGTTGTAAGTATAAGGGTTTTGGTTTCCTGACTGCATTTAATGGCCAGTATTGGTTTCCTCATTCAGCGCTAACTTTTGATAGTATCATCTATGTATAATTCTAATGTTTATGATGTTGACTATTTTAAAGAGTCTCAATTTGTGTACTGGTGCTAACATTTGTCTGTGATAAAATGCTGAGAAATCTCACCATTGCCTAACAGGATTTACTTTATGCCATTTTTTTATGTTTGCTGATCTGTATTTTCTTAAAATGTATGTTTAAGAATAAAGTATGGATGAAGTTAGTAGAGATACAACATGTAATGTATGTAAGCTGCAATGTTATACAGATATGGACTGATCCAGAGAGCTATGCATCCAATTATAAGTACTAGGAAGCAGCAATATCAAGCATTAAGGCTGTAGGTCACACATTTCTACCTCTCTCTAGCAGTTAAAGCATACAGTACATGGCCATTTCATATCCCTGATATCCAGGGGTCTGCCTTAATGCTTCCAACGCTGAGGCTGCTTACTTCCAAAGTACAAAGATGCAAAGATTTTCGAAAATCATTCAAACCTTGTCATATTTTCATATTCATTGGATAGCTCTCACTGAGTACTCTCAGATAAGTACCCATTTGCCAAGGTTTGAGTCATTTTTTAGATTTTTTGCATCATTTTGTATTGGCCATATCAGCCACCATCAAGCATAAGGGTTACCCATGAAACCCTGCAGTGACCTACACTACCTGGCTATTATAGTGACTTCTCTCTTACAAAAAGTACATTCTGCAATATTAACCCTTATGCTGGTGGTGGCTAATTTGGCCAATACAAAATGATGCAAAAAACCTGAAAAATAAATGTAACCCTGCCATATTGGTACTCATCTGAGAGTACTCAGTGAGACCTATTCAATGAATACCAACATGACAGGGTTTTAAAAAATATCTTTGTGTCCTTGTGCTTTCGACAAAAGTAGCCTCAGCATTGGAAGGGTCAAGAGAATTGTAAAGAAAACAAAAACAGCCACCTTTCCTCAAAATCTTTCTTTATTTTCTTGGCTATTCTTACTAGATTATTCTCTAGGCACTATTTTCTAGGTGAACACTGCATGAAGTGGGTGTCTTCCTGTTTCTTTTCTTGATAGCACTTAGAACTTACACAATTCCAAAACTTATTCTTTTTAGGAGACATTGGCTTATGCATGAAGGCAGCCGCAGATCCCGGATAGACAAATGTGAGTTCAAAAATGGCCGACAAGTGGACAATTTAGAATTCAAGCAGTTCTCCATCAAGCGGTGATGAAGCCTACTGCAGTGATGCTAGAGAGTTATCTGTGATAGAGCCTGGATTAACTTGTTATGATGGCTTCATGTGAACCCTTATGCTGCTGGTGGCTAATTTGGTTAATATGAAATGATGCAAAAATCCTGAAAAATGATTGAAACCCAGGCAAATGGGTACTCATCTGAGAGTACTCAGCGAGAGCTATCCAATGAATACCAACACAATAGGGTTTAGATGATTTTCAAAAATCTGTGCGTCCTTGTGCTTCGAATGAAAGTAGCCTCAGTAATGGAAGGCCTAGGGTTAAATATTGGTTGACTTATTTAGCTGTTCTTGCAGTTAATAACAATCTCATTGAAGGAATAGCAAAATGGGAGAAGGTGAATGGCCTTTTAGCACTCATGTGCTAAGCTACAGCCTCATCTGAAACTAATGCTTCGCTTAAGGAGTGACAATGCATGTCCAGGCAAGGCAATTTGAGTTTTGGATGAAATGGTTGATTTCGGGCGGGTTTGTGAACCCTTAAACACTTTCAGGCAATATCTGTTGTTTGAAATACATTTATTTATTTGACCAGCCCCATCTTGAAAGCAATTGCTCTAAATATATATGTCATGCATTACAACCAATGTACATAAATGTAAAACATGAAGTGGTCTAGGGAATTTTACTAGTGTACGAAAGAAAAGGAAATAAATTCCAATGGCTCACACCTCTAGGAGTCTGTTTCTCAAAACCAAGAGGCATGCCTCAAAAATATTTAAATAGGCATTGTTTGGACAGAATCCAAAACTATATATTTTGGCTATAATCTCATTTGTAGGACTTCTTTGGACAAAATCCAAAATGAAAAATGACTGAAACCCTGGCACATGGGTACTCATCTGAGAGTACTCTGCGAGAACTATCCAATGAATACCATCATGACAGGGTTTAGGTGGTTTTCAAAAATATTTGCTTTCATGTGCTTTGGGCGAAAGTAGCCTCAGCGTTGGAAGGGTTAATCGTGTGGAAATTAGTCAAGTAAATTCCTGAAAGTTGTTATAGAGATGAAGTATTTTCTTTCCTTCCCTTCAAATTGTTTCACACCCTAAATTACATTGATATGATATTTAAAGCATTTACATCTGTAGTGCTTATATGGTATGACTGACCCAGTGGGGTCAAACGGCTTCAGCAACTTATTTTTTGTAAAATATAGCTCTGCTATTGAGATATTCCAATATGTGTGACCATGTGTGTACACTCCAGTTCTAAATTAGTTATCGTAAGGAGAAGGGATATTTCTCCTAATGATATTTAAACACAGTAGAACAAAAAGCATAATGCTGTTTTCAAGGTACCACCTCCTTTGATCTTTTCATGCCTAGTGTTCCCCTAGAAAATACAGGATGCCCTCAGACATCTTTGAAATCAAACAAGAAATGCATTCTTGGTTGCCTTCGCTCTCGTGAGAAAGATTTACAAATAAAGCAAGATTTTGGCAAGAATGTCAAGGAAAGTTACATTGCTGTCAGTATCTAATTATATATAAACACATGAGAAGAAAAACTCATAAGGTTGGTTTCAAGATACAACTTCCTGTAATCTATTCATGCAAAGTGTTCCCCTAGAGAATACAGGATGCCCTCAGACAACCTGGTAATAAAACAAGAAATGCATCCTTGGTTGCCTTTCGCTCTAATGAGAAAGATTTACAATTGCAAATAAAGCAAGATTTTGCAAGAATGTCAAGGAAGTTGTATTGATGTCCGTATCTAGTTAATGAATCTACATCAAGAAATTTCCAAATGGTGTTTCTAGGAAGATTTTCATAAAAAGTTAAAGTCTTTCAGCCAAAATAGAGGTGACGTTATACATAAGTAACTGGGGAGTTGCTTATTCTCATATTTTTCTTCGCTAGATTCAAATCTTAGATGTAGTTCTTTATTTCCTGAAGGACGACGAGTGTTTAATTTTATATTTCACTTGACTTGTATCGTCCAAAGTAGGGATGTCATCGATAGTCGACAAATCAATAAATCGACATTTTCACTTTGTTAATTAAATCGAATCGAATGGTTGGGTATCGAATCGAAATAATCGATATTCTGTACGCCAATAATGGCGTATGATTAATTATAAAAAATACCCCTTTCCCAGACATTTTCCTGTTAAACTAATGCAAAGTGCATCTCTGACTTAATATTGAAGTATTTTCTATGGCTTTTGTAAGAGAAATTGGAAGGAATGATGTGTTTTACTCAGGCATATGCCCAAGACACAGGGTATCCAACCAAAATAAAGGGATATCAATGACATGCCTATAAATAATTGTGCCCTACGACCACTTTACGGTGTATCGAATCGAATCGAATTGAATCGAAAAATATATCAATTAATCGAATCGATAAAATTTCATATCAATGAAATCACTAGTCCAAAGACCTTATTCCTTCTCTTGTTAAGAACAAGTCTTATTTGGGTACTCATTGGGTTAATGTTGAAATACCCATTCAGAGGGCCCATTTTGCGTGTCGAGTGTTTTTACACATTGTGTCTTGCCATATAATTAAGAACATTTCAGTTGAACGTAAAGAAAATCTCATAATCCTTTACCCTGAAGTAGTCAAGCACATAATAATATTATATTAATTGGTAACCTTTTGGGCATAAGTCATGATGGACAGACGACAAGGTTCTGGTGTGAAGAAGGGTTCAACCTCCTAGCCTGATTAACTATACTTTTATCAACGGGTAAATGTTTAGATGTTGTGAAGATGTTTATAAAACAGCAAACTTGGATTGTTAGTACATGTATATTTATGCTGCTGCCTGTATATTTATGCTGCATTCATAGGAGAGGATTGCATTTGTTGAGGAGGAAGATAAATAGTTGTATCTTTCCGCAATTTGCTAATAAAATATGTTTATGAAGACATTCTGTGTCAATTTATTTGTTATCCAAATGCACGAGATGTTTTATTTAGGTAAAAGAAAAGTTAGTATAAACCTCAAACAAAATTTGCCTGAGTGATTAACCCTTTCATACCTGGAGATCTACTTGACTAGTAGAAGTTTTGGCTGATATGGGTATGAATGGGTTAAAACACAATTGCGCCATTCACCGATTTCAAATAATTTTAGGTTTGGCATTGTATGTGAAATTAATGTTTTTAACCCTTTTCCTTTACCTAATTTATTTATTCTAATTCATGTATTATCCATTTATATAAATACAAATGCATCTCCTATATAGGCCATTCAATTAGCCTGAAATCCTAATTAGAGATGGATGCCTACACAAAAAGAACAATAGTCGAAAGGAAAAACTATGTAAGTAATGCTTTGGGGCATTTAGTTGCACACTGGGAGATAATTGGCAACAAGAAAAAAAAAATATATATATATATATATATATATATATGTATATATATATATATATATATATATATATATATTTATATGTATATATATATACATATGCGTGTGTGTATATATATATATATATATATATATATACATATACATATATATATATATATATATATATATATATATATATATATATATATATATATATATACATGTATGTAAGGTATTCAGTGATATATATTTACAAATACATACCAATAACATAATTTTCAGCTAAATGTTTTTCAATATATTTGCATATTTGTTAGACCAAGTATACATCTCTGATTCAATAAGCATTATTGTACAGTAACGTTTTCATTGTAGGTTGAATTTAGTTTCTCACGCTGGTGTGAGCTGCCTACCCTTTCATCCTACGACATCAAGAAGAGTTAATTATAGAATCACCTGCTTCAGTTGTAACATCTCATTAGAGCCCATTGGCAGGTGTTATTTCTCAGTAGAAATATCATTAGGATTTGTTTCTATTCAATGAATATTTCAGCATTTCTATTTATTATAGAAAGGCAAGATCAATATCACCAGGAACTGATATTCACACGAGATGGAGTACATCACTAAATGACGATCCTCATAGCTTCGCAATTGTACCGCTATGGTTACAGAGATCCATGTATGACATTTAACATGTTAGGTCAGACATAAACCCTACCTATTTTCCCATTTCTGTTATCCTATTCTAATCATGCATTAAATAGACATTGGCAGTAACAACATCAGATGCATAAGTAAGGTTCAATATTGTTGAACTATATACATGTGAGCCGTAGCAAGATTGTCTGAACATACGTTTTCATATCATCAACTGGTTGGAAATCGTTTGAGAGCTATCTCATTACAAAACATATGTGTTCACACTATCAACTGGTTGGAAGTCGTTTGATACCTAGCTCAGGCGACGGTTACTTGATTTATTGGTTCCCGGATAAGCCGATCAAAGTGGAATAGACCCGACGCGAAAATAAATGTAATCTCTGCCGCCGAGCCGTAAGTACTAAGTTGGTATACCAAACCTACAATAATTTTACCAAGGATAGCAATAAAACTCCAAAATTACAAGAACATTAGAACATTACAATAGCAATGCAAAACAGTTTTGTTGAAATGCATCATCTTATTAAAAGATCATTCTTTTAAAACTCAAAAATATGGTTTGAGTATGTTTTTTAGTACTAGCCAAAAATCACTTTATTTTTTACCTCCCTCCCGACTGTTTCCTTACTTAGATTTCCCGTGTGTTAAAAAAAATCAACTATTTTAATCACCTCCCTCCCAACCCTATACAATTGGTCTTGGAATGATTCGGGAACCAATAAATCAAATAACCATCGCCTTATTGCAAAGACAGTTAAAGGACATTACAAGCTGTGTCAACAAACCTTTCATATTAGTGTATATTCATTTGAAAGCCTAGGTTCTCAGTATGTATACAAGTATTTTATTGACTGAACTAAAAAGTACAAAATATAATCATACAAAATTACAAAATCGAAACAAGAATAAAAAGAGAAAGAAAAATAAATGGCACACAGGAGAAGACAACTAAACCAAGAGGCTGTGAGTAATTACTGTAAATTCGGAAAAGATTGCGTTAGTTTATTTTTTGCGGTTTTTAGGGTTTAGCCTCGGACGCAAAATAAATATTCGCAATGATTAGTGCTGCCACTCTAAGTGTATAGCTGGCACTCCATGTTGCGGCCAATACGCAAAGTTAAAAAACGCAAATATAGATTTTCTGTAAATTCGCAAAATTTACTATACACAATCTTTTGCGAATCTACTGTACTTGGGCTTTAACGAAAAGGAGCAAGGATATACATACAACGCAAAAGAAAAACAATGCAAGAACCTGAGACAAAAAACAAAAACTGTACTTGGGCTTTAACGAAAAGGAGCAAGGATATACATACAACGCAAAAGAAAAACAATGC
Source organism: Maea johnstoni (assembly GCA_963942565.1). NCBI lineage: Eukaryota > Metazoa > Annelida > Polychaeta > Spionida > Magelonidae > Maea > Maea johnstoni. The sequence goes on from OZ012686.1 coordinate 29,160,736, forward strand.
AAGAACCTGAGACAAAAAACAAAAACAAGAAAGAATGGAACGTATATATATAACATAAGAAATGAAGATAGAGCTGTCGGGGGTTACTTCATTTGAAAGTCATACCTGCAAAGACTGATCAAATAAAGTTCAGACACACCTACCCGAAATCCTCTCTTATTAATGATATTCCTTTATATTATACGTTCTACGTAGGTACCCGAAACTTGCCATTTTCTGTTTAGGATCAGTATTTGACCAACGCATCTTTGTACTTGTTATTTGGTTCGAGCTGTTGTGAGGCATAGGAAAGCGCATTCTTGCATGCATTTGAAAGCCAAAAGCTGAATCTTCTGGCGGTATTGTTTGAAATCATGCAGGTCCATGGTAATACCATGGGAGATTTCTTTGCGTTTTCCGATGAGCCAATCACCAATTGGACCATTACAATTATTCTGCATAACATCGTCAATAGCTGCTTGTAGCTGTGTGAACATTTAGGGTTGTTTTGAGGTATTTCTCACGTTTAAAGCCTGCAGCCTTATAATCATAATCATACCAACTGCGATTGCCTAGGCCACCACTAAGCAGAGCAAGATACAGAATATCTCATATTCTCTCATAGAGTTGCAAACATGCAGGAAATGTTTCGGCTCTTTTTCCATATTGAATTTCATCAAAACAGGGTCACTTTAAATCAAGCATTTCAGGTATCAAATGTTAACGGATTTGTTTGAAATTTGCTATATAAGTAGCTAAGAGTATTTCGGAGGGATGCCTATTTTCCAGTTTCTAACAAGTATTTGACTTTGTTCCAAAATTATGTAATCTAGAAGTTGAAAAAATACTCATTTTCAACGAACAAAATTCAAACGAAATGGTCCAAACTGAATGGACTGAAGATTTGAAAGAAATTTGATACCATTCTTTTCTCCACATCTATAAAATTTGATAGTCCCTGACTATTATTGCGGAAAGGAGCTCTGTCTGAAAACACTATAGATGTATTTCAGCCCCCCCCCCCATATATACTATATATATACTATATATATATATATATATATATATATATATATATATATATATATATATATATATATATATATATATATATATATATATATATATATATATATATATATATATGTATATATATATGTATATATATATGTATATATATATATATGTATATATATATATATATATGTATATATATATATATATATATATATATATATATATATATATATATATATATATATATATATATATATATATATATATATATATATATATAAATTATATATATATATATATATATATATATATATATATATATATATATATATATATATATATATATATATATATATATATATATATATACTAGATCTAGTATATATATATATATATATATATATATATATATATATATATATATATATATATATATATATATATATATATATAGATATGTATGTATATATATATATATATATATATATATATATATATATATATATATATATATATATATATATATATATATATATATATATATATATATATATATATATATATGTGTCGTGGTAGAAACTGCGATCCGGTAGGATCGCCGATCCTACCAGTAGAAACCGCGATCGCAGTTTCTACCGGTAGAAACTGCGATCGCAGTTCCTACCAGGATTATGCTGGAAGGAACTGCGATCGTAGTTTCTACCGGTAGGATCGCCGATCCTACCAGAATAATCCTACCATACCTTGGTAGAAACTGCGATTCAGTAAAGGCTGTGATAGCTATTGATATATTTAGCAATCTATGGTAACCCATAGTTGCAGTAGTAAGATATTAATTTTTTTGTGAGAATTTCAAATCAAAAAGCACCTTTATTTCTTCATTAAGACACTTATAACAAATAACTGAGTATTCACCTTTGAATAGCACCATTTAAATATGAACATGCAACATATTCTAGCACAATATTACTTCATGTATTCTCCAAATCTCTCTTATGCAATCTTTCATGAAATCTTTCAACATAATCACCTATCGTTCAATGGGTAGATTTAACTAGTTATACAAAGTTAACTCCCAACAGATACTGGTACAATGTGACATCATAAAAAAGGCTTCAAATATTTTTAACACAGTCACACAATAGTGACGATACTATATCTATTTACTTCGATATACAAAGTATTGAATAAAACTTTGTCTATAAGTACTCATTTCTTCATTCAGTTGTTCTTTAGAAAGTAGAAAGTAGTCTGCTACTCTCATATTTTAGAAAATAACTTGGCAATAAAGCGAAATTTCACAAAATATTTGATCGGAGAGATGGTGAT
>OZ012686.1:29163260-29170760 GCA_963942565.1 Maea johnstoni
CCTGTCCACAAAATGGTGGGGTGGGTATTTTATGAATAATGGGTACGTGGACGTACCCCACCATTAGTGGATACTTGGTATAAGTATAAAAATAGTGGTAGACCATGGTTATTAATGGTAGGACTAATTGTAAGGTGAGTAGTACCATAATACTGTCGATGTCTCTCTGACAAAGTGATGAGCAGGGAGGGCAATTAAATGAGCCGCCCCATGTAATTCATATCATATGTTAGATATATATTTGTATCCTGTACGCATTCTTTTGCATCAATTATTGATACTCGCTTGCAATTGCATGACATTAGCAGCGCATTTTTTACAATTATATTACAGATACCATTGGTTGTCATATCCATTGGATCCGTGATGGATGCGACATTCATAGAGTCATAGAGGGATGTCACATATGATAATGTATTGATTTAGTATGGGTATATTCTCCTATATTTGAAGCATAAATTGGTATACCATTTATGCTTTCAGCTTTGCGAGACTATCAGCAAAGTTGGTGATATTCCTGGTAAATGGTTGACCAATGAATATCAAATGCGCCCATAATTTGTGATGCATAAGTATAATCTCGTGCCAAATATAAATCAAATTAAAATGTTTGATAGTTATTTGAAGTGTAGTTCAATTAAATATGGGAATATTAATCAAACAGATTTGATCCCTTTGGTACCATTGGGATCTAAGATGAAAGATGAAATTGCTTTCACCAAAATCGTTTACCTGTGCATTTCTGTATTCAATGTATCTGCATCAGGAGTGGGTACATTTGAAATAGCATTATCAGTACGCTGCTATGGAGCAGTTGTGAGATTATTTTCTAAAATATTGACACCTTAAATTGTGACGTCATAAAACGTGGCAGTTGGTGTATCTACCACTTAAATGTCGGAGTTGTCATTCTTCTCACCTTTGTATTTTAGGCTTGAAGTGACCTAATATAATCATACTGTTATTATCCTTTTGAGAGCGACCAGTTTCTAGGTGCTGAAACAAGCCATCAACGTTTGGTATAATACGTTTGAGACTGGTTAGATATATTCATGTTTATCCATTTTTGGGAAAACAAATCTGCATACATTGAGTAGTGGTGGTGGGATCCGTATTGGATCTGCCCTTTTAATTGAGACATGGTAGCCCGAGTATGTGGCATCCTGTCGCCAATGGTATGTTGTTGCATTGGTTCATCCGATCCATCAAGATCTGGCTCCATGGGTTCTCCGAAGTGATGTTCCACATGTTCAGACATTAGATAAGATAGAAATATAAATACGTGGAAATGTCCTACAATGCGACCAGTTAAGAGCATCCTTAACATCAGCCTGACCGTTCAATCAGTCATAACGAACTGATTCTCAAGAGTAGTAGCGTTGGAGAAGCAATCATAACAAGATTCACGTGACATATTGTTTAGTCAGTCGTTTTCCACGTGTCATTGTGTACACGTGGTCGCTAGGGTGACGTACATGGACGTTTTGCACGTCACCAACAATTGCGACTATTACGTTGGAGACAAAGGCATTGTTGTCCCTAGAAACGGTTTCGGACCTCAGGAAGGGTCCTCATCAGAGGCAAATGATACGGTCCCATGACTTTGTGTCATGGTTAAGTAATAAAACCACTATGCTATTATATAAATACATGTATAGCATTGTATTTTTTCAGTTAAAAACTTGAAAATTGAGTGCATGTACCCTAATTCAGTATGTATTGAGGGTAATAAAATGATGCTGTGGTCCATCCCCTGTATGTTTGAGGGATGTAATATTGCTTTCTCCACAGTGTAGGTGGATTTCCTGGCTACTATTCTCGTGTAAAATTAATGTTGGAGTCATAATATACTGGTCCGTTAGGTGGGTTTAACCAAACGGGACACCTGTCCACAAAATGGTGGGGTGGGTATTTTATGAATAATGGGTACGTGGACGTACCCCACCATTAGTGGATACTTGGTATAAGTATAAAAATAGTGGTAGACCATGGTTATTAATGGTAGGACTAATTGTAAGGTGAGTAGTACCATAATACTGTCGATGTCTCTCTGACAAAGTGATGAGCAGGGAGGGCAATTAAATGAGCCGCCCCATGTAATTCATATCATATGTTAGATATATATTTGTATCCTGTACGCATTCTTTTGCATCAATTATTGATACTCGCTTGCAATTGCATGACATTAGCAGCGCATTTTTTACAATTATATTACAGATACCATTGGTTGTCATATCCATTGGATCCGTGATGGATGCGACATTCATAGAGTCATAGAGGGATGTCACATATGATAATGTATTGATTTAGTATGGGTATATTCTCCTATATTTGAAGCATAAATTGGTATACCATTTATGCTTTCAGCTTTGCGAGACTATCAGCAAAGTTGGTGATATTCCTGGTAAATGGTTGACCAATGAATATCAAATGCGCCCATAATTTGTGATGCATAAGTATAATCTCGTGCCAAATATAAATCAAATTAAAATGTTTGATAGTTATTTGAAGTGTAGTTCAATTAAATATGGGAATATTAATCAAACAGATTTGATCCCTTTGGTACCATTGGGATCTAAGATGAAAGATGAAATTGCTTTCACCAAAATCGTTTACCTGTGCATTTCTGTATTCAATGTATCTGCATCAGGAGTGGGTACATTTGAAATAGCATTATCAGTACGCTGCTATGGAGCAGTTGTGAGATTATTTTCTAAAATATTGACACCTTAAATTGTGACGTCATAAAACGTGGCAGTTGGTGTATCTACCACTTAAATGTCGGAGTTGTCATTCTTCTCACCTTTGTATTTTAGGCTTGAAGTGACCTAATATAATCATACTGTTATTATCCTTTTGAGAGCGACCAGTTTCTAGGTGCTGAAACAAGCCATCAACGTTTGGTATAATACGTTTGAGACTGGTTAGATATATTCATGTTTATCCATTTTTGGGAAAACAAATCTGCATACATTGAGTAGTGGTGGTGGGATCCGTATTGGATCTGCCCTTTTAATTGAGACATGGTAGCCCGAGTATGTGGCATCCTGTCGCCAATGGTATGTTGTTGCATTGGTTCATCCGATCCATCAAGATCTGGCTCCATGGGTTCTCCGAAGTGATGTTCCACATGTTCAGACATTAGATAAGATAGAAATATAAATACGTGGAAATGTCCTACAATGCGACCAGTTAAGAGCATCCTTAACATCAGCCTGACCGTTCAATCAGTCATAACGAACTGATTCTCAAGAGTAGTAGCGTTGGAGAAGCAATCATAACAAGATTCACGTGACATATTGTTTAGTCAGTCGTTTTCCACGTGTCATTGTGTACACGTGGTCGCTAGGGTGACGTACATGGACGTTTTGCACGTCACCAACAATTGCGACTATTACGTTGGAGACAAAGGCATTGTTGTCCCTAGAAACGGTTTCGGACCTCAGGAAGGGTCCTCATCAGAGGCAAATGATACGGTCCCATGACTTTGTGTCATGGTTAAGTAATAAAACCACTATGCTATTATATAAATACATGTATAGCATTGTATTTTTTCAGTTAAAAACTTGAAAATTGAGTGCATGTACCCTAATTCAGTATGTATTGAGGGTAATAAAATGATGCTGTGGTCCATCCCCTGTATGTTTGAGGGATGTAATATTGCTTTCTCCACAGTGTAGGTGGATTTCCTGGCTACTATTCTCGTGTAAAATTAATGTTGGAGTCATAATATACTGGTCCGTTAGGTGGGTTGTTCTAGGGACAACAATGCCTTTGTCTCCAACGTAATAGTCGCAATTGTTGGTGACGTGCAAAACGTCCATGTACGTCACCCTAGCGACCACGTGTACACAATGACACGTGGAAAACGACTGACTAAACAATATGTCACGTGAATCTTGTTATGATTGCTTCTCCAACGCTACTACTCTTGAGAATCAGTTCGTTATGACTGATTGAACGGTCAGGCTGATGTTAAGGATGCTCTTAACTGGTCGCATTGTAGGACATTTCCACGTATTTATATTTCTATCTTATCTAATGTCTGAACATGTGGAACATCACTTCGGAGAACCCATGGAGCCAGATCTTGATGGATCGGATGAACCAATGCAACAACATACCATTGGCGACAGGATGCCACATACTCGGGCTACCATGTCTCAATTAAAAGGGCAGATCCAATACGGATCCCACCACCACTACTCAATGTATGCAGATTTGTTTTCCCAAAAATGGATAAACATGAATATATCTAACCAGTCTCAAACGTATTATACCAAACGTTGATGGCTTGTTTCAGCACCTAGAAACTGGTCGCTCTCAAAAGGATAATAACAGTATGATTATATTAGGTCACTTCAAGCCTAAAATACAAAGGTGAGAAGAATGACAACTCCGACATTTAAGTGGTAGATACACCAACTGCCACGTTTTATGACGTCACAATTTAAGGTGTCAATATTTTAGAAAATAATCTCACAACTGCTCCATAGCAGCGTACTGATAATGCTATTTCAAATGTACCCACTCCTGATGCAGATACATTGAATACAGAAATGCACAGGTAAACGATTTTGGTGAAAGCAATTTCATCTTTCATCTTAGATCCCAATGGTACCAAAGGGATCAAATCTGTTTGATTAATATTCCCATATTTAATTGAACTACACTTCAAATAACTATCAAACATTTTAATTTGATTTATATTTGGCACGAGATTATACTTATGCATCACAAATTATGGGCGCATTTGATATTCATTGGTCAACCATTTACCAGGAATATCACCAACTTTGCTGATAGTCTCGCAAAGCTGAAAGCATAAATGGTATACCAATTTATGCTTCAAATATAGGAGAATATACCCATACTAAATCAATACATTATCATATGTGACATCCCTCTATGACTCTATGAATGTCGCATCCATCACGGATCCAATGGATATGACAACCAATGGTATCTGTAATATAATTGTAAAAAATGCGCTGCTAATGTCATGCAATTGCAAGCGAGTATCAATAATTGATGCAAAAGAATGCGTACAGGATACAAATATATATCTAACATATGATATGAATTACATGGGGCGGCTCATTTAATTGCCCTCCCTGCTCATCACTTTGTCAGAGAGACATCGACAGTATTATGGTACTACTCACCTTACAATTAGTCCTACCATTAATAACCATGGTCTACCACTATTTTTATACTTATACCAAGTATCCACTAATGGTGGGGTACGTCCACGTACCCATTATTCATAAAATACCCACCCCACCATTTTGTGGACAGGTGTCCCGTTTGGTTAAACCCACCTAACGGACCAGTATATTATGACTCCAACATTAATTTTACACGAGAATAGTAGCCAGGAAATCCACCTACACTGTGGAGAAAGCAATATTACATCCCTCAAACATACAGGGGATGGACCACAGCATCATTTTATTACCCTCAATACATACTGAATTAGGGTACATGCACTCAATTTTCAAGTTTTTAACTGAAAAAATACAATGCTATACATGTATTTATATAATAGCATAGTGGTTTTATTACTTAACCATGACACAAAGTCATGGGACCGTATCATTTGCCTCTGATGAGGACCCTTCCTGAGGTCCGAAACCGTTTCTAGGGACAACAATGCCTTTGTCTCCAACGTAATAGTCGCAATTGTTGGTGACGTGCAAAACGTCCATGTACGTCACCCTAGCGACCACGTGTACACAATGACACGTGGAAAACGACTGACTAAACAATATGTCACGTGAATCTTGTTATGATTGCTTCTCCAACGCTACTACTCTTGAGAATCAGTTCGTTATGACTGATTGAACGGTCAGGCTGATGTTAAGGATGCTCTTAACTGGTCGCATTGTAGGACATTTCCACGTATTTATATTTCTATCTTATCTAATGTCTGAACATGTGGAACATCACTTCGGAGAACCCATGGAGCCAGATCTTGATGGATCGGATGAACCAATGCAACAACATACCATTGGCGACAGGATGCCACATACTCGGGCTACCATGTCTCAATTAAAAGGGCAGATCCAATACGGATCCCACCACCACTACTCAATGTATGCAGATTTGTTTTCCCAAAAATGGATAAACATGAATATATCTAACCAGTCTCAAACGTATTATACCAAACGTTGATGGCTTGTTTCAGCACCTAGAAACTGGTCGCTCTCAAAAGGATAATAACAGTATGATTATATTAGGTCACTTCAAGCCTAAAATACAAAGGTGAGAAGAATGACAACTCCGACATTTAAGTGGTAGATACACCAACTGCCACGTTTTATGACGTCACAATTTAAGGTGTCAATATTTTAGAAAATAATCTCACAACTGCTCCATAGCAGCGTACTGATAATGCTATTTCAAATGTACCCACTCCTGATGCAGATACATTGAATACAGAAATGCACAGGTAAACGATTTTGGTGAAAGCAATTTCATCTTTCATCTTAGATCCCAATGGTACCAAAGGGATCAAATCTGTTTGATTAATATTCCCATATTTAATTGAACTACACTTCAAATAACTATCAAACATTTTAATTTGATTTATATTTGGCACGAGATTATACTTATGCATCACAAATTATGGGCGCATTTGATATTCATTGGTCAACCATTTACCAGGAATATCACCAACTTTGCTGATAGTCTCGCAAAGCTGAAAGCATAAATGGTATACCAATTTATGCTTCAAATATAGGAGAATATACCCATACTAAATCAATACATTATCATATGTGACATCCCTCTATGACTCTATGAATGTCGCATCCATCACGGATCCAATGGATATGACAACCAATGGTATCTGTAATATAATTGTAAAAAATGCGCTGCTAATGTCATGCAATTGCAAGCGAGTATCAATAATTGATGCAAAAGAATGCGTACAGGATACAAATATATATCTAACATATGATATGAATTACATGGGGCGGCTCATTTAATTGCCCTCCCTGCTCATCACTTTGTCAGAGAGACATCGACAGTATTATGGTACTACTCACCTTACAATTAGTCCTACCATTAATAACCATGGTCTACCACTATTTTTATACTTATACCAAGTATCCACTAATGGTGGGGTACGTCCACGTACCCATTATTCATAAAATACCCACCCCACCATTTTGTGGACAGGTGTCCCGTTTGGTTAAACCCACCTAACGGACCAGTATATTATGACTCCAACATTAATTTTACACGAGAATAGTAGCCAGGAAATCCACCTACACTGTGGAGAAAGCAATATTACATCCCTCAAACATACAGGGGATGGACCACAGCATCATTTTATTACCCTCAATACATACTGAATTAGGGTACATGCACTCAATTTTCAAGTTTTTAACTGAAAAAATACAATGCTATACATGTATTTATATAATAGCATAGTGGTTTTATTACTTAACCATGACACAAAGTCATGGGACCGTATCATTTGCCTCTGATGAGGAC
>OZ012686.1:29173260-29193365 GCA_963942565.1 Maea johnstoni
TTGTTGCTGTAAACATCGGGGTCTAACACATAAACATAGGCCATTAAGAGCCAAGTTACCATGGCGCCGGGAAATGTATACCGTAATTTCGCGTGTATAAGACGCACCCGTATATAAGACGCACCCCTTGTCCAGGCCTTTAAAATGATGTATAGACGTTAGCTTTGTGTATAGTGCGCACCCCCTTTTCAGAATTATTGTAGGAAATCAACTCCTCATGAATAACGCTAGAAAGGCAGTAAAACGCATATTGAGATGAGTGAAATGTGACATCACCGTGACATCAATGCGTATCACCCTGTGTCGGTACTCACTTCCCATTGTCCTAGGCATGTCACATGGATTGTAATCAGTAAATTCTAGCGGAGGGTGGTTTGCTTATAAAAATTCATCAATGACAAGGCAAACTTCGATGGGCATTGTCTTGGCCGCATTATAATTGTAATTGGCGATCTCCGAGTGGCCGGGTAACTCGATGTAAAACACCCTAGATTTCTAGCTTTGTGTATAAGACGCACCCCCGATTTGAGTGTAAAAATTAGTGTAAAAAAGTGCGTCTTATACACGCGAAATTACGGTATGTCGCTTCGAGCAATCAGCCCCCCTCGCATCCACGCATTTAGATACCTAGCAAATGTTTAATGTTATTACCAAATACTAGTACCTGTATGATATACTAGTACCTGTAAAATATTACAGTCAATAATCATTCATACATACATACACATATAGTATGTTTTATAATTTAGAACTATATACCGTCCATCATCAGCTTATATCATATCTGCCTATGGAAATAAATGAGGATAGAACTTCCATATCAGTTGAATATCATTGCTTTCAATGTATCGTCCATAGAGTAAGAGTAAGCTAATTCTGCAATAAACCTCATCTCTGATAAAGATGCGTATGTGACATATAACATACAAACACGCATAGTCTTAGCCAGCAGGGCGCCTGGGTGTCTTTTTGGACACCCAAACCCTTAAATAACACCCCTCGGGACACCCTTTGTGAAGAATTTCGTAATATGTCAATCTCAAGCATATACTAGTAATTGAATCTTTTCAATCTCCATATAATACCCATGACATTGTACAAGGATATCATGCCTTATTTTGATAAATTTATGCATGTTGATGGCTGAAATATGAGTATAGTGTGGTCCCCCTCAAAATTTTGGACGCCCCCAAAAATTTTACAATTGCCAATTTTAGGCACCCAGTTTCCAAAATCTGGCTATACACGCAATACATTTTCAGCAGACATAACACCATTATTGAGATATTGCTGAACTAGCGAACCAGGGCTCAGTATTGGTATGCATCCTGTAATGCCTTGAGCGGACCCCAGAACCCCTGCTGCTAAGAGCTTCGCACTCGCATACCAGAATACCTAATAATTCTCAGCTTAGGAGAAAAAGACCCCCACTGGTTAAGACCCTGCTAGAGACCAGGATTTTCTTGATTTTTTCCCAGCTGACCTTTGCTTAAAATATATATGTACAACGGCATAACAATTTCAAGCACTTCTGTAATATTGGTCACAGACCAATGTCACAAATCAAAAAACGTATTTTTATGACTAGATGACTCATGCTATATAAATATCACAACTATCCATAAAAAGGATCACACCAATTACAAATCAATATTGATAATGAAAAATAGATCACTCCTAAAATCCCTCTGCTAACCTACATACAAAGACAAACTAAAATCAATACATATTTGTTGAAAAACGACATCCATACCGACATGAGTATTGCAATTATAAAGATAATTCTCACACTACACATATGACTAGAATGCTTGGAAAAAGACAAAATGATATACTATTAGTTATCACAGCTAAAGAATATGCACTTCTGGAGAATGTATGTAAAAGGTAGTACAATATTAGAATACTATCATCAAAAGCTTGATATCTAATATTATTCCATCAGTTCTGATTGATAATCTGTCTCTTTAATATTGGAGAAAAAAAATTGCCCTTGTAATAGACATACACCCCTGCCCCCACCTCAGGATATCAAATGGTTCATACCTAAATATGGAAATAAAGAGATGGATCGATCTCAAAGATATGCTATACATACACATAGAAGACAGCGCATAACCAGTAGAGACAGCATGATTACATAGTAGTAGGGATTAAAATCGAAATTTTGATTTAGGTCATTACTTTTTATGCCCATTATACACAACAAACTTGCTGATGGTAAAGATAATCAGGGAAGCCATAGAAAACTAGGCCTTCGTCTCGTGTAACTTTCTCACAAGTCCCATGCTAAACAATTATAACAATCATTTCAATCTGAAGCAACTGAGTCTAGGCATACACTTCTAGGTACGTTTGCTAATTCACTGCCAGAGTATGGATGAGTGCACTATGATATGGATTGTGCTAATAGTAGACAGGTATTGAGCGATGCAGTATGCTCATTAACAGAGCTACTCATTTTTCTGGCACTAGGCAGTTATTGACGAACACTATCGTACCTATTACCCCCTTTATAAGGACTAAAAAATTAATTTGCAGGCCTTTATGAAACGTTGCACAATGTGAGGGACTAGGGTAAAAGTTATTCTCTTACTAAAAGATAGGCTGTCTACGTAATGACATGTTTGCCATGAGAGCCATTATGCATTAGACCAACTATGTTCTTCACGGTTCTGTGGAACATATAATAATATGGTTGCTTTTTTCCTTTATGTAGTTTTTCTTTGGTTATTGGGATTACTACTCTTGATGCTGTAGTTTTTGAATGAATTTATGCAATGGGAAAGATGCAAATTAGACATGTGGGCCATATCTCCATATGTTTCATTGATATGAAGTGAAGATGTTCTAAAAATAGACATACTAAAGTGTACAAAATGAGAAAAATCATGACCTGCACCCTTTCACATTCCATTAAATGGACTTTTTACTGTAGGAAACTCATTTTTCTTGTTGCAGATGGGAAAGTGTTGCGGACGCAAGCTACGTGGGTCATTGACGTGCATGGCTTATCTTTTGACATGTTATCCATGGGTGTTCGTGCAACCAGGCACTGGCAGACATCCGGTCGACAGGTGCAGAAATTAAATGGCTGTACTGCATGGCTGGAAGGCAATAATGAGGGGCTCAACGACAATTATGGATTTCTCAGTTCTCAGTGAGCGGGTTCAGGGCACCACTTTGCTCGAGAGCCATGTTGTTGAAAGGTAGAATCTACAGACCGTATGAACAATATTTGAGTACAACTCTGTGTATTACATGCTTACTCAGCATAATAATTCAATCATTATTGAAGCTTCCTTAAAAAGATCATTAAGCAGAAAAAGTTTTGAAAAACATCATGGTTTCTGTATTCTCGGAGGTAGATGATTTCACTCCTTACCTGGTCAGTTTTAATAACTTCCTGTACAAATCAAGGTTATTGGTATACCCCAGACAATGGGGAGTATGTTCTTCTCCCACTACCCCACTCATTAACACCCCTGATAATTCAGTCAGTGGATATATGATAGGGTTGGGGGAAATTACATTTACCCTGATCGACTGAGTATGTGGCTCCGGGATAAGGGACGTAGAGGTGAATGGAGACTGATTGCATTTGCAGACAGGAATAAGGTGTCTAGACAGTGCTCAAAGTTTTAACTGTTGGATATTTTCTGGTTCTGCTCAAACATATGATATATCTATTTGACAAATGAAGAATTTATGTGGGAGTAATTTAGCTAGTACTGGATGTGAACTGAACTGATATTCCTAGCCAAACAGAAATATCATACAAAATCAATGGTATGTTTAAACCTGTAATACAATCACTAATATGTGTAAAATTCTACTTAAGGTTTGAGTACTAAGACAAAATTGTATAGCCCTTTTGCAATTTATAGGCAAACTAGCATCATACCTCAATCTGGCCTTAAGAACCCACTCTATACTTGCTTAAAATTGTACTTAGTTACCTTGAATGATAGAGAGAATGTAGAAGTTTTGTTTTGGGTGTTTTCAATGTATAAGCCACATTCATTTTAGAGCCAAAAAAGAAAATGTTTAACCTGGAGTGGAGAGTTCGGCCTTTGAGATTAATCCCAGGAAATTTAGTTTCAGAGATCATTTTCCCTGTAATTTATCATTTAAACTGGTGACTAAAACAATTTTATATGAGTCTTCCATATTTGAATATCTTCAATCTTTGAGTGATGTAACAAAACATTTGTCTCTTAGAAATGTTTTATGTACTTAATCCTTCCCCTTCTCCCCTTGCAATAAATGTTTTCCGCTGCAATAATATGCAATTTCTGTCCACAACACTCAATAAATTTCTCCAAAATTTAATGAGGGGATCAAATTTTGAAATATATGCATAAATAGAGACGAGGATCTTGGCTCTATTAACCACATAATTATCATCAGGTTTTGAAGAAGGATTTCTGTTTTTGTTAAGATATCTTAAATCTTCGTCGCAAGCTTTCCCGTCCCTGACAGCAATAGCTTCATTAAAATCTCCTTTTTTCATGATTGGATTTTAGAATATTATACCTATAAGATAAAACGGCCAAATTAGGAAGTGTCCCTTCATTTGAGGAAAAATATTGAATCAAATTTTCTGAAAATCCTGTTCGCAACAATTTGAATAGCTTGATATGACCCATAAGAGGTAAAAAAAAAACCCATCTGAGACCATACTTTTATAATAGGAAAATCAAATAAAGAATCAACTAAAGAACTTTACACAATGATGATTGCATTATTAAGTTTCAGATTATTGCCACAAGTATCTCTCACATGTTGTACCTGAAAGCTCTCAGCTAGGGTTTGACTACAGAATTATGCCGTAGTGCAGGATGCGCATGTTCAAGTATTTTGCCAGGGCAACCAGGACAAGCAAGACAAAATCAGAGTACGTTTTTTGTATGTTGATTTGCATAATGTGTCATTCTTTCAGATCAGGGTCAGGACATGACAAGTGTGTTATCAAATTAAAGCTCTCAACCGTGGGAGTTCATTCATGTGTAGTTTTGGTAGTTTCATTGGTTGCCATGGCAACGGCAGCCAAGAATTAATCAATACAGCAAAAAATCAGCATTTCTTTGATACATAAATGTGATTTATCACAAGCCAATACACCGGTTGACATATGTATGGTTATTAAAAACTTCCTTGCTCTTGATCAATTCATACCATTCTCTTTGACTTAGATAACTTAGGTCTAAATACACTCCTTTAAGAAATGACAACATTGCATATGCAGCGTCTATCCACAATATGGCTTAAAGTTATTTTGATTTTTCCACTCTCTCATCTGAAAGGGAACTTTTCATCGTATTCCGCTAGATACATAACGTCTTCCCGTGAAAATAAATGTTGATTAATATCACTATCAATATCAGAATATACTTAAAACACACACACTCTCACACACACACACACACACACACACACACACACACACACACACATATATATATATGTATATATATATATATGTATATATATATATATATATATATATATATATATATATATATATATATATATATATATATATATATATATATGTATATATACATATACTAGAGGGGGGATATCGTACGGGGGGATATTGGAATAGGGGGATTTTGTACGGGGGGATTTTGTCCAGGAGGATATTGTTCGGGGGATATTGTCCTAGAAATAGCACTAGGTGATGACGAGGTGTGACAGCTAGCTAGCCTATTTGATAGAATGTTGCAACTGTTCGATACATTATTTATCTAAACTTGATTAAAGTGTGTTGTCACAGTTCTAAGATGTTTCTCGTTTGTGACTGATGCCTCAGCCTTGATGAACCTGCTACAGGGAGGGGGTCTTCTAATCAAAGAGCTTATTTCCTGCCGCTAAACATGTAGCACCACACAGAGGCAACAACTACGAGCTTACTAATGACTTATTAATAATGCAATCAATACACTCATATGAAAACCAGGATTCGTTGCCGTCTAGATAAAAGTCCCTTTTGTACCATTTCGAGCATTAGTAATGACATTGAATGAAACATAATAGACCAATGGGACTCATACACGCGGGCAAGCTTACCTTTGGCAGTCTCATAACTAATTCTGGGACTTTTTCGGTATTCTACCAAATGTCAAAGTGCAGACAAAAATACCTGTGCACTTATAGTGTTATGTGTTAAAATGTCAAAAATGCACACTATTGTAGCTTACATACACGATTGTAGGTTACAAATACCTATGGGATTGATAAAGGCCAACGTTGTTGGTATGAAAGTTGATCTTGTGGTTAATGTATTACTCTTCTGATGACAAATACATTAAGTATCATAAAACTATCTGTACAGCAGGGTGTAAGATTTTTGGGTTAAAAAACTGAAAAACATGTGTAGTGTTTTCAATCAGAGCTTTTACTTGCATTTCACAAATGTGGAGGAACAGATCAATCCTTAGAAGTGTGTTGCATTCTTTCAGATCTTTACTCCGTTCAAACTTTATAACCTTTTTATTTTCATTTTTTTGTTGAAAATAAGAAAAAGCGCAATTTTAAAATCTAATATCTCATAACTTTTGAACAAAGTCAAAATTGAGAAAGAATATGATAACCTTCCTCCAAATAATAAAAGGGACGAAATATGATAAGCTAAACACTAAAGACGCAATACTGATACCACAAACTAATCTGTAAAGGTTTGGTAAGACTTCTTTGCCTATGCACTACGCCTTCCGAATGAGCTCCCGACAACATCAAGGCTGCAAAACTTCAAGATACAGCCGAAAACATTGCTATTTTGAAAGGAATATATTTGACTATTTGAACAATAAACATATGTCCACAGGCTATTCTTTATAAAGCGCTTTTGAAGATTATAGGTGGAAAGGGCATTTTATCAAATATCAAATATAAATTAAGAAACTATATCAAATTTAAAGATAATCAAAATGCATGTTTGATGCAATCATATTTAGATGAAATTATATATGGCGAAAATGGCCAAAACATTTTCTGCTTTTATGCAAGCCTATTGGAGCTTCTGTTGTTGATGTTCTCTCACTCGTCTGAGCGATGGCCTAGACAAACACAATTGATTTGATTAGGAGGAAAAGGGTGTAAACTTTAACACATGTAAATATCTCAAAATCACAAGCCACCTTATGGCATGACTCCCAACCTCAAAATCTTAACCTTGCACCTTTATGCTGACAAGACGTGTTTTATATTATCACAAGATGTAAGACAGAAGGCCCCCGCTGAAGGCCCCCACACACAAAAGATATGGGGCTCAAAAACTTGTCAAAAGTTTGTCAAATTGACAAGTTTTGGGTCGTCATTTCGATGGTGCCCAAAACGACGAGTTTACGTTTGCCAAGACGAGTTTTTGTGGCAAAACTTGTCAAAAGGTCGTCAAATAGAACAAAGCAATATATGTCAGTTTCAAATTATTTTTATTTCTTTCCCAAAAAAAACGCCAAAAAGGACACAATAAGAATTACTGACCCAAAAGTTCAATACTGGATCTTGCAGTGGCAAATTGGAGATATATGCACATTTATAAACTAATTTTGACAAAAAAGAAAACAATAATTCCACATTTGAAAATATGCTTCACATTGCACTCAAAACATTCCTAAAATACCTGCATGTCCAAAATAGTCAGTTTGTTTAATATGTTATTGGAAAAATAATGCAAGATGGATCATATTTAAGTAGATATTGAATGGATATGAAATACAGTAATTACTTTGATTCAGCTCCTTTGTCCTCCATTAGAGCCTCGTTCTGAGTTGAGCAGTGCATTATGGGATACGTACTTGACAAATTTTTGACTAGTTTTTGACAACCCACTTTGCAGGGTTGTCAAAAACTCGTCAGCGTACTTGACAAGCCTTAACTTGTTAATATGACAAGGTTTTGACAAGAAAAAACTTGTCACATTTTTTGTGTGCAGAAGCAAGAGGGTTCTAGATGATTTGAGATGCATTTTCAGCCTTGTCTGACCCCAAATGAGTGATACCGGACGAAAAGATTTTCTGTTTTGAGAATTTTTAAAATCTTTTTAAAACCCTTTTTTGGTGTGCAGGGCCATCTACCCATGGCGCAATGCCATTGCGGCAGGGGTCTCTAGGCCCCCAGAAGCCAGAGGGTTCTAGATGAGCACTCTGATATGCAATTTCAGCCTTATCTGAGGCCCAAATGAGTGATTCCAGAGAATACAATTCACCTTTATTACCCCCTTTTTGGTGCAGTGCAGGGCATTCTGTCCATGGCACACTGCCATTAAAGATGAGGACCTGGGGGCCTAAATTAAGCTAGAGGGTTCTAGACGCCCTGAGATGCATTCCCAGCCTTATATGAGTACCCTTACATTACCTTACATTAAAACATGTACTATGACCTCATATAATAGCCTTTTTGTCTGCATGTTGCTGTACATGTATTGCCAAATATTAAGGTGGAAGGTTACTGTTAATGTCACATTTTCTGAATATTTAAGATAGCTTACATGATGTAGGTTATAGATGATACGTGCCAAATGTGTATGTTGATGTTATGTTTTTGGGAGACAAAAGATTTTCTAGCACCCTCTCACATTGCTTTCAGGGGAGAAAGGTTCCCTAAAACAGTAAAAACTGGCCACATTACAAGAGCGATTCCTTGTAGAATTAAAGTTCATTTTTGTTGAAAAGTATTACCACATCCTTGTTCTTTCCCCAATAGTTCTAACATGTAAACTACCGGAGCCCAATTTTTTTTTATAGAGTCAGAGCTTGATTAATTTTTTTACTGATTTCCAAGGCACAATTATTTTTTTCAAAGAATTTCTGGGCACAATCACATTGGTCAATTCTATACAGCACCCAATCCGATTTTATAGTAATTAAGAAATATTGGTTTCTACCAACCAACAGGAATTACAATTAAGGACAACCTCACTGTACAACTTCCAAAGGCTTATTGAAGTGTCCATAAGAATTACACTACCCATGTTATTTGAGGATTGCAGAACAGAGAAATTTATACATGTATGTTGAACTCTATATGTAGAATTAGCAATACATGTACTGTAACATTTTACAACTCTACTAGTCCCATTTTAAAACAATACTTGAAAAAATTTAAGATTCTGCCTTAACCAATGCCAAAGAGGAAAGGTTTGATGAAGGTCGTATTTGAAACGTAACATGGTTATGCTCACATTAGACCTAAAGCATTTTGGTGATGAAATATTTTCCTTACAATCCACTGCATCAACAACCTTTTCGACTATTTTCCCTAATACTGCCTTTTCTATATTTCACAGGAATGTGTGTGGACGTCATAGATGTGATTGTAGGCTAGAAATGCAGTATGTGAAAATTGATGAGGGACCCAGCTAGGCTAAAGAAATGCATACCCTATTCCCTGGTGTGGAATATATTATACTGTAAAGTACTAGACTTGCCTTTTACACTGGTGACACACTCCAAACAATATAGGGTTGAAACGAGGTAATAAATGTCTGTATTCATGTGCCATAAGGCAATGCTTGACAATGCTCAATTATTTTTTAAAAAGAATTTCAGGGCACACTTTTTTTTAAATTCTATACACGCCCCCCACCCCCCTCCCATCCCTGGATATATAATGGTCAATGTCTCAAGGGAAAGTACTAGACTTGCCTTTTATACTGCTGACACACTCCTGACAATATAGGGTTAAGACAAGGTAATAAATGTATGTATGCATGTGCCATCAGGCAATAGTTGACACTATAGACTAGGCCGCCTTGATGGTGGTATCAAAAGGAATGAAATCTGATGCAAGATAACTATGTTTAGTCTTGCTCAAACAACTGCCTGGGGGTAATTCAAAGGAGATCAATGGCAAGACTGTTTATCATATGAACTTCAATAAAATGCTAACGTCAGTTTAGCCTATATGTCTGTTTTCTTGTGTAGGTGCTAGTATCGATTGATGTCCCTAGCCCGTTGGGATTGTATCCTATGTAACTAGATATGATAACACAATCCAGACCTTGTAATAATCTAAAGGCAGAGCGTGATACAAACATTATCGCAGGTACCCCATAATTGCCGCCATTAGTCATGCAATACTGTAGATTCACAAACAATTACGTAGAGTAAATTTTGCGAATTTGCGATTTTTAACTTTGCGAATTGGCCTCATCATGGAGTGCCAGCTATACACTTAAAGTGGGAGCACTAAACATTGCGAATTTTAATATTGTGTTCGAGGCTAAACGCTTAAATACGCAAAAATTAAGCTAACGCAATCTTTTCCGAATTTAGAGTATATCTAAAGCATCCACATACTTTTGAAAAAAAAAAGGTTTTACTTGTATAATGCATTTTTACGAATGTTCAACAAATAGGCAAAACGCAATGCCCTCAAAAAAGATTAATAGGTATCCATTAATGCATGAAGTCTGCATCTTTGACGCACGATCCCACCGTTGTGCAACAATTCTCATACGGTGGAGCCTCTGCTAGCTGTCAAACTTCTTACTATTTCACTCAATACCATGGCTGATCTTTCTCATGTACCCGCGTGTCTTAGTATATACAGTGCGGACATTTAATTTCTGCACTAAACGTGTGGTCAGCCCGGTTTTAATACACGGCTGCAAGCCCGATTACCATCCAGTTTCCTTGGCATAGATGCATGGATGACATCAAAACTGTCAATGTAGCTTGAAAAACGCATACTACGTGGGTCATTGATGTACTTGGCTTATTTATATACATGGGTGTTTGTACAACCAGGCACTGGCATACGTCCGGTTGACTGGTGCAGGAATTAAATGTCGGTACTGTAGATACCCCTTCACAAGGGCAAGGATGCATGCAGCCTGGACCTGAACAATTATAAAGGCACTACTCTGCTGTCTCAACAAAGCTTTTGAAATCTTGCTCTGGTCGATACTGCACAGTCTGTGCGAGAATGAGAGTGGTGTTCCCACTATAGGGTGCTAGTAGGAGAGGTCAGTCTTATTTACACACTGCCTTTGTCCTCAAAGAGAACGAGGCGACATTGTTGGAAGCCAACGAAAAAATGGGTAATGATAATGGGGTTTGGGCTGTTACGTTAATTTCAGTTTCCGGTTAATTTTTCTTGAGACACTATGGGTAACTTAGGTGATGGGTTTTTAAGTTGCATGCTTTCGGGTGTCTTTTGACACCAACAACGGCAAACCTGCTTTTCCCTCAGTAATCTGCGAATCCCTATTCTTGCATGTCACCGCCTTCCATATATGTATATAAATAGGTTACTTAATGGTTGTGGATGTGATATGGTTTTTATCGCGAGTGGCTGTTTGATATCACGAACGAGTGAGCGCAGCGAACAAGTGAGTGATACCATACAGCCACAAGCGATAAAACCATACCACACCCACAACCATTATGTAACCTGTTTATTACATGCTTATTTATACTCAAAGAAACAAACTGAGGAACAAAAATTATGTAACCTGTTTATTACCCGTGGGTCGTGCGTGTATGAGCGCTCTGTCAAACATTAAAGAGCATCTGTAACAGCATATGTATGCGTAAATGAAGTGACAGCAGTTTTGCCTTCTCGTCCTGAATCCTCAGCGGTAGGGAAGTTTGTGAAATTACCAGGCATTACAACTTTAATCACCCCTCTTCTGGGCTAAGCGTGGCTTCCAACAGAGCTATGTATATATATATATATATATATATATATATATATATATATATATATATATATATATATATATATATATATATATATATATATATATATATATATATATATATATATATATGCACTGATTTAGATTTTAGTTGAAAAGTCTACCATTTTATTTATTATATTAGAGTTACTGACGTTTGATTTCTAACACAGTGCAGTTGTGACACATTAAAAAGGCATACTATTGGGGGTTGATTCCTTTTGCATTATTTCATCAGAAATGTTATTTTAACCGAACATAATTACACAGATTCCGTTCATTGATTTCTTTCATTATTTCCGCATTTCTATTTTACGTTGTTCTTTGAGGCATGCGCCCTGTTTACACATACTTACTGGCCTGGAAACATACAAGGTAGAATCTAATCAGAACCCATTGTTGCGTAGGTCTGCCAATGTTTCCCGATAATCTCAGAAATACGTCCACGTGTGTGGCGTATTTCTCATTTTGAATATATATATATATATATATATATATATATATATATATATATATATATATATATATATATATATATATATATATATATATATATATATATAAATTAAAAAGGCGTCGGAATATGTTCACAATAATGTAAAGGGAAAGGAGAGTATTATCCCTGCTATCAAGACTTGTAAGAAGCAATTTTTATAAAAAAAATATCTATCCGAACTGTAAGTGACATTTTACGTGTTTGGCCCATGGCGTTGTACATGTGCTACTCTGGCTCTCTTCATTCGATTGCCATTAAGTTGAAACCAAGCCACCTGATGTAGGTAGAGATAAGTATTAACCCTTATGCCGATGATGTTACTTTCGTCCAATGCACAAAAAAGCAAAATATTATGAAAATCATCTAAAACCTGTCATGTTGGTATTCATTGGAAAGCTCTCACTGAGTACTTTGAGATGAGTACCCATTTGCCATGGTTTCAGTCATTTCTCAGCATTTTATCATCATTTCATGTAGACCAAATTAGCCACCAGCAGCATAAGGGTTGAGCAGGTATTTTACCACACACTCATTTCAGATTTGCGGTACCTGTATGCAATACAGAATACGCTCCAATACTGGCATTCCTTCCTGTGAAGTCATCCTGGAAAGCAAAAAGACAATCAATAAAATGCCTTACCTATGTTTATGTCAAGCGCGCATGCCAATGATAACATGTTGACAAGCAGCATGAGTGATGTCAGCCCTGGTGTAGCCTGCTGGAACAGCAGCCTCAGCACTCTCCTCACCATGTTGGCGGCTCGTTTTAACTGCTTCGCTGGTGCATTTGGGCCTGCTTGATATCAAGCTGAAGCGACGAAATTCTAAAAAGATAGCTTATTATAGTTTACGTCAGTTACAGGCATGTTTTACTGCTTCAGCGGTTTTCATTCCAAATCAACTGTTTGTTACAACTGTGAGAGTTATTCAAGACTCGTATGCCAAAAGTGTCTGTGAAATTCGTTTCGATTTGCCTTTTGTGTATGATAAATGAATGGCTTTCATACAGGCAGTGTCTATGGACTGATTTCCTTTGAGGGCACACTGATTATCGTTAGCGCCAGGTATACTGTGTTGACACCATTAGACGGCGGCC
Organism: Maea johnstoni; assembly: GCA_963942565.1. Classification (NCBI taxonomy): domain Eukaryota; kingdom Metazoa; phylum Annelida; class Polychaeta; order Spionida; family Magelonidae; genus Maea; species Maea johnstoni. The sequence continues at coordinate 29,186,539 of OZ012686.1, forward strand.
TGGCTTCACGCTATTGTCATGAGGGAAGCTATTGAGCTGGTACACAACTTTCTCCTTGGTGCTATATAGCGCTAAGTGCTTGCTGTTTGTACACAAAACAGGCTCAGATGTAAAGCGCATAAGGTCATTATAAAGTATATTCAATCCTGAGGTCACGTGGTCAGAGAAAAGTATTTGTCATAGCCATAATCAGTCGTTTTAAACCCTTCACCCACATACGAACACACCGGTGTTATTAGCTAATGATAATCAATAGCTCTCTACATATCAGACAATGCGCGGCCGGGTAGTCTGGACCGAAATCCATACACACATTGACCGCTCAATAAATTGACCACTGCGTCCTTTTAAAGTCTATATGGCCTAAATCTGTGAAGGTAATTGTATTAGCATAAGCTTCCAATAATGGCGATTAGACTGTGTGCGCGCCTGGTCTGGGTCACGTGGCATGGTGACGCACCCAGGACTGGTCACTGGTCAGCAGTTATCCTTCCTAGCACTAGAGGGCTTTCCTTTTCAACGCCTGTGGTATGATCAGAGAAAATTTTATACTTGATGAAATTTCAAAAACCACTTTTCCATAGCGACCTTCTGTACAAATTTTTGCGCCAACACACGTTTTATTAATTATATAGTTTTATTAATCTTGTACCAATAGAGTCTACGTTAGTTCCAGTGGTTTGGTGGGAACTTCAATATTCCACTCCAAATGCTCACCAAATAGTTAAAGATCATTTGATGTTACCTAGATATTGCTTTAGTGACACACATTTCATTGCTCCTAACTTAAAAGCGGCCACTTTGTAAACTATTGCAAGGTGATAATTGATGACAAGTTTTATATGAGATGCAAATCTTGAATCCGCACTTGAATATCCTCTCATGTATTAGAAACTGTTATTGGCAGCTGTAGTCGACGCATTGATCAAGTATGTCCAGTGAAGGTGAATTAGGAGCACTCCATACTGTACAGGCTATTTAGTATCATAGGTCCTCAGATAGTCAATCAATATAGACACATAATCAGTCAATATACTAGTCAATATGCTTATCAATTCAGGGATTAGAAGCTGGTATTGGCTATCGTCGACACATTGATCAGGTAGGTTCAGTGATGGTGAATAAGCAGCATTTCATACTATGGAGATAAGTGACTGCCACAGGTCCTGTGCTAGTCCGTCAATGTGTTGGTTAATTTACTTATCAATCCAAAAGGCACACATCAAATACACAGCTTAAGGACACCCCTTGACACAACTGATTGAGAGTAACATCACAACCTGCTGCATGTAACAGGTATTTTGCTGGAAGTTCCACATACAATAGCCACAAACCTCGCACTTCATTCAGCGATCATAAATGAATTTTCGAATTCATTGGGTGTCTGTTCCCTTTCTTGGAGAAGTTCTTCAAAAGAATCTTAATCCATCTATCCATCAGAGCAGCCCGTCATCTATTCATTTGTCGGTGAAGATAATACGTACGTTCCCAGTACCACAGGTAAACAAGAGTTTACCACTAACTAGCCGCGCTACTGTTGTTGGTCACACAAACGTCGCTTAACCCCTTGGCAATCCACTCTCCATTTTAGGTTCCTCATGTCCATACCTTACTAGCCCAGTAGCTTCAGGCTCATTTGTTGTTCTGCAGGTGGAGCAGTTAACATGTATCTCCTGATGTGGCCGTGTGAGCAGAAGTTGTCGCACCTTGCTCAGGTGTGTCTCCAGGTAGAGTGGCAGGCAGGTAGTGCAGGCAGGCAGGCAGGTAGTGCAGGCAGGCAGGCAGGCAGCCTGGAATATTGATCACACTGTGGACAGGCAGGCAGCTAGGTAGGGGATCAATAGCCTACTAATGCGTGGGGACCACACTCTCCTAGTCCTCACGCATCACCATGTCACCCCTATGTCATCACCATGTCACCCTTATGCCATCACCATTTCACCCCTACGTCATCACCATTTCACCCCTATGTCATCACCATTTCACCCCTATGTCATCTCCATTTCACCCCTAAGTCATCACCATTTCACCCCTACGTCATCACCATTTCACCCCTACGTCATCACCATTTCACCCCTATGTCATAACCATGTCACCCCTATGCCATCACCATGTCACCCCTATGCCATCACCATTTCACCCCTATGTCATCTCCATGTCACCCCTATGTCATCACCATGTCACCCCTATGCTATCACCATTTCACCCTTACGTCATCACCAGGTCACCCCTATGCTATCACCATGTCACCCCTATGTCATCACCATTTCACCCCTACGTCATCACCATTTCACCCCTATGCTATCACCATTTCACCCTTACGTCATCACCATGTCACCCCTATGTCATCACCATTTCACCCCTACGTCATCACCATGTCACCCCTATGCTATCACCATTTCACCCTTACGTCATCACCATGTCACCCCTATGTCATCACCATTTCACCCCTACGTGATCGCCCCTACGTCATCACCATGTCACCCCTATGCTATCACCATTTCACCCTTACGTCATCACCATTTCACCCCTACGTCATCACCATTTCATCCCTATGTCATAACCATTTCCCCCCTATGTCATTACCATTTCACCCCTACGTCATCACCATTTCATCCCTATGTCATCACCATTTCATCCCTATGTCATAACCATTTCCCCCCTATGTCATTACCATTTCACCCCTATGTCATTACCATGTCACCCCTATGCCACATAGCTCCAAAGTGTGAGTTCGCAGGTTCGAGTCTCCGTAGGACGTTTTTGCGCAATACAATACAATACAATACAATTACAAATAAAACGTGTAAAGAATCAAATTAAACCTTATAAGATGAAAATAAAGACGTGTGAATGTATATTTATCGACTGTAAGCATAGGTACAAAAACTTCCCGACAAACAAATGAACATAAAAATCAAAGTAAATATAACTAAGGCACAAAGCCAAGAACATGCCAATAGTATAAATTCCTATTAAAGAACATCGACAGTATATATGATTTTTTGAAAAGTGGAAACGAGTCTATAAATGCAAGGGGATTCAGGTCGATTGAATCAAGCTAGGCAAGGAGCTTCATGTCAGAGATGGGTGTACTGAGGCAGTGTGAGATAAACTCCGTGCCCAGGGGCGCAGACCTCAGAGGTGCGGCTGGGAATTAAAGGACAAATGCACCATCAGAATGATTTAGGTTCAATATGCGCTTATACATGTCACCTTTCAAATAAGACCATCCCCAAACCTGTCCTCTTCAGCATTACTCAATTACTCAGAGTGCATCATGGGAAGATGAATGACCCTATGTGGCTGTCTCTGGGCTGTTACTTGCTCACTTCTGGAGGTCATAACTGAGTAGTGCTGAAGAGGACAAGTTCGGGGGAGGTCTTATTTGAAAGGTGACATGTATAAGCCCATTTTGAACCTTAATCATTCTGATGGTGCATTTGCCCTTTAAACCGATCATTCTCGAACCATTTAGCCGACACCTAACCTGCAGAAAATGCTCTGTTAGGGACTCACAGCATGAATAAAAGCTAATAGTAGAATGCCAGCAACTTCCGTGTGATTGAGGTACAAGTTATCGTGACAACTAATGCTGATTCTCTCATCCTAGAGGTGAGGCTGGAAATCGAACCGATGATCCTCGAACCATTTATTCGACACCTAACAAGCAGAAAATGCTCTGTTAGGGACTCACAGCACGAATAAAAGCTAATTGCAGGATGCCAGTAACTTGCGTGTGATTGGAGTATAAGTTACATCCATGTATGTAAAGTCCTTTGATTATCACTTTAATCTAATCACATCCACGGATTACTACTCTGCATCTTATTTAATTTCTCAGAGCACCCTCCTGTATAATGCCTCTGTGGGGTTCAAATCAAAAGCAATTGCGAGCAAACCGGTCACAATTGCACGCTAATGTACAAATTGAGTGATATCGCACAGGGATAATGAGACTAATTTGAAGCTGTAGGTCTCCTCATAGAGGGTATTATACAAATTTATTATACCTCACGTGAAAATTGTAAGCCGTGATTGGCTTACAAAGGCTGGCCATTCCATCATGTCTACCGGCGAAATGTCCACCGGCAAAACGTCCACCATTCTCACTGGATCTACCGGCAGTCATTGCTGTTTTCATTGATATTTAACCAAATTGGGGTTTGTTCGGTATAATAAAACAAATATGCCATGCCAGTGTGGGTATCCTGATGGAATGTCTCCTCTGGGAGACATTCCATCAGGATATCCACACTGGCATGGCATATTTGTATAATATATATTCAATATCGAACGGCAGAATTCAATATCGAATGGCAAAATTCAATATTACCACTTGCGCAGTAGCCTCGTTCTGACCTCCACTTGCGCAGTAGCCTCGTTCTGACCTCCAAAAGTTTTTTTAAATGAGATGTATTTGTTATATTTTCTTAGCATGAAAGAGCTGGTGATAAATTCGTTACGCCCTGTTGGAAAGTGCAATCCGGCCTGCTATCCGCCCTCAGTCATCCAGATCTTACGAGGCGGAGCAGAGTGGGACTTAGGTTTGATATCAGGCCGGATTATACTTTCCAACAGGGCGTAACTAATAATGCAATAAAGTTGATGGAAGACTCAAACTATGACAGCGACAACAGGTTCTCTTCTACACAAAGCGCCTACCCGGATGACCATGTGGTATAAGACATTGCCACTGACTGCTCTGTCTCATCCCTGCACGGGGTCGGATCCTGGAGGGGGCATGTGAGAAAGGTGCCAGTGACTTGGGGTTACGCGGTGGTTTTCGCCGGGTTCTCCGGTTTTCGCCACCAGTTATAATTCGCTAGTCTCGACTTAGCCGCAATATGCCTGAATAAGTGAAGAAAATCGAAATTCCAAACTTCTATACAAACAAATCATTTTGAACAAAAGTGAATGTGTATCAATATGGAGAAGAAGGGAAACAAAAGGGACGGCCAGAGAGATTTTCAACTCCGAAATCATGTTAATGAAAATTATGTGATACTGTAGTCTGTCTGACTCGAGTTTGTCAACCGCTTTTTCAACCTTTATGGAACAAAACGTTCGAGTTTCCTGTCCAAACTTGGCAAACCTCTTTGGAGCACTACTACGTGTATTTGGAATCATACTTTTTGTCTCAACTCCGCAAAATGTTGATTTTGCTCATTTACGGTCCCATTGTAAAATGTGCCCATTGCCAACAATACAATTTCGCGTGTTTGTACTGTCGACAATTGTATATATATATATATATATATATATATATATATATATATATATATATATATATATATATATATATATATATATATATATATATATATATATATATATATATATATATATATATATATACATATATATATACATATATATATATATATATATATATATATATATATATATATATATATATATATATATATATATATATATATATGTGTGTGTGTGTGTGTGTGTGTGTGTGTGTGTGTGTGTGTGTAATTTATAATTGATGCGTCTGACATCACCTGATCTGACGCCATGACTAAATTGACTATTGTTTCACATTGGAAAACAAACGTAGGCTCATCAGGCATTAGGTAGTGCTGCAGCGAGGAAGGTTATCGATTGCTTCTCCCTTGAAACATCATCAAACGAGGGCTGACATGGCGACTGGAATGGGAAATAGATGAACCTTGACTGACAGACAAACACTGCCTTTTCATAAGCCGAGCATGGTAAATGTATAGCATTGTATGTTGCCATGTTAACGACTACTATCTGCGCTGCGTAGCAGGGATATGTTGCACTAACTGACCTCCTGGTAGGGTAGGAAGCATGGCAATGTTACCAGGAATTAATAATATGATATTCCACGAGATGATATGCGAGACCACAAACTTACTTAAATGTCAAAAGTATAAATTGTCAATTAAGGACGGCATCGGAACACACACACACACGTATGCATGTATATATAGTATATATATATATATATATATATATATATATATATATATATATATATATATATATATATATATATATATATATATATATATATATATATATATGTATATATATGTATATATATATGTGTGTATGTATATGTATATATATGTATATATGTATATATATGTATATATATATATATATATATATATATATATATATATATATATATATATATATATATATATATATATATATATATATATATGTATATATATATATATATGTATATATATATATATATGTATATATATATATATATATGTATATATATATATATATATATATGTATATATATATATATATATATATATATATATATATATATATATATATATATATATATATATATATATATATATATATATATATATATATATATATATATATATATATATATATATATACACACATACACCTATTTAGATATTATTGTACTGGCAAAATGTGGTCACTTTAGAGGGGTTGTCAACCTTAAGGGATGGTCACTTTCAGGGGTTCACTGTATATGCAGACAATTACTAGGGATGATAATGATACGCATAATGATTATGATCATCATGGTGGGGATTTTCATGAAGTTTGAAGAGCTCAGTCATCACTTACACTAGCTTCATTGCTGTGAACTATGAACTTTGTTTCAAGGATATGATTGAGAGCAACCAGCAGATTGGCACGCTGCGGCCATGTGCAGACTCCACTCGAACAAACATTGTTTTTGTTAGTTATTGATCTATTGCAATAGTTCATGTGAGGGTAAACATTATCGTATCCTGTTGAAAGAGAAAACAATAATTTTCAGCAAAGCACCCTATAGGTAGAAATGCACA
>OZ012686.1:29193565-29241065 GCA_963942565.1 Maea johnstoni
GAGAGAGAGAGAGAGAATTCATATTTCACCGACATTCATGCATTGCGAAAACGATCGTATAGCATGGAGTACAGGCTTGCACAGTTTGGAATGACACTGTGTCTGTGCATGATTACCCCCCACACACGCACAAAATGCAAACCAGACCATACCATGGAGCATTCAATGCATCCCTGTTCTACCAATTCCACTGCCAGTCATGCTGTTTCTTGGTTTGTGCTTTTCTACCTATAGGGTGATTTGCTGAAAATGCTTGTTTTCTCTTTCAACAGGATACGATAATGTTTACCCTCACATGAACTATTGCAATAGATCAATAACTAACAAAAACAATGTTTGTTCGAGTGGAGTCTGCACATGCCGCAGCGTGCCAATCTGCTGGTTGCTCTCAATCATATCCTTGAAACAAAGTTCATAGTTCACAGCAATGACGCTAGTGTAAGTGGTGACTGAGCTGTTCAAACTTCATGCAAATCCTCATCATGATGATCATGATCATGATCATGATGCGTATCATTATCATCCCTAGCATATACAGTGAACCCCTGAAAGTGACCATCCCTCTAGGTTGACAACCCCTCTAAAGTGACCACATTTTGCCAGTGCAATAATATTTAAATATATATATATATATATATATATATATATATATATATATATATATATATATATATATATATATATATATATATATATATATATATATATATATATATATATATATATATATATATATATATATATATACATACATACATGCATACGTGTGTGTGTGTGTTCCGATGCAGACCTTAATTGCAAATTATACTTTTGACCTTTTAAGTAAATTTGTGGTCTCGCATATCATCTCTTGGAATATCGTACTATTAATTCTTGGTAACATTGCCATGCTTCCTACCCTACCAGGAGGTCAGTTAGTGCAACATATCCCTGCTACGCAGCGCGGATAGTAGTCGTTAACATGGCAACATACAATGCTATACATTTACCATGCTCGGCTTATGAAAAGGCAGTGTTTGTCTCTCAGTCAAGGTTCATCTATTTCCCATTCCAGTCGCCATGTCAGCCCTCGTTTGATAATGTTTCAAGGGAGGAGCAATCGATAACTTTCCTCGCTGCAGCACTGCCTAATGCCTGATGAGTCTACGTTTGTTTTCCAATGTGAAAACAATGGTCAATTTATTCATGACGTCAGATCAGATGATGTCAGACGCACCAATTATATATACACACACACAAACACACACACACACACATATGTATATATATATATATATATATATATATATATATATATATATATATATATATATATATATATATATATATATATATATATATATATATATATATATATATATATATATATATATACATATATATATATATATATATATATATATATATATATATATATATATATATATAAATATATATGTATATATATATGTATATATATATGTATATATATATATATGTATATATATATATATATATATATATATATATATATATATATATATATATATATATATATATATATATATATATATATATTTATATATTTATACAATTGTCAACAGTACAAACACGCGAGATTGTATTGTTGGCAATGGGCACATTTTACAATGGGACCGTAAATGAGCAAATAGAAGTTTGGAATTTCGATTTTCTTCACTTATTCAGGCATATTGCGGCTAAGTCGAGACTAGTGAATTATAACTGGTGGTGGAAACCGGAGTACCCGGCGAAAACCACCGCGTAACCCCAAGTCACTGGCACCTTTCTCACATGCCCCCTCCAGGATCCGACCCCGTGCAGGGATGAGACAGAGCAGTCAGTGGCAATGCCTTATACCACATGGTCATCCGGGTAGGCGCTTTGTGTAGAAGAGAACCTGTTGTTGCTGTCATAGTTTGAGTCTTCCAGAAACTTTATTGCATTATTAGTTACGCCCTGTTGGAAAGTATTATCCGGCCTGATATCAAACCTAAGTCCCACTCTGCTCCGCCTCGTAAGATCTGGATGACTGAGGGCGGATAGCAGGCCGGATTGCACTTTCCAACAGGGCGTTACGAATTTATGACCAGCTCTTTCATGCTAAGAAAATATAACAAATACATCTCATTTAAAAAAAACTTTTGGAGGTCAGAACGAGGCTACTGCCCAAGTGGTAATATTGAATTTTGCCATTCGATATTGAATTCTGCCGTTCGATATTAAATCTATATTATACAAATATGCCATGCCAGTGTAGGTATCCTAATGGAATGTCTCCCTCTGGGAGACATTCCATCAGGTCCAGGATACCCACACTGGCATGGCATATTTGTTTTATTATACCGAACAAACCCCAATTTGGTAAAATATCAATGAAAACAACAATGACTGCCGGTAGATCCAGTGATAATGGTGGACGTTTTGCCGGTGGACATTTCGCCGGTGGACATGCTGGAATGGCCAACCTTTGTTAGCCAATCACGGCTTACGATTTTCACGTGAGGTATAATAAATGTGTATAATACCCTCTATAAGGAGACCTACAGCTTCAAATTAGTCTTATTATCCCTGTGCGATATCACTCAATTTGTACATTAGCGGGCAATTGTGACCGGTTTGCTCGCAATTGCTTTTGATTTGAACCCCACAGAGGCATTATACAGGAGGGCGCTCTGAGAAATTAAATAAGATGCAGAGTAGTAATCCGTGGATGTAATTAGATTATTAAGTGATAATCATAGGACTTTACATAAATGGATGTAACTTATACTCCAATCACACGCAAGTTACTGGCATCCTGCAATTAGCTTTTATTCGTGCTGTGAGTCCCTAACAGAGCATTTTCTGCAGGTTAGGTGTCGACTAAATGGTTCGAGAATGATCGGTTTAAAGGGCAAATGCACCATCAGAATGATTAAGGTTCAAAATGGGCTTATACATGTCACCTTTCAAATAAGACCTCCCCCGAACTTGTCCTCTTCAGCACTACTCAGTTATGACCTCCAGAAGTGAGCAAGTAACAGGCCAGAGACAGCCACATAGGGTCATTCATCTTCCCATGATGCACTCTGAGTAATTGAGTAATGCTGAAGAGGACATGTTTGGGGATGGTCTTATTTGAAAGGTGACATGTATAAGCGCATATTGAACCTAAATCATTCTGATGGTGCATTTGCCCTTTAATTCCCAGCCGCACCTCTGAGGTCTGCGCCCCAGGGCACGGAGTTTATCTCACACTGCCTCAGTACACCCATCTCTGACATGAAGCTCCTTGCCTAGCTTGATTCAATCGATCTGAATCCCCTTGCATTTATAGACTCGTTTCCACTTTTCAAAAAATCATATACTGTATACTGTCGATGTTCTTTAATAGGAATTTATACTATTGGCATGTTCTTGTGCCTTAGTTATATTTACTTTGATTGTTATGTTCATTTGTTTGTCGGGAAGTTTTTGTACCTATGCTTACAGTCGATAAATGTACATTCACACGTCTTATAAGGTTTAATTTGATTCTTTACACGTTTTATTTGTAATTGTATTGTATTGTTTTGCGCAAAAACGTCCTACGGAGACTCGAACCTGCAAACTCACACTTCGGAGCTATGTGACATAGGGGTGACATGGTAATGACATAGGGGGAAATGGTTATGACATAGGGATGAAATGGTGATGACATAGGGGTGACATAGGGGTGACATGGTAATGACATAGGGGGGAAATGGTGATGACATAGGGATGAACTGGTGATGACGTAGGGGTGAAATGGTAATGGCATAGGGGTGACATGGTAATGACATAGGGATGACATGGTAATGATATAGGGGTGACATGGTAATGACATAGGGGTGACATGGTAATGACATAGGGGGGAAATGGTTATGACATAGGGATGAAATGGTGATGACATAGGGATGAAATGGTGATGACGTAGGGGTGAAATGGTAATGACATAGGGGGGAAATGGTTATGACATAGGGATGAAATGGTGATGACATAGGGGTGACATGGTAATGACATAGGGGTGACATGGTAATGACATAGGGGGGAAATGGTGATGACATAGGGGGGAAATGGTTATGACATAGGGATGAAATGGTGATGACGTAGGGGTGACATGGTAATGGCATAGGGATGACATGGTAATGACATAGGGGTGACATGGTGATGACATAGGGGGGAAATGGTTATGACATAGGGGTGACATGGTGATGACATAGGGGTGAAATGGTGATGACATAAGGATGAAATGGTGATGACGTAGGGGTGAAATGGTAATGGCATAGGGGTGACATGGTAATGACATAGGGGTGACATGGTAATGACATAGGGGTGACATGGAGATGACATAGGGGTGAAATGGTAATGACATAGGGGGGAAATGGTGATGACATAGGGGTGACATGGTGATGACATAGCGGTGACATGGTGATGACATAGGGGGGAAATGGTGATGACGTAGGGGTGACAGGGTGATGACATAGGGGTGACATGGTGATGGCATAGGGGTGACATGGTGATGACATAGGGGGGAAATGGTGATGACGTAGGGGTGATATGGTAATGACATAGGGATGACATGGAGATGACATAGGGGTGAAATGGTAATGACATAGGGATGAAATGGTAATGACATAGGGGTGACATGGTGATGACATAGGGGTGACATGGAGATGACATAGGGGTGACATGTCGATAACATAGGGGTGAAATGGTAATGACATAGGGGTGACATTGTAATGACATAGGGGTGACATGGTGATGACATAGGGGTGACATGGTGATGACATAGGGGTGACATGGTAATGACATAGGGGTGAAATGTTGATGACATAGGGGTGACATGGTAATGACATAGGGATGACATGGTAATGATATAGGGGTGACATGGTAATGACATAGGGGTGACATGGTAATGACATGGGGGGAAATGGTGATGACATAGGGGGGAAATGGTTATGACATAGGGATGAAATGGTGATGACGTAGGGGTGAAATGGTAATGACATAGGGGGGAAATGGTTATGACATAGGGATGAAATGGTGATGACATAGGGGTGACATGATAATGACATAGGGGTGACATGGTAATGACATAGGGGGGAAATGGTGATGACATAGGGGGGAAATGGTTATGACATAGGGATGAAATGGTGATGACGTAGGGGTGACATGGTAATGGCATAGGGGTGACATGGTAATGACATAGGGGTGACATGGTGATGACATAGGGGGAAATGGTTATGACATAGGGGTGACATGGTGATGACATAGGGGTGAAATGGTGATGACATAAGGATGAAATGGTGATGATGTAGGGGTGAAATGGTAATGGCATAGGGGTGACATGGTAATGACATAGGGGTGACATGGTAATGACATAGGGGTGACATGGAGATGACATAGGGGTGAAATGGTAATGACATAGGGGGGAAATGGTGATGACATAGGGGTGACATGGTGATGACATAGCGGTGACATGGTGATGACATAGGGGGGAAATGGTGATGACGTAGGGGTGACAGGGTGATGACATAGGGGTGACATGGTGATGGCATAGGGGTGACATGGTGATGACATAGGGGGGAAATGGTGATGACGTAGGGGTGACATGGTAATGACATAGGGATGACATGGAGATGACATAGGGGTGAAATGGTAATGACATAGGGATGAAATGGTAATGACATAGGGGTGACATGGTGATGACATAGGGGTGACATGGAGATGACATAGGGGTGACATGTCGATAACATAGGGGTGAAATGGTAATGACATAGGGGTGACATTGTAATGACATAGGGGTGACATGGTGATGACATAGGGGTGACATGGTGATGACATAGGGGTGACATGGTAATGACATAGGGGTGAAATGTTGATGACATAGGGGTGACATGGTGATGACATAGGGGTGACATGGTGATGACATAGGGGTGACATGTTGATGACATAGGGGTGAAATGTTGATGACATAGGGGTGAAATGGTGATGACATAGGGGTGACATGGTGATGACATAGGGGTGACATGGTGATGACATAGGGGTGACATGGTGATGCGTGAGGACTAGGAGAGTGTGGTCCCCACGCATTAGTAGGCTATTGATCTCCTACCTAGCTGCCTGCCTGCCCACAGTGTGATCAATACTCCAGGCTGCCTGCCTGCACTACCTACCTGGCACTCTACCTGGAGACACACCTGAGCAAGGTGCGACAACTTCTGCTCACACGGCCACATCAGGAGATACCTGTTAACTACTCCACCTGCAGAACATAGTATGCGCCTGAAGGTACTGGGCTAGTAAGGCATGGACATGAGGAACCTAAAATGGAGAGTGGATTGCCAAGAGACGTTTGTGTGACCAACAACAGTAGCGCGGCTAGTTACATTAGTGGCAAACTCTTGTTTACCTGTTGTACTGGGAACGTACGTATTATCTTCACCGACAAATGAATATATGACGGGCTGCTCTGATGGATAGATGGATTAAGATTCTTTTGAAGAACTTCTCCAAGAAACGGAACAGACACCCAATGAATTCGAAAATTCATTTATGATCGCTGAATGAAGTGCGAGGTTTGTGGCTATTGTATGTGGAACTTCCAGCAAAATACCTTACACGCAGCAAGTTGTGATGTTACTCTCAATCAGTTGTGTCAAGGGGTGTCATTAAGCTGTGTATTTGATGTGTGCCTTTTGGATTGATAAGCAAATTAACCAACACATTGACGGACTAGCACAGGACCTGTGGCAGTCACTTATCTCCATAGCATGAAATGCTGCTTATTCACCATCACTGAACATACCGGATCAATGTGTCGACGATAGCCAATACCAGCTTCTAATCCCTGAATTGATAAGCATATTAACTAGTATATTGACTGACTATGTGTCTACATTGATTGACTATCCCAGGTCCTATGATACTTACTAGCCTTTATAGTATGGAGTGCTCCTAATTCACCTTCACTGGATAAACTTGATCAATGCGTCGACGACAGCTGCCATTACCAGTTTCTAATACATGAGAGGATATTCAAGTGCTGATTCAAGATTTGCTTCTCATATAAAACTTGTCATCAATTATAACCTTACCATAGTTTACAAAGTGGCCGCTTTTGAGTCAGGAGCATTGACGTGTTTGTCACTAAAGCAATATCAAGGTAACATCATATAATCTATAACTATTTGGTGAGCATTTGGAGTGGAATATTGAAGTTCCCACCAAACCACTGGAACTAACGTAGACTCTATTGGTACAAGATTAGTAATCTATATAATTAATGAAATGTGTGTTGGCACACAACTTTGTACAGAAGGTCGCTACGGATGAGTGGATTTTGAAATTTCATAAAGTATAGAAATTTCTCTGATCACACCATAGGTGTTGAAAAGGAAAGCCCTCTAGTGCTAGGAAGGATAACTGCTGACCAGTGACCAGTCCTGGGTGCGTCACCATGCCACGTGACCCAGACCAGGCGCGCACACAGTCTAATCGCCATTATTGGAAACTTATGCTAATACAATTACCTTCACAGATTTAGGCCATATAGACTTTAAAAGGACGCAGTGGTCAATTTATTGAGCGGTCAATGTGTGTATGGATTTCCGTCCAGACTACCCGGCCGCGCATTGTCTGATATGTAGAGAGCTATTGATTATCATTAGCTAATAACACCGGTGTGTTCGTATGTGGGTGAAGGGTTTAAAACGACTGATTATGGCTATGACAAATACCTTTCTCTGACCACGTGACCTCAGGATTGAATATACTTTATTATGACCTTATGCGCTTTACATCTGAGCCTGTTTTGTGTACAAACAGCAAGCACTTAGCGCTATATAGCACCAGAGAGAAAGTTGTGTACCAGCTCAATAGCTTCCCTCATGACAATAGCGTGAAGCCAGGCCGCCGTCTAATGGTGTCAACACAGTATACCTGGCGCTAACGATAATCAGTGTGCCCTCAAAGGAAATCAGTCCATAAACACTACCTGTATGAAAGCCATTCATTTATCATACAAAAAAGGTAAATCGAAACGAATTTCACAGACACTTTTGGCATACGAGTCTTGAAAAACTCTCACAGTTGGAACAAACAGTTGATTTGGAATGAAAACCGCTGAAGCAGTAAAATATGTCTGTAATTGACGTAAACTGTAATAAGCTATCTTTTTAGAGTTTCGTCGCTTCAGCTTGATATCAAGCAGGCCCAAATGCACCAGCGAAGCAGTTAAAACGAGCCGCCAACATGGTGAGGAGAGTGCTGAGGCTGCTGTTTCAGCAGGCTGCGTCAGGGCTGACATCACTCATGCTGCTTGTCAACACGTTATCATTGGCATGCGCGCTTGACATAAAGATAGGTAAGGCATTTTATTGATTGTCTTTTTGCTTTCCAGGATGACTTCACAGGAAGGAATGCCAGTATTGGAGCGTACTCTGTATTGCCTACAGGTACCGCAAATCTGAAATGAGTGTGTGGTGAAATACCTGCTTACCGTTAACCCTTATGCTGCTGGTGGCTAATTTGGTTTACATGCAATGATGATAAAAAGCTGAGAAACGACTGAAACCATACTCATCTCAAAGTACTCAGTGAGAGCTTTCCAATGAATACCAACATGACAGGTTTTAGATGATTTTCATAATATTTTGCTTTTTTGTGCATTGGACGAAAGTAACATCATCAGCATAAGGGTTAATACTTATCTCTACCTACATCAGGTGGCTTGGTTTCAACTTAATGACAATCGAATGAAGAGAGCCAGAGTAGCACATGTACAACGCCATGGGCCAAACACGTAAAATGTCACTTACAGTTCCGGATAGATATTTTTTTTTATGAAAATTGCTTCTTACAAGTCTTGATAGCAGGGATAATACTCTCCTTTCCCTTTACATTATTGTGAACATTTTCCGACGCCTTTTAAATTTATATATATATATATATATATATATATATATATATATATATATATATATATATATATATATATATATATATATATATATATATATATATATATATATATATTTATATATATATGTGTGTGTGTGTGTATATATATATGTGTGTGTATATATATATATATTCAAAATGAGAAATACGCCACACACGTGGACGTATTTCTGAGATTATCGGGAAACATTGGCAGACCTACGCAACAATGGGTTCTGATTAGATTCTACCTTGTATGTTTCCAGGCCAGTAAGTATGTGTAAACAGGGCGCATGCCTCAAAGAACAACGTAAAATAGAAATGCGGAAATAATGAAAGAAATCAATGAACGGAATCTGTGTAATTATGTTCGGTTAAAATAACATTTCTGATGAAATAATGCAAAAGGAATCAACCCCCAATAGTATGCCTCTTTAATGTGTCACAACTGCACGGTATTAGAAATCAAACGTCAGTAACTCTAATATAATAAATACAATGGTAGACTTTTCAACTAAAATCTAAATCAGTGCCTATATATATATATATATATATATATATATATATATATATATATATATATATATATATATACATACATACATACATACATACATACATACATACATACATACATACATACATACATACATACATACATACATACATATATATATATATATATATATATAAATATATACACACATATATGTACATATTTACATATATGTATATGTATATGATGAGTGAAAAAAACCCATATCAAGTGAAAAAAACCCATATCAAGTGAAAAAAACCCATATCAAGTGAAAAAAACCCATTTCAAACCAGTTGGCCTATTGTTAGTCTGTTGTTGAAGAACGGCAGGCCCTATGTTGAGTGACCTTCTCATGACGTCAGTCCTTTGTTGTCCGTCCCATGACGTCATGACCTGTTTCAAGACGCCTGACCTATTCAAGATGGCGGCTGCTCTGTTGGAAGCCACGCTTAGCCCTGAAGAGGGGTGATTAAAGTTGTAATGCCTGGTAATTTCACAAACTTCCCTACCGCTGAGGATTCAGGATGAGAAGGCAAAACTGCTGTCACTTCATTTACGCATACATATGCTGTTACAGATGCTCTTTAATGTTTGACAGAGCGCTCATACACGCACAACCCACGGGTAATAAACAGGTTACATAATTCCTCACTTTGTTTCTTTGAGTATAAACAAGCATGTAATAAACAGGTTACATAATGGCTGTGGGTGTGATATGGTTTTATCGCTTGTGGCTGTATGGTATCACTCACTTGTTCTCTGCGCTCACTCGTTCGTGATATCAAACAGCCACTCGCGATAAAAACCATATCACATCCACAACCATTAAGTAACCTATTTATATACATATATGGAAGGCGGTGACATGCAAGAATAGGGTTTCGCAGATCACTGAGGGAAAAGCAGGTTTGCCGTTGTTAGTGTCAAAAGACACCCGAAAGCATGCAACTTAAAAACCCATCACCTAAGTTACCCATAGTGTCTCAAGAAAAATTAACCGGAAACTAAAATTAACGTAACAGCCCAAACCCCATTATCATTACCCATTTTTTCGTTGGCTTCCAACATAGCCCAGTCAATCTGGGGGTCAACATCACAATAATTGCAACAGAATTTTTTTCACGTCTGTGAGTTTAGGGATGGTGTCCTGCATAATTTACCAAAAGTCTACCAAAATCATCCCATGGGAAATGGGTCAACGGCGGACATCTTTAAATATGGCCGCCAAATTGACTATTACAATACTATGCTTCAGATTTACTTTTTTCTCTTGAAAAGATTCAGACTAGTGATCATAAAACTTGTTTCTATTTCCTTTCTACAACTCATTGTGATATTTTATGCAAGATTTGTTAGGGGAAAATGTTGAAATTTATAACTTTCAATGAAATTAAAGCTGAAAAAAGTGCAAAATTTAATAAAAATCCTCTCAAAGTGTTTCTAAAAATGTTCAAACCTATAGTAATTTGATATTCATTACTATCTGTATTCCTTTACCTGATAACTTAAGCTTGTTAAAATACTTTATGAACTCAGAAGGGGGGGGGGGGGGCGGTTGAGGTCCTTCGCCCACCTGTGGCCTCTGGTCACCTCGACAAATTTGTCTCCAGAGATGCCCGGGTTCTACTCCCCGATTTTCCTAGTAGCCAAGGAATCGGGTGGCTGGAGGCCGATTCTCAACCTCAAGGCTTTCAACAAATTTGTAGTGCCCCCATCCTTCCATATGGAGACACTGCAAACAGGTATGGATTGCCTAGGGGAGGCAGCTCAACAACGACAGAACACCTCAGAACATTTGAGGGACTTTAAGTCTGTCCGAAATGTGGGCGATCTCTATCGATAAATGAGACGCCTACTTTCACGTGGCCGTGGCGCCAGAGCATATCAGGTACCTACGCTTCGCTTACAACGGCAGAGCCTTTGAGTTCCTGGTGCTCCCCTTCGGTCTGTCGACGGCCTCTTTGCTGGCGAGAACTGTCCAACCGGCGAAGAACTGGCAGAGGTTTCTAGGACACCTGTCCAGCCTCCAGGAGTTGGTTCCTATGGCGATAGACCACATGCGGTTGATCCAGCTGATGCTCCACGACCAGTGGACAGCCCGTACGTATGCATCCACCCGAACGAGGCGACTCTCGCCGCGTAAGAGTGGTGGATGTCACAGGCCAATCTTTGAGTTGGCCGCCCCTTCCTGCATCCAGATCCGACTATGTCGATCATAACAGATGCCTCCAAGGAAGGGTGGGGAGGCCACCTAGGCGACTGGGTGGTCTCTGGGCACTGGTCTCCGAGCCTGGGCTAAGCCACACATCAATTGGCTCGAGCTCCAAGCGGTCTGGCTAACCCGGAAGCATTTCCTACCTCAGTTGCAGGGCACTGCTGTGGATGTCATTTCCGACAATTCCACCACGGTTGCCTATATCAACAAGGTGGGCGGGACCCAGTCCCCGTCTCTGTGCCGTCTGGCACTTGACATCTGGGCATGGTGCAGGCAACACAACATCTTTCTTGTGGCCAGCCACCTGTCCGGGGACAAGAACGTCCTTGCGGATGCCTTGTCCAGGGGGAGCCACTGTCACCCGACGGAGTGGACCCTCCACAACGCGGTGACCAGAGCGATCTTTCAACGCTGGCCAACCCCGCATGTGGACCTGTTCGCGTCAGAGAAGAACCACAAGCTGCCAGTCATCGAGTGGTGTGAGCGCGCTGACGCAGAACTGGGAATGCCTCTACGGATATGAGTATCCACCAACAGCACTCGTCCCGAGAGTGTTGTGGAAGTTGAGGCTTCAACCGACGGCCCAGATCCTACTGGTGGCCCCGTTCTGGCCCAGCCAGCTGTGGTTCCGCCAACTGACGTCGATGCTGACGGATCTGCTGCGGGCAATCTCCCAGAGAGACGATCTCCTGAAGAACGCAGTCACAGGGATGCGGTACCCCAAACCGGAGGCGATGAGGTTAACTGTATGGCCTCTGTCCGCAAATCCTCCATTGACTGCAGCTTTTCAGCAAACGTTGCTGACACGGCAGCCAGAGCCAGACGAGAGTCAACCTGCCGGGTTTATGGTTTCCGTCTTAGACACTACCAAAGGTGGTGCGTGGACAGAGGTGTGGACCCCGTTAAAGCGCCTTTAACGGAGGTCGCGGAATTTCTGGAAAACCTGCGGACAATCTGGCATAAAGGGAATCCCTTACCCCGTCCACTTTTGCAGGGTATAGGTCGGCTATTGCGGCTATACACCAGGGTTTTCCGGATGGGTCCACGGTGTCTTCGAACACCAACCTCTCTACCCTCTTGAAGGGTATCTTTGTCGTGGCGGCCAGGCCGAGAACTCTAAGGGAAAGGTGGGACCTTCCGACGGTACTTAAGTACCTGGCGGGCCCACCGTTTGAGCCCCTACATGCGGCCCCCTTGAAGTCAGTGGCCATCAAGACGGCCTTCCGTTTACAGCTAGCATCTAGGCGGGTGAGCTGGGTCCACTCTTGCAGGATAGACCCTAGCCACCTGAGATGGGAAAATGGTGGAGTTCGTCTCCTCCCTTCCCTCTTGCTGGATAAAAACCAGTCTTTGTCCTTCACTCCTAGCTCGGTGTTCTTGCTGAGCTTAAAGAAGCACTCACCAGATGATAAGGTACATTGTCCACTCAGAGCTCTGAAGTGGTATCTGAAGCTTACCAAACCCCTTCGGGGTGCGGAGAAGGCTCTCTTCGTTATCTCGAAAGAGCCATACAAGAAGGCTTCCAAGGGTACTGTTGCTGGTTGGGTGAAGGAGGCCATCTCTGGGGCTTACTCGCACTTGTCGCGCAGGCAGAGAGAGCCGATGGGCATTCGTGCTCACGACGCCAGAGGGGTCGCAACCACTTGGGCGGCCACCGTAGGTGTACCGTTTGAGGATATTATGGATGCTGCGGCCTGGAGTCGCCCTCAGACCTTCTCACACTTCTACCTGAAGGACCTCCCTGCTATGAGGGGATGGTTTAGTAGAGCGGTGATGGTGGCGGCTGGCACAGCGGCTAGAAAGTAATTCCAGATCCTTTCCACAGCTTATGCTAAACGGTGGTACTCTGCTTCCAATGGGAGCAGGTAAGGATTTACTAATAAAACAGGAAATTAGAAGTAATTTCTCTTTTATGATAAATACTTACCTGCGAGCATTGCCCTCCCCTAGGACCTGGAATTTTATTCCCTGAAGGGGGGCATTCGCCCTATATGTTAAAAGAAGATGATGTTAGGTGCACATGCGCCAACCGTCCTTGTCTGCAGCCCCTAGCGGGACACCTACGGACTAGCAGAAATTTAATTTTGAGGCTTCTTTAGTAAGCCTTTGTCTATGGACGTCTGGGGGCCTTTCCATTAGGACAAGATCTTCAAAACTGAGCCTCCCTTTTGGGTAACCAGAGCAAGCCCTGGAGAGATTTCCATTTTTAATTGGGGACGGGGGGGGGGGGGGGGGGGGGGGGGGGTGATGGAGGGGCAGCGCAGAGGGGTGTAGTGTACAGCTTACTCTCTGGTTTCCATGGTGAAACACTTTTCAGATAATGTGTCATAGGTGTAAACTCTAAAAGATAAAGATTCAGCCTCAGTACATAAGGTTTGGAGGTACACATATTTGATATGGTTGTGGCCAATTAAGAACTGAAATAGTATACCCGTTAAAAAACACCTATTATGAACAAATTATAAGGAAACTGGGACCCATAATGAACAGATAAGAAGCCTTAGGGATGCTGACAGTGGAAGAAAAAGTAAAGTTTCAAAAATAACCTATGTTTTTAATGCTATCATAAACAACTCGGAGTAAATTGGGCCAATTTTCATGTTTTTTCTACTTTTTCTGAATTAAAAGAGCCAAAATTAAAACTTTTTTGAAACAAATTTTGCATGGAATATTCAAACATATTGTCAAAAGTGAAATAAAGCTGGTTTTAGGTTTCTAAGACTGAATTTGTGTAAGGGAAAAATGAAAGTGTGAAGTACAGTAGTGAAGAGTGAATTGGCGGCCATCCCTTTCCCAAGGGATGATTTTGGTAGACTTTCCGTATATTATGCAGGAGACTATGCCTTAACTCACAGGAGTGAGAAAAATTCTGTTGCAATTATTTTGACGTTGAGCCCCGAAATCAGTTAGATTGACTGGACTAACAATGTCGCCTCGTTCTCTTTGAGGACAAAGGCAGTGTGTAAATAAGACTGACCTCTCCTACCAGCACCCTATAGTGGGAACACCACTTTCATTGTCGCACCGACTGTGCAGTATCGACCAGAGCAAGATTTCAAAAGCTTTGTTGAGACAGCAGAGTAGTGTCTTTATAATTGTTCAGGTCCAGGCTGCATGCATCCTTGGCCTTGTGAAGGGGTATCTACATTACCGACATTTAATTACTGCACCAGTCAACCGGACGTCTGCCAGTGCCTGGTTGTACAAACACCCATGTATATAAATAAGCCAAGTACATCAATGACCCACGTAGTATGCGATTTTCAAGCTACATTGACAGTGTTGATGTCATCCATGCATCTATGCCAAGGAAACTGGATGGTAATCGGGCTTGCAGTCGTGTATTAAAACCGGGCTGACCACACGTTTAGTGCAGAAATTAAATGTCTGCACTGTATATACTAAGACACGTGGGTACATGAGAAAGATCAGCCATGGTATTGAGTGAAATAGTAAGAAGTTTGACAGCTAGCAGAGGCTCCACCGTATGAGAATTGTTGCACAACGGTGGGATCGTGCGTCAAAGATGCAGACTTCATGCATTAATGGATACCTATTAATCTTTTTTGAGGGCATTGCGTTTTGCCTATTTGTTGAACATTCGTAAAAATGCATTATACAAGTAAAACCTTTTTTTTCAAAAGTATGTGGATGCATTAGATATACTCTAAATTCAGAAAAGATTGCGTTAGCTTAATTTTTGCGTATTTAAGCGTTTAGCCTCGAACGCAATATTAAAATTCGCAATGTTTAGTGCTCCCACTTTAAGTGTATAGCTGGCACTCCATGATGAGGCCAATTCGCAAAGTTAAAAACCGCAAAAATATATTTTATGTAAATTCGCAAAATTTACTCTACGTAATTGTTTGTGAATCTACAGTATTGCATGACTATTGGCGGCAATTACGGGGTACCTGCGATAATGTTTGTATCACGCTCTGTCTTTAGATTATTACAAGGTCTGGATTGTGTTATCATATCTAGTTACATAGGATAAAATCCCAATGGGCTAGGGACATCAATCGATACTAGCACCTACACAAGAAAACAGACATATAGACTAAACTGACGTTAGCATTTTATTGAAGTTCATATGATAAACAGTCTTGCCATTGATCTCCTTTGAATTACCCCAGGCAGTTGTTTGAGCAAGACTAAACATAGTTATCTTGCATCAGATTTCATTCCTTTTGATACCACCATCAAGGCGGCCTAGTCTATATTGTCAACCATTGCCTGATGCCACATGCATTCACACATTTATTACCTTGTCTTAACCCTATATTGTCAGGAGTGTGTCAGCAGTATAAAAGGCAAGTCTAGTACTTTCCCGTAAGACATTGACCATTATATATCCAGGAATGGGAGGAGGGGGGAGGGGGGTGGGGGCGTGCATAGAATTTTAAAAAAAGTGCCCTGAAATTATTTTTAAAAAATAATTGAGCATTGTCAAGCATTGCCTTACTGCACATGAATACAGACATTTATTACCTCGTTTCAACCCTATATTGTTTGGAGTGTGTCACCAGTGTAAAAGGCAAGTCTAGTACTTTACAGTATAATATATTCCACACCAGGGAATAGGGTATGCATTTCTTTCGCCTAGCTGGGTCCCTCATAAATTTTCACATACTGCATTTCTAGCCTACAATCACATCTGTGACGTCCACACACTTTCATCTGTGAAATATAGAAAAGGCAGTATTAGGGAAAATAGTCGAAAAATGCCCTTTCCACCTATAATCTTCAAAAGCGCTTTATAAAGAATAGCCTGTGGACATATGTTTATGGTTCAAATAGTCAAATATACTCCTTTCAAAATAGCAATGTTTTCGGCTGTATCTTGAAGTTTTGCAGCCTTGATGTTGTCGGGATCTCATTCGGAAGGCGTAGTGCATAGGCAAAGAAGTCTCTCGTACCAAACTTTGACAGATTAGTTTGTGGTATCTGTATTGCGTCTTTAGTGTTCAGCTTATCTTATTTCGTCCCTTTTATTATTTGGAGGAAGGTTTACATATTCTTTCTCAATTTTGACTTTGTTCAAACGTTATGATAATATTAGATTTTAAAATTGCGCCTTTTCTCATTTTCAACAAAAAATTGAAAAGAAAAGGTTATAAAGTTTGAACGGAGTAAAAATTAGAAAAACCGTGACACACTTCTAAGTATTGATCTGATCCTCCACATTTGTGAAATGCAAGAAAAGCTCTGAATGAAAAGACTACGCATGTTTTTCAGTTTTTTAACCCAAAACTCTTACACCCTGCTGTACAGATAGTTTTATGATACTTAATGTATTTGTCATCAGAAGAGTAATACATTAACCACAAGAACAACTTTCATACCAACAACGTTGGCCTTTATCATTCCCATAGGTATTTGTAACCTACAATCGTGTATGTAAGCTACAATAGTGTGCATTTTTGACATTTTAACACATAACACTATAAGTGCACAGGTATTTTTGTCTGCACTTTGACATTTGGTAGAATACCGAAAAAGTCCCAGAATCAGTTATGAGACTGCCAAAGGTAAGCTTGCTCGCGTGTATGAGTCCCATTGGTCTATTATGTTTCATTCAATGTCATTACTAATGCTCGAAATGGTACAAAAGGGACTTTTATCTTGACGGCAACGAATCCTGGTTTTCATATGAGTGTATTGATTGAATTATTAATAAGTCATTAGTAAGCTCGTAGTTGTTGCCTCTGGGTGGTGCTACATGTTTAGCGGCAGGAAATAAGCTCTTTGATTAGAAGACCCTCTCCCTGTAGCAGGTTCATCAAGGCGGAGGCATCAGTCACAAACGAGAAACATCTTAGAAATGTGACAACACACTTTAATCAAGTTTAAATAAATAATGTATCAAACAGTTGCACCATTCTATTAAATAGGCTAGCTAGCTGTCACACCTCGTCATCACCTAGTGCTATTTCTAGGACAATATCCCCCGAACAATATCCCCCTGGACAAAATCCCCCCGTACAAAATCCCCCCATTCCAATATCCCCCCGTACGATATCCCCCCTCTAGTATATATATATATATATATATATATATATATATATATATATATATATATATATATATATATATATATATATATATATATATATATATGACAGAACGGGGTAAGATGACTTCGGGCGGATATTTCGACGGCGAGTATAATCTCGACCTGGGTTGGTTCGAGAACGAATTTGTATACACATACAACCCAGCACCTATGGTCTGGAAACGCTTCATAGACGACATATTCGTCATATGGACACATGGACTAGAAAGGCTTAACGCCTTTGTCCACTACTTAAACAATTGCCTCCCCAGCATTAAACTCGAAGCGGAACAATCCTGTTCGGAGATACATTTCCTGGACGTGACTGTCTCCATTGACGAACAGCACAACTTACAAACAGACTTATATACCAAACCCACAGATAGTCACAACTATCTGAACTATAAAAGTGCCCATCCTCGCCACTGCAGGGATGGGATACCATACAGTCAATTTCTCAGGTTAAAAAGGATCTGCAGTAATACAGACACATTTACTCATCAATGTAGAGAAATGTCAAAAAACTTCATCAAGGCAGACTATCCACCCAACGTTATCAGGGAATCCTTCAAAAAGGTATTCCTTTTAGATAGAATAACCCTCCTCAACAACCTACCAACTGAGGAAGAGGATAAGGAAGCGACTAATGACAAAACCTTCCTTATCACAACGTTTCATCCCAACTTCAGGGAATGCAACAACATAGTACAGAGAAACTGGGATTTACTAGACAAATCCAGTTCCACCAGACCCCTTTTGAAACTAAACCTCATTAAGGGGAACAGAAGGGCCAAAAACCTGAGAAACATTTTGGTGAGAGCCAAACTGCCTACACGCTCAGGCAACAATGAGCATCCAACAAAAGATGCCAACAAAGCCAATAACGTTTGCAATAAACCCCATTGCCAATATTGCCGTATGATTAATACTACTGGCAAGATCACAAGTGTAGTCACACATCAGGACTATAACACTAGATCGCATGTCTCATGCCGCTCAAACAATATAGTATATTGCCTATGCTGTACTAAATGCGGTAAATACTATGTGGGACAGACAAAACGACCACTAGTGGAGAGACTTAGAGAACATGTTAGCAATATCAATCATAACACAGATATCCATATTGTGGGCAGACATTATAACGCATCTGACCACAATGGTGTCGAATCGCTAGAAGTACAGGTACTCAACTTCTGCAAAGGGCATCCTGACTCTAAAACAAGCCTAAAAATGCGCCTAGAGTTGGAATCAAAGTGGATTAAGAGACTACGAAGTGATGTACCCACGGGACTTAACCTCATGAACAGCTCTGAACGGAAAAGGGACATCTATTAAACCCCCATTCAACACTTGATCTCCTCACGAGGGACATTGTTAGACTACCATTTATTCAATAAATAAATAACCATACACGGATCAGCGATATATTTATTAAGTCATCCTGTTCCCACTGTCACATGCTGAACACCACAGTTCACATCATTACGAACTTCATTCTTTTTGTGTAGTTCACTTAATTTAGAAATGTCCATTCATATTCGCATCCAACCCAGATCTCCTGGCCACAACCGGTCTTACCCCGTTATACCATATATATATATATATATATATATATATATATATATATATATATATATATATATATGTGTGTGTGTGTGTGTGTGTGTGTGTGTGTGTGTGTGTGTGTGTGTGATGGTGTGTGTTTTAAGTATATTCTGATATTGATAGTGATATTAATCAACATTTATTTTCATGGGAAGACGTTATGTATCTAGCGGAATACGATGAGAAGTTCCCTTTCAGATGAGAGAGTGGAAAAATCAAATTAACTTTAAGCCATATTGTCGATAGACGCTGCATATGCAATATTGTCATTTCTTAAAGGAATGTATTTAGACCTAAGTTATCTAAGTCAAAGAGAATGGTATGAATTGATCAAGGGCAAGGAAGTTTTTAATAACCATACATATGTCAACCGGTGTATTGGCTTGTGATAAATCACATTTATGTATCAAAGAAATGCTGATTTTTTGCTGTATTGATTAATTCTTGGCTGCTGTTGCCATGGCAACCAATGAAACTACTAAAACTACACATGAATGAACTCCCACGGTTGAGAGCTTTAATTTTATACCACACTTGTCATGACCTGACCCTGATCTGAAAGAATGACACATTATGCAAATCAACATACAAAAAACGTACTCTGATTTTGTCTTGCTTATCCTGGTTGCCCTGGCAAAATACTTGCGCATCCTGCACTACGGCATAATTCTGTAGTCAAACCCTAGCTGAGAGCTTCCAGGTACAACATGTGAGAGATACTTGTGGCAATAATCTGAAACTTAATCGTGCTATCATCATTGTGTAAAGTTCTTTAGTTGATTCTTTATTTGATTTTCCTATTATAAAAGTACGGTCTCAGATGGGTTTTACCTCTTATGGGCCATATCAAGCTATTCAAATTGTTGCAAACAGGATTTTCAGAAAATTGGATTCAATATTTTTCCTCAAATGAAGGGTCACTTCCTAATTTGGCCGTTTTATCTTATAGGTATAATATTCTAAAATCCGATTATGAAAAAAGTTTGATCCAGAATTTTGTAAGATAGGAGATTTTAATGATATTATTGCTGTAAGTGACGGGAAAGCTTGCGACGAAGATTTAAGATATCTTAACAAAAACAGAAAACCTTCTTCAAATACTGATGAAATTTATTATGTGGTTAATAGAGCTAAGATCCTCGTCTCTATTTATGAATATATTTCAAAAGTTGATCCCCTAATTAAATTTTGTAGAAATTTATTGAGTGTTGTGGACAGAAATTGCATACTATTGCGGCGGAAAACATGTATTGCAAGGGGAGAAGGGGAAGGATTAAGTACAAAATACATTTCTAAGAGACAAATGTTTTGTTACATCACTCAAAGATTGAAGATATTCAAATATGGAAGACTCATATAAGATTGTTTTAGTCACCAGTTTAAATGATAAATTACAGGGAAAATGATCTCCGAAACTAAATTTCCTGGTATTAATCTCAAAGGCCGAACTCTCCACTCCAGGTTAAACATTTTCTTTTTTGGCTCTAAAATGAATGTGGCTTATACATTGAAAACACCCAAAACAAAAATTCTACATTCTCTCTATCATTAAAGGTAACTAAGTACAACTTTAAGCAAGTATAGAGTGGGTTCTTAAAGGCCAGATTGAGGTATGATGCTAGTTTGCCTATAAATTGCAAAAGGGCTATAAAATTATGTCTAAGTACTCAAACCTTAAGTAGAATTTTACACATATTAGTGATTGTATTACAGGTTTAAACATACCATTGATTTTGTATGATATTTCTGTTTGGCTAGGAATATCAGTTCAGTTCACATCCAGTACTAGCTAAATCACTCCCACATAAATTCTTCATTTGTCAAATAGATATGTTTGAGCAGAACCAGAAAATATCCAACAGTTAAAAATATCACATATGCATGACTAAAAAGAAAAAATATCACATATCTATTTTGAAGTATTTAAAAAATTGGACATTATTGTTAACTATACTAGTAAATGTTTATAATTCAACTGGTTTTATATCAATTGGTAAAGGATATATGTCTACACTATGAGCACTGTCTAGACACCTTATTCCTGTCTGCAAATGCAATCAGTCTCCACTCACCCCTACGTCCCTTATCCCGGAGCCACCTACTCAGTCGATCAGGGTAAATGTAATTTCCCCCAACCCTATCATCTATCCCCTGACTGAATTATCAGGGGTGTTAATGAGTAGAGTGGTGGGAGAAGAACATATTCCACATTGTCTGGGGTATACCAATAACCTTAATTTGTACAGGAAGTTATCAAAACTGACCAGGTGAGGAGTGAAATCATCTACCTCCGAGAATACAGAAACCAAAGTGATGTTTTTCAAAACTTTTTCTGCTTAATGATCTATTTAAGGAAGCTTCAATAATGAATTAATCATTATGCTGAGTAAGCTTGTAAGAAACAGAGTTGTACTCAAATATTGTTCATACGGTCTGTATATTCTACCTTTAAACAACATGGTTCTCGGGCAAAGTGGTGCCCTGAACCCTTTATTGAGATGCTCACTGAGAACTGGGAAATCCATAGCTGTCGTTGAGCCCCTCATAATGGCCTTCCAGCCATGCAATACAGCCATTTAATTCATACACCTGTCGACCGGACGTCTGCCAGTGCCTGGTTGCACGAACACCCATGGATAACATGTCAAAAGATAAGCCATGCACGTCAATGACCCACGTAGCTTTCGTCCGCAACACTTTCCCATCTGCAACAAGAAAAATGGGGTTCCTACAGTAAAAAGTCCATTTAATGGAATGTGGAAGGGTGCAGGTCATGATTTTTCTCATTTTGTACAATTTAGGATGTTTATTTTCAGAACATCTTCACTTCATATCAATGAAACTTATGAGATATAACCCACATGTCTAATTTGCATCTTACCCATTGCATAAATTCATTCAAAAATTACAGCATCAAGAGTAGTAATCCCAATAACCAAAGAAAAACTACATAAAGGAAAAAGGCAACCATATTATTATATGTTCCACAGAACCGTGAAGAACATGGATGGTCTAATGCATAATGGCTCTCATGGCAAACATGTCATTACGTAGACAGACTAGCTTTTAGTAAGAGAATAACTTTTACCCTAGTTCCTCACATTGTGCAACGTTTCATAAAGCCCTGCAAATTAATTTTTTAGTCCTTATAAAGGGGGTAATAGGTACGATAGTGTTCGTCAATAACTGCCTAGTGCCAGAAAAATGAGTAGCTCTGTTAATGAGCATACTGCATCGCTCAATACCTGTCTACTATTAGCACAATCCATATCATAGTGCACTCATCCATACTCTGGCAGTGAATTAGCAAACGTGCCTAGAAGTGTATGTTTAGACTCGGTTGCTTCAGATTGAAATGATTCTTATAATGGTTTGGCATGGGGCTTGTGAGAAAGTTACAAGAGACGAAGGCCTAGTTTTCTATGGCTTCCCTGATTATCTTTACCATCAGCAAGTTTGTTGTGTATAATGGGCATAAAAAGTAATGACCTAAATCAAAATTTCGATTTTAATCCCTACTACTATGTAATCATGCTGTCTCTGCTGGTTATGCGCTGTCTTCTATGTGTATTTATAGCATATCTTTGAGATCGATCAATCTCTTTATTTCCATATTTAGGCATGAACCATTTGATATCCTGAGGTGGGGGCAGGGGTGTATGTACATTACAAGGGCAATTCTTTTTCTCCAATATTAAAGAGACAGATTATTAATCAGAACTGATGGAATAATATTAGATATCAAGCTTTTGATGATAGTATTCTAATATTGTACTACCTTTTACATACATTCTCCAGAAGTGCATATTCTTTAGCTGTGATAACTAATAGTATATCATTTTGTCTTTTTCCAAGCATTCTAGTCATATGTGTAGTGTGAGAATTATCTTTATAATTGCAATACTCATGTCGGTATGGATGTCGTTTTTCAACAAATATGTATTGATTTTAGTTTGTCTTTGTATGTAGCTTAGCAGAGGGATTTTAGGAGTGATCTATTTTTCATTATCAATATTGATTTGTAATTGGTGTGATCCTTTTTATATATAGTTGTGATATTTATATAGCATGAGTCATCTAGTCATAGAAATTCGTTTTTTGATTTGTGACATTGGTCTGTGACCAATATTACAGAAGTGCTTGAAATTGTTATGCCGTTGTACATATATATTTTAAGCAAGGTCAGCTGGGAAAAATCAAGAAAATCCTGGTTAAAAGAGACTGCCTCTAGCAGGGTTTTAACCAGTGGGGGTCTTTTTCTCCTAAGCTGAGAATTATTAGGTATTCTGGTATGCGAGTGCGAAGCTCTTAGCATCAGGGGTTCTGGGGTCCGCTCAAGGCATTACATGATTAACGCATACCAATACTGAGCCCTGTTTCGCTAGTTCAGCAATATCTCAATAATGGTGTTATGTCTGCTGAAAATGTATTGCGTGTATAGCCAGATTTTGGAAACTGGGTGCCTAAAATTGGCAATTGTAAAATTTTGGGGGACGTCCAAAATTTTGAGGGGGACCACACTATACTCATATTTCAGCCATCAACATGCATAAATTTATCAAAATAAGGCATGATATCCTTGCACAATGTCATGGGTATTATATGGAGATGAAAAAATTCAATTACTAGTATATGCTTGAGATTGACATTTTACGAAATTCTTCACAAATTTTTTTGGGTGTCCCGAGGGGTGTTTTTTTAAGCGTTTGGGTGTCCAAAAAGACACCCAGGCGCCCTGCTGGCTAAGACTATGCGTGTTTGTATGTTATATGTCACATACGCATCTTTATCAGAGATGAGGTTTATTGTAGAATTAGCTTACTCTTACTCTATGGACGATATATTCAAAGCAATAATATTCAACTGCTATGGAAGTTCTATCCTCATTTATTTCCATAGGCAGATATAATATGAGCTGATGATGGACGGTATATAGTACTAAATTATAAAACATACTATATGTGTACGTATGTATGAATGATTATTGACTGTAATATTTTACAGTTTAAAAATCATACAGGTACTAGTATTTGGTAATAACATTAAACATTTGCTAGGTATCTAAACAAAATGTGAACAATATTAGATAAGATAAACATAGTTTGTACAATTTGATAACTGTCAAGTGTTCTGTGGTACTATGATAGAAGGGCAGCTGTAGGCCAAGCTTTCTAACGCATCGCATGTCAGTTGCTCGCGGTCTATGCAGAAAACCAGAGGTTCATATTCTGCTAATGTAAGACAATTGTCAATAGTTTGGCAGGGGTGTCAATATTTTGGAGTCCTGGATCACGGACAATTCCTCCTGGGTCATAGTATTTTTCGGTATTTTTCAAGGTCAGTCTCAGGACTGACCCTGCCAAAAAACATAGTTGGTATACAATATAAAACCTATATTGAATGGACCATTGCCACTTGCCTTGTAGTGGACGTACTGCAAACATATTTTCCTTATAAAAGGCGAGGATAAAAAGGAATGACATTACCATTGTCATAATGTTATGTACAAAAGAAAATGCTCTTTGATACTCTTATATTGTTTCTGAGATGTATTACATGCTATGGTTTGTATTATTCTGAATGACTATGGAGAATAACAATCCTGTTGCACACGTGTGCAATTTGAAAATTAAAAGAAAAATATTATTTTTCGGTGGGTGCTGATTGATAATCATTTTCAATTATTTCAACAAGCTGATCCTACCATATCAGCCTTCATAGCAAAAATAAAGACCTACATGTATATTAATCAATGAGTGCTATCAATAATTGCAGTTTGTGCCTTTTCTAAAAAACAATTTATATTTAAAAATACAGATGCAGCATCTGATAGACTGATATGGTTATGCTTCCCAAATATTTCCTGAGTTAAAGATTATTAAAAGGTTTGTCTTGTTTCACGTCTTGAGTACTCTATCGCACGTTGGTGCGATACCAGTAGTTTGACACCCCTGTTAATTGAGGTTAGTGTGTGTGTTCCGGCTATATCGCATCTACAGTTCAGTCGTGGTTCGTTTGACAACTCTTCTTGTAGCCTTTACCAATCAATGCTTGGGTGCGAGGGGGGCTGATTGCTCGAAGCGACATATACATTTCCCGGCGCCATGGTAACTTGGCTCTTAATGGCCTATGTTTATGTGTTAGACCCCGATGTTTACAGCAACAAGTGGCGTGTATTGCTGATTGATCGCCGTGGGTACCTCGCCTAGCAGTACAGCTGCCAACGGGAAGAGCAGTATTACTGGAATAGAATACACATTCTATTTGTCCAGGTAGAATTATGACAGCTCACTCAGGTTCATAGTTAAATACCCACAAAATGAAATAACTCATCTTAACCCTTGCAATGCTGAGGCTACTTTCGTCCAAAGGGCAAGGACGCAAAAACCCATCTCAATCTTGTCATGTTGGTAGTCATTAGATAGCTCTCGCTGAATACTCCCAGAAGAGTACCCATGTGCCAGGGTTTCCCATCATTGTGTATTGGCCAAATTAGCTACAAGCAGACAGAGGTTCTTAAACACAAATAATAAAGATGTATACACTGTATGTGTAGCGATCCATGGCTCCCAGACATATTCTGGGCCTTGGGGTGATGGCGTGAATAGCCATATCTGGAGTTGGCTGTGGGGTGTTGGCTGCCTCCTTTAGGGCCTATCTGACCCTCTAGTTTTGGGAGCCATTATTTATCAGTAAAGGATAGCAAAAACTGAAAACAATCTGAAAAATCAAAAACCAAAAAGTAATAGTGGCCTGCCAAAAAGAAACACATGGCAAAAATGATAGAAATGACTTGCCACAGAGAAATAAACACAGAAGTAAGAAAACATGGTAACCAGAAGGAATGTTTAAGACCGTAGGTACCTCAGAAAATTGGCCCATTTCTGCTATGCTGAAGAAGCAATGAGGCAACCTGAATATAAAATTGGAACATCTGGGATGATGAAGAAGCACAGAGGCACCCTAGATATATGATCGGCACATATCTGCGATGCTCAAGAAGCAGTGAGGCACCCTGAATATAAAATTGGCACCTATCTGCAATGCTGAAGAAGCACTGAGGCACCCTGAATACAAACCTGGCACCCAACTGCAATGCTAAAGAAGCACCGAGGCGCCCTGAACGAAAATTAAAGTGTATATGCACAAACTAGTATATTATTGATTTAAGTGTAGCAGATCAAGCAGAACCTATTAAACAAATAATATATCCTGGCGAAGCACTGTCAAGACCATGGGTGTAGCACAAATCAGACATGATAGTCATGTACTGCAGGGATGAAGAAATAAATGTGTTATACATTGGCACCTATCTGCGATACAGAAGCACTGAGGCACCCTGAAAAAAAACTTTATGAGCATACTTGTATAGTGATTAAGTTTATGTAGCAGATCAAGCGAAGCTGCAAAACAAATTATAGGAGACACCCTGAATATAAAATCGGCACCTATCTGCGATGCTGAAGAAGCAACGAGGCACCCTGAATATAAAATTGGCACCTATCTGCAATGCTGAAGAAGCACCGAGGCACCCTGAATACAAAATTGGCACCTATCTGCAATGCTGAAGAAGCATTGAGGCACCCTGAAAAGAAAATTTGCACCTATCTGCAATGCTGAAAAAAACACTGAGGCACACTGAATATAAAATTGGCACGTATTTGCAATGCTGAAGAAGCACTGAGGCACACTGAATATAAAATTGGCACCTATCTGCAATGCTGAAGAAGCACTGAGGCACCCTGAATATGAAATGAAATGTCTATGCACATATATCATTGTATGTAAATGTTGCAGGTCAAGTAGCACCTATCAGACAAATAATATACCCAGGCGATGCACTGTCAAGACCATGGGTGTAGTGCAAATCAGACATCATAATCCAGTAGTGCAAGGATAAAGAAATAAATATAGTGCAAATCAGGCATTTGATAATCCCATAGTGCAGGGATAAATAAATAAATACATTATATGATGGCACCTATCTGCAATGCTGAAGAAGCACTGAGGCACCCTAAATATAAATTGGCACCTTTCTCAGATGCTAAAGAAGCACCGAGGCACCCTGAATAAAAATTAAAATGTCTATGCACATACTTGTATATTCGTGAATTTAAGTGGAGTAGATCAAGTAGCACCTATCAGACAAATAATATACCCAGGCGACGCACTGTCAAGACCATGGGTGTAGTGCAAATCAGACATGTCATAATCCTGTACTGCAAGGATAAAGAAATATTTATAGTGCAAATCAGACATTTGATGATCCCATAGTGCAGGGATAACTAAATAAATAAATAATATGGTGGAACATATCAAGGCACCTTGAATAAGATGTTTATGCACATAAATGTATAGTATTTTTGATTTTTAGAAGCAATGGTAATATTGAAACTATCATATATATGCTTTAACAGGTTTTACAAATACAAACAGTAATGATATAACAGAATAGAATAAGGACACAACTGTCCAACAGAAATTAAAAGAGTTAAAAAGCACGCAGTATAAATGTTCATATTTTAAAATACAATAAGAAGTGTTCATATAGTCCAAGTTATGTCTGTATCATTGCGTTGATTTGTTCTCCTTTTTCCAAGAAAACAATTCTGGGCAAATAATCCAAGGGTGACACTCCAGACGTTTTATGTAGATGTCCCGAGTGAAACTGACTCGCAAATGTTTTTCCAGCCAAGATCCTTGTAAATCACTGTCACTGTGATGTCAAAGATCAGCATGTCCAAACAAAGTTCCAGGCACTTGATGATAGCTACAGTGCATGGCCGAAATGCAGAGGGAAAGTTCCTTTGTCCTCTGCTTAGGACAGGGAGCGCAGTCATGCAAAATACAAATGTCTGTGAGAAATAACTCACCTAAAACACTGTCTCACTCTGTTAAATAAGTTCCAATAGAATATCCAAATATGTACAGTTCACAATCCTATGAAGTGAATCCTTGAAATAGATGCTATGAAAATGTAGCTATTGATGATAAAACAGTACAATTGGTGTGAGCCTGTAATATGTGTGTCACTCCTTCAGGCGTCGGCACTCAACCTCCCCCTGGTGGTGAATTTTTGGAACAGCCACACCAGTGACAATAAATCAATCTTTCTGTTCCTCATGCAAAACCCGGTTGGGTTCTTTTTGATCCCAACCGGTGCATATATATATATATATATATATATATTTATATATATATATATATATATATATATATATATATATATATATATATATACATATATATATATATATATATACATATATATATATATATATATATATATATATATATATATATATATATATATATATATATATATATGTATGTATATGTATATATATATATATATATATATATATATATATATATATATATATATATTTATATAGATAGATAGATAGATAGATGTAGCTTTTCAAATTGTAATGGTTGTTTATTTTGTCTCATATGCATCATTATCATTCGTGGCATATCGATAATTATCGTTGGATTCATGGTAGGTTACCAGAGCTGTTAAATGTCTTTCAGGTTTACTCGCAACATCAAGTGATGTATTCAGCCTACGTGACCTGGACACACATGTAGAGGTGTTGAAATCACAGCAACCTCGTCTCTCAACAGTCAATATTACCTTGACACGCTTGGATGTAGATAATTCAGACGTTTTTCTCACCTCCAAGAAAGGTGAGTATGTATGTATGTATGTATGTATGTATGTATGTATATACCGGTATGTATGTATGTATGTATTTATGTATGCATGTATGTATGTATGTATGTATGTATGTATGTATGTACGTATGTATGTATGCATGCATGCATGCATGTATGTATGTATGTTTGTTTGTATGTATGTATATGTATATATATGTATGTATGTATGAACCGCAAATTGAAATTGCCTTAGTAGGTGTTGGTTTTGTGATTTCATCTAACAAAACCAATACAAAAACTTATCGGGATATCCTTCAATATTATGATATAACGTCATGTGAAAGGAGCTTCACGGGGAAAAAGTTGTAATTGAACAAAGAATTTGTCCTTTGATACTGGCGAAGGGACCTGGACATTTCGCTGTTATGTGTAATTCTTTGAGCGTTCAGAGCGAACGCCTTCAACCGAAAATAGTGTAGGTTTTAGTATTACTTCTCAAAACTAAACCACTTATTTGTAGTCTAAAAATCACTTACTATCATATATGTGTTCTTTTTGGTAAAATACTTTTTTTCTGAAAACCTAACATAATTCGCATGAAGCTACTTTCAAACAATGAATGCTAGTGGATAATCTCTAACATATTACGTCATTAATTCAAATTGATCTTTAGGTGCAACGGTTATTACTCAAAGGTATATTTGTCGTGCATTTCGAACGCAAATATAGAAGGTGAAATATGTCGTATTCATGAATTAATGACGTAATATGTTAGAGATTCTCAACTACCATTCATTGTATGAAACTAATTTCATGCGAATTATGTAAGGTTTTCAGAAAAAATGTCCAGGTCCCTTCGCCAATATCAAAGAACAAATTGTTCAATTACAACTTTTCGAACGCAAATAAAGAAGGTGAAATATGTCGTATTCCCTCTACTGCCTGGCGGTGTGTTTTCTAAGTCAGTAAGACATGCTTGGTCTATAACACGATCAATGAAAGTTCGCACTGTACTGTGCACTTAGGTACATTGAGTGCTCAGATAGAATTCCCTGATAACAAAACAATGCCAATTATAGTAATTGTGGTGTGTAACGGTACACTCCTCTAATCCATTAATGCTTAGTTCCTCTCAAAATTTTCGTCTGGATCTTTAGTACTTTTGACAATAACTGTGGAATTGAAAATCAGTCCACAAAATATTTCAAGGAGAGTTCTTGGTGTTGTTCTAAATAACATTCGTTAACCCATTAATGCTTAGTTCCTCTCAAATTTTTCGTCCGTATCTTAAGTACTTTTGACAATAACTGTGAAGTTGAAGATCATTTCACAAACTATTTCAAGATGAGTGCTTGGTATTGTTCTAAACAAAAGTTCTCCTTCAAATATCATCTAAAGTGTGATCTTACTTGAAAGATTTCATCAAATTCTTCAGGCTGTTTTTTGCTGCTGTGAGCATTAATTGGTTCGGTATTAACGTTGCCGTATGCATGGCGGATAGAAGAGTATGCGTGTCTATCTGACTTTGTTCATTGGGTTTATGGCGGCGAGCAACACACCGAATGACAGGCAGAATATAAAGGTGGGATCAATAGGGCAAACCAGGACGGGGCGAGCAGGAGGAGGAGGTGGATGAGCACTTCAAACACTGTGTATCGACATATATAATACGTATGCAATACAAACCCCGTCTCAAGGCATCCCCTGGAGCATAAAAGGACATCCAGTCATTATATCTATTTTGCTCCTCTTTCGATTGGTATACACCAATGACAATCTGGTGATACTGTTGATACATTGATAAAGGGAGGGGGTGTCCCCACAGTCACTTTGACTTCGGTATTGTGCACTGAATGGTCGGTATCCCACAGTCATTATATCTATTTTGCTTCTTTTTCGATTAGCATATACCAATGATAATCTGGTGATACTGTTGATACATTGATAAAGGGAGGGGTGCCCCAATAGCCAATCTGTCTTCGGTATTGCGCACTGAATTGTCGGTATCCGGCAGTCACTATATATATATTGCTTCGCTTTCGATTGGTTCATAGCAGTGACAATCTGTTGATACATTGATAAAGGGTGGGGTTGCCCCACTAGCCAATTGCTCTATAGTATTGCGGCATTGCGCAGTGAATGGTCGGTGTCCCTCAACACTGCCTAAGCTAGGTTCGGGTGTGGAAGAGTGGCTTAGAGATGGCCTGTCGGCGTTGCTTACTGGTTGTCCTGTCTCCTGATCCTTTATCCCTCGTAATTGTGTCGAGTATGTACAAAAGGAAGCTGAATCAAGGATCTCTGTGAGAATCCTGATCCGTATGTCTGCTACCACAATGCAACGGATTATGAATATGACACTACCATTTTGTCAATGAGTGTTCTCCTGCAATCACGCTGTGTTCCGTTTGTATTTTTGTCACTTGTTCTTATTTAATGTATGATTTGTATTTTATGGCATTCGCTATTAAGTCAATGAAGAACATACATACATTGGTACTTAAGAGATGAGTGGAATATAGGCGGTATATAGTTTAACGTTCATAGAAAATAAACAGGTTAACAATCCTGACAACCCCCCCCCCCCCCCTTGAAACAGCAAGTAGCCAGAGCCCTTTTTATTCCATTTAGATAAAAAAAAACTGTTGAAATTAAAGAGAAACCTCATTAGAATGAATCCAATGGTATTAGCAGTAAATTGTTTTATTTGTTTTATTTCCTAGATCAAAATGTTAAATTGTAAATAAAATGTGAAATCAAACCTCTCATTTTAAATTTCCATGAATGGGATACCTTCATTCGAGTTGCCGCATTGTAAATAGAATGTTGGCAGGGTGGATTTCCTTCGCACTTGTAGGCAAAAGGCAACAATGGAGTGTGTTGCTATCCTTTTACTGTATAAGGGACAGTTAGTTTCCTAACTACATAACGTGATATTATATCCTTACAGTTCGAGGACTTTCCTGTACAACCCTATCTTACATCGCATCCCCGAGTGTACTGCTGACCAGTATTGGAGTCTCAACGGAAGCTCCCTATCTGCTGCTCAAACATGACGTCACACGAGAATCGTTTTCATCCAATCCCAACATCATCCATTTTGCCGTTTGGCCCAAAGATATATTTTCTGCTTTGTTGCAGAAATTTTCCTGGAAGGAAATAATTGTGATATTCGATTCCTCGAAATGTAAGTCAGTATTCAAAATCAAACAAAGTACACTTTACATATACTGAAGTTTACGGAACCGTATCTGTTTAAGGGGGAGAGTGGCATTAAGGAAACGGAACCATGCCAAGTTTATCTTATGCGCGTAGCTTGTCGTTGAAACCCTTGTTTTTAGGAAGAATAGTTAAGCTTTTATTACAGAATAATCACAATTTTTAAGTGGAACCACACCCACTACGTTCGTAAAACAAATTCATTATATTTTCGATGCGAAAGCATTGAGGTTTTGATATAAAAAAATGCTTTTATGACTCAGATAATACCGGTTTTAGTACGAACCGATTACGATTTCAACACATGGCTGTTATGCTGTCGTAAAATAAATCCATTATATATTTGATGCGAAAGCATTGTGGTTTTGATATCGTGACATAATGATTTTTTTTATCCAGACAACAATGGCTTTAGTACGAGCCGTTTGCGGTTTCGATACATTACCAATATGCTTGTATCAAAAAGGAACTTTTGGTTTGGATACAGAACTCTTACGATTTCAATACAGAAGCATGATGGTTTTCATATGGAACCGAAACTGTTCCAGTTTTGTTGCGAAATCGTTATGATTTAATACGGTAGCATAAGAGTTTTGATACAAAATCATTAGGGTTTAGTGGAGATGTTTTGTTGCCACGTCATGCGGGCATCCTCCAAGGTACAGCTATGTTCTGGTTTTGCAAGATAGCTCTGATATTAGTCAACGCGAATCATTTCGTTGCCCTTACAGAACTCTGTCGGTCACGTACCAGTTCGTTATAGATAAAGCTACTGATTAATGAATTCATTTTCTATGCGTAGCACAAACTGAAATAAAAAGAATGTCTTATCAAAAATGTGTTCTTACAGTTTGACTCTAAATATCAGTTCACGTTATCAAACTGATTAAGTGTGTGTATTGTTATGCAGATATTGAAGGAGTGTTATATTTCGATATCGTTTTTATCATCTTGCAGATGATATCTTACCAGATCTTTCATTGGCTGCTTTTGAGCAGAAAATCAGGGTTACTGAGTTCAGCATCTCAGATCTAGCCACGGAGCAGAATGTATCCCAACTAATGAGGAGTGCTTATAACATGTATACTAAAGGCACAAGGAACTTTGTCATACTGTGCAATGATACGCATATCGATTGGATACTCCGAAAGGTAAGTGGGTAGAGACAAGGTAAATTAGTATAGCGGTCTGAAAGCGTAAAAGGCTTGAGGATGCTTTGAAGTGAAAAAAGTCTCTATAATTTAAGATATTGAGTTCACCTCTCTTGGTAAAGGTTGAATGATCATTTGAAGTGAAAAAAAGTCGCTAAAATAAAATAAATTGAATTTACTTTTCTAGGAGCGTGAGTATTTAATGTATATTATTCTGAAAAATCAAATCAGCTATATGAGACGATAATTTATGTCAAACTAAAGCTTTCTCATCGTATATTTATTAGGATATATTATATTATTTTGATGCTGATTTCTTTGTTTGTGTGCACCTGCGTCACATATCCTATTTCATAGTTTTACGCTATATAATTATCACTTTTGTTATTATCATTATCATTATAGTTTTGGTTGTTGTTGTTATTATCATTGTCATTGTTATTATTGCATATTATTACTATTATTATCATTGTCATTATTATCATTTTTATTATTATTATTATTATTATTATTATCATTAGTAATATTATCATTATTATTATTGTCATTATTCTTATTCTTATTCTTATTAGTAGTAGTATTATCATATTATTATCATTATTATTATTATTATTATTATTATTATATTATTATATTATTATTATTATTATTATTATAGTCATCATTAATATTATTGTCATCATCATTATAATTATCAATATTACTATTATTATTATTATTATTATTATTATTATTATCATTATTATTATTATTTTTATCATTATTATTGTTATCATTATTATTATTATTTTCATTATCATCATTTCCACTTGTGTTATATCCTTTAGTTTCAAATCCCACTTGTGATATGTGTCGCAGGTATTCAGTGACTTGAAGTTAGCAGTGTGCTATCATGGCTACTTTGGTTTCCTTTTCCATTAACCCAATGACTAGTCAAACTTAGAGGTGCTAAAAAAGTGACAATTAACCAAATCCCATTGTATTCCATTTTCACATTTTCTTTCCCTTTTTGCACAGGCGAGTATTGTGGAGGAGGGGAATAGACGGGGCCTGCACCAGTCTCGATGGATCGTGCTCGGCAACACTGCATCCACCCTGCCTGTGGTCAAAACCGCGTCACTAGAGGTAGACAACATCATAGTTCTCCTCTGGAAAGACAGCTACTCCTCCTTGACGGAGAAGCTCAAAGTAAGCTGATGTAATGTACTTTATTGACTGTGCCCATAAGGCGCAAAATAGCAAATACATACAAAATGATAACGATAAAGGAACATTATAACAGTAACGTAACGAATGTGAACAAAATATCAACTTAAGATTTAAATGTTATAAACTGAAAACCGTCGGGACGGAAAAGAACAGAATATAACCAACTTGGATGAATAAATACAGAGTCATCCCGTCTACATGCTCTTTTTAGTTTTTACTTTCTTTTTGTGAGCAGGACTCTGAATAAACATATATAGATTAACTATTTACAATGACGGAGACTCATACCAAGGAAGAGTATGTACATAGGGTTATACAGAGTGCAACTAAGCCAGGGAAAATGACCTCATAACTCGATAACGTCACATTTCAATGACCTCACAACTCAATGACGTCACATTTCAATGATCTCACAGCTCCAATGCTGAGGCTACTTTCGTCCAAAGCACAAGGATGCCAAGATATTTGAAACCCGTGTAAACCCTGCCATGTTTTGGGTAGCTCTTGCTGAGTACTCTCATATGAATACCCATGGGGCAAGGTTTCAGTCATTTTCTGTTTGTTTGTTTTTCATTAGTCTGTGATGGCCAAATTAGCCACCGGCCTCATAAGGGTTAATAAAAAATAACGGATATCAAAATTGATAGAAATCGAGGAGAACATACAAGACAACTAAAACATATTCTTAAGAATCAGATTCATTTAAGCTGAGTGCGTTTGTTCAATACGGTTGTATAACTGTGAGTATTTTTGAAAATAAAGACGTAATGCCC
The DNA here is from genome assembly GCA_963942565.1 of Maea johnstoni. Classification (NCBI taxonomy): domain Eukaryota; kingdom Metazoa; phylum Annelida; class Polychaeta; order Spionida; family Magelonidae; genus Maea; species Maea johnstoni. The sequence continues at coordinate 29,228,931 of OZ012686.1, forward strand.
GTCATTATTTAGGTGTGAGTGGGCGCATCATGGTTTACGTAGCCAAATCGTGGAAACTATTTCTTATCTTCCTTTTTGTATTTTCCCAGGACGTTTTATCGTCTGTGATATTAGCAGCGGCAGATAGGAGCCATGATTTCACAAACTCGTCCGCTGGCTGTCTACAGACCAACAACGCAGCCTTGACCAGAGTAATGAGTGTGAGTATGCTGTGTGTATAAAGCTACAGTGCCGACATTTAATTCCTGCACTAAATGCGTGGGCAGCCCGGAAAACAATACATGACCTTGCGCCCGTTTGCCACCCAATTTCCTGGGCATGGGTGACCTCACAACTGATCTGGAGCTTTGATAAGCAAGTTACGTGGGTCATTGATGTGCTAGGCTTATTTTGGGATTGTTTTCCATGTTTTTTGTACAACCGGGCATTGGCCGACGCCCGGTCGACTGGTGCAGGAATTAAGTTTCTACCACAATATTAAATAAGAACAATAACAATTATTGTGAAATATTTCAACATCTTGTTTTATTACAAAATTATTCCCAAAGTTTCTGATTTTTAGGAGAAACTGTTGGCATGAAAAGTAAAATTGATTTTCGCTGTCGTTGGTAGGAGGGATGTTTCAACGTCTAAGAAAAGTATTTTATAAGTTATACTAGATACTTATGTAACCGAATATATTGGAATTCATTTTTACTGGTTCAGCATTCGATATAATTTATTAGTCGATGACTTAATCGTTAAGACAATTTAGTTGTTCGTATTATCAATTTCAAATGTGCGTGAGTACAAGTATTATCAATATGCAACTGATGGTGGAGAAATTAAGGACAAATGTAAGTAAGAACAAGTACAACCTATATACTACTATTGGAAGGGGAATATTCGTATTATCAATCTCAAATGTACGTGAGTACAAGTATTATCTATATTACTTACTACCTTTGGTGGAGAAATCAAGCTCAAACGTAAGCAAGTACAAGTAGAGTCTATATACTACTTTTGGAAGGGGAATATTCGTATTATCAATCTCAAATGCACGTGAGTACAAGTATTATCTATATACTACTGTTAATTGGGGAACCAATCTCAAACTGCTGTAGGAGGAGGAATATTTGTATTATCAATCATAAGTGTATGTGAGTAGAACTAGTATCTATATCAATACTGTTGGCGGAGAAATCCAAATGAATTAGGTGTCTACAGTATCACAGTTGCTTGTTTATTCATCAAACAAATAAAAACAACTTTTTTTCTCGTACCAAACAGGACTATATACATAACTCCACACTAAGTACGAAAACAAGACGGTTTGATATCTACTCTAAGGTGTGGGAATCAGTTGGTACAACATTAAGTCACCTCGGCTTCTACAGTGACGAAAAGAAGTTGAGTGTCGAGGGCGAGCTGTATCCAAATGCAGAATACGGCTTCAACAATAGGAGTTTCACTGTTGGTACTTTACCAGTAAGTATTTTAGTTGTTCGTTGTGAAAACATGTTATCTTCGATTGCACGGGTGCAACCTGCAAAAAGTTAAGCTTTATAAGATATCAAGGAAGAAAGGCATTCTTGTATTTCTTGTATTGCAATTACAGGCAGCGCAACACTTGAGAACGCTGTTAAGTATGGAAGGCCAAAGTGGACAAAAAGAGCATTTTTTAATATTAATAAATGATTTCTTGATATTAATAAATGATTTCTTAATAATAACAAATGGAAATGATTTAGTAATATTAATAAATGATTTAATAATAGTAAGAAATGATTTATTAATAGTAAGAAATCGTTTATAAATATTGATACATCATTTCTTAATATTGATAAACATTCATTAATATCAAGAAATGATTTATTAATATTAAGAAATTATTTATTGATCAGGACACAACGTCCCTCCGATTTTAATCACATGTGTTCTAAAGTGCACCTTGTGCTAGATACGGGAAAGAGTTTTGATCATTTCATAGTGTATATATACAACCGTTGACTCGATGTATTGACTCGATTTGACGATGGTTACTTCAGCTTTAGCTTTTTAGCCTTTTCTATAGTAAAGGTTTTGTAATATGAAGTGCTTATGTAGAAGAAATCTGATAATTGCACTTCATCGTTTAATTACATAGAGAATATCAAGAAATGTGTTTATTTTGTCATTGATGAATCAATATATATATATATATATATATATATATATATATATATATATATATATATATATATATATATATATATATATATATATATATATATATATATATATATATATATATATATATATATATATATATATATATATATATATATATATATATATATATATATATGTGTGTGTGTATGTATGTATGTATGTATGTATGTATGTATGTATGTATGTATGTATGTATGTATGTATGTGTGTGTGTCTGTGTGTGTACTTGATCTCTAGTATATATATTTGTATGTGTGTGCGTATGTGTGAAATGTGAACGGTATCTTGCATACACATTTTGTAAACCTTTAAGTCAAAAGTATTCCACAGTATTTAAACATTGAAATGAGAATACCGAAGTGCTTAGTTCTTTATATAAATTGATGGTCAGATTTTGTAACTTCTGAAGCTGTAACCTTGATATTGAGGCAGATATATAAGCATAATCCAAGATAACGGAACTTTAGGACCACCCTGACCTCTGGGTTACCACAAGAAAATCTAAAAGAACTTTTTTTAATGACAGGATCCTTAACTTAATGAATTCATTCTCTTTACGATTAACTTAAAGGTCAATTCCTGACACCAAGCACCCAACAGGTCTAGAACATCTTGCGGCTACTCTCAGAATCTGCAATCAAAACTATATCATCTGCACAAATAAGGTACTTATCTGTTCACTAGGACCTATAGTGACACCCTTACCGAGACATTCACCTTTTTCACTTAAGTTATTAATGTAAAAGGCAACCCCCTGCGGAACAAGCAAATTACCCCCCCCCCCCCCCCTCCCCAGAATCAGTGCTGCGTGTAAATTTCCCTCAGGTATGACAACATACGCGTGTGCATGTTCACGTATGCACGACGTCTCTGTGTGCATGTGTCTCTTGTGTGTACGACATCAAATAGTATGATCAGAAGGATAACATAGGTACACGTATATTTCAGTACAACAAGTTCGTGATCAAAGAGATTATCAATGGAACGGTAAATTACACTGGGCTGGTTATTGATCTTCTGAAAGAGTTGGCCGTGCAGCTCAACTTTAGGTGAGTAGTTCCAATCAGCATTTTCCATGTTTTCCTGATGGTTTCATTATCTGTGTTGAGATGTACGTGCCTACAACAGCCATTGATTATCATCACCTTTTTTATTATTACTATTGTTATTTTTTATTACTATTATTGTTATTATTAAATTGTTATTATCATTATTATTACTATCATCATTATCATTATTATTATGGTTATTAATGATAACTATTAATGATAATTATCAATAATAATTTTAATAATGATAACTATTAGTAATAATAATCATTTCTATTGTTATCATTGTTATTATTATTATTATTATTATTATTACTATTTTCATTATATTATATAAACATTAGTATTATCTATAAGTATTGTTATAATTATTATTATAACTACTGTTATCATTATTATTATTATTATTATCATTATTATTATTATTATTATCATTATTATTATCATTGTTATTATTATTATTGTTATTATTATTATCATTATTATTATTATTATTATTATTATTATTATTATTATTATTATTATTATTATTATTATTATTATTGTTACAAAGACAAAGAAATTTGATTATAATCTTTTCTACCATAATAGCCTTCATTGTGTCTAGTCAGGTGTAAGTGGTGGAGGAAACTGGAGTACCCTCTGATAAAACAATGCCTGGCCCCGAGTCATGCTTCATCACATATTCCTAGAACCAATGATCCCTACGTTTTCATTTTCTCTTTAGCTACACGTTCTGGCAGCCTGCAGACCGTGAGAGATTCTGTCGAGTTGCGATAAGCCCTATACATTTTCTTTATCCTCTTTAGCTACACGTTTTTGGAGCCTGAAGACCGGCAGTGGGGGGCTAAGAGCAATTATGGCAACTGGAGCGGACTGATAGGAGACATAATCAAAGAGGTAAGGCACCTGTTCAGGACTATCCTCGCCATGTGAAGCCAGTTTTAGTCTAAATATGATGACATACTCTGTACTGTAGATTCACAAAAAATTGTGTAGAGTAAATTTTGCGAATTTACAGAAAATCGATTTTTGCGGTTTTTAACTTTCCGAATTGGCCGCAACATGGAGTGCCAGCTATACACTTAACGTGGCAACACTAATCATTGCGAATTTTAATTTTCGTCCGAGGCTTACCGCTGAAAAACTTTTCCGAATTTATGGTATATGGGATTTGGATTTGGAATTTAGTTTATCGTTACATTTATGTCATATTGTGGCTAACTCGTGACTAGCCAGTTGTCGGAGTACCCGGCGAAAGCACCGCCTAACCCCAAGTCACTGGCAAGTTCGGATGTTTCTATAGGCATGTTAATATGTAGGCACAGTCGCCTGTTTACCCAGCTCATTGTGTAGCAACTTATATTTCCTATACATGGGAACGTCGATAACGATTGCATTTAATCCTTCCAATGCTGAGGCTACTTTCGTCTAAAGCACAAGGACGCATGATTTTTGAAAAACATTTAATTTAAACCCTGTCATGCTTCATGTATTCATTGGATAGCTCTCTCAAAGTACTCTCAGATGAGTACCCAATTGCCAGGGTTACAATAATTTTTCAGGTTTTTTATATCATTGTGTATTGGGAAAATTCGCCACCAGCAGTATAACGGTTAAAGTAAATGACTAAATGGTTTTGTAGAGGACGGATGTGGTGGCAGCTCCTATAAGTTACACTGCAGAAAGAGATACAGTCGTGGATTATGCAGAACCCTTTTATCACGAACACTACCAAGTAGTTCTTAAACGACCTGCGGCAAAAAGCAGGAAATGGCGAGTCATCATAGAACCATTTAGGTGGCATGTAAGTATACTCTCTCTCTCTCTCCACTCTCTCTATCTCTCTCTCACACTCTCTCTTTCTCTCTCTCTCTCTCTCTCTCTCTCTCTCTCTCTCTCTCTCTCTCTCTCTCTCTCTCTCTCTCTCTCTCTCTCTCTCTCTCTCTCAGATCCGATATCCGATCCTTGGTATATTACAAAAATGTATGTATTGTAGAAGGTTGAGAATGTAAACCTATTTTGAAATCCAATCCACAGACTATTACACGGCAACAATATCTTATGACACAACTATATTTGCCTTGGGCAGCTTTTGAAGTTCTAATCAAAACACTAAATAACCTACTAGAAATCAAGAAGCTGTGTATGCAATTCGAAATCAAAAGTTAGCTTGTAAAATTTCTCGCATTATAAACAGTTAACACTCCTCATTACAATTATCGAGCCAAATAGCCTTCTGAAAGCTAATATGTTAATACGAGGTCAACTACTAGAAAAAGATCCGTAAACTGGATATTTTATAAAAAATGAAACTATTAGAAAATTGTAACATGGTTTGACACTTATTTACAATTTCGTACCACTAGATGGCATTCATTGACACTTTCAATATTTATCGACAACTAACATAAGGAGTTAATGGTCACGAAGTGTTCACCCTCCCAAAACTGAGGCTACTTTCGTCGAAAGCACAAGGATGTAAGATTTCTGAAAATCATCTAATCCCTGTAATTTTGGAATTTATTGGATAGCTCTCGCGGAGTACTTTCAGATGAATACCCCTGTACAAGGGTTTCAGTACTTTTTAGTTTTTTTTGCATTATTCTGTATTGGCTAAATTAGCCAGCAGCAGCATAAGGGTTAACATCTCAGGGGTATCCCTAGTGTATGTCTCGGAAAGACTTGGATGTACATTACACACATTAAATTTCCGCACCAGTGGACCGGACGTCTGACAATGCCTGGTTGTATAAAAAGCCGTGCTAAGATGTCAATGAAATAATCCAAACACATCAATGACACAAATAGCTGGCTAATACAAGCTACGTTCCGTTATAAGGCCATCCATGCCAAGGCAACTGGGTAGCAATCGGGCATACAGTCGTTCATTATGCTCGGGCTGCCCACGCATTTAGTGCAGGAATCAAATGTAAGCTGTTTCAATATTGACACTGATGTTCTCTCTCTCACAGGTGTGGACATGTCTGTTTGTTTCAATACCTGTCACAGGGCTGATAGTGTGGGCACTGACCAGGCTCAGCAATAAAGCCCTGGGCACCGGGCCTCAAGACGAGTTTCATGACGCACAGAAGGCAATATGGTACGTCTTCGGAGCAATGCTGACTCAAGGTAAGTACGCATGCGCAAACAAGCAGGCAGAATTTCTTAAACCTTCCAATGCTGAAGCTACTTTTGTCTAAAGCACAAGGATGCAAAAATTTAAAAAACAACAACATCTAAACCATGTTGGTATTCATTGGATAGGTCTCGTTGAGTACACTCAAATGAGTACCCGTATGTCAGGTTATTTTAAAGCATTTTCTCTATTCGGTGTTTTCCATCATTTTATATTGGCCAAATTAGCCAGCAGCAGCATAGGGGTTAAACGCAAACAATTAAACTGTTAATGTGTAGCGATCCACTTAATAAGTAAGTTGTGTTTAATACGTATTTGAAGGTAACTTAGAACTAAAGCACGAGTGCACACACTCTCTGAAGGGATGCTGTGGTTTGGGTTCTGATCAATGCATCCCTTTTAAGCTATCTTTCAGAGATTGGAGATAGTCGATGGTTTCCTAGTTACCTCAAAATGGCAGACAAATTGACAATTAAAAGAAATCAGGGACAACGTCATGCCATTCTATGCAAACTGAACGAGTTCAATTGTACTGGTCAAAATTGTAAACGTCTTTTTGAACTTTGTTTATGTAGTGAAACTATCTCCTTGTCACTGGCTACTTTCTCACATGCCTCGTATGTCACTAGCTGCCAACGGCCTGCACGGTGGGAAGGCATTGCACATACATTGCAATTTATGTGCAATACGCCCAACAATTCAACCAAGGAGGCAGGCCATAAAATTTTGCTTTGAAATTTGACCTACTACTTGCGCTGTAAGGCGAGGTTACGGTTGCAGGTTTCTATTACTTTTCTGTAGTTACTGTTTCTCTCGACAGGTGGCGCTTATACACCAAACACGTTGATTGGTCGCACAGTGATTGGATTTTGGTGGGCCACGTGCATTGTACTAGTGGCGACATACGGCGGGAACTTAATTGCTTTCTTGACAGTGTCGAAGGAGAGTCTTCCGTTTAATACCCTAGAGGAGATGGCGGCACAGGAAGACTATACGTGGGGGACTCTAGGGGGAAGTGCCTCAATCGTATTTCTCAAGGTAATGGGCAACTGCCACTTCCTCTTCCGGAGAAAAACTCAGCTGAGGAAAGAAGAGCCATACACATTCACATACATACAGACAGACATAGATACATACATACATACATACATACATACATACATACATACATACATACATACATACATACATACATACATACATACAGACATACATACATATATACATCCACACATACATACATACATCCACAGTTGTAGCAGCTAATTGGTTTTAAATTCTGATAATATGGAAATCATCATAGGGAGTTATCTCAACCGTGCATTAGTGCTGAAATTATCATTATTACTGGCATTATTATAAACAATTATTATTATTTCTTCTGTTTTTCTTCTTGTTATAGCAGCAGCACCTGTTACAATTATCTTTATCAACGAAGTCTTAGGAATCATACTAATCTAGGATTAGAGAATGTTGGGATAGCAATAATATGATTAATTAGCTGTAAGGTGCTCATGCCTACAGCAGTCCTTCTGTCATAAGAGGACGTCTTATGTCTTCGAGACCTTGATTATTGACGTCTCCACGGCATTTTACACGGTTTGGACAAACATATATATATATATATATATATATATATATATATATATATATATATATATATATATATATATATATATATATATATATATATATATATATATATATATATATATATATATATGTATATATTTATGTATACATGTATTATAAACTATACGATATGGGCATATGCTTTTTATTGTATTTTCGTTTCTATTCGATACATTCATGCTTATCACATGGTCAATGAACATTATTATTTTTATTCGAGGAAATCCTCATCAGTGTGTCTATTATTTGCTGGTTCTTGCAGGAATCGTCAAGTGGGGTGACGAGGGATCTGTGGGCCGGGATAAAGAGCTTTGAGGTCGAGGACCCGGATGTGCTGTCCATAGATTCCTTGGTTCACAAGAAGAAGGTGAAAGAGGGAGCGTATGCCTACATAGTGGACTACACCATGGGCAAGTCCATGATCGAGTCTGACGAGGACTGCAGGCTGGCCGCCCTGCCAGAGAGGATGTACGAGACGCCCTACGCCTTCGCTACACAGCAAGACTCCACGCTGATACGACCCTTAAGGCAAAGGTAATGTATTGATTTTGTAAACCACAATTTACGGCAAATAAACTACTACTACTAAGTAAGACAGTGTTGTTACAGTGACGGCATTTAATTCCTGCACTAAATCCATGGGCAACCCGGGCATATTTTTTTGTGCCAACTTAACACAAATAACTCTCACCACTGTCCTGGTTCAAATCCCGCCCGGGGTATGTGGGACAAAGTAGCTCAGTTGGTTAGGTTCAATTCCGGCCGGGGCACTTTGGTCTGTTCTTGGGCAAGACAGTTTATCCCATATTGTCTCAGTCTACCCAGCTACAAAATGGGTACCTAGCCTTACTAAGACAGTGCTTAGAGCTTGTGCGCCATATGCTACCAACTGCTCTGGAATATTCTTCGGGGGATTAAAATGGTGACCGTGTGTGCAGGGCTGCTAGGGGAGGAAGGTCGTGTGAGCGCTTCAGTGGATACAAGACTATAAACCAAATACCTTTTGCCTTTTAGTAATTCCTGCACTAAATCCATGGGCAACCAAGGCATATCACTTTGTGCCAACTTAACACAAATAACTCCTGGTTCGAATCCCAACCGGGCCATGTGAGAAAGTTGCCAATGACTTGGGGTTAGGCGGTGGTTTTCCCGGTTACTCCGGTTTCCTCCACCAGTTACAACTGGCGAGTCACGACTTAGCGGCAATATATCGGAAAAAGTGACGAGACATGAAATTCTAAATTCCACAAATAACTCCTTGCGTATCTAAAATAGTTTGACCTTCTGATAATTTCAACGTTTGTTCAGTTGTGGAAATCCTTTCTACTTTTGTTATATATTATATTGTTGTATTTGCTATGATTTTGTACAGTGCTCGTATAGTCAATGAACATACAATACTACAATACAGTTAGGTGCGTTAGTGATTAAATCCACATTTACGGATTACTAGTATTAAGAAGGGTTTATAGTCTTGTTCAACGTTTTTCCTTCCGTACTTAACGAGCTCTCCATCGATGATTAAACATTGCACTATCAATCAACCTAAATCTTGATCGCTTATTTCTAAAGCGCAAAATCATGACTAGTCAGTTGTAGGTGGTGGAGGAAACCGGAGTACCCGGCGAAAACAGCCATCTGTCTCAGGGTCACTGGCAACTTTCCCACATGCCTGTCCTGTCAGCGACGCATTACAGCCATCAAAGTACTGTATGCTGTGTTAATATGGTGGAAATTCAATTAATGCGTTATTCGCTCATCCCTGGAGTCCGCATTTATTAAAATGGGACATCTGATCCCTATGCTAGTAGGGTACAACACGCTGACATGATAGCTTGTCATTCAACATCAGTAGGCGAAAATCAAAACTGCGCTGCTGCCTGCCGAGCGCATTTTTTTAAATACGCAAAAATAATACGATATACAGAATCTCTTGCGCCTTGGCAAGGTAGATAGGGCGAGTATAAAGCTTGGATATTCTTATTAAGTAATAGTTTTTTTGCTTGGATATTCTTATCAAGTAGTACTATTTTTGCTTGGATATTCTTTTTAAGTAATACTATTTTTGCTCATTGAAACCAATCGAAATCCACATGTTCGACACTCTATGTCTTGTCTCTGTAAAGTATCTCTCAGTATATCCTTCTAGCCCATACGATCATCAACCTTATTATTTCTTTTGCAGCATACAGAAGATGTCGGAGGGAGGGATTCTGAAGTATCTGATACAGAAATGGCTACCCTCGAAAAGTCACTGTTCAGCCATTTCTATGCCGAGTCATAAACCGATCAACCTAGACGATACTCAGAGTGCGTTTTATGTAGTGGTGGGCGGTATATTCATCAGCTGTGTCTCCATACTAGTGGAGTTTGTGAGGCACAGGAAAAAACAGGCAAGGGTCCAAGCTGAACAGACCAAACAAATCCAGGTGGCGCCAGTGTCAGAGAAGATAGAAAAAGAGGGGACGGAATGACACAGCGATGGATATTTGGTATAACATTATTTCGAAGGTGAACAATTCCAAAAAAAAGTTGAGCAGAGAAATTGTATGTTAAGAAGATCACTTTGCTGGGTTGGCTTCGGATTTAACATACCCGTTTGATAAAAAGAAATATGACTATGCATCAATGGCATTCAAGTCACGATGACGTCATAATCTCACACTCATGGCGCCATCTATATACCATTATAATTACTAAGTCATCATTAGGTGCCCTAATTGACATAATTATCCGATCAGATATAAATTTCCCAAAAGCGCCTATTAATAGTGAGTACACTGAAAAGATTAACTTTAAAAGCTAATATGAAATAACCATATGCACCTTTTGAGTCATGATAGCATTCGTAAGACTGCAAATAGCGAATAACTTAGGTAATATTTAAATGGTGCACATTGTTCACGTTTCACAAATAAAGTTTATCAAATATCTCCTGGTCAAGTGACTATGGACTTGCAGAATTGTGGGATGATGCATTGGTTTCCAGTGTCATTTTTTCTTAGGGTACCTTGCAGCCTCATACCATGACCCTGTGCCGTGGAGAGACCCAGCAATATAAGGGCAGTGTGGTGGACGGTTCGGATAGGGGCCAACTCCAGATTTCCCTCCAGTTGCCCTAGCCGAGTATATTTAGCAGACGCGCATGCTATTTACAAATCAAATGTACCCTATATTGATCAAGAAAACCTCATTTGAGGTAAAACACTGTAAACTAGCAACTGTGGTCCTATCTAGGTCAGCTCAAGCAGCTAAGTTAAAGAAAACTTATAATTGAAACACCAAGACCACAGGGATTGGATAACATTTTTTAGAAAGGAGACAAGGGTGTTAAACTTGGTTATTTTGAGTGTGTCACCAGTATAACAGACGTAAACCTTGGTTGAAGGTGTTGTCTTGTTGCAAGTACTGATATCTCTGTCGCAAGTTAGTGCGTCAGTCGGACAACCTTGGGAATCCATCGATACTTCGATCACAAGATTGTAATCACGTGGTTAAGGATGAGAGTATCTAAAGATACAGTGCAACAAGAAGGCATTTCCATTTAAACATGTCAGCTAAAACACCTCGATGAACACCTTTTTTCATGTGTCTAAATGATAGAGGTTTATATTTTTACTTGGTATGTATATACACACACACACACATATATATATATATATGTATATATATATATGTATATATATATATATATATATATATATATATATATATATATATATATATATATATATATATATATATATATATATATATATATATATATATATATGTTTGTTCTTAAAGTGTGTTCAACTCATGCAGGTGTTAAATTGTAAGAGGTTTTGTAGAAAAGGTTTTATCCTTTTGGGTCACAGAAAATGTTATCTAATGCACATGTTCACTAAAAGATCAATTCAATTTATTGGGGGGTCCAGACCAACAGGTCCCACCGGACCACCATATGTTGATGGATATATGTTCATGTCGACCATCGCAGAAATTAGCGAACATAGCCTATAAATCCCATGTGCCTTGGTCATCCTACCTATAATAGACTTGCTGATATGTGACACGAGAATACCTGCTTTCCTCCCTATGATGGTATGTGGGTATGTGCTACCTTGAATACAGTAAGGCAGGGTG
>OZ012686.1:29246065-29311065 GCA_963942565.1 Maea johnstoni
TTGTGCGTTGGAAGAAAGTAACCTCTGCAGCAGGGTTAAACGACACCATTAACGTTTCATATAACTATATTGATTCTAATTTCATAAGCAATATTGGACTTATATGTAAGCAGAAACCAATCGACACCTTAAAGGACAATTACACCATAAATAAACATAGGCACACATAGTTTCTTAGGGTATGCTCCACTTAACCCCACGTTCCCGCCACTGTCAACCTTCATACAAGAAGTATATTGCTGTTTAAACACATCCTATCACATGTTGTGTCTGTTAGGAGGTGTTTAAACAGCAATATACTTCTTGTATGAAGGTTGGCAGTGGTGGTAGCTTGGGTGTGAGTAGAGAATACTCCAAGAAACTATTTGGGCTTCTGTTTTGTTCATGGTCGAATTGTCCTTTAACCAACTCCATCTCCGTTTTTAACCAATAGAAAATACATCAGAGAAATATTGCTCTCGGTAGTGCACCATATACGTTCCACATCATCACTGTTTATCCCATCTATGATACCACCCATTAGCCAATATTAGACCCGTGGCTTATCAGCAAAACTACATTTGACCTCAGAACTGCACACCTCGAATATATCATTAACATTTTGTCATGCATTAACATTTTGTCATGTTCCTATCGGATCTACATGTTTATACATATAAGCTATCGCATTGTTTCGAATATTTTTTGACTGTAATTGCATATTTCAAGTTCCCAAAAGCGTCTGTTTTAAGTCACCCAGCCCGTTCATTTGTTTGATAGTTCCCCACGCTCAAGTGGGAACGAGGGCCCTTCAGTGTTGATGCATAGCAACACGACATCTACCGGCAGCAAGAATGACTAAATGCTAAAACGCCTTCTAATGGAACCAAACGTATTTTGATTAATTCTGTCTGTTTTTCCTTAATGTTCATAAAGATATAGCTTAAACTAATTAGATATGTGCTTCTATACCTGACAATACCTGACAATGTCTGGAAAGACAAGTTGTGTATCTTCAGTATATGGTCCTCTGAACAGTGCTGTCGTCAATAACTGGCATATTTGATTAGAAATTTGACGGTATTGACTTTTGAAAAAAGCCCTATGCAAACCTATTCGGACACTTTGCTATGAAATTTAATGTTGTATTGTTTGTTAATATTCTACAAAGTTTTACGATTTTGTTTACAATACATCCAACCTGTGTGAAATTTAAATCTATTCAAATAAATGTGTTTATAAAATATACCAACTATGTTTTGTGGACAAGTCGGTTGTAAAGAATCCACGTGATCGGGGTTTTCCTCTACTCTTAATCGAAATATCACACACGTTCTTTTACATGCACAGGAGTTTATTCTCCCTGCACATGAGACCGCCATTTTACGTCCCACTCTGACGGACGAGGCAACGAGGAGTAAACTGTCCTGCCCAAAGGCAGACCACAATAGCCACCCTATGTCTCTCGATCGCCAGTCGAGCACGTTGCCACTAGGCCAGTGCGTCTCTACTATTAGACTAATTTGTGATAATGAGGTTCATACTTAACCTCACCCTCTCGGTTGTTGCGTAAGACTGTCCAATACATCTTTCTGATTGCAACACAGACTATTTGCCATATTTCAAACATACCATTGAAATCTATTCCTTTTACTGGTTTCCCCATAATGAATATCGTGATAATTCTGTTTAGTGTCACACGTGCTAAAACCTTAGGATCAAATAGCCATATGTCATTTAAAAATAATGCTGATATCTAACCCCCGTTCCCCAATCCCCCCCCCCCCCCCCCCAAAAAAAAGAAGATAAATATACTAATAAACAATAACTGACATGTCGCTGCAACGGATAACATTTTTGCAATTGGCACTAAATGCAAATGATGAAATTAAATGGTATTGGCTCTGCATTAAACTAATACTTTTAGGTCAGATTTAATTGGGTCACATTTTTGCAACTGGCACAATGAAAATGATGAAATTAAATGGTATTGGCTATGCATTAAACTGATACTTTTTGGTCAGAATTTATTGTCTACAATGTGCACATTGTATTTAATCATTTTTAGCAGCCCACTCTATAATAGGGTTATCCATCCTTCATATTCTGTAGTGCATAAACTATAAGGTTTTGATAGATTTTTTTCTACTTTCAGGCTCTGTCAAGACTAATGGCTGCAAGGAGCAAATCACGGTCTCCTTCGACCTTTCAGCAGTTTCACAAAGAGAGGATATCAAGCTGGCAGAATTGTACTTTGGAGGATTCTCCGGTCGAAATCACGCATGGAAATCTACATCTATATTCAGAGTGACGGCCTATGTAGACAGACTACGCATGCGTGATGACGTCATGGGCAATGCGAGAAAAGAACATTTACAAAAACTAGACAGTCAAATATGTCGTCCTGGAGGTCGAGACTGCCCGCCATTAAACATCACAATGGCGGCCCGGAAGTGGCTTTCTAGACATGCGCAGAATGCCCGGGTGTACATCACCATCGACAAGTTGAGATCTAGATCTCTTTCTCTAACGTGCTTGGTGCCGAAACATTCTCAGTGGTCTTTAGTGCTTGTGTCGCATGATGGAAGCAAGTGTCCTGTTCGTACCAAGCGAGATCTTTCAAGAAAAGAAGGTCGCACGCGTAGTTCGTCCATCTGTAGACCTAGATCGTTATACATTGATTTCAGAGACCTGGGCTGGTCCGACTGGATAGTTGCACCGATGGGATATAATGCCAAGTACTGCAAGGGGGACTGCCCTTTCCCTCTCAATGAATATTTGAACGGCACGAACCACGCAATATTTCAAGCAATGGCGAATTCTATTGATGCGCGCGCAGTACCGGAAGTGTCATGTATCCCGACACGCTATGCACCAATCTCCGTATTATATATTGATAGCCAGGACAGTGTTATCCTACGCAGATACGAAAATATGGTTGTTGATGTTTGCGGATGCCAATGATAAGCAGTTTAAACTGAAAGAGTATTTTAGTATGTTTGGTAGCCATCTGACATTAGCAGCTACATTACTGTTAATGACATATGGGTACCACACAGCCAGACGAAAGCTAGTGATAAACTAAAATGGCCGCTCTCAGTACCTCCATTTATTGTGTGATAGGATGTGTTTAAACAGCTCTTACACTTCTTGTACGAAAGTTGGCAGTGGTGGGAACTTGGGTTTAAGTAGAGAATACTCTAAGTAACTATTTGGGCCTTTGTTTTATTCAGGTGGAATTGTCTATTAAACACATCCTAACACACAGGAAATTGGACTACTGGCAGTGGCCATTTTAGTCTATAAACAGCTTATGCTGATGATAAGTATTGAACGAAGCAGTGTATGTATGTATGTATGTATCTTTATTTGCTGTAAATCTTAAATTTACAAAAACACACATATTTGGTGGATATTACTAACAATACAAATTATGATATCTAAGTAAATAAGAAGCAATGGTATACAAAACAAAACTGGAAATTATAGACAAAGGAATTGTATATATATAAGTTCATGAGAATTATAGTGATAAATATTTACACATTAAATTTTTTAAAAAGATCTAAATTTTGACAAGTGTATCTTCAATGGAGATATTATATGATCTATCCGATACCTTGGCGTTCTCTAACAATCAATCTATACATTTTACTTATGTAGAAACTTGCAATTTCATTGAATTCAAGGTATACATCATCATCCAGTTCTATACATCTTTTCCCCAAGAGGGTGTAGAATAAATTATCTGAGCTATTGAGTATCAATTTTCCTAGATTGTCATTCATTTCATTAAAACAATTAAACATTTCCAACCGTAATTCATTTACACGAGGGCAATGCATTATTACATGTTTAACATCTTCAATTTCGTAATTGTCACAAACCTCGCACATTCTATTTACACTAGTAGAGTTCTTTAGTCGGGGGTCATCACATTTCAAACGACTAGCGCCACATATTAGTTTAATCATGTCTTCGCATTGTCTGATCTTTTGTGGTTGGTTATCCACTAATCTCCACCATATTGAATATCCAAAAGTACCAGATACCTCTTTAAGAGTCTGAATTGACTTAAAGTACGTAGTTTTCATTCTCCAGTCATGGTCTTCCACTTCCCATGCTTTCTTCCAGACTCGATTCCTCCATGTAATTTTATCAAAATACCTGGTACCAGCAATCATATGCATTATATCTTCAAGAAGACCGTACATCAACGCCACTTTTAAGATGTCGTACACTGGGCTGTCATATTTATTAACAAGGTTTTCTGGTACATTTTGCATAAATTCTAACGCGCGCTTAACGAAAATGACTTTATAGATACTGTGGTCCTCGAGGACCAGTACCGTTCGAACAAATAACATCTTTTTTACGTATAGAAAGTTTTCGAGTCTCAGCCACCCTAAAGCTGCATAACTAGTTTCATTAGGGGAGAAAGGGGGGAGTCTCTGGATTCGTCTTCCAGCATAGCGTTGGAATTTGTCAATGATTTCTAGGTCCTGATCTTTCAGTACCCATAACTCACACGAGAAGGTTATCATGGGCACAATAAGAGACCAGAACAAAAGGCTACAAGCTCTCATTGACAGACCACCTGGTTTTAACCCTAAACCTGAAGCAGCATTTAGGGCTTTTCTGCCCTTTGTTATTTTGTCAGACGTTCTTTCAACATAACTTTTATATACACAACATTTCAGACCAACATGATCATAGGAACATCTTTCTAGGACTTTGTCAGGCCCTAAACGATACATTCTTTCAAGTGAATTTATTTTCCCTTCTTTAATGGACTCTCCGTATACCAGGATGGCACTTTTTTTTTGCATTAAAATCATATCTCCATCTTCTACTGTGATCGTATACTATTTTAAGTACTGCGTCGACTCTATTTTTTGAAATGCTAGCAGACGCAATGTCATCTGCATATCCGAGAGGAGAGACTTTTAGACCGTAGATAGTCGCACATAGGTTTGATTGTTCGAGTGTTTCAATTAGTGTGTTAATGAATGCGATGTATTTAATTAAAGAAAGGTAGCCACCTTGGTGAATTCCGCACCTCATTTCGTATTGTTTGGATACTTTGTCATGTATCCTGACTCTGCACTTAAATCCTATGTAAGTCTTATACAAGAGTCTCCAGGTCCTTCCCCGGATGCCTAGGGCATAAATCCGGAAGAAAAGTCCATCGATCCATATACTGTCAAAAGCACGGGCTACGTCAAAGTATGAAACGAATACCTTTGGGTTTGATTCCAGTAGGGTTGCTACTGTCTCTTGCAGTATAAGGGCCGTATGGATGCATGAGACTCCCTTCCGACATGCCCCCTGCAACCGGGAAATGACCTGGGACTCCTCCCACCGGTGGGTGGGCTTGACGCAAATGTTCATGCAGAGCGTAGCGCCCCCAAAAGTGAAACGGCAGCAGATGTAACTAATTGAACCTCAGAATAGCAAGTTCATAACACTAGGAAAATTGGATTGCGAAACTGGCGATGCCATAAAGTTTACGACATGTAAAGGCGTATTGATATAATCATTATTTTTTATTTATTTGAAAAGGCATTAGATTAAAAGATCAAATACAATTTTTCAGCTATTTTGGCGCTCCTTATTGGGTTCTAACGTCATTCCGGCTATCCCGAGCCGGTTTGGAGTAGTTAGATAACAGGCGCCAGATTTGATTTGGCTATTTTACTGGCTCGCATGAGGTAGGTAGGTCATAATCAGTTTCGGGCCGTATGTAAATATGTGGGGTCATTGATAAAAGTGGCCTGGCGGTCTTTTTCAAAGATTTACTCCGGTATTCAGTCACGTAAATGACAGGACTAAACTCGGAATGCATGGAACGATGTAAAATAGAGTTACGGGATTTCATCAATATAGCTCTCTTTTCAAACCTCCCTGTCATACAGATGGCGCCGTAGCTTAGTGGCTAGAGCGCCTGCCTGCAGGGCAAGAGGTTGCGGGTTCGATTCCATCTGACCGCAACTAGCATCATCTTTTCCTGCCCAGTCCTTCGTCTGGCACTTTGAAACATTTCCTACTCTAAATAACGATGTCTATATTTTTATTTCACTTTACTAAAATGAATTGTTGGTCAAATCCACTGATCCCAGAGAGAAGGTCTGCCTGAATTGGCGTTCGCTATAAGGGCCGATTTGATTAGTGTATGAAATTCCCTGGTTATAATAAACATTTCCACAGTTGTGAAGTTAGGAATTTCTTCGAGAAAATCTATAGTTTAATGAATGTAAGTAATGCCTAGCCTTCATATAAAAATTGAGCTCTGTGAAGTTTAATGGGTGTAAGTAATAATTTATATCTGTTGATGAAGGAAATGTTCCATTAAGTTCCCTATGACGTTGGTATTGTCACTTTCATGCACACGTGCGGCACATGACTATTACTTTATGCAACTCCCACCCATTTACCTTCTATCTGCCCTTTCACACATCTCTACGTGCTGATCAGTGCCCTATCCAATCCCATGTACCTTCCACCTGCACTTTGGGCTTGGATCCGTGCGCCCGCCACTCACTTTTTGGGCGCACGGATCCTTATTACATCGACAACTTCTACTCCTGCGGCCTTAAGCGCCTTGCCGCAACACTTGCCTCCCCCCTTCTCTGTAATTGTACTGTCCTCCCAGTACCTCTTTCAACGGGGCCCTATCTGGATTAAGTGGCACAACACTGTGACTGATGGACCTGCTACAGGTCTATGTCATCTGGCTCTTTGCTTGGTCTGACTGGTTTGATTTCACTCCGGGTTTAGTTCTGAATAAATCCTCAAGGTGAAGCTGTTAACTGAAACATCTTGAATCTGTGCTGCCATCTATAGGTTGAGAGAGACATCACACCTATCCTGTATTGGTAGCGGCATGCCATCAAACCTAACTCAGCCTGACTGCTTGGTTCATACTTGTTATCAAAAGCTACCTTCAGATAGGCTATTGAGACTAAAATGGCCGCTGCCAGTAGCCCCATTTCTTGTGTGTTAGGATGTGTTTAAAGAGCGATATATTTCTTGTATGAAAGTTGGCAGTGATGGGGACTTCGACACAAGTAGAAAATACTCTAAGAAACTATTTTGGCCTATGTTTTTCTCGTGGTGTAAGTGTCCTTTAAGTGAAGAATTATTGCCAGATAGATGTGCATAGTAGATAATGTGAATAGGCTAGAGTTGTGCATTCATCTAGCCTTTGATTCTAAATGTAATATAAAGATGCAGATGGTACTTAGATAATGTCACATATTTTACAGTGTTGTTTTTGCTGTTATCTCCGAGCATTTAAGGTAGCTTATGGGCTTAATTCTTTAACAACTTTCATTTCACCATTTAGTCCATACAAAGTATACATTATCTGAAAATGCCATGCCAGTGTGGGTATCCGAATGGAATGTCTCCCTGAGGGAGGCTGGTTTTCCCGAGGGCGGAGCCCGACGGAAAACCATCCTCCGGAGGGGAGACATTCCATCAGGATACCCAGACTGGCATGACATTTTTGTTTTATCATATCGAACAAACCCCAACTTGGTAAAATATCATTGAAAACAACAATGACTGCCGTTAGATCCGCTGGTGCCGTGGAAAAGAGCGTCAGCTACAATGTCAAGGTCACAGATGACTGGTGATTCACACATTCCCCGTTAGGCGTCACTAGTGACAACGGTGGACATAACGCCGGTCATAGGACATGATGATTGCCAACTGCTAAGTCAGCCAATCACAGCTTACGCTCTTCAAGTGAGGTATGACAAAAATACTATAGACAGTCACAAGTAAGACTGTTCCGAATATAAAAGGTGATTTTTTTTTTACCGTAAACCGTCTAATATTAAGACCACAACGTTATAAATTCTTACAATAAAATATGGTCAAGTTTAGACTTTTTTTATTGATGGATGGTCACCTGTGACAAACATACCCTATGACAATGAGCGCATTGCCCATGGTCGAATGATCTAAATCTAATGACCTTCCGACTCCGACTTATTCCCTATGTCTTATTTAGTTACCTACTTCAATTTAAGTTACCCATCATATCATATTTTGCACTAGTTCGATTTGATTTGTTCAAGTTAAAATTTATTTCAATAATATTTATATGTTACTTTTTCACGTCGCAATGAAGTGGCCAATAAAGTATACAATGCGATACATTGAGTTACAACAGTACCCTCCCAGCAGGGGCAAGGCGTAAGAAAAACTGAAAAATAGGCAACGAAGCCTCTACCCACAAATATAGACAGGCGCCATTAAAGATGTTACATGTATGTAGGAAAGATCAATACGGAGGGAAGAGTATCCCATATCTTTTGGAATTTTACTCTTTTCAAAAGTTATAACCATTCCATACACTCATGTTTGAAAATGAGGAAAAGGTGCCTTTTTCAACTTCTAGATTGAATAATTACGGAGGAAAGCTGGATTTGAATAAGAAAGTACATGGTTTCCCCCCTCCAAAATATATTTTGTATTTGTAGCTGGAAATGAGTATATGTTATTCTCTTATTTAAAAAAGTTCTTATATTACTGATCTACTGCATTTAATTTATGTAGGATAGCTATACGACAAATACTAAAAGATCTATAGTCTGTCTGACTCGAGTTTGGCAATCGCCTTTTCCACTTTTTTGTTCATTAGTTCCCATTGTAAAATTTACCCTTGCCAACAATTGCAAACAATACAAACACGCGAGATCGCATTTTTGGCAATAGGCAAATTTTACAATGGGACCTAATGAGCGAAGTCAACATTTTGCGGAGTTGAGACTAAAAGTATGTTCATACGTCCACGTAGTAGTACTCCAATGAGGTTTGCCAAGTTGAGATGGCAAACTCGAACGTTTTGTCACAAAAAAGTGGAAAAAGCGGTTGCCAAACTCGAGTCAGACAGACTAAAGTGCTTGCTGCCGAGTGCCGACCCGATTTACTCTTACATGTTCGGATTAACGTATAAGTTCTGTCTTTTTATGTCATGTACTTTGTGTTTGTAGTCTCTCTTTTATTTATTTTCTCTTCCTTGGTTACTTTTCCTGTTTAAATTTATGTTTATGTTCTATGTAATAGATGATTTTGTATAACGTATTATTTTGTACAATGGTCAGTACAGTCAATAAATATACAATGCAATACTTCCTGCCATCTCATTTCCCAAATATACACCATGTTCGGCAGACTATAATGTGCAAATAGTGTTTTAAATGTAAAAACAACAACAATTATAGCGGCGGTGTTAGGAGCAGTGACCGCCCTCTTTGTTGTTAAAGGAAAGCGACCTCTTTTGGGGGAGAATATAATGTAGCCTGCCTCCCAGGCCTTATTGTAATGTCCTCCCTTGTGGATAGATGGCTCTGCGGTATACTATGCTGACTGAGCGAAATGATTCAGACTAGAGCTCAAGTGTGTCCCCCTTGAGGAGTTATTCAGAACTAATACTGGAGTGAATTAAACTCGTCAGATCAGTGAAAGAGCCAGAAATCACAGACTTGTAGCAAGTCTACAATAAATGGTGATTTTGGGGTCCTAACAGCATTTTAGGATCCCAATAAAGAATCATGTTGGCCTTCTAACGATGACAATATTTCAAAGCAATGTTAGAAGCCCAAAATAGATCAACACAACAAAGAAATTGACCAATCAGCTACAAGTATCGGATTGGAGCTGATGATAAATGTAGTTATCAGATGACCATGCAAGTGCTGCAAAATATCACAAAATTTGCCTTCAGGACTGCCTTGGATGTACATTTGATATGTCTGAATATGGTAAGTCATGATGACACCATATTGAGATCAGGAGCATTGGAATTCATTACTACTTCAGAGTTTGACAATTAACACCTTTTTTGGAAGCTCCTCGGTTTCAGCAGCGTTGCCCAGCACACAGATTCGCCCTCAATTTGTTTATATCAATTCCTACCTTGACAGAATGCGACATCCCACCTGCAATGAACCCATCAGTCATTACCAACTTTCCGGACATCCAGAAGGACTCAATTCTAGGAAGGAAATTTTATATTGAGCATGTAATATTTTGATGGAAAACGCGAAGTTGTGCGGGGACAAGGCGCCCGCGCCCGCAAGTCAATGGCTGTTATAGTTCTATATCACACTATACTTTATTAAGAACTGGGACAATTCAGCTTTTGTTGTAGTTAAATATGATCCCTTGTATTTGAACCCATGTTATGTTGTGTGCAGCATCGGAACCTCCCCCCCCCCCCTTCCCCCACCCCTCCGCCCCTGATTGTTGCGAGCAGCCGCTCAAAGGGGCTGGCACCAGTCTATCTACCGCTGGTTTTGTAATTAGTGGCGACATCTCTCAATAGATGGCGCCGCTTTTATCTTCGGCATGGTCATATTTTTTGTATCTGGCAGGATGGAAACCATGTGAATAAAGAATTAAGCGTTAAAATGTTGTAGTATTGATGTTTCGACGTAGTTTTACAAAAATTGTAAATATGATCACCTGTGTGAGGAGAATTGACCAATCACTCGCGCTTCGAGGAAGACGTCATTTTTGATTATAAATAGGGTCACGTGCATGGTGTGGGTGTGACTTTTTTAACCAATGGAATCCGGCAAACAGGCCCAGTGTAAATGCACGATGACGCCTAAGAATACAGCATGTTTTCCACTACGCGATCAAAAGTAGTTCGAATTTAAACACGGCCACTGGCTACGTAAAGAGCGCAACAACACTGACAAAGCCAAGGATACAGTATTTGAATGTCAGACGATCATAATAGAGTGATTTTAAGTGTAGCAAAATCGCACTGTAAGGTTATTTGTGTTGTCACGTGATCATCAGCTCTCCCCAGTTTTTTCTAAGTATCAAAATAGGATGAAAAGAAGCGCAGATGAAATTGTTGGGCTAGCGGCCTCGGCCGCAAATCATTCAAAGAATTGGCGCACGAACGTCTAGTGCGCATGTGACCATATGACGTAGCATACTCAAGATCTGACGTCACAAACGCAAAACTAAAAACTATAAGAACATCTATTGGAAATTCATTTCTGAGGATTAATAGAAATTGACGGTCTCACCAGGCTATTGTATGATTAGATACGTGTGAATGTTGTCAAATAAAAAACAAGTATAAACGAAACAAATAATGCACTCACATTTTCACTTTAAAAAGTGCCCTTTTGACGAATAAAAAAAAACCTCGTTGAGTAGTTTGAAAGTCAAAATGATAAAGGCGGCCGCAAGCGGCTTCACTTGAAAATAAAAACAACTTCGATTGTGTGCTTTTCTCCTTAATTAAGGTGATTACCGAATGTCGGCTCGCTTCCATTTTTTACTTGAAGATTTGTTGTTTTACTGTTTGTGCAAGAGTTACAAAGAAGTCTACTTCAATATTTTTGACAATGGTTCGCACAAAAAACTGGAATTGCTATTTAATTTAAACTTTCCAGGTAGTTTCGTTTGATTATGCCCCTTCTAAAAGATATTTTAAAAAGGGATCCTCTTTCTAAATTTTAAATGAAAGGGCGCCATCTATTGGGTAATATTGATAGAGGTCACTCTTAACAATAGGTAAAGTGGCGCCATCTACAGGTTGCCTTGGTAAAGCTCACAATTTAGATTTCACATTACCCGCAAACTATCAGAAAAAGTGACGAAAACGAAATTTTAAATTCCCACATACATTTAACCATGTGGCTATGGTGTTACTTTGGAAAGGTGTAGTGGTGTGTAACAGTTTTGAGTCCAGGTCGACCTCTTCTAAAAGAAATACCAATATTAATGTTGTTGTAGGGAAAATAGAGCTGTCACGGTACAATATATTTCAAAAACTTCATTTGAGGTATGTTATCTCAGGTAAATAAATATTTTCCCTGAAAAGCTGTGTTAAGGTGTGATTCTCTAACTTCCTGGACATGGTTTATAAACCAAAAACATTAGATTAAAACCAAATTATTTTCGGTTCATAAGCAATTGAATGAGTAATCTTATAAATCAATTTCAGATTATTTCAATGGGTTGCACTAGCATCATAATCTTAACCCTCATGCTACTGCTGGCTAATTTGGCCAATACCAATTAAATGATTCCAAAAAAACTAAAAAATTACTGAAACCCTGGCACATGGGTACCCAACTGAGAGTAATCAGCGAGAGCTATCTACAGTGGAACCTGTCAAATTGAACACCTGTGTACATTGAACACCTGCGTACATTGAACAATTTCTCATGTCCCGGCACACTCCCATTGAAAATCAATGGGAGGCTACCTGGATACATTGAACACCTGTCTATCTTGAACATTGAACACCAACTTTGTTCCCGCAGGCCACATTTAACCTGTCTACTTTGAACATTCTGCACTGATTTGAAACTTTTCACTGAATATGAGGCCAAATGAGATACATAAGATTAGCTGTATTGTTTAGTGATATTTTTCAAATGATGAACATGTGAAGTTTTTAACTATATGAAGAAAGTGAGGTAAAGACATAGTAGATTTTACAATGAAATGATCATGTTTCTATAATTACCCTTGATTTTGTTTCTATTTCACCCGACCTCCAATTACTCAGAACCTGGATACATTGAACACCTGCGTACATTGAACACGTTTTCATTTCCCGTGAGTGTTCAATGTTGACAGGTTCCACTGTAATTAAAAACAAAATGACAGGGAATTAGATGTTTTTCGAAGATCTTTGCACTCGTGTGCTTAGGACGAAAGTACCCTCAGCATTTGAAGGGTTAAGACCGGGCCAACCATTCCACTCCCTTTAACCCTTATGCTGCTGGTGGCTAATTTAGCCAATACAAAATAATGCAAAGATCCTTTGGGTACTCACCTGAGAGCATTCAACGAGAGCTATCCAATGAGTACCAACATGACAGGGTTAAGATGGTTTTCAAAAGTATTTGCGTTCTTGTTCATTGGACGAAAGTAGTCTTAGCATTGGAAGGGTTAATGGATCAGACACCTAGCATGGCTAGGCGTTTGAGAAGGCTACCAGCGACTTAGTGACTACTAGTATTTCTTTGGTTCCTAGTAGAAATCTGATCACAAATGAGTTAAAGGTCTCTTTCTCTACACCTCTAAACCCAGATAGGGCCCCGTTGAAAGAGGTACTGGGAGGACAGTATAATTACAGAGAAGGGGGAAGGCAAATGTTGCGGCAAGGCGCTAAAGGCCGCAGGAGGAATAGGAAGTGGCAGTGTAGTAAGGATCCGTGCGCCCAAAAAGTGAGTGGCGGGCGCACGGATCCAAGCCCAAAGTACAGGTGGAAGGTGCATGGATAGGGCACTGATGATCACGTGGGGACGTGTGAAAGGGCAGATAGAAGGTAGATGGGTGGGAGTTGCATAAAGTAATGCCTTATAGTTAAGTGCTGGACTCATGTCAGGAGTACCACATAAGCCATCAGCGCGGGCTCACGTGGGAACAAGGACCAATCAGGGCTCTCGCATCGATTACATTACTGAGACACCTTATCTCCACCACCAGCTGGGGGTGCCCAAAGCACCAATTTCTGGCCTATTAGCGGCTATTAGTTGACATTAGTTGAGGCTTGCATGTTCATGTTGACCGGCTGGTTTCGAATCCACTTGTGTTTGGTGATCTAAGGTAAAGTCATGTGCAGAAAGTGTGCATGCAAGTGTCCTTCATCAACAGATATAAATTAATACTTACACCCATTAAACTTAACAGATCTCAATTTTTATATGAAGGCTAGGCATTACTTGCATCCATTAAACTATATATTTTCTCGAAGAAATTCCTAACTTCACAAATGTGGAAATGTTTATTATAATAAATCAAAGATAAAAGATTGTTTTTAGTCTAAGCCCAACATAAAGTCATCGGCCCTTATAGCGAACGGCAATTCAGGCAGACGTCTTTTCTGGGATCAACGGTTTTGACCAACAATTCATTTTAGCAAAGTTAAGTAAAAAAATAATAGAAATAAAGCCACCGTTATTTTGAGTATGAAATATTTTTAAGTACCACACGAAGCACTGGGCGGGTGGAAAAAAATAGCACGATCGAGAGATGGAATCGAACCCGCACCCCTTGGATCGGGAGTCGACTGGGCTATCAATCAGGCTATTCCTTCTATTGTGTGAGACGGAGTGAAAAGAAAACCATATTGATGAAATCCCGTAACTCTATTTGGGATCGTTCCTAGTATTCCGAGTCATTCTTGTCATTTACGTGACTGACAACCGTAGTAGATCTTTGTTAGGTACATGTACCACTAAGCCACTTTTATCAATGACCCCACATTATTTACATACGGCCCGAAACTGATTATGACCTACCTTCGTCACCTTTGGTAAATAACCAAATCAAATATGGCGCCTGTTGTCTAACTACTGCCAGACGGCTCGCCATCACCCGAATGTCGTTAGAACCCAATAAGGAGCGCCAAAATAGCTGAAAAATTGTTTTTGATCTTTTAATCTAATGCCTTTTCAAATAAATAAACAATAATAACTATATCAATACGCCTTTACATGTCGTTAACTTTGTGGCATCGCCAGTTTCGCAATCCAATTTTCCTAGTGCTATGAACATGCTATTCTGAGGTTCAATTAGTTACATCTGCTGCCGTTTCACTTTTGGGGGCGCTTCGCGCTGCATGAACATTTGCGTCTAGCCTAGATATTCTAGGCTGTCATATGTATTTTTCTGTTATGGTTGTTCTGTTACCAAGCACCAAATATTCTAGTTGGCCATCGTGGTCAATTTTGTTTACACTTATCTCACCAGGATTCAGTTTGAGTATAAAACCTCTAGAGATCAGAGGATCAGGTGGTGCCATCTATCAACAATACCTAGTACTACACCACACTGCTTGGTCAGCATAGGAGGGGATGTCAACTTCTTAGGGACTAGGAACCTGGTCTACTCTAAACCCACCAATAACAACGGCCAGACTGCAGGTAATGTACTTGAATGTAATTCGAGTCAGCCCACCTTTCGAGATCAACAAGGAATTTTACAACCTTCTTTCTACACCTGAAACGTATCCGATTGCAGCAGTAAGAGCTGTAATTTATTTTACATTTATATGAATGCTAAAATGGTGTTGATTAGAAAGAGTTCTCCCATATAAGGCAACAACGAAATTCCACCACAACATTAAATCATTCTTCTCTTCCTGGGCACCTTGTTTGTGTTCTCAAAGGCTATAATTCCGGGCGAGTAAAAGTGATGGTAATTGGTGAGTAGTATATTACATTAACGGAAACCGAAAGTTTCACAAAAAGTAAATCGTTTTCATCCTCTTAAGCACCTCAGTCACATCCGGCCCTTCAACAATATATCCGCAATTTTGGTTGAATGACTATAAGTCGATTACACCTTTCACGTGAAAAAGCTGCACGGGTCAAAGGATACTGATCAGAGCAATTATTTCTTCAAATTGCCCTGTACTTAGAATTCGCCATTTATATTGATCAGCAAAATGGGCTTGTTGGGAGGTACAGCCGTGCCAGCTTGATTGGCCACATCTCTACTTAATAAAAGCCCCAGCTTCAACTCAGTACCTGTGTGAAGGGGTAAGGATATCCATTCTTCTGCATCCCTCCATTGACCACACACATAAGTCTGCACTCAGTACGTTTCTACTACCCTGCACCCTTTCCCTTGCACACATTAGTCTCCATCCAGTACTTTACTATCCCCTGCCTCCTCCCTACCACACACACGTTTCTATTCCCATGCACTCCTTCCCTTACACACATTAGTCACCACCCAGTACTTTACTATCCCCTGCCTCCTTCCTACCCCTCTACCCCCACCCCACACATATCAACTTCAATTCAGCACTTTTCTATCCACTGCATCCCCTCCCTCCCCCACACAGATTAGTCTCCACTCAGTACTTTTCTATACCTTGCACCCTCCCCCCCCCCCCCCCCACACACACATATTAGTCTCCACTCAGTACTTTTTTATACCCTGCACCCCTCCCTCTCCCACACACGTTATTCTCCCCTCAGTACTTTTCTATACCCTGCACCCCTCCCTCCCACACACATATTAGTCTCCACTCAGTACTTTTCTATAGCCTGCACCTCTCCCTCCCCCCCCCAACACATTATTCTCCACTCAGTACTTTTCTATACCCTGCACCCCTCCCTCCCACACACATATTAGTCTCCACTCAGTACTTTTCTAGAGCCTGCACCTCTCCCTCCCCCCCAACACATTATTCTCCACTCAGTACTTTTCTATACCCTGCACCCCTCCCTCCCACACACATATTAGTCTCCACTCAGTACTTTTCTAGAGCCTGCAACCCTCCCTCCCCCACACATATTAGTCTCCACTCAAAACTTTTCTAGAGCCTGCAACCCTCCCTCCCCCACACATATTAGTCTCCACTCAGTACTTTTATATACCCTGCACACCTCCCTCCCCCACACAGATTAGTCTCCACTCAGTACTTTTCTATATCCTGCACCCCTCCTCCCTCCCCCACATGAATTAGTCTCCAGACCACTCAGTACTTTTCTATACCCTGCACCCCTCTCTCCCCCACACACCTTAATCTCCACTCAGTACGTTTCTATAACTCTGCAAACCTACTCACCCCACATACATTTACCTCCACTCAGTATACTAGTATTTGTATTTCGATGAACTCACCCCACCCCCAACCCACACATATTAGAATTACCTCGAGACATCAAGTGTTACAGCGTCTAGCAATTTGAAAAGTAAAATGCATTCTTGAAGATTTGCAATATTCCTTTAAGGAACTACTATTGTGCTAAAATTACAAAACTATGGGAATCGCTCAAAAGGCCACCTTTTACGAATACCACCTGCACTTTCCAGGTGTACCAGCAGCCATCTGCTTTAAAACAGTTAGGACTTTATACTTGTCATAACACATTATCTTTAAGGTCCAGTTGACCACATGTTCTCTGACCACTCCCTCCATATCTGTGCCCTGCTCCTGCTCTCGGGCACATAGGGTATAGTACCTTTTGCTTACGTGGGAATGAAGGTATAGCTGCATGTAATAATAGCTCTGTTCTGGGCCATCGCACCTGCTGGAACTGAGTGCTGCCTGCTAACTGGAGAAACTGACATGAGGAGATCACAGGGGCAGATCACTCAACACACCAATTAGACACCTGCTTGAACCTTTATGTTCTCTCCCAAACAAACTTTTCACTAACCTACACTAGTTTATTACTAGTGTAGAGGATGTAATATACCAAAAAAGAAAACAAGGTAGAGAAATGACAATTGCAGATGTAAAAATTGTCTTTAACAAAAAATTGAATATTACAAAGACAAGATATATACCAAAGTAGAATCCTTTGAAGAAAAACGGAACTCTTTCATTGTGGAGTTAAGAGTTGATATGCATACTAGAAATAGCTGGTACATGATCCGAAACAGTCTTCCCTGTTTATCAAATATACTCGGGATTTTGGGCTGAACTTACTCAATGGGTTGATACATCCTATTTTATCTCTAACTATTTGTAATACTGTGAAATAACATGCTATGGAGAATAAAAATCCTGTTGCACATGTGTGCAATTTGAAATTTAAAAAATATATACTAGTTTATGTCCCATACCATCCCCTAGTTGGCTCAGCAACATGAGATTATGGGACAGATCACTCAATACATCAAAAACACTTGAATGAACCACTATGTGCATTCCTGAACACTGCCTGCACCATCAACCAAGATAGAAACTATTTCAGTTTCTCCATCATTCACTAGATGGCTCTGACAAATGAGATAATGGGGGCAAACACATGTGCTTAAACCTTATGTGCTCTTCCTAACACGAGCTGTACTATCTGGTTTCTCTACCTTCCTCTAGATGGCTCTGCAAAATGAGATCATGGGGACAGATATCTCAAGACACCAGCTTGAACCTTCATGTGTTCTCCTAAACACAGCCTGCACCATGAACCTACAAACAACTAGTTTACCGGTAGTTGTCCTATCATCTGTTGAGAAATGAGATTATGGGGGCAGATAACCACTCCAATAACACACTTGCTTGTTCCTACACCAGGCAGAAATTTAGGAGGAGCTGGGCTTTGATCCTCTTTCTTCCCCTAGACGACACTGCGACATGAGATGCAGTGACAAATCTCTCAACACCCCAATTAGACACCTAATTAAAACTTAATGTGCTCCCCTAAACATAGCCAACCATTAGGCCTAAGGCTATCCAACAATGTTTTATTTATCTCAGATTAGGCTAGACACAGCAAGTTTAGTTTATCCTTCATTTACTAGATGGCTTTAAGACAAAAATATCAATCAGCAGATCTTTATATACTAGATCCTTGCTTGAACCTTCATAAGACCTGCCTCAGTGGCCACTCAGTAAATGTAATTGTCAAAGATAGCTCTCTATTATGGGGCGCCATTTGGAACATCCATACTTTTGTTGACAGAAGTACTTTTGTCAAGACATAAGAACTTTTGTCTGACAAAAGTAACTTTTGTTGGACCAAAGTACTGTCTTGACAAAAGTTGCTTCTGTCAACAAAAGTAACTTTTTCTGTCCTAGTATCTTGCACCGATTACAGATGGCATGATCTATAGACTGGATAAAGCAATCTACAGCACATCTATTCGGTCTACCGCTATTGTTGGTCTTCTACGACCTACTGCCGGCCAATGCATCTAGTCTGCATAGTCCTAAGCTCTCGTTTGTTACTGTTTGTGTAGGTTGTAAAGTGGGGAATACCACTGATCTCTTTTATGTTATCAGGTTAAGACTGGTATCCCGCTTTGAGTCCCCCTGCTCTCCTGATTGTTGAGGAACAAGTCACATAGTTTTCTAAGCTCTGTCACATAGATTCGGTCTACCATGATTCAACGACCTGTATTGTCGAGAATGTATGTGGTGAAATGTCCAAATAAAGCAATAACTCTTTGAACGCTGCCTTTGATAACATTAATGTTTGTGAACAATAGCATGGCACTCAATTCAGAAACCCAAAATCATCGGTACACACTATTGTATACTAGCTCAAACCAATAGCAGTAGACCGAGTGCATGTGCCGGAGATGCTTCAACCAGTCTATAGATCACGTACGCCATCTACAATTGGTGCAAGACACTACGACAAAGATACTTTTGTCTACCACAAAGGTACTTTTGTCTACGACAAAAGTACTTTTGTCCGACAAAAGTTACTTTTGTTGGACAAAGGTATTTCTGTCTTGATAAAAGTTGCTTTTGTCAAAAAAACTAACTTTTGTTGTACGAAAGTACTTTTGCCAGGACAAAAGTACTTTTGGGTTGCACATGGCGTGACCATTCGCCAAATGTCACATCTTAAACCTCTGTCTTGACAAAATTGCTTCAGTCTACAAAAGTATGGATGTTACAAACAGCACCCATATTTTGTATCATACAACAAGCATCCATGGTCATTCAGTAAATGCAATCGGCACAGATTGCTCTCTGTATTATATAGCCTCCCTACATGGCCACTCAGTAAATGCAGTCAGGACAGATTTTGCTCTGTATCATGAGACCTGCCTCTGTAGTCACTCAGTAAATGCAGTCAGCACAAATTGCTCTCTATGTATATTTTAGAGCACAGAAAGAGTGTTTTATGTGAACTAAACCACGAGCGGTAGCGAGTTGGTTTAATGACCATAAAACACGAGTGACATGCACTAACATATTTAGCACAAAGCGTCCATAGAATCATTTAGCTCTTCTAAACAGTGGGACCCTTTTCAATATTGTCCTCTGGAGTTCAAGGTTGGGCTGACCAGTACAGATGTCCTTCTATCTATCCAGTTGGACTACAACTATACACCAGACAACATCTCCATAACCAAGCTGCTCTTCAACACTAGTGATGACTACCAGGGTAAACTAAACAAAGCTTGATGCAGTGCAAACATAGTATGTTGCAGAATTTTGCAACAAAATTTAATATGGTGTCATTGGTACGTATGTAAAAATTCTTCATGGGCAGATAAGAGAGGCGGCATCATCCCAAACACATGCTGTTTCACTGCCACTGTGTCACTGTAGTTTAGTAACAAAACATTAAAATCTGAGATACCTAGGAAAATAAGTATGAAATGCGTATTATTTTTACTGAAAAGAAATACATTTTAAAATGTCATATAGTGAGAATAAGTGCCAGGAAAAGCCAGAGAATGCAATTCAGGGCACCTAGGCCCCTCTGTTCTCTGGGGCACATGAATCTGTGACTGTAGTAAATTTAAGTTCCCTATGCATACCTTTCAACTACTAGTATGCTGATATCAGCAATACTCTGACCCCATGCGAATGGGAGCCATCTAATATAGAAAACAATAGTTGGTGACATTGATAGAATATATTTCGTCAAATAAATTTCAGATATCGAGCAAAAAACCTTGACAACTGTCTTGTAAGATACACCACAGTGATCCCGTTTCCCCTTATCTTTTTGTTTTAACTGTTGAGATCCTTGCAGAAGCCATCAGGACCAATAAAAACATAAAAAGGTTTACATCTGTTTGATGTGGAACACAACGTATCCCTATTCACTGATGATACTACTCTATTTTTGGAACCCAATTAAACTTCTCTTGGATGTTGAATGACTTTAAAAAGGGTGAAGAACCAATTTTGGGGAAATGTGGTTATGGGAGTTATAAGAGTTATAAAAAACATTTCAATCTAAAGAAATCATAGAGTTCCATTTAATTCTGTTGAGGTATAACTCAAAAGATTCTCGGTTTTATAATAAACAAAGCTTTCCAAAGGGGTTTAGAACCATAGGCGATGTTTTAGGGCATAATGGGAAGTTTACGGAAAGAGAAATTTTTGGTTGAAGCTGGATGAAGAATTAATCATTTAGTATATGAAAACTTGCACTTTGATATTGTCAATTCACACAATGGAATTGAAAAGTGCATGTCACAAATAGGTCAATCTATCCCTATGTGATTCCAAAAGATTGGATATGGTATTAAAGGTTGCTCAATGACTTATGATATTTAAAAAAATACAATTCGTCCATATTAAGTTTCAAAATAAGTGGTCAGCCATAATGAATGATGACATACCAATTCATATCACTGAAAAAGCATTTACAAAGATGTCTAAGATGTTAGAGGGTTCCTATGTTAGATATATTCAATTTAGATTATTTCATAACAGAACTGTAACAAATCATAAATAACATGCTATGAATTTGAGAGACGATATTATGTGTTCCTGCTGTGTTGCCTCCCCAGAAACAATATATCATGCACTCATTACTTGCCCTAGAGCAAGTGATGTATTGCGCAAAATAGTAATATGCTTACGTGAAAAAAAACTAATTATCATATAGAGAAAATCTATGGAGGGGACGAAAAGAAATCCACTGCAGAGAAAGCGATTTTGGAAACAAAAATGGTTATTTACAATAACAGAGTGAGGGAGAGACCATTTATCATTACTGCTGTAAAAAGGTTATTGTACCATCAACAGTGTTTGGAAGATTACAAAGCAGAGATGGAAAATAATGCAGAGAGTTTCATGCAAACATGGGTCTATGTATATGTGGAATTTAAAAGCGCGTGAACATCCGTAATGTATAAAAAAGCATGTTTATATTTGTTTTAGTGGCAAATAAAAAACAACATTTTGCAAAGTTAAAAAAAACGTTTTGGAAATATATAAGGTTGTCTATACTAGTCCTACTACTACTACTACTACTACTACTACTACTACTACTACTACTACTACTACTACTACGACGACGACGACGACGACAACAAAACAACAATAATAATAATAATAATAATAATGATAATAATAATAATAATAATAATAATAATAATAATAATAATAATACTGATAATAATAATAATAATAATAATAATAATAATAATAATAGTAATAATAATAACAATAATAAAAATAATGATAATAATAATGATAATAACAATGATTAACTCTCGGTCAGAGGGGACGAGTGTGTTCTGCAGCCTTGATATTAGTTTAGTCCCGTATTGCACCGATAGATGGCTCTGCCTAAGGTCCACGTTGGGTGTAATTTCCCGAGTAAGACTAACCTGCCACCTATTAAGCGCAGTTGAAACCTCAGCGATGGCGTACGCAACGAAGACTTATGCGATACTACGCGCCACAAGTGCGTAACTATAGGAGTCCCTTCTACCCATCAGTTCGCGGATGCTCACAATTAAGTCGCCTAAATGGTCTTATGGTTCAATCACAGGATTTCCGTCTCTGGTAGATTCATATTAACTTCAGTGTTTTTATCTTAAAAAAAAACAGTTTATCTTTTTTATGCAAAAACAATAGGCAAAATGAAGAATCTTTTCCGTATATATATGTTGTGGAATTATTTAGGAATCCAGTGAATCTACTTATAGTTCCATTTTATGCGTACAGGCAAGAGGTTTCTTTTTAAAAGATTACGCCAACCCCAACATTTGTATTTATAATTACCAAACCCTTTTCTCTTTCCTTCTCTCTGTGTCCAGTCCCTCAGGTGTGTTGTATTAGCAATTAATTCTTAGGAGTAAACATAGATGCTCAATTCACCCAACCAAATCTTTGCCGCCGCCTATTGATCAAACACAGAACTAAGTAAGGGCCAGATTCTAGATAATGGTATACATTAGGTGCCAGTTGTGAAGAAAAAATAGAAGTACAAAAGCCTTGAACAGCAACCAAGATGGTGAAAACTAACCCTATAGAGTTGTTTGGAACTTCATGTATTCCTGACTTGGTGAAGAAAGATTCTTATAATTACAGATAGTCCTTCATTACTCAATACCTCAGTCGTGGAAATCCAAGAGGCGTCAGCAATCAATCAAATACATTATACATGTATAAATGCATTGATGTGAACTCGTAAGGTATTATAGCATACATATGACGAATAATTTGAGAGAAATTAGTTTTAATTAAAAATAAGGAATGCAGTGTCGTTATTACATATATAGAAAATAGATTCGCTGGTCATTTGCAATTGTCTATATTAGTAAAACGTTTTCAAAAGGGAATACTCAGTATTTGCTTGATCAAAATTTTAGTAACAATGAATAAAATTCTTTATTATTTAAGTCAAGTTGTTGATTCAAAATAGGGCTCAGACCAAGTTCTCGAGAAAGAAAGAGATTTTAAGATATAAGTACATCAGGCCATATCTAAGTAATCTAAAAAAGACGTAAATATGATACGTATAGTATGGTTAAGTCAGTATGTATGTATGTATTCAGTATGTATGTATGTATGTATCTTTATTAACAACAATTGAATATCGTGAAATATACATTACAAAAAAATAAATTCTCTATAAAAAAAACACTTCAAATTACAAATACAAATATACTTAAGTTCTAGGTATGCGTTTTCACTTGGTTATGAAAGTATAATGAAGATGATGTGATGGAAACTACAGTTGCTCTTAGAGCTAGCCGTTCAGTGTGGGCCCACATATGGTTGCGTACCTCACGACACCCCTTTGGGTGCCCTTTCAGTACAGTGCTGACTTAACTATGGGTATCTCTATTCTTCACCCTTATGCTGCTGGTGGCTAATTTGGCCGATACAAAATGAAGCAAAAACACTGAATAAGTGACTGAAACCCGGGCACATGGGTATTCATCTGAGAGTACTCAGTGAGAGCTATCCAATGAATATCAATATGGAAGGGTTTCGATGGTTTATTTGTGCTCTTGGATTAAAGTTGCCTTAGCATTGGAAGGGTTTGCATTTCATAATAGCTGACCACTAGTGTAAACCATAACAAGAACGACACCTTTATTTCCATTATTTGAATATTATTTCAATCTCGTGCTCCATCTTTGTATGTAAAAGATATGTCACTCCATCTCAATAATTGCCATTCAATGTAGTCTTTGACTCAATTTTGACTCAGTTTTCCCTTACCTTTATTTTGTTTGTACATTTAGCCCATATGAAATATATATTGTCTGAAAGGTCTTGTGGCAGTGAATACGTTGAGCATCAAATGGTACCCTCCAAGCAGGGGGTAAGGTGTGAAGGGTGAAAAACTCAATAAGTAGCTAGCATACTCTCAAAAGTGAACTGCGTTTCATGGTAAATCCATCAATTGGTTAGTTAGCTCATGGGTGTAATATCTGTGACCCAGCCTTTCATTAACCTATACAAGCTACATACTGCCTTAAATGTCTCTTGATAAGGAATATATCAAGAATCACAAAAGTACCGTCCAAGCAGGGCCTAAGATTGATTTGTGATTGAAAAAACAACAAAAAGAAACATGCTTAGTGTTTTCAAACAGAGCATCTATCTACACGTATGGACCGAGTACCATCACATTTCACAAATGAGGAAGAAAGCTTGATAATAAGATGGGAAGGCTATTACATCTTTATAATTTTGTTCCGATTAAACTGTAATACCATTTCATTCAGATATTTTTGGAAAATGAGAAAAGGGTGATTTTTCAACTTCATGATTGCTTACCTTAGGAACAAAGAAAATGGAATGGGGATATGATACCTTTTCCTCTAAAATATTCCTAGCTATGATTCTGTCAAACTTCAAGCTACAACTTATATCTTTGTTGCCCCATATGCGCGCTTGGAGCAACCATGTTTTGGTAAACAACAACATAGAAAAAGAAAAGCAAAGATTCAAAACCCTCCTTTGCTAAGGTGCATGCCTATGAGAGGTGTTGTGGTATTGGTCCAGTATTCTGCTCAGTGATGGCCTGGACAGTCACACTTGATGTGATTATGAGATAAACGTTGTGTTAAAG
This sequence comes from Maea johnstoni, assembly GCA_963942565.1. NCBI lineage: Eukaryota > Metazoa > Annelida > Polychaeta > Spionida > Magelonidae > Maea > Maea johnstoni. Next base: position 29,270,785 of record OZ012686.1, read on the forward strand.
GGTGAAGATTTTGAAAATTCAAAATGATTTTATGTTCATGAATTAACCCTATATGCCACATTATATATTGTTTGATAACTTGTCACATTTAGTGATCTCAGGTAATTCTCACTATAAACTGACCCTGCGCCCTCACGAATGTTGAAATACTTTTTATGAACGGCATACTCTGAAATGAAATTCTTGACGGCACAAGATATACTCACGTGTAGTGAATATGCATAGCCTTCTTTAAACCAGGGACATGTAGCTCACTTCTGAATTATTCTGATAACAAACCTTAGAGAAAATCAATATCGTGTTGAAGTCATGCACGATTTTCCTACTGGCGACATACCTTGTACCCTCCCCTAGCTCAAAGGTCCACCACAGGTACAATACTACATAGTGCAGCAGCATGTATAGTAGTATACATACATACATACATACATACATACATACATACATAAATGCATACATACATACATCAGGGTTCATACTGGTTGACCACAATAAAATTCAAGCACTTTCAAGGTCATTTTACAATAAAATTCAAGCACTTTCAAGGACATTTTCAAGGAACAAATTCTACTTTTCAAGGAATACACGGGATCAATAGATACTGATAACTGAGAAAAAAATGAATGTCAGAGGAGAGAATAATTAAGAAAGACAGTAATATATTTATGCACACACATAAGGTTACCGTTTATTTATAAAAGTAGTGGTAGTATGTTATTCATTTTCTTTTGTAGGTTATCATTTTAACAGGGGTAAACATCTAGGTCAAAAATAACTTTTTTACCTGAAAAAAAAATTGGGCAGAACTCCGGTGTGTGTGACAGTAATCTCGTTCGTAAGAATGAGATCCCATCACTTGTTTAAATCATCCCCCCAATTCCCGCCACCTATATCAGGACAGGGGTAGTAAACATGCATTAATTCTAACTTAAAACCCATGTTATGTATGACAAAATCTATGGACCCCCCTGGTGGCATCCCAGGTTAGTGATACAGTAAATAATCTTACCTTCTGCCTCTGTTCCAGATGACTGGGTTAGGCTTGAAAAGTACCTCAATGTTGCCTCTGTTCCTTTGCTTTGCAAACGTATCATGACGTCTGATAGTATGAACACAATTCGCATGCTCTAATATCACAGTAGTAACGATCTCTCACAAACACAAGAGGTTGTATAAATACTTGAATAGGCATATAAACTGACTTGACTCAGTTTGCTTATCATGATTGTTATGCAACCGGCTGATAAGGTGGCCACTACGCAATTAGCGCTCACAACTGCAACTCCGTAGACGGCAGCAGGCAGCGGCTTATCTGCCCTTAGTCTCCCAAGAGGCTGGTTAATGGGCAGTTGAATCTCTTGGGGTACCGCTCTCGACAAACAGGTCAAGGCGGCAGTGAGTGATAAGGCCGTCCAAACTCGCTAAGATAGCGTGTCTTTTGGGGATTTCCCGGTTTTTCAAGGACCTATCGTAAAAATCAAGGACTTTCCAAGTCAAAATGGGAGGTAAACAAAATTCAAGTACTTTCAAGGTTTTTCAAGGTGCGTACGAACCCTGATACATACATACATACATACATACATACATACATACATACATACATGCATACATACATACATACATACGTATTTACATACATACATACATACATACATACATACATACATTAACACGTACATAGATAGATACATACATACACACTTATATACAAATACATTTGTATGCATACATACACACACAATTACACATACAATCGTATATACAAACGCTCGCACATACATACATACATACATGCACGCACGAACTCACGCACGCACGCACACACACACACACACACACACACACACACACACACATACATACATACATACATACATACATACATACATACATACATACATACATATATACAATACATACATCGGGCTTGGCGTACTCTGGTAGAGAATGGTTCCAATATCAGTTCTTTGCTAATGTTGCTTCAGTACCTACTGAGGGTCCCTGTCACAGACTCCTAGCGAGAGAGAGAGAGAGAGAGAGAGAGAGAGAGAGAGAGAGAGAGAGAGAGAGAGAGAGAGAGAGAGAGAGAGACTTTGGCACATGGTGATGAAGCTCTCGAGATGCCGCAGGTGGCTCGCAGTGCTTTATGCCAACAAAGCCCTACTAAGCCAATGACGAGCGTACAAATCCTGTTCAAGCTCTTTGAGAGGGGTGTGAAAATCCCGTCGTTACGCACTAATTAAAAGAGCAGAAATTGATTGCGATCTCCGCCGAAGGTGTAAGAAAGGGCGCCCCCTACCTGGGCCGTGTAATTATCCTTATCATCATTTACTACTGCCATTACCCGGCCCCCTCATAACACAGTGGGGGAAACACAAATGTTTGCTTAGGCCCAAAGAATGAATCGGTCACTTCTGAGACCCGCCGGGAGATGATTTGATGATGTACCGCTCTCATAATGAGCCCCAGACAGTTTTATAGAGTCCTGCTTTAACCCATTAATACTTAAGAGTTCCTCTAGAAATTGTCGTCTGCATTTACAATAGTTTTGACAATAACTATGAAAGCGGGAATTATATTATAAAATATTTGAAGAAGAGTTGTTGGAAATGTTCTGAATAACATTTCTCTTTGAAATATTTCTCCAACATTACTTTTAATTCCAAGATTTCATCAAAATTGTGGCCACTGCGAGCATTAATGGGTTAAGTCAGGGTAGTTCACTGAAAAGCGCAAACATTAGTAACGAGCTGGTGACAAGGGGAAAATGGCCCCGGTGCGAGGGCTTGTCGGCCAACAAAGGGCGGCTGATGGGGGTGCCCTGGGGGTGGGGTACCTTTACAAGACAACCCGGGGTGTTACATACTGTTTGTTTTACCATGGTTCAGCTAGCATGGCCTGTTGCTATTCTCGCTATACCCTCCGCCAACCATGAGCCGATCAACTGACGGCATTAGAAAAGGGCTTGACCTTTTTGATAAGCTTCATATGTGATGGAAATATACACAAAATAAAGCAGTATATATAATATATATATATATATATATATATATATATATATATATATATATATATATATATATATATGTATGTATGTATGTATGTATGTATGTATGTATGTATGTATGTATGTATGTATGTATGTATGTATGTATATATATATATATATATATATATATATATATATATATATATATATATATATATATATATATATATATATATATATATATATATATATATATATATATATATATATGTATATACAAATATATACAAATGTATATATATATATATATATATATATATATATATATATATATATATATATATATATATATATATATATATATATGTGTGTGTGTGTGTGTGTGTGTGTGTGTGTGGAATACATTCCGTCTTACATTCAAACATACATACATACGTACATGCATACATATTATCATTGATATCATCTGTATGTATGAATGTATGTGTGCGTATGTATGTAGTTATATATGTTTGTCTGTGTATATGTGTGCGTGCTGCGTATGTATGTACGTATGTATGTTATGTATGTATGTATGTATGTATGTATGTATGTATGTATGTATGTATGTATGTATGTATGTATGTATGTATGTATGTATGTATGTATGTATGTATGTATGTGTGTATGTATGTATGTATGTAAGTGTAGTAAAAGTAGAATCCTCCTCCCTAACGACGGTCATCCCCCTACCCTTACCAAACGGACACACGCAGTTCCACCCCGTGAGTAGTAGTAGTAGCCCCTAGCCGCCGTAGCCTCAAGATGATTTAAAGCCGTCCCAATGTAACGACATCCTTGAACGCGACTTCTCCCCGCATCTCTGCTTCAGCCTACCCTCTCTTGGCAAGTGTCGCAGTCGAAATGTGGGTCTTATGAAGCAAAGTGAAATAAACAGAAACAAAAGTCATCGGACAAAAGACATACAGCTGGTGATAATTCGGGCAATTCCCCAATTGTTCACTGGGAGCTCAAGTGAAATTCAATTCAGGGCTTAATTAGTGTGATTCTAATGTGTTCGCGAGGGGGCAATGCTGCTAGGCGACTGCGCAGGACCGGAAGTCGGTTGTCTCATTGGGAGAAATCCTCGCGCATTTCGACCAATCAAATCCCTCGACGCTCACAAAGACCTTACTAGTGGCCCCTCATTTGCATAAGCTAGTTCAGATATTATTGAGTTAACATGATCGCGGACGATCATACACTATCTCTTTAAACATCCCCCCGCACTCGTCCAGTGGCGAATCTTATCTGATCTGTAATCTCCCTGCCACCGGACCAGACTGACTCTTCATCTGACTTACTTCGCGGAGCCTACTTTGAGAAGTTGGCAAAATGTGAGCACCCTTACGCCACCCAAGTCTGTACTGTAAGCAGCGACGCCAACCGCTGACTGGAAACCAAGTACTAAAAGTAAGGGCCGAGGGCTCATCCTCATTATCAACATATATATGTATGTTGTATAGGATCATATCACAAGTATAGTATAGCTAGAGTTAGTGCTGTCTGTGGAGGCTAGAGAGAGAGATAGGAGTAGGCAGCAGCATGAGCGACGGGACTCGCTGTTTCCCTGCTACTGGCCGCCGCCACTCGGGCTACCACTATGATGACACTAGAGCAGCGGCAGTAGTGTTGGCCAGCGGTCTTGCTGGGCTTCTTCATCGCGGGATAATGTCAGTAGCATCTAGCAGTGCACACTACCTCCACTGACTACATACATACAACAACTACAACCACAGAGAGAGTAGACACCAACAACCAGCAACCAGCGGTGCTCCCACATCTTCCCGTTGGATCCGGATAAATACACTGTAGGCGATTACCAGTAGCAGCAGCACAAGAGTAGGAGTAGAAGAGACTTAAAGACTTAACGAGAGGCGCTGGAGTGGCAGTACTGTGAACTAGGGACTCGGAGTGGAGGAGCCCTTATTATCTCATCTTGGAGAGTTTGATATTTCGTTGATTTGGATGGTACAGAGCACTACTTGTATTGAGCAGCAGCAAGGGGACTTTTCTCATGTGATAGAGGGAGCTCGAGGAGAGGTAGTCTTTACCCCACAGTAGTCCTGCACTGAGGTAAGTTACTACCAAGTCCTTCTCTCTCTTTCCTTCCATCGGCTCCCTCCCCGCCCTGAGAAGTGAACGAGGGAAACCAATGTTTGTTGTTTGAGGGTGTTATGTGTCATAAACTCTTCTGGGACGAAGCCACAAATAGGACTGTTTTCTAACAAACCTCTCCTGGCCACATTCCACTACGTATGCCACACTCGTTTCCCTGGAAGGGGGTAATTGGAATTAGGGGGTTAGACCAGGGGGAGATGTGTAGTGTAGGCATCTCCCTCGGCGACCCCCACTACTACTAGAAGCATACATGTACTAGTGAACTGGCTGCTCCGGTAGACATCTTGTCTGCGTTTGAGGGAGACCCCTGATTTTATCAGTTGTTATTCCCATGTGGAGGATTGGGGCAGCTGGATCGCATTGGGGCCCGGGCTGAAGGCTTGTTAATAGCACTATCATCATGTTAGTCTACCACTGAAATCAACAACATATTTAGCTACATACTCTAGTGTCGATTTCACTGGCAGCTCTCTGCCCCTTCGCTACAGCATGTGGCGGGCAGGTGAAGGGTTCTACTGTGCTGAGTAAAGGAGTCAGAGTGAAACTTACAGCGAGATGAGAATGAAGCACCCGACAAATAGTTTCATCAACCAATTTCATCATACTATCTGATGATCATCAGTTACTAACATTTCTTTTTTAATCCCAATTTTCTCTACATTATATTTTATTACTAACTCTTGATATCTTGATGCCCTTCCACTGAGCAGCAGCAGAACTTGCCTGTGATTCTGGGGCATTTACTGGGATGATGGTAAAGAGGCGCTTCTGTGCTTCTGACAGTATATTTAATCTTAGAGTTTTATTGAGTTAATTTTCGAAAAAAAAATCCTTTAATGCAGTAGATAAATTCTGAATGATTTCTAGACAAGAACGGAAATAATTTTTCATAAAAGAGACATTATTGTGACTGGAGCATATATATGTCATGTGTTCGAAAAACAAACAGCATTCGTTTGATAATTGTTTGTTAGTTCGCAACAATCCTGATTACTCCTTTAATGATATTTAAAACGATTTAAAAACAAGGTTTTTTTTGTGTATCTCTCAAAAACCAGGAGTGGTTAAGATGGATGGTAAATCGAGGTGCTCCTTTTATGAGTCATAAGAAAAGGCACAAAACCCAGCACGGAAAGGGGAAAACCCAGCACTCATGCAATCAAAGAAGTCCCTTAACAGCAACTTGGAAAGAAAAGAAAATGTTGAAAGTTGTATTTAGCTCACTAGTAACCCCAGTGCTCCTTTAAGAGTAATTTGGAAAAGATTATTGATGATGGATGTCTCTAACTTTTAGGCAATCGAGCTGATGCTTTAAGGTTTACAAGAAAAAAGGAAAGACTCACCCATTGAAGTAATCGAAGTGCTCCTAGAAGAGCACTTTGGAAAAAGAGAAATCTTGAAAGTTGTCTATAGTGCACCTTTAAGTAAGGGTAATTTGTGAAAGCAGATGGTTGTGTTGGATCCGCAGTGTTTACTGGGGTTATATGCCAAAGCGGGGCATTTCGGCGATCTGGCTTTTGTTAGCCGAGAGAGCGAGTGACAGGCGAGAGTGTATGTATAGTATACAGTGACTCCACATCTGCAGCTCTATAGCAGCCGCATCCCAACAACACATGCCTTAAAGACCACGCACAGCAGTGCCACCGGCAAACGGCGGCGGCCACGAATTAGAAAGGTAAACTGAAGCCGCCCAGCAACTGGTCATTTGCTTACAAATATTTCAGGGAGACGCGGGCGAGAGGCTAAGCAGAAACCCTGGCTGTGGGTGGTAACACATGCTGTTCGCTGCATCCACCACACCAAGGGGCCAAGTCAGGGTGCTCTCTCTCATAAGTCTGGGATTCCTTGAAATCCAGTCGTCCAAAATCTTGTTTGTGTGTGTATATATATATATATATATATATATATATATATATATATATATATATATATATATATATATATATATATATATATATATATATATATATATATATATATATATATATATATATATATATATATATATATATATATATATATATATATATATACAGTATATAAATATAAATATATATGTATAAATATATATATATATGTATAAATATATATATATGTATAATATATATATATATATATATATATATATATATATATATATATAAATATATATATATATATATATATATATATATATATATATATATATATATATATATATATATATATGTATATATATATATATATATGTGTGTGTGAGTGTTTCAATTTTTCTTATGAGAAGTTGCTTGTGTGGTGTTTATGTTGGTTTGAATCGATTTTTGTCGCTACCAAATATTTGGCAAAATATTTTAGGTAAGTGATGAAAGGAGTAGTATGAATAAGTGTATAATTTCCAATTATGCGTTTTTCACAAGTCCCTTCATTTAGTTGTCTCGTATGCAGAGGTGCCCCTTGAGCTTCATTCAGACCTTCAGACCTGTATCAATATATCAGTTGGAATGAGAGCGGGTGCCCAGACTCTCTTCCTTAGATTAAGACAGGATGATTGAAAATAGGTTTTCTGAAACCGTGTATGAAAAATGAATACCCTTGGTTGAATTCCAGGGTCTTAGCCAGGTTTTAGAAACTGGGTGCCCAAATTTGGCAATTGTAAATCTTTTGGGTGACCACATATTTTAAGGGGAACTACAATATATTCAGATTTCAACCATAAACATGTATAAAACTATCAACATAAGGCATAATGTCTTTATCCAGTGTCATGGGAATTATATGGAGATAAAAAAGATGCAGCTATATGACATTTTAAGAAAATCCTCACAAAAAGATGTGGGTGTCCTGAGGGTGGAATTTTAGGGTCTGGGTGTCATATGTGTCGTGGCATTGCTATCATGCTATGTGCAGCACTTATGATGACTTATTTCAGTTTAGTTTTAGCTTCTGTGTATAAATGCGGCACTTCCCTATCAATGGTATGTCTTACCCTCTCCTGCCCCCCCCCCCCCCCCCCCCTCAGCCCAGCGGAGAGAGGGGTGGTGAGCCCAAGTAGCAGTGGTTGCAGTGCTAAGCCCCCCCCCCCCCTCAGCCCCGCGGAGAGAGGGGGTGGTGAGCTCAAGTTGTAGTGGTAAGGCTGCCCCCCCTCCCTCAGCCCCGCGGAGAGAGGGGGTGGTGAGCCCAAGTAGCAGTGGTTGTAGTGGTGAGCCTCCCACCGCCTGTGTTTGTTTAAGATCTTGATGATTGACTTCCAAGTACGCTAAACTATTGTTCCAGAACGGCCCAGCACTTCTGACCTCTCCATCTTAACTGAATGGCAAACATCTTAAAGACGCTTAAATTGACCCTCAAACAGGCCGGGCGGAAGACCCGTTTACCCGACTTAGAGGCAACTTGGGTGCGTGGTATTGGGGCGGAGAAGGGTTTTGTAGGAAGGGCTTTAATTTTGGTGTTACTTGTCAGCAATGTCGACGATGAAAATGAAGTCCATACCGTGCATGTATTACAACCGAGCTCGAAGTAGGTTTTCACAAATCGTTTCTATGAATAGGCGGTATGGCTTCGGAATCAGGTTATGGAAATGCCTAGAATATGCAATATTCTTGAAAAAGTTTGACATCTTGTTCAGAATACACATGCGGTTTGGTTTCTGTTTAATTGGCCCACGTGACGCAGGCGACATACTTGTCTTCAGACCGCCGCCTTGGGTGACGAAGATGTCACCGCGAATTGTTATTACAATCAAAAACATCGCTTCATCAGTCAAAGCGAAGGGTAATCAGATGTTTTTGATGGGCAAATCGGGTTTGCCCAAAGGCTGCTTGTAATTGGTATTAAATGACATTCGATAAGCTAATAAGTAATTGCGATTAGCCGCGCAAGGCACGTACCCTGTAAAGTAGCGATTTATGTGATTAATAATCAGTGATAGGTGATTACTTTATAGGCAGCCCGAAGACCTATCAGTCAGTGCACTTTGGACATGTTTGACCAAAACAAACCTGCTTGCCTACTAATCACCATCAAAGGAAATTGGGTTTAGATATATTCTTATGTCTTTATTTAACTGAATTCATTTAGTTCAATCTCGGGAGTTACAACCAAATCCCTGCTGCTTCGATGTGACTTCTGCATTAAAGCATGCACCACCTCGCAAATATCCGAACAGAAATTATCCATGGCGGTGGAGATTCACAAAGCCACATGTCATAAAGGCCTAGTGTAATATGGGTAAGTTTGCTTTGCATTCAATTTTGTTTTATGATAGATTACTATTAGAGAGAGTTAATCAGGATGACTGACGTATCGATTGACCATGGCATTGCCATCAAAGTTCCTGCGAGATGATATTAGATTAGACGGTTAAATCGTACATGCACGTACATACGTGCATACATATACATGCATGATATTAGATTAGACGGTTAAATCGTACATGCACATACATACGTACACACACACACACACATATACACACACACACACACACACACATATATATATATATATATATATATATATATATATATATATATATATATATATATATATATATATATATATATATATATATATATATGTATATATATATATATATATATATATATATATATATATATATATATATATATATATATATATATATATATATATATATATATATATATATATATATATATATATATATATATATATATATATATATATATATATATATATATATATATATATATATATATATATATATATATATACTAATGTTAACGTTATATAGCAAAGTTTTATTCGTGGTTGATTTTGCGGAGTTAAGACAAGCCTCCACAGCTGTGTCGGTTGTCAGTTTCTAACAGATGCTGACTGAGTGATCCTCCAGTAGCAATAGGGGAAGGAAAAGGCAGAGCTAATAGTCAGGATCGTATCTCAGGGACTGTTGTTATCTGGCCTGAGTTACTGTTCTACTTTCAACTGTCAAGCTAACTGTTTGAGGATTTTGACAGAAGTCGAGGGAAGTTCTCTTCGCTTCGCCTGAGATCGCCTTGTTGGTTCAGTAAGGAGAATATTTCCCAACGAATCCGCGCTACCGCTACTTGCATTCGGAATTTTTCCTGGCTAAGAAATATAACTTTGATCTATCGTGTACTATATACTCCATTTAATCTACGGATACGTGTTTAACATATATCACGGATGGGATGAATTTTTCTTTCATCCGAATTGCAAAGGTGCCGTTTTTGTGAATTTCGTACTAAAATATCTTGATGATCTGATGTATGTATTTCAAGGATATTTGTGACCAGGTGATATATTTGCACCCAGATGGCTTGGCTTTAGTTGCTGGACTTCCAGCCATGGCCAAGGGGAATAGTCAACACATACTCATTCACCGTGACTAATTAAGGACTAGGACAATCACACACTGATTACATAGGAAGAGTGCAGTGTAGATTTTGACATTCAGTTTTCAAATGCTTTTACGTAAGTGAGATATGGATGGTCTCAGAAAAAGCTCTCGGTATGGTAAACAGAATCCCTAACACGATTAAGACACACTTACTCGGATGGATTACCCACCGACAAATATGTGGGTTTTCATTTTTCCATATATGTTTATTATATGTGAGGTGCAATGCTACAGTATGCTACTGATACATCCTCGTACAACAATAAACTACAACACAACGAAATATATTAGTCAATAGGATTTGATAGTTAATTTCATTATAAATCTTTGAATTTTTAAAGCATCGACTATGGTTTGAACATATATTAGGGTCAGGACAAATATTGTATGAAACGAATAATTGTAGCCATGGACGAAACTGACAATGATCACTCGTGATGGTTAGTTCGTTGGTGGAGATACTTGTTGAAATTGGCCAAAGGAAAATGGAGGTTGCGTGCAAGCCGCCATTCGCCCGAAAAGGAGGTCAATCTCGCAATGGAATGCCGTACATTGCACATGGGGGAATGTGCCATTTTAAACCATGTGCCATCTTGGAGCAGGTCTCCGTCCAACTGCGGCTACTGTCTTAAATGGTCAGGGAAATCTCTACGATTTGTAGATTAACGGGGTATGTTAATCTAGACGATTTCTGTTAATGTTTTATTTACGACCCTCTAGTGGCTTAAACTGCCAGATGCAATTCCCTATCTTATTGGACTGATTCTCAGAACATATGATATACGTTTCTAATCATATTCAGATGAGTGAGACATTAAGTAAACAGCTTTCAATGTTCTGTTCAGTATTATCAGAACTTGGTAAAACTAGTAATTCAAAAGCACGTTATAAAGAATAGTCCGTGGACATATGTTTATGGTTTATAGTCAAGGGTCAAATAAACTCCTTTCGAAATAAAATATCATCTGTATGTTGTTCTTGCGTAACTGCTCCAAAAACAAAGTAATATTTAAGCATTTTCCAGTATAGCGCTCTAAGTCTTCAAAAAGTGCTATTGCTGACTTGGCGAAACCTCCATTTGATTTTTCCATAGAGCCACTAGTCTTCTTTCTGTCGAAGTAGACATCATGGCGCCGAGCGGACCCGTGTCGTCTGCTGCATCGACGACCATACCCCTATCTCCTAACCTAAGCGCAAACTTTAACTCTGCCTTCGAGACTGAGTACCATCGCATTCAATTCAATTCGTTCCAGAATTTATTGGGAAAATGACGTAGATAAATGTGGTTTAATAATTTTAACTGTTCCCACCTTATCCCTCTCATTTTGGAGGCGAATGGTGGTCGGCCATCTTGGAGCCTGCTGGCCCCGTCAGACATGCTGGCGCCCACAAAGTTCTCACGGTCAGCCCCAAGTAAGAATTTGATCTGGACTAAAATACAAGCATTTAAAGTCACTAGCGTGACCAAAACCAATCGTGGATAGCAATTAGAGGCGGGAGAAAGAGGGGATCTTGAAAACCGGTAATTTTCTCGCTGGCGTTGGCCCAGCTCTCGCTATGGTTGAGAAGGTAGACATTATGGCGCCCACCAGAAACGGGGGATGCGAGCCGGGTACTTGTTGCCTCCACTTGTGGAGGCCTGGGGTTTTAGGGGGAACTCCGGATGATAAAAATGGGGTCATGTTCCCCCCTGGGAGAGAAGACAGCGGGCCTGTGGGGCTGTGGGGGCAGCGATAGGGGGCTGATTAGGAGGGCCTGTGTTCCAGGGCTTAGCTGGCCGCACCAAAGCCGACTCAATTGAAATTAAACGAGCGAGTGCACGTGTTGGTAGAAGAAGCACGTCTTTAGTGGCGATAAGCCGAGAGGGGCAGCCCCCAGTCGTGGGAGCAGTGGCAAGCAGGCAGGAGGATGTTACGTAGAGTACTGGGAAACACACAGAGAGAACCATGCCTAGCGGCGAATATCCTGGCCTGATCAACAAGTCTCCTGTTGAATCCATCACAGATAGCATTAAGAAGTAGCGTGAAAAGGGTGAGTCACACACATACATACATGTGTGTACATAGAAACATTGTCTTATCAGATGATCATAGTAGAAATGGGGGTTATTTCAATTATGTAATTCTTATATCGATGCTAGTGCTTTTCGACGCATTTGCCATAGGGACATGATTTGTAAATACACAGGGCTGTCATCAGTGAACATTAGCTTGCTGTATCAGGGTGGCTTATGGGATTAATTTGTGAAAATAGTGTCGTTTTGAGATGTTTACATATGCTTAAGCCTACACCCCTTTTCTCTTAATCAGATCCACTGTGAATGTCCAGGCCATCACTAAGTAGAGCAAGAGGCTATTGTAAAAGCTCCCATAGGTCTGCATACGAGAAGGATTTTTTTGGCCTTGTACTTTAAATCGAATTTCACTAAACACACACACACATACATACATACGTACACACACACACACACATATATATATATATATATATGTATATATATATATATATATATATATATATATATATATATATATATATATATATATATATATATATATATATATATATATATACTTTGTTTAATCACATTGATGCATCACTTAAACCTCCCCCTCTCAAATGATCTACATGCATCTTTATGTACACCATTGCAGTTGATATAGAAACAAGGAAAGATAAATATGATGGGAAGGATTTGGGTCTGACTTTGTATTTTATAACTTTACTCTATGTAAAGAATAGTTAAATAGAATGTATCATAACAATTTTCCTTATTTTCTGGACTTGAGAACGCATAACTATGGAACAAAATCAAAACTGAAATATTTTTAAGGTTCCATTATTATAGATCTACGTATTTACTCCGAACACCATTACAACATTAATTGATATCAGTTAAGCAGCAACTCTGAAACGACTGAATGTATTTTTATGTTTCAAGTCGACAAGATCCACACTCAAAGCAGATATAAATAGGGGGGGGGGGGTTTAACTTAATTTTAACTTTTCTAGAAGTCTAACTCTGGTAGATCAGATGTTACCCTAAAAAGGGTATTTCTATTTCATTGCCAATACTAGTATGTCATTTGGGCATGTCACACATCAACATGATGTAATGATTGCTTAAATGAAGATCTCCGCCGAGTGTTCATTTTTACCCAGGGTGTGCCCTAAAACACATGCACATATTCTTTATATATTGAATTTCTCTATACACACACACGTATATATATATATATATATATATATATATATATATATATATATATATATATATATATATATATATATATATATATATATACAAACACACATATGTTATGGCATCGTATGTGTAAGCATTTTCTTAGCCACGCGATTCATCACGATAAGCACAGATTTTGTGTTGCAAGTCTCAATATATTTTTGTGTATTAAAGTAACTGTGTACTGAAGAAGTTGGTTGGGGTTGGGGCACGATGCCGGGCTAGTGGAGCGTGCCAAATAAGGGGTGTGAAATGCGGTACGCCGAGAGAGTCAGTCCCCGGGTTCCTATACAGGCCGCCCGGGTGCGCCCACAGGGCATGAAATATAAGATGGCATACTCGCCCAGCACAAAAGGGCTCTTTAACTTGGTCAATATTTTCTTAACAAAGTTGTAATTTACCCGAGCAGCCTAATTTCCTCAGCGGGCAAGGCTCGTCGTCGTCGTCGCCGTGAAAAGCGCCGACTAGAAATCACCAAACCGCGTCACGACTCACGAGCGCGCACACGATCATATCGCATGTGTCACGTGACGAGATTTCAAAGGTCAAGGTGTGTCCGATGAAAACAAAAAAAAACGAGATGCAAAGAGTTCATCGCTTCTCGCTTCGGCACAAACCCAGTCAATAAATTACAAAAACCGCACAGTCGAGGCACGCTCTAGTAAATCTGGTAGGCAGTGTTTACACAGTGTGTTTATCTGTTAGTTTAGGCCCGCTGCGCCGGCTGTGGCGCCGCACGGCCAGCGCTGGAACTACAGAGAGGGGCCCGCTGTCACAGGCCGTCGACCGGCCCCCTTCACGCGCCGTCACAGGCACAGGCTGCGGCGAGCGGGCGCAGAGTGAATTACCAGCCCGTGATAAATGAAAGAAATGCTGTAGTTGCTTGACTTTAATTAGCCAGCCCCCGAGGGAGCATGCTGGCTCCCCACGCTGTAGCAGCACTCATAAGTTTCTCCTCTGTATGTATCATGTATTGACTGTAATAACAAGCTACAAAAGATTCATACACAAATAAGGTGATATATAGAGAAGAAAAGTAGAAAATCGAGGTGAAACAAGTGAACGTGATAAGACGAGAAAAACTATAAACACTACATACGCTATCATTATCATAGCATTTCTTTATCGGCTACCACAACAACTTTTAAAGCATTGGACGACGTGAAATGTACCATGGTTGAATACTAAATTACTAACACCCTCAACAAGAAATGCTAAATCATGGGATTATCCGTGTCAAGCAATACTGTGTTGGAATGGCGATAAAAAATCCAGAAAAACACTCGTTTTCATCTCTACCGAATATTGCACATGTCATTCATATCATGATGCTCAACGCCAGTATCTGCAATAGCAGCAAGAGCAACAGGGAAGGCGGCAGCTAAAACGCGAGTCTGAATTTGGGATATCGTTTTTCGTCACTCTGTCTGTCATAATGCCGTGACTTGCCAGTTTTAACTGATGGAGGAAATCGAAGTACCCGACAAGACCACCGCCTAACCCGAAGTCACTGGCAACTTTCTCACATGCCACGGATGGGAACGCGAGTCTGAATCCGAGGCTCAAAAAAGTTATCCCAACTGATAATTGAATCACTGCCGTTGTGAGATGCATAATCCACAACTTAGACTACTACATATAGCCTATATGTGACAGCATAGGTTTCCTACCTTTGCACTGTTCAGTGATATGGGATGGGATAATGGTGAGATTTTGAATAACTGACTTGACCACCTCCTTGGCCACTTGCTGCTTGCTATGAACACAACTTGTTGACAGCTCCAAAATATGTAAGACAGTCTAAGCTACTAAAAAGATGCTTGTATTAGCAGTCTAGACTGCACTCAGTCAGTGCCATCCAGTGGTATCGCCTTGACAGTAGTGGGCACACTAGTGGGAACAGTGAAACGGAAGAGACGTTCAGTGGAATCGCCCTGACTGTAGTGGACATAATGATACGGTAGGGACGTTCAGTGGAATCGCCATGACTAGTGGGCACACTAGTGGACATAATGATACGGTAGGGACGTTCAGTGGAATCGCCATGACTGTAGTGGGCATGCTAGTTGACGCAGTGAAACGGTAGAGACGTCCAGTGGTATCAGCCTGACTGTAGTGGGCACACTAGTGGAAACAGTGATACGGTAGAGACGTTCAGTGGAATCGCCATGACTGTAGTGGGCACGGTAGAGACGTCCAGTGGAATCGCCCTGGCTGTAGTGGGCACACTAGTGGGGGGAACAGTGGTGGGATAGAGACGTGAGGACCAACAGGCTGCTGTTTCTGCCGCTGCTTTTAGGCAAGTTAGTTCACATGTGCATGTAGCGAGTGCATTTGAAGACGGTTGCTACGGGGAACTGATCCGCCGGTGGGTAGTAGCATCGGTGTAGCCCTCTCTGTGAGTGACTCCCTGGCAGGCTGTGAGGCAGCAGCCATTCTAGGCTCATCAGGCCCCATGCTTCCAATCAGTTGTATAAACAGCGGAACAGTGCGCCACCCCGCATTAGCAGCGTGTATAAACATATTAACTTGCCATAACCAGCCACAGGGTAGCCAGGCCCAGCCAGCCAGCACCCGCTCTGTACGCTCAACAGAAAAGAATGAGAATGAGCAACACTTTGTTGAGTTCACAATTTGAGATTTTTACTGCTATACCAGGGAACCCATCCCAACTTAGCTTATTTCTTTATTTCTATCCTAATATATCTGATAATTTGTGGTGTTACAGCGTTCTGTGGACGGCTTTCTCTTTAAAAGCAGCGGGGGTGTTCGTATTACCCGCCTAGCTGTATTATTACCAACGTGAATACTCAGTGACATCGTCCATTCGTTCTCATTCTCATCCTCATCGACGTATCAATAAACAGTATGTACTGGTGCCCAATACAGGGTGTTTACACGAGATAGTTAGACTCCAAATTAAGTCGGACATGGTGGTTCCCCTTAAGGATTGGTCGCTTTCTAGATGTAACATTTATAGAGGAGATATGTGTGGTGACTTTGGAACTTCAGACCGCTATTTCACTGAACAACTATCCCGGACAACTATGTATCTAACCTTCTCGTCGCGATAGTAACTAATTTATCAAACATGGTTTGGCAGAAAGAAAAAGTCTCTCAAGTGATTTTCAACTGTTTTCTCTGTCTGTCTGTTTGGTAGTTGACATGCGTTGTCAGATTTTAACCCTTCTAATACCGAGTCGAAGGACGATTTTTGGATACCATCTAAACATTGTCGTGTTGGTATTCATTAGATAGGTCTCACTGACTACTCTCAGATGAGCACCTATTTGCCAGGGTTTCCGTCATTTTCCGGTTTTTACACCATTTTGTATTAGCCAACTTTGACACCACCAGCGTAAGGGTTAATCTAGAAACTGACGGAAGATGTTGGAAAGGTGCTCTTCTCTTGCGAAGGGGGAAAAGGCTGTGTGCGGAGTCGGGCGCTCTCTCGAAGTCTAAGTGAAGAAATTGAAGGGATGGCGCGGTGATCTTGTAGGAAGCCGAGAGGGGCCGCGACAGCACATGTGTGTGTGTGTGTGTTTATAGGAAATTGGCAGGCGCGGGGATCAGACCCCCGCGCCTGCTGCTCAAGTGGGAGAGAAAACGTTAGCTCATCTTCCGCAAATCAGGCCCGCGACCCTCGCAGCTGCCTCCTGCCACATTGCCCAACAGCAGGCACTCATCTTTCTCTTATGGTTTAACCCACTCACGCCCAAAATATACCCGACAAGTCAAGTCTGAATACACTCCAAAACTTCTAAACGAAGTTGTTTGATTTGTTCTTATTACAAATCTTACTTTTCAACTATTTTCCAGTGTACTTCACAGTGTCACCAGTGAAGTTAGTGATTTAGAAAGAAAGAATGATATAGACCATACGCTCCAAAACATATACAGGAAAGTTGTTTGATTTTGTTTCTGACTACAATATTTCTTTTCAACTTTTTTCTGAATATACTAACTTCACAATGTTGCCAGGGAAAAATCGTGCATTTATGTTTGTGCCGCAGTGCTGCACGAGGGGGGGGGGGGGGGGGTGTGTGGTTTAATCCCACCCTCTACTCCGCCACGGCACTGCCTAGCACCTAGACTAGACCCCGAGTTCCTAAAAAGTTCCCTTCTGTATTGACCAAGCAGTGTGGTGTAGTACCAGATATGGTAGATAGATGGCACCACCTGATCCTCCTATCTCTAGAGGTGTTAGGTATTCAAACTCAATCCTCTATTACCCTGGTGAGCAAACGTGTAAACTAAACTATTTGGTGCCTGGTAACAAAAAACATGACAGAAAAATACATATGACAGCCTAGAAATCTAGGATAGTGTGGGGACTATGCACAGGCATTGGTTTTAAACATCCTTGCAGGCTGCAACTACACATGCCCAGTACTCTAAAATGTCTAAAAGTGGAATTTCTTACTTAATCTTATGAGACACGTGGACTATCCCAACGACTTTAATGTCTATCAAATGAAACGGATTTTTAGCAATGCTATCTCATAATTCAGTTTTAGCAGCAGATTAAATGTACAAATGTTATCAAAGTGCTACATTTATAGAGTGCTCTATAATACATATACATATATATATATATATATATATATATATATATATATATATATATATATATATATATATATATATATATATATATATATATATATATATATATATATATATATATATATATATATATACTGCTCGGAGGGTTGTCAAATATGAACCGGGTTCTCCATTTATATTAGCTCACTAAGTAATAATATATCAGGTCGTCTCTGTTGGTGTTAAGGGATGTTTGAACCGGGGTCCAAGTTGGCCCGTACCCAAATACCAAAACCACACCTGCACTGGTCGGGAGGCAAGTTCCCAGCCCTAATGATACGTTGTGGGGTAAACTGACACTGGCCAAATGGGACAGCCAATTAATATCCCAAAATAACGCCCTGGCAGTGGCAGCCCTTAGCTCTGCCTATACTCAACAGTGCTACTACTACTTCATCTGGCCTGGTCGCCCAGTTCGCCACCGCCGCGAGGGGGGGGGGGGGGGGGGGGGGGGGGGACTTACTACTGTGACAAGGTGACAAGCCTTGGCTTACTTACCAAGTAATGCACGGCCCTCTACGGGGTGGCTGTGCCAAGTAATGTTCCCCGTTCTCTAAGGGGTGGCTATGCTGCTGGTTGGCTATGCCAAGTAATGCCCCCACCCTCTTCGGGGGTACCTGTGCCAAGTTATGCCACCACCCTCTGTAGGATGGCTGTGCCAAGTAATGTCCCCACCACATTATGTGGGGTGGCTGTACCAATTAATACCCCCACTCTCTGCCGGTTGCATGTGCCAAGTAATGCCCCCACCCCTCTCCGGGCTACCCGTGAGTTTGATTAGACTGGTCATAATGAAATTAACATGGCAAAGTTGTACCCAGGTGCTTACCACAGCATGTCGGGGGATTCTACAATTCTAGATTTAGCAAATCCTGTTTACGTGAGAATGCCTGCCCATGAATTGGCTTTAGGCCACAGCAATGAAATTGGTTGGAAACATATTCACAACATTGTAAGGAAACTATATACAACGAAAAACACTAGGACAAACTAGGGTGAAGGTAATCCCTTCTGACTATGTATTTTGCTGTTGGACCATATCGTTATTAAAGCCTAATTGTAATTGCTAGTTGGTTCACAGAGCCAATACTGTGTGCTCAATGTGCCCCTGAAGGCAACCTGGCCAGACTCAGAGCTGGAGGCCGAATGAGATTTAATGCCCTCTTCGGATTGCAGTATGTGGATTTAATGACCGGTCATATGGCACATATCCTGATTGCTGATAGCACAATCTTAAGAAAGCAATAAAGATTGTAATTGTATGATGATTTCCACACAGAAGCACGTGACGACGAAATTTCTTTATCAGAACCAGTGTGACCTTTCTCTGGCATATTGTTAGCCTACATTTCTAGGCTGTTATATGCATTTTTCTGTCATGTTTTTTTTCTACCAAATAGTCTAGGTGGCATAAAAGGTCAATTTAGTTTATGCTGTACTAGGTTCCTAGTCCCTAAAATTGATATCCCTTCTGCGCTTACCAAGCAGTGAGGTGTAGTACCAGGTATGGTAGATGGATGCCCCCATCTAATCCTCCTATCTCTAGAGATTTTAGTCTTATTCAAACTGAATCCTGGTGAGATAAGTGTAAACTAAATGGACCACTATGGCCACCTAGAGTAGTTGGTGCTAGGTAACAGAAAAGGACATAACAGAAAATACACCAGGTTAAGCGAGGATTCAGTTTGAGTATGACCTAAAATGTCTAGAGATAGGACTAGGTGGTGCCATCTATCTACCATGCCTGGTACTATTCCATACTTCTTGATCAACACAGAAGGGAATGTCAACTTTTAAGGGACTAGGAGCCTAGTTACATATTATGTAATCAGGCATTGCCAGCAATAGAGGGTTAACAGGTGCGCGCTATTCTTAGTAGAAAATACAATACATACTTAGCACAACACTTAATAGTATATTAAGATCAAGTTAATTTAGTCGTTAATTAGATTTGGCATTCCCCTAAAGCATTATATTGGCACAGACAGATAAAAGAGTACATTTACCATTCACAGAATAACAAACAGAACTATTTATTTCGACTTCCCTTTTTCTGAGCTATAAATAAGAATAAATGAGTACGTTAACATGGTCTACATTCCCTCTGCATATTTCACCTCATATATCTAGGGATATTTACGAGCATGGTTCCAAAGAGTGCGTGAAATTTTTTGTTTATTTCACTGGTTACGAAGGAATCATTCGAAACAAAAGCCTAATTGGTGCTAGTCCTGAAATGATATTTGTGTACATAAAGTTAATCTTTATATATGTTCATATTCCGAAACTAATAAGAAATTGAATATAACAATGCTATACACTTTAAAATCAGACGCCGACTTACTACGTGCTTCGTTGTAATTATATTGAAATAGATATGAATTCACCATTGCCCAAAGACGTCTGAAGTCTAAAATCTACATCCTATGTGTGATAGATTACAACTCGTCGTTGTAATGTGAAAAATATCCCACAAGAAATCAAAATTAGAAGTAGTAGGAATATCACCATTATTGACCGTGTATCGGCCATTATGATTGCTGTTATTTGTTTCATCAAACATCTTAAAAACAATGTTGACATTTTCAATTTCATTTCTTAAAAATGACGTATTGCACTGCAGCTTGTGTTAATTTGATGAGTGCCCATTTTGTGGTCGATAGAAGAGATGGGGGGGGGGGGGGGGGGGTGCGGAGTAGGGGTAGATACGTCTGTCAGGAGCCCTCCTCGCACACTAACCAACTGGCTACATTCCTGCAAGAAGCCCATGCACAAAACCTAGATGACGTCAGAGGTCGTGCAGACGAAAACCAAACTTCATGACAGGCGACTGGAATGACTGAAGGAGGCGGGTAGCATGAAACTCGTGTCTGTTTTATAGCGAGAACGCACGTGGAGACCTGTGAGCGAAGTTGGACAGGCTGAATACTTGTTACGCTGTTTCTAATGTTATCGCAGTTACTTTTGTTTATCGTTTAATTGTTATCGCAATCATGACTCGTTCAGGTCGCATACATTTTCATTTCTATATGATATGGTCAATGAAGTACACTATGCTCTACCATAACTATCAGCGTTTGCTGATACAGCGTTCCTCTATGGTTTTAAGTTTGGTTAGTGATCGACGTCCATTGAGGCCTGCTTTATTGACAGATTGTTTAGCAGCCCAGCTGGATAAGACAAAACACAGAATACTAATATTTATATTTCTAAATGGATATTTGATAGGAAGTTTTGCCGTAGCTAGCAGGACTATTACTATCCCATCATGCAATGTGGGGCTTCCATCTTGCATGATATGTTACAGAGATATCAGAAATCTTACTTTGATAGCCTAAACCTATTAGCAATGATATTACCATATTCCTGATTACTGCCAATATATATATATATATATATATATATATATATATATATATATATATATATATATATATATATATATATATATATATATATATATATATACATACAAAACATCCTGCCAATACGGATGGACATGTGTTTAGGATAAAAAGTAGGTCATAGTGACCTACTTAAGAAAAAACCTTGAGTGAGCAATGACAGTCGTACGGGACAACTGTCGCTTCCTGTTATAGAATAAGTATTTCGGGAACTCAAAAAAGCCCTGCATCAGAGATAGCATCAGCCGAAAGCACACATGTTTACGAGTTTAATCTTAGCCAAGCTGCGATTGTTATCTCTGAGGTCGTGTGTAACCTCAATCTACATTTAGGACGTGCGAATTCCCCTTGTGACGCATTAGCGATGTGTCCGCATACGGCATACGGCATCACCACAGATTTGGACGTTTTGTATTGCATTGTATGTTTATTAACTCTTCTTGCAATAGATCAAAATCATACACGTTACAATGAAAAAATTTCCATAGAACATAAAGTATGAATCTAGGTAACTTGAACATCTGTTTCAAACATGAAATTATTCAACAGCTTATTATCAGTTATAGTGGAATTATGGATTGGCTATTGCTGTTAACGAAAAGTTATTTTAATAGCCATAATTCTATCTGTTAACAGCACACATTATACTGTTATCTGAATGTCCAAAGTGGTCTGCACAAACTTTATGACGTGGGCATTTTGAAAGGAGACGGCAAGACTGACTAGTGAAATGATAAACATCACGTACTTGAAAGCTGAGAAGGTTCAAAGCATTATAAGTTAAGATGTAGCATCTATGCAGAAATGATATTTCAATCATTCGCCTGAAATTGCCTTTTCTTTTAAATGTCTTATGTGTATGAAATGTGCCTGTGGGGACTGTAACGTAACTCCTAGTGTATTTTCTCTGAAATCTGCCGTCGCATCTATGCTACTCTTGCGTGGAGGAAACGTCGCAGGTTACAAGTTCTCTTACTAATCTCCAATGCACTTCAGAAACGGGTATTCCATTGTACTTTTATTGACCATATCATTTAAGGTACGAAATTACAAATACAAGATTATTTAGCAAAGAGGAACAAAAAATTAAACATAAAAAGTAAAAAAACATTAAATCAACATATTTGCAAGTCCTCCATTGCACTTGTGAGGCAAAAGGTTTTCCCTCTATCGAATCTGATGATTTAACTGTTGAGTGTGCTTTACTTTGCCATCTAGTTTTGCGGACGTCATGCGTTTTCGGGTCTCGTTCGATACCCTCAAACTTGTACCCGTTTAGGTGCATCCCTTACATTCTACCCGAGAGGTCATTAATCAACGTCTGGTACTTTAGATATGAGCGTGTTTAGTATTTTGTAAGGTTGTTGACTAGTACTATAGGGAGCACTGTAGCGGAACCGATATAGTCTCAGTCTGTGTTGAGTAGCTACTAGATTAGATTTACGCATTCGACATATGTCGCAGCATATCAACAGGATATTTGTATACCATATTCCTTCCCTCTAATACCCGTTTTAATCTATTGTGCCTTTCCCAATGCTGTAGTCCCCTGCAGGCAGTATTGGGCCCCAGACCGAGTGCATTGGCGAGTCGCAATGCGCCGGTAGGCTCAGCTACAGGGGCAGCCCCTTAATAATATGTGAATTAAGCGGCTATAGATCTCACTAGTTGTACATTTTCAATTTATGGAGCTGTCTGAAAAATACGCTTGGTAATCTACCCAACAGTCATGCTATGAAGTAGTAGGAATTATTTTTAGGCAATTAAACGATGTAGAGAAATACAATGTTCTTATATTGTTGGCGTATTAGATCTAGTATCTAGAGGTGACTTACTTTCTATTTAGACCGAAAAGAATTGGTGTGTGAACAAAGGTAATCCTATCTAGAAATCGTCCTCGGAGCATTTTACCACGCCCCTTATCATGTATAGCAAAAATCTTATTCTATCAACAAATAAATGAGATATTTATTTCGCGTAATCGCACTGCCTTTATCGCCCTTGAATTCCTAATGAGAAAGATGATCACCCGAACCACAGCCCATATCTTAATTTGAATTTTTAAGATGCAATACATTGTCATATCAGCTACAACCGGTTAGGTATACTGAAAGTAGTATGTCATTGGCTTTGGTCATGTATACATCGACTTTACGGCCATGTAATAAAAGTGAATTAAAGTGAAACGGGATGTGAGCCATTTCTATACCAGACAAACATTACTATTTAGATGTTGAAGTCAACATTTAATTACAATGTCGAACATTATTACAGGTGTTACAATGAGGAGTAATGGAAACGGTATCATTCATCATTTATCAGGACTGCCGGTTTAAGGCACTCAAAAATATAATATTGATGATATTGTTTCTCCTCTCTTGTTTACTTATGAAATTCTGACTGTAAACTAGTGACTACTATCATTACCTCAAATTTTGTAAAAAAAAAAGCCCTGCGTTTGTTTGCCATACTACTCTTTGTTCAAAATCCTGCCCATTTATTGATTTGTAAGTTGTAACCGATTAGTTCACCAAAAGTATTCTTTCAAACAAAAGCATTATCTGTCCATTGCAATATATCGAATATAGTAAATTCTAGTGGGTGGAAAACAAGCTCACATCCATTGTGTATTTGAGATTCCTGACACCCCCACCCACAGAGGTAATGAAAACGTCTTCATTTCACTCACACACATACGTCACAAAACACGTCACGGCGAAGGACATGACTAAGTCTCATTTGCCAAATGCGTATGTTATTAATTGAGAAGTTATCTGCATGCGATGTTAGGAGAAGAATTCCTTGAGACATTGTGCTGTTATGGCTGATCACGCCAACAGGTGCCATGGCACATAGGTACGCATATATATATATATATATATATATATATATATATATATATATATATATATATATATATATATATATATAAATATATATATATATATATATATATATATATATATATATATATATATATATATATATATATATATATACATACATATATATATATATATATTTATATATATACATACATATATATATATATATATTTATATATATACATACATATATATATATATATATATATATATATATATATATATATATATATATATATATATATATATATATATATATATATATATGTATATATAATATACCATAGAAAGTGAAAACAAGGACTATTTTTATTGTATTCTTTATTAACTGTAGTGTTGCTAAAATCTGTTGAATCTGATGCTTCTATGCTGAGCAAAGCAATTTCGTAGATACTAGCATACACGTGAATAGGTTAGATCGCCATGCGTATGGAGGTAACAGGCAAACTAGACTGCAGAAAGTCACTAATTGTGCCTTTGGCTTCAGTATCTTTATTTTCTAATTTAAGATGATTTTTCTAGAAAGACGACATCGAAATACAGACTTTGGTACCTTCCATAGGAAGCCATTTTTTCTTCACTAGAGAATCAAATCGATATACCCTTTGGCATGCCACCTGGCGGTCTTCTAAGCAACTATTTGTTTCTACTTCGGATATTAACTGATAAACCTTGTTCTGAAACCATGGAATGAATTCAGTGGTTTACTGGAACGTGATTGGCGGGTCTCCGTAGACAAGAATGCTATATGAACATGTCTTGACTCGTTGAGGTATTGATGTTGAGAGGAGATAGTATTAGAAATTGGCGACTTTCAAACTAACCTTCATTCCACTGTTAAGCAATCGCCAGTTTTAAGTATCTGGGCCGCAGCCTTTCATTCCAATTTTTTCATATTCAGATTTATCTATAACGAGACTTAGTCCCAGAGACTGTATTATAATTACACTCTTCGAGCAGGGAAGAAACTTGGGGAGAGTCATCGCAGGTATGTATCATCGCGATTCATTCAGAGAGCAGAAGTTTTGAGGGGCGTATGTCCATATTCCTTGTCTGAGGTCTAGTGTACGTTTGGGGTGGTGTGGTGTAACTGTCCCATCACCCCGCAGTCTCGCACCCAGCTTGACGAAGTGGCGAGCAGGCGATTGCGGGTTTCAGGCAGTGTCCAACTATGTTTCAAGTCGAGTTACCGCAAGCTGTAGTTTTGGGGGAAAACCTGTCCGTTCTCACTACACCCGATATGTACCATGCGGTAGGCATTTCCGTTTCCTTGGCAACGGCTAAGATCACTTGAAGTCCGGCCCAGTGCAGAGTTATCGATGTGCGAGCCGCGAACGAGTTGCGAGTTTAGACCCGCTGAGATTGTGTACATGAGAGCCCGCGTCCACCTGTTCCCGCTGCCGGCCCGCCGAGCATGCGCATTCGACCGGAAAACAGGCAAGATCTGACGGTTCGAGCCGAGTAGTGAATTTAATCAAGCCGTTACTGATCACCAGATAATTATTCTAACAGACTGAGCAGACGGGATCAGTGGTTAGATTGTTGATGGCTAATTTAGCGGCTAGTGATATGAGTTATGTAGGAAATACTGCAGAAAAATGTCACTACAATTATGGACCGTCAGAGGCACGCGCATATTTCAGAGAGCACGTGCGATCGACTAACAGCTTCGATAACTCCGTCATGTCCCTGGTACACGTCACTTTATACGATATATATCATTTCAAAATCACAATACAATAATTACCAATTTCTATTATTGTTGTCTAGAAACGACTTTGAGGGCATGTTTGTCTCTTGCTTTGCCTTCGTTTTAGAAGGTTACAACCAGGGGTTGCAATCCTAAACAGATGTTTTGTACATCTTTTCTATTCTCCCTTTTACTTACTAAGTTAGACTTTTAATACAGACTGATTCATTTATCATAAATAATTTATTACATCCGGCATAAATACACGTAACGCAATGCATTTGCAGTTTTAACGAATATGATTTGTGAATACTGTCAACTTGAACACACATATGACATGTACCTCTAGAAGTTGAAGGTCAAAGGGGTGCACAAACTACCATTTAAGTACAAACTGCAACTTCAATGAATTGAACATCTGCGTATATAGGTTTGGCACATCCTAGACCCGAGGTATAGGTTCCCAAAGATTTGGAAATCCTTACATGGTTTGGCTACGACTGCATACTCGCTTAGATTTCTAGTCGACTTACAAGGAATTCTAATTGTATTGTATTGTATGTTTATTGACTGTACTGTACTGTACAGAATCATATCAAGTACAAATTATATGAAATGATAACATACAAATAGGGACATGGAATTAATGCAAAATATATAACAATGAATTCTAGACACGTGTCATATCCTCTAGAACATCGCTGTTTTTGGGTTCACTATCAGTAAACCATATAAACCCAGTCTTGTTGATATTCATTGGATAGCTCTCGCTGAGAACTCTCAGATGAATACCCAAGTGACAGGGTTTCAGTATTTCTTCAGGTTGGCTGCATCATCTTGTATTGGCCAAATTAGCCACCAGCAGCATATGAAGATTAACATACATGTATCATCCTATACCGTCACATTGGTAGACAGCAACTGGGAGTAGTACTTATCATAGGAACCGTAGAACATAGAGCAGAAAACGAGGGGAGAGAGGAGGCTTGTGTGACATACCTGAAGGAAATAGCGACAGCACTCATCTTTACGAATGTCAACGTTGATTGGTGCAGAAACCGTAAATAATCATTAAGTGGGGGCAAAACAAAGCGTAAGGCACAGCGGAATGCTGTCAGGTTGTTGGGGCTACAAATAAAGCTATCAGATGTCAGAGCTAACCATAGAAAACCCAATTAGTGTTGCATGTGTCAAACATAAACCTTACCTCATTCCCCAGAACTCTAGACCAGCACGGCTAGGCCTTAACCCTTGGGACAATATGAGTTAAGGTAGTTCCAGTTTTCATGCTTTATTTTCCAGTAGGCAACCCTTTGAAACCTTCAGCAGAATTAGTCGTAAATAAAGCTATAGAATGCTTACTGTTGCGGATTGACTGGGCTTTTATCCGTTTTTACCGTCCCCCACCGAGTCATAGGCCTTCTTAATATCACAACAGTCCGATTAGTATGAGGATAACCGGCCAAGTGCCTGACTTCTCATGTAGTTATGAAAGTCAATAGGAACCACTGGCCATACTCCTTGTCAAATATATTTTGGACAATACTGATTATGCATAACTTTATATTTTAATGGTCAAAGCTAACAAAGCTAAGTAGATATAAAGAAATGGCGACTACATCGATAAAGGGTAGTAGACAGGGTTCTTATAGTTGCGGTAAGGTAAAAGTGCCGCGTGTGTATCGAACCATATTTAACCAATTCTTTGCATCGACATTCTGTACATATATACACACAAACATACATGCATACACACATACATTCATAAAAAGTTATATGCATGCATACATACATACATACAAACATTCATATATAGATATATTCATGCATACATAGATACACACATACATATATAGATATATTTATGCATACATAGATATATACATACATACCGGTACATACAAACATACATGCATGCATGCATACATACATACATACATACATACATACACACATACATACACACACACACACATGTACAACATACGCAAGAAGATACACACATACAAACTGCAGCCGCTACTGGTGCTGCTTTTGTAGCTGGTCCCTGAAAACAGGGAAGGTGTATGGCTTGGCCTAGGATGACATTAAGATGGCAAGGGAGATAAGAGAAGGGGAGAGGCGTTGCTAGACCATATCAAAAAGGGTTGGATTGACATCAAAGATGGCATGTCAAACTCGCATAAAACACCATACGGAAGGATCCCCAGTAACAGCTGGTGAGGTATGTGGGATTTTGTGGAATGTGTATACACAGCGAGCAGGCTTGAGGTTGAACATATAATGGAAAGTAAAATACTAAATTGTATGTCTAAATGCTTCACCACCTCCACCATTCTTACAAGATGTGTAAGATATATATATATATATATATATATATATATATATATATATATATATATATATATATATATATATATATATATATATATATATATATATATGTATGTATATATATATATATATATATATATATATATATATATATATATATATATATATATATATATATATATATATATATATATATATATATATATATATATATATATATATATATATATATATATATATATATATATATACATTGGTGTGTGTGTATGTGTTTACCCGACTTTTAGAAGCTTCATCTGGGTATCTAAGTACGGTTGTAGTCATAGGTGGTGGTCGAGACGACCTTGTTCCACGTTCAACTCACACCGCAGCAGACCACTGCAGTGCTCCACTGCACTGCAGTGATGCTCAGCAGTCACTAGACAAAACAAATTACACTGATTATCTTGAAGCATCCCGGACCAACATAGCGACCTCTTTGTTAAGGCGTATGTGTTTTCTCAACTAGCATCTTAAATATGGGATAATTTTGTCAAGCTGTACAGCTTTAAGGCAGCAAGACAAAGCCCAGGCACCTATTTGTGTGCTTGGTTGATTGTTGGGATACCCTACATACAGTCTCTCCTCTCCAACAGACACCATTCAGTAAGCACTCTTAAGTGCACGTAATCTCCATCATGTCACATTCGATACGTACTTGGAAGTTAATAATTCAGTTTCGTTAACTACCCAATTTTTTGTAAGATACTTTATGATATAACTTATCTTATTCTCCAAAAGCAAAGATACGAAAGGAATTCCTCTCAATCGATCTACATTGCATTATTGTTTTTTATCATATTTTACTACGAATGCGATCTTTATCAAAGTATAAGATATTATCATTATTTTCCCGTCAGTTTAATCGTATCTTTGAATAGTGGACTAGTCTGATGGCCATTTATCTGGTTGTCATTTATCCATGCTATCATTACATCTTATATTAGTATTCGATGTATAAATGGGAGAGGCAGCTCTCACTTCACCCTTTATATCCACCTGCCTAATACATTGGTATCTGTTTAAAGTACAAGTAAACATTATACACACACACACACACACACACACACACACACACACACACACACACACACACATATATATATATATATATATATATATATATATATATATATATATATATATATATATATATATATATATATATATATATATATATATATATATATCCGTGAGATGCAGCCAATAGATACTTACTTTCAAAACATTTTTGAAATGAATGTAAGAAAGGTCGTATCATAGAGAGAGATGTGAGAGATGTTCCTAATTCAAATAGGCAGGGTTCGAGTAAGTAAGGATAGATCAGTTTATGATGATGAAGATATCACGTATTGGCGTTTTCAACCGTATTTGGCGGCACTGCAATTGGGGTCCTATCTCAGGGTTTTACGAGGTCGACTCGTACATAATTGGTTTGTTTACCCGAAAGAAGGTAGACTTGCCAACAGACTTCATTTAGTTTTTTTACATGCAGCAAATTAATAAATTACCATAAATCACATTGTAATTCTTAGGCTGCGGCTTCAGTATCTCTCTCAAAACATGGCCAAGCAACTCAACTGGTAATCGTACCTGGTGTGTATTTCTGTATTCATGCATGTATAGATCATACACACACACACACACACACACACACACACACACACACACACACACACACACACATATATATATATATATATATATATATATATATATATATATATATATATATATATATATATATATATATATATATATATATATGTTATAACAATGTTCTTTAAGCCACATTCCAGTCGACTCATCTTCCGTCTGGCCGTCCCCTCTCTCATTGACTCATGTGTGTACGCCACCTACAATCACACCCCCCCCCCCCCCCCCTCCACTTCGCTTCATCCTGAACATGTAGTTCACATGTAGTTGATTTCTAAATCCCTGATTAGTACCAGGGAACTTCAATCTCTGTCAGATTCAAGTTCCTGACTTAAGTAGGTCCTATACATCATACTGGTGATATGTGATACAATTCCACCAGGTATGGTCTATGCGGAGAAATTTCTCCCTGGAGGATGTATTAGTATGAGCCATGAATGTGACATTGGTGAGTAGTAACGTGTGTGACTTTCATTAGCAGGCATTGCGCAAGACACTTAACAAACCACACCACTAATGCTTAACCCCCAGTGCCGTGTACTCGAGGGCTTCCTTTGACCTCGCCAAAAGGTAGAAAACTGATAGAAATCTTCCAGGGTAATAGTCCTTCTACTAATTACGTTTACGTTAGCGGACACTCTGACCTGACATTGTTTATTATACACCTTATCTTGCAAAGATTTTATACTAAGGGATTAGGGTCGGAGAGGCTTGAAAAAGCTCCTTGTCAGTGTGTGAATGGGGGTTTTTCTGCCACTCTTTCTCTCTTTCTCCCTGCACAAGTGTCTAAAGTCACTGGAGACGATCAATTTTCCCGCCATACATACTTTGTGGGCTTATCTCGCGTCGATCTTAACACAGTTAACACAGGGAGCATCCCCTGGTCGCCCGGCCCTGCCGCATTCTTCGCGCCCGCCGCTAATAAAAGCTGAAGTTTTGATGGAGGGTTCGCTGCTTGTGTTTACTGCAAAAGTTGGAACTTAATAACTGGGCACAATCGCTCTTTAGACTTGAAGAGCATGGTCTAAGCGAGCCCACAGAGGTCAACTTCCGCGCCGCCTGTTTTGCATAAAAGAAGCGCAACCCTTTTTACGCGAAATGTCATTGGTGAATTTGAATTGCTTCTTGTGAATGCTAGAGATCTTCGATAAAGATGTCAGGGCGAAGGGGGAAGGTTTAGACGTATTTAGAGGTCCGTAATAACGAGGGAGTTTAAGGGGGAGTTTTTTATTTTTGCAACTTGGGTGTTAGAGGGTATCAAAAGGGGTATTTTGGATTCGATGTGATGTGGGTTTAGGAATGCCCCCCTTTTCAGCACCCCTACCGACAGCACCCCGTACCTCCGGGTTGATCAGATAAGTGTACCCACTCTGTCACCCTGCGACACCACTTAACATCATCAGCGAGTCACCGTGCTACTGGCTTACGTACCCGATTGTCCCTCTCACCTGTATATACGAGTCATAAGTACTACATCCACCTTACTGCCATGTTCTCAAGCTGATGTCTGCGCCCAAAGCCAGGGCCAAGCGGTGAGTAAGAACCAACAAACCCTCTGAAAAACACCCATCACCCGTCCACCTTCACTAAAATACCCAACCGCTCGACGCCCCAGAATGCAATTGATTTGAGAGAGCGCTGCAAGATGAACCATTGCTTTATGTTTGTTGTTGTTGTTTTTTGCAGGCCGAAAACACCATGAGCTCGACCAACTGGCCATTCTTGGTGCTTATTCTCAGCGGCCTGGTGTTGGGGCAGGCGACTGACATCATCCACAACGAGAAATCATCCCAAGAAGGAGGGAGGAAACGCGGGGAAGGAGGAGGAGGGGGAGAAAGAGGGAGTAGCAAAGAACGAGAGCAGATACTTAAAACCTACGAATCGGGTCTCCTCTCTATGTTTGGTATGAAATCCAGACCGCGACCAACAAAACGACCTGTGGTGCCGGATTTTATGATGAAACTATATCGACAGCAAATGCAAAACCCAGAGGACATTAGTCTGAACTTCCCGGTGAGGGGAAAAGGAACGAGTACGGCGAATACAGTGCGGAGTTTCATACACCAGGGTATGTAGCCATTTCTCCCTCTCTTTCCCCCTCCTCAGATGTCCTAACCTATATTTTCCACTCACCGTACCCATCCTCCCCCCCTAAGCCATTTCGATCTCTTTGACACTATTCTATCAACTTAGATATGATTAAGTCCACCACCGAGATGCCTTCCACGACCGTCAGAATCCCTAATAGAGAGGACACATAGGGCAGTCGTTTATAGAATACGAAGCCGCCTGTTGATTCTCGCGATCGGCCATCTTTTTCTCAAAAGCGCGACGACAGACGAAAAGAGTAGACTTAGCGATCAACGGAGTACGATGCATGATTGAAAGAGTGAACTGTTCAAATTAGAAATAATTCATCAACACTTAAATGTTTTGGTTTTACTCCTGTTCAAAGTACTATCTGTATGTTTATTGACTGTACCGAGCGTCATCATACGTTATACAAAGTCATCTTTTACATAGAACATAAGATACACACAAATAGTAACCAAGAAAGAAACTTCATAACACAACGAACATAACACCAAAAAGAAACAAATTTCATAAAACCGGACATGTAATAATAAAATGTACCGGCAGCTAGCAATAGATCTGTTAGTATTTATGGCTATATCTCATTTATCTATAGGTATCCTACATACAGTAATGCAAAATATTACTAAGAACTTTACTGTACAATACATTCAAGTAGTGCATACCTAACGTTTCAGGAATATTCAACTTTCTTTCCCCTATTCTATTCTATTCAGTGCCCTATTATAAGACAAAATAACATGATATCCGAGATACTTTTCAGATGTCTTACATTACATACATCGACTTGGTCGACTACTGTCCATGTGTAGATTAGGTAGAATGCGATGTACAGCGCACTACATTTCCCCACTCTCATACTTCTGCTTATAAGTTCTATGTCTTTATATATATATATATATATATATATATATATATATATATATATATATATATATATATATATATATATATATATATATATATATATATATATATATATATATATATATATATATATATATATATATCGTTTGGTTTGATACGATACTAGGTACTCCCCCCCCCCCCCCCCCTGCATACCTTCCCTAAACGTATATGTATTACAACAAACGTTATCTGTTGAACAGTGCTTAAGAACTTACTAAAGAGGAGCAATTTCGACCCTCCTATTAGGGTATGCTTCTCCTACTTGTATAACTGGTCTTTTAAAATGTTATTATTCAACATCATGAAACAACTATATCCAACTATCATTTGAAGCTCATTTCGTAATAGACCTTGTAATTTGTTTGAGATCTAAAATATCAAGTCAAATCATAATGGAGAAAATCTTCGAAACGTGAGATAGTACAGGAGGTTTCTATAGTAGTAATGTCAATATCTATGAGATATGTTTCAGCAATGGCTTAGAGGTAAAATCTTCGATGTTGATATTGAATGTTATTATTGAAACTTAATCGTACGTTTCATTGTATCATTGGAAAACAAATCTTGAAATAATGTATATATATATATATATATATATATATATATATATATATATATATATATATATATATATATATATATATATATATATATATATATATATATATATATATATATATATATATATATATATATATATATATATTGTAAACTAAAACAAGGGCATGATTACTCAAATCTTGTCAGTCTTCAAAAAGTAGTAGATAGAATGTCAGGAAAAATTCATATGAAGAGTATATGAAGTTCGTTGCTGTTAACTCTAAACTATCTGAAAAGTGTATATGAATGCTGATGGTGACAACAGTTATGAAAATAACGATTATGCATTATCAAATGATACCATCATTCAATTTGTACTCAATTTTACGACGATATATCATAATAGTAATCATAATAAAAACAATGATGATAATAATAATAATAATGATAATAATAATAATGATAATTTTAATAATAATAGTAGTAATGATAATAGTAATAATAATAATTATAATAATAATAAAAATAAATATAATAATAATAATAATAATAATATAAATAAATATAATAATAATGTGATAATGATAACAATGATGATAATAATGTTGAGGATGCAGATGATGATGATAAAACGTATATGTAAATGTCGGTATTGATGAATGCGTGTCCGTATGCATATACATGTACATATGTCTGAGCGATGTAAAGCCATTCCTTATCACAGATACTTATTTGGTTGTTATGATTTTTTGCAGATGCTGAAGAAAAAGCCAGTGATTCAGATGAATCGGATAATATTGTTAGATTTTGGTTCAACGTCACGATTCCCGAACAAGAGGAATTGACAGCGGCGGAAATCAGGATTTATCGTGAAAAAGTTGAACCTTCTATACAGGAAACTACGTATGGCAATGGTGGCAAGGCGAAAAGGAGCAAAATGTATGGGAAACATCGAATAGATATCTACGAAATAATCCAACCCGCTACGGAAACTAGTGAAACTATTAGCCGACTGCTTGACACTCGTTTAGTGAATGTGAAGAATTCCAAGTGGGAGAGCTTTGACGTGAGGCCGGCCGTTATGAAATGGCGGGACAATCCACGTGCGAACCACGGTCTCGAGGTGCACTTCCTCGAGCACAATGGCGCTCCCACAAAACTCAAACACGTGCGATTACGCAGAGACGTGGGCATGGCCGAGAAGAGGTGGCACAAGCGGAGGCCTATTCTAGTAACTTATAGTGACGATGGTAAGCACAGGAGAGACAGGACTCGTAGAAATACTAATAAGAGAAACAGGCGGAGAAAGAACCACAAAGATCAGTGCCGAAGACACGACTTGTACGTGGACTTCAGTGACGTTGGTTGGAATGACTGGATTGTGGCTCCGCCGGGTTACCAAGCCTTCTATTGCCACGGGGAGTGCCCCTTCCCCCTGGCGGACCACCTCAACTCTACCAACCACGCCATAGTGCAGACATTAGTCAATTCGGTGGACCATCGGGTGCCAAGGCCGTGTTGTGTTCCTACGCAACTTAGTCCCATTTCCATGCTCTATCTCGACGAAACTGAGAAAGTAGTGCTAAAAAAATTACCAAGAAATGGTGGTTGAAGGATGCGGATGCCGTTAGCATTTATATATACATATATAACATATATTTATACAAAAAATGGTCTGGTTTGGCAGAAGAATCACGACAACCATTACGGCGTGTGCAGTCTTGATTTAACTATATATAGTAAACAGCAAACCGTGCATGGAGCTTGGCCAGCCAGCCACATTCGTAACTCTTGTTGTTTGTATCCCCATCCTCTTTTTGTCGTACTGGCAACAATTTCGCTCTTTTCAAAGCATACTTTTGTGACAAACACCCTCAAATTAACCTCATTGCCGATAGAGTGCGCCGCTATAATACCTTTTCGCCAAAGCCATTTAGTAAATCGGAGGTAGTTTTGTCAATGGGCCCAAGGCCCTCGCACCTACTGGTTCACGTGATTTTCCTGCTAAACCTCTTGTAGATTTACGTGTAAAAGGGACACGCACTAAAGGGATGACAAGTTGGGAAAAGGGGAATACAAATGAATCGTAAGTATTGTATTGTATTGTATCGTGGGGTCAAGAATAATTAAGCATATCCAAACCTGAAGAGCTCGATTTTTAACACTTTAAGTACAATACCAAAACCTGCTTTTAAGTTGCTGACTTTTCTTACACAAGCACCTATCTATTATTTTTTAATAGACTTGATTTTGGCACTGTATTATAAATGATCAGGTTATTCGAGTGCTTCAGTTTTGGATATGTCAATTATTCACACGCGGTTCTTGTTTTACCCTATGCCCCTAAAATCTCGCTGCACTTCCGACCTGTATATATTAAGTAGAACGGGAGACAATTTATGCATTATTTATTGACGAAGGGAAAGAAACATTTTAAGTCGGTACAACAATTTAGATGTTATCAGTTTTTGAGCCTGACACCCCATTTAAATTCCCACCTATGTAGGGCACAAGTGAACAAAGAGCCAATGGTTTCTTGGTTACTATAGAAGGGAGTTTTTGTGTAAAGCGTAAATAATCCAGTCAGTTCAGTACCCGTGATGGCGGAGCACTTTTCTATATGAAAGTATTTTTCTCGACACATTAAGTGCGATTCCGTCTAATTTTCGTCACTAGTTACTGAGAGAATGTAATTTATCAAAACCTGACCACGGCCGCCAGTTCTTCATTAAAGTTGCAGGGGATGCATGTTTTGTTATGACCCACATTTGTCGTCCCCCAATTCCTAGGTAATTCTAACGAAAGTAAATTTAGCAACATGGCCGACAGGGAGAGAGAGAGCGTCTTAAATTAGTTGGTTTGTAAAACGATACGTGCGCCATTCAACTCTGGGTTTGGCAGTACACCATTTGTGTGGGGTGAACCCCTGTGCATTAGCGGGCTAATAGGATAAGCCATAACACTAATCCTAAGTACTCGGCTGGATGAGCGGCCTTTGAAGGTAGATTACCTACCACACATTGCTAGCAGACGATAAACTCTCCATGTTCTTTTATATGTGCTAGATATACACTTGACTTCCGGCGTCAGAATAAACTATTTTCCTCAAACTAAACAGATCGTCTCACTACCAAAAAGAACAAATAAGAAAAAGAGTTCAACTTCTACAAGGCCCAAGTATTTTAAGATTTCTCCAACCTTCATTGCAGAGGAGGTTGAAAGCAGTAGTAGAGATTCTAGGCACTAGTCATGGCTGTCTGTATGCCATTCCCCACTATCTGAGTCTACTTTCAAATTATGTTAAGATGGATTTTTTAGGGCAAAGTTTTCATCTAAAACGAATTATTTCTTCTGAAATGAACCTTTAATCGAATTATCTGCATTTTAATTAGGCTTTGTTTTAAGAATGTTCTTTTAAAAAATGAAAAAAACACACAGAAAAAAAGGAAGTTTAATTCTAACGGTTCAGTACATTCAACTTGGTTTTCAATGTACAGTCAAATCTGCCCGAGCGACCACCTCTGTTAAGAGACCACATTTTCATTTACCCTGATCTATCATTGTAGTTTAAATGACCCTATGATATGCGACCACCTGTCTTAAGAGACCATATTTTGGTCTTCCCGTGTGTGGTCTCATAATACAGTATTGACTGTACTTCCATGTGTTTCAAAACAGCAATGCGATGTGGGCACAAACTGGTTAACTGTAGATCCCGGAAACGAAAGGCCAATCCCCCATGAAGACATTACTGCCTAATGCAGTTGTAAACTGATTGATGTGTG
Source organism: Maea johnstoni (assembly GCA_963942565.1). NCBI lineage: Eukaryota > Metazoa > Annelida > Polychaeta > Spionida > Magelonidae > Maea > Maea johnstoni. The sequence goes on from OZ012686.1 coordinate 29,308,496, forward strand.
AGTTTGGAGTACTTCCCACTTAAAGACTTGAGTGGAAAGTTGGTGTTATCGTTTGTCAAGCATCGCGAACTGCGACTGTTTCTGCCAAGCCCGCATTGCCACTGTAGGCGTGTGTCTCGCTCTACTCTAGTATGTTGAGTAAGATACAGCCTGGGCCGAGATTATTGTGAACTTGGTGTAATTGTTTTGGAAACCACCCTGCCGACGGCCGTCCTGCATTCTCCTAAACAACCTTGTGTTCATAATAATTCTATTAATAGTATACCCTGCATTTAGTTTACATCCATCTTTGCAGTGCAATAGACACAACAAATCCTGTGTTAGCGTGTATATCAGAACTGGCTCAGAAGTGTGAGTCAATAAGAAGACGTCAAGAAGTTGTTTCCCTGTTGTAGTTTTGTACAAAGGTGTATATTATTATTATTACTGTCACGTGGATGGCCGGGTGCACGGTTGTCGGGGATATACCACGACGGATTCATATTTGGATCTTGAAAATGTACGACACTATTTCTTGCCAAAATTATGCCATATGTAAAAGCAGAGAATAGTGAGTAAGACTACTTTAATCTGCACAGCGATTTGCACTAATATGCACATGCAGTTAGAATTTGTAGAGGGATGCCCGGAAGAAAAAAGTTTTTAAAAAATCTAAGAGTCATACATTTTTGTCGAAAGTTAAATATGAATCTGAATTAACTACATGTTTTTTTTTCTTAATTCCTGCTTGGAGTGGTAATAGAATTAAACAAGACACGGTCATAAAAGTAACACATTATAATGATTTCTAGGAGTTTGGTATGTATGCTATTGGTATTTATACATTGGAATGTCTATTGAAATCGTTAAGAAACTCGGGAAAAGTTATAGTATCTTTTCAATTTATTAAAAGAAATGCTTAACATGGGTATTTTATATTTCTATCCTATATACAAATGAAGGTTCAGCACCTTAAGAAAGGTACCCAATTTCTAAATCATGTTTGGACCTTGGATATGCAGCAAAATAATTTCAATATATTCAAACCTTGTAGGTCTCGTTAGAGCTGGGTTAATAGATAGAAACATGTTTGTTTGGTTGGCAAAGGGTATCTAGATTTGAGAAAACCGAAGATTCTTAGTGCCGACACAAATTATTTTACATTACACAGTTAAATATTAGGTATATAAGATATAATAAAAGATCATGGTGTATCTACTGTCAATATTCTGCCATTTTCTCCTGCCAATGACCTGGATGTGGCAGGTCATTGAAATAAGGTTTGATTGTCATCCCCACCCTAGCATTATTATCTCTTCCGGGTATAAATCTCTTCCGTGGCTATTTGTGTGTCAAACCGTCGTTATAAAATGGCATTAAAAAGAAAAATGTGGAATTAATTCCAGGCCGTTTTCTAAATCTAGTAACATGCTCATTATAAAAGCATAATGGTGTCAGCACTCCACTTTGAAGAGATAAACTCCTAGCCAGATTAGGTAAATATTGTCTGCCTTTGGCGAGAATTCCGACATGCCAACCTGCCCCCTGTTTATGTAATAAAACTCAACTATTCCCCTAAAAGTTATATTTGCCTTCATTATTTCCCGAGGTTTCATGTTAGGCACATTTTGGTTGGTTGTCCAGACCTCATCGAAGGCCCTCACAGACGGACATGGTGCATACGTAGTCGGGGCATGGCATGACACCTCTAGTGCAGATGTAGAGTGTTTGTTAAATGTGTACGAACGTACAATTGGTATTTTATAGTACCGGAAGAACATTTTGTAAATATTTATGTATTTTAAATATAAATGCAACTACGAAACTGTTGTGAGCCTTGTTTGGCTTGGGCGGTTGAAGTAGAGGCCAATATTTGTAAATTATTTGCAGTTTCATCCATACTCACTGTTGATCGACTGTGTAATATATAAAATCGTATTGTCGTGAATATGAACCAATTGCAAAATTAAAAAGATTCTATATTGTACATAACTCTATTTTGTGTTATTTCCTTCTTGTTGATTGGCGTCTGCCCTTCTCACAGTTAGGTTGGGGGGCATCCTTTCTGACACACACACATACATATATATATATATATATATATATATATATATATATATATATATATATATATATATATATATATATATATATATATATATATATATATATATATATATATATATATATATATATTCTTTAACTATCCAAACACAAACGAAAGTTGAATACCAAGCACATATGCTTTTTGGAAAATCTTTTTTCTGTTTTAACAGCATATCCAAGGATTTATTATTAAATCTTGTCAATTATGATATATATTTATACTATGTCTCATAACTATTACGAATCAATGAGTTGAGTCATAAATCCCCGGTGGTAGTTTGTTCTGAAAAATCCGTATTAAGTCACGTCTGAAAACGGAGACCGTAATGTGGATGTTAAAAACAGTGTTGACCTACCTAGAATGATAACCTTAACAACCGTTTTCTGACAGAGTGTGTTATGAACATGTTTTCAGAACTGGGATGCAGATATACACCCTTAATTGGCTTGATGGAATAGGCCTATTTTAACATGTCTCCATGTGT
>OZ012686.1:29318565-29326065 GCA_963942565.1 Maea johnstoni
GGGATAGGGAGCGTAGCCCGCAGACTGCGACTTCTGAAGTAACCCGACCTTGATGCTTTTTCCCTCTTAATATAACATAGCGGCGAGGAGCAGGCTCCCTCTACTCCTGCTCGCTGCTGCTGCTTCCAGGCCAGGTGCGACGACTATCCCCCCCCCCCCCCTCTCTCTCTCTCTCTCTCTCTCTCTCTCTCTCTCTCTCTCTCTCTCTCTCTCTCTCTCTCTCTCTCTGCCTAAACACACACACACGCACACACACATACAAACACACATCTCTCTCTCTCTCTCTCTCTCTCTCTCTGTATATATATATATATATATATATATATATATATATATATATATATATATATATATATATATATATATATATATATATATATATATATATATATATATAGTCATATATATATATATTTATATATATATATATATATATATATATATATATATATATATATATATATATATATATATATATGTATATATATATATATGTATATGTATATATATATGTATATGTATATATATATATATATATATATATATATATATATATATATATATATATATACATATATATATATATATATATATATATATATATATATATATATTTATATATATACATATATATATCTATATATATATACATATATATATATATATATATATACGTATATATATATGCATATATATGCATATATATACATGAAAATTCTTTGCAGCCAATAAACACATAACTTAAATTTCACATTCGCTTGCAATCTTCGGGTAGGAAGCAATGCTCCAGAGGACATCCAGGTACGTGTGTTTTATTGTTGCTTCAAGACATGCATCTGAGAGTGCAGCAAATTGATAGCATCATATAACTTGCACACCTCACGGTAAGACGCGGCACACTATCACATTTCTAGGAAGATAATCTTCGCATTCATGTATCGATTATTGTACATTTTTCTCATACATCTGTAATGCAACAAAACATACATAGGGATATCTGACAGTAAAAGATGATTTTTTCATTGACGTAAAAGCATTTTTCCTGAAAGAATATGACTTTTTGGAAGGAAAAAAAATTCTTTAAAGATAAAGGCATTTTCATTTTAAAATATTTTTAAGAAGAACCCATCTTTTTTCAAAGATAAATCATTTTATAAAAGGGAATTTAGAGATAATGAATTTCCTTAAATTTGACCACCCTTTAAAGAAAAATGCCTTTGCTATGAAGGAAATTGTTTTTAAAAAGAAAAATAGCCTTTAAGCATGGACGGTATTCCATAGAATTCCAAAGGATCTCTGTTTAGTTCACCTTATAGAAGTGAATACCCATTTTTTAATGGGCACCGTGCACATATTAGCACTCTTTGTACGACAAAAACCTCATATGGACACTTCAATCAAATCAGTTAGTGTAAACAGTAATTCCATTGTACTATAGATTTTGTGGTACCTGGGTAATTTGGGTTCTATGTTTTTTTTCTTAAAGTACTTAAGATTTATTTCACATGCACTTAACCCTCATGCTGCTGATGGCTTAGTTGGCCAATACAAAATGATGCAAAAATCTGAGAAATGACTGAAACCTCGGCAAATGGGTACCCATCTGAGAGTATTTAGCAAGAGCTATCCACTGAATACCAACATGGCAGGGTTTAGATGGTCTTCCAAAATTCGTAGGTAGCCTCAGCATAGGGAGGGTTAAGGTAAATGCACAGAACTTTCTTTTAGATAAGCGTTAGCTGCTTGTTTTGCGTGGTACATTACCTACGCGTGTAGCTACTTTGGTTTGTCGCTCATGCTGCACATGCAAACCCATCTCCCGATAATATCGCGCAACAACCCACGTGTTACTCCAATCTCGCGTGATCTAAAGCATAGCTCTTTAATAGTGAATGGGCCATTACATTACAAGCCCAAAACACTACACAGTCCGTAAGCCTGCTGCACACAATGTTAACTGTCTTCGCCGGGGTCAAGTAAAACCCTTGCTCTCAAGAAAAGAGGAATGAAATTCTATATAGTGTTAAATTGATAACAATCGCCCTAGAAAATTGCTCCAGTGTGAGAAACAGTTTATGCATGGTAGGCCTCCTTTGTGAGCAAGGTTTCGTTGCTGAACCTGTTGCGTGCCAACGATCCTCTTTCTATCTGCCACAAATGTGAACATTTTAGAAATAAATCAATACCGTGAAGAAATCATATGATATTGTTCGTTTATCACACGGAACAACATTACACAAGTACTTATAAAATTAACCCCCCATGTCAGAGAAAAGTCAATGTTTGTCTGTACAGTCTACACTCAGGTGGTAAACGGGTTAATATGTTCAACTTAATGCTGGTGACACTAGAGGTACTAGTGCATACAAAAACAGAGTTCATTTCTATTGAGAATGTCCATGAGTTAAAATGCAGTGGAATCTTCCAACCCAAATACCTCTATAGATTGAAAAGCTATACACGTAGAATTGTTTTATCTGCTATGGTAAAGTGAAATATCTTTACCCAAATACCTACTAGTATATAGATTGAAAATATTTAAACGTAGAAATGTTTTATCTGCGAACACAAATACGAATCTGCAGAAGTGTAAGACTAGATAGCATGAGCATTTTTAAAACACGCATGCTATTATTGCTTGTTTCCTGCTTATGAGTTGTTATTGCTCTTTTCAACAACGATTGTATTTTACGCTAAACTGATGTGAGAAAGTTACCAGTGACTTGGGGTTAGTCGGTGGTTTTCACCGGGTACTCCGGTTTCCTCCACTACTTACAATTTGCTAGTCACGAATTAGCCACAATTGGCATAAATGTGACGAAAACAAAATTCCAAATTCCAAATGTATGCTTAACTGATCCATTGATCTTTAGTTATGCCATGTTTCATTTATTGTTTCATTGATAGGCTCATCAAGGAATTCTATTTTATTACCCAATTTCTAGGTGTTGTGATCTTCTTGCAAATACTTAATATTTTGAAGGTCCTCATATACCTACAAGAACACCTAGGCATGAGTATGAAAGGTTGTACTCATATCTATTCCCTTTTAGGAAATTATGATAACAAACTTGAATCGAAAATAGCGAAGAGATGGTCTAAACATTTAGAAATTGATATTCCAAAAGAGTGTGTGAGAAAGTCAATTGAAACTTTATTTAAGATATGCCATATTGCAACAAACAAGTTCCTTTACTAAATTGGTATACTAGATTCTCCAAATTGTACACATATTGTAATGAAGAAGAGAACATAACACATCGTTTCGGAACGAAGTTGAAACTTTTGCAAGAGAACTAGAATATGATTTTACGCATATAGAAGATAAAGACAAAGTAATGGGCCTTGAACAATATGATAAAGAAGATGAACTTTTCAATATCATAATACTGATAGCAAAAAGAAAATCTATAAATGTACATTGGAGGTCATCTTTGATAAAATGCTTAATTGATCAGCGTTGTTCAGAAGAAATACTAGTACCAGTTTCATCTGAAGATAAAATGGAATTATATAGATAAAGATAGGCCAAAATTTCTCTTTGGTCCATAACCATTAACAATCTGTTCCTCTTAAACAGATATAGCATCTTGAATGCCATGGACACTGACTATATTCAGATATATTTTACTTACCTTTGTAAACTTAGGTTTACAAAGCTTCGAAGTTTGAAGATCGTCAAAACTATATACTATGCAATGTAGAATAAAGACAAAAGTATTTCAAAGATTAAAAGGATTTTTTTGATTTATTGGTGACTCACGATGGCCCATAACTAAACTGAATATTATTGTATGAATATAGAAAGAAATTTGTTATCTATATATATATATATATATATATATATATATATATATATATATATATATATATATATATATATATATATATATATATATATATATATATACATATATATGTTTATTGACTGTAATTGTTCATTACAGAAGCATACGTATAGCATTTTGAATACAGAACGTAATAATATAAATGAATAATGACAATAGGGTTGCTAAGAGTTTTCTCTATTTTATATTATATCATCCAAGCTCATCCATGATGTTTTGTCTCTCCCGAGTTTTTAAGATTAGACAATAAATTTGGCATACCAACACAAACCACATCTTCCTATGGGTACAGAAACCACTTAAATATAAAAGAAAGATACTGTTTACAAAAAAGAGTTAAAACAGGTTTAAATGACCAAAGACAGATTGTTATAAGTATTAGTAAAGCAGTGAAACAATCAATGCTAAGCCAAATATGTATAACAATGCCTAGGGATATTATACCAAAAGAAAAATTCCGTGATATTCACAAGTTAAAAAACAATGGAACAATTAGCTTGACTAGGCGATGAATAGGTTTGCAGTTTGAAGCACACTTGATACTAGAATGTACACTAGCCAATAACACCATTTTAATAACCAACAGTATTTTTGTATGAATAAAATTAGCTGAAGGCCCTATTTGCTTTAGGGGGAGGTATTGGTTTATGCCTTTTATATTGCGAAAATGATGCCCCTTGTAGAAGAATATTGAATCATAGTTACAGTCTCTTGTAAACCGCCATATAAAGATCCCTCAACTCCTTCAAATTGTTGTATTGCAAACAAACATACAACTGAAAGTTTCTACAACAGGCAATTATCGAAAACGCTGCATGCCCATACTATGATTATAGAGATGAGATATTTATACACACATTTAGTGAATCTGAGACACTAGCCATTATCTGGAAAAGAGCAGATGACTGTTTGAGTAAAACTAGTATTGTTGAAAATCTCAAAATCTCAGACAGTGATTAGATATTTTATTAGGATGAATGGAAAATGACTATGGCATAAAGTCTTGATATGCTGTATAAACGGTTAATTCTGCATGAGGAATATGTTGAATTCTTCTTATGAAAAAATTGTGTAGATAATTAGATACGTTTATGATATAACACCTGATTATAACAGAAGGTATGGCGAAATGCTGGTAAAAATGGGAAAAAAAATGTAGGCATCATAACATGCGAAGCGCTGTAACACTGTTTTGTTAAATGTACTTTGGCATGCCCATGTAAAAAAAGATACTGTTGTACTAGTGTACAAATTAGAATGGAAAACAACTTATGGTGATCGAAACTTACTGACCTTCATTTAGAATATGGAAAACAAGGCCTTAATCTTTTAGTTTGAGTTCATTCAAGTCTCATGTGCTAATCTGCTTGGGGTTGTTGTATCATTTCCGTGTATCATATCCTCAGATTACTTAGTGTGTTGTTTGAAGGGTAAGTGCAGGAGAATAGCTCTGAGACGTATCCAGGTACCTGCAGTAAACAGTAGCATGTCTCCACCTTCCAGCACCTTCACCAGAGAGATAGGATTTCATAACAGGAACTTGCTCCTTGGCCACTGAGTTTTACTGGCACTTAGCAGGAGACAAAACACAAAACACTAGTCATGCTTTAGTTACACATGAAAGAACAGCATAATGTCACAGAAAAGGCCACTGTATCTCTTGTTTGACTGATCTTTTGAAAAGCCTCCTGGTCAATAAACGTAAGCTTATCTATTGACATTATTCTGGCGATATAAAATCATGCAACATTTTGGGGTTACACTTATGTTACTTTAATGAAAGAAGAATGCAATGTAGTGATGTTGACAAGGTAGAAAACCTTTGTGCTAGCTGAAGAGCACGAACAAAGGGGAATATGAGGGCAAGCAATAATGAATGTCCAATGAGGGTAAGAGGGGATGAACAGGGTCACGCATTGGCTTATGTATTGACCATTTCTCAATCAGTTTGCTTCTTTGAAATATCGCAACGATTATTTGACTAACCTTTTTCGAATCTCAAAGTTGTTGCAAGACACCCTGTTTTTCGCTCTCAAGCATCATATACTGATAACTTAATTCATCATTCAAAATGAGTCATTCATTGAGGTTTAAAAAACATAACAATGCAACTACTTTTGTGAAAATAATTTGTAAATATCTACAAAATGTTTATCCAAATGACATTAAATAAAGAGGCTTGAAGGTTTTTCAATTCCCGGAAGAGAGAGTGAACCATCTGTTGTCTCGGCCCAGATTCTCTCATATTACATACTTATAGGAAATGCACTGCTAGGATTGCACTGCAGGATCTGGACTAGATAAGATCCAGGTACGTGTCTCTGCTGTATAGCTTCCCTGCCCCTCAGTCGAAGGCTTGAAGGTTTTTCAATTCCCGGAAGAGAGAGTGAACCATCTGTTGTCTCAGCCCAGATTCTCTCATATTACATAGTTATAGGAAATGCACTGCTAGGATTGCACTGCAGGAACTGGACTAGATAAGATCCAGGTACGTGTCTCTGCTGTATAGCTTCCCTGCCCCTCAGTCGTGCTTGGGGCTGTAAGCGAGATGATCACTCGACTATCATGTTTTAAGGTGAAGTAACTGTGCCGTATTGGTACGTGTAAATGTACTTCACTTGCACCTTATCCTACTAAACAGTCCCATACCTACTAGGGTAAAGTAGGTAAGATGTTCATTCTTCTTTTTCTTCATAATTCATGTACCGTATAGGTACGTGTACATGTACTGCACTTGCACTTAATAATAATAAACAGTAACCATAGCTACTAGGGAAAACTAGGTAAGATGTTCATGATTGCAATTCTTCTTTTTCTTCATAATTCATGTACCATATAGGTACGTGTACTTGTACTTGTACTTGCACCTAATTCTTGTTTTTAATTTCTGCAAAACGCATGTTTTTTATTTCCTAACAACACAAACAAAGTAAAAACAACAAGCACGCACTGGCACACAATACAGAACAAATGCATCTTGGATTTATATACAAAATATCTTAAACGTTATACCCTACACTTCGCGAGATAAGATTTTTCAATCTTACCTAAAATTTGAATTAGAACTAACCATTGCATATTGTAACTGCACTGATAGTTCACATTTTACTTCAGCGATATTTGTCACTTTACCTTTCTGTCTGCCCACTTGCACCTTATCGAATAAACAGCCACCATACATACTAGGGAAAACTAGGTAAGATGTTCATGATTGCAATTCTTCTTTTTCTTTATTGTTCATGTACCGTATAGGTACATGTATATGTACTTCGTTTGCACCTTACCTAATAAAAACTCACCATACCTATTAGGGAAAACTATGTAAAAAGTTCATAATCACTATTATTCTTTTTCTTCATAATTCCTGTACCGCATAGGTACGTGTACATGTACTTCGTTTAGACCTAACCTTAAAACTACATTTTAACTTTACTTACATATATCATTTGACAAATCAATATCAAATCATACCAATTATTCAGTAGTATTTAGAGTTTGCAGTAGTTCTACCAGAGTGATTTTACAAATATCCCTGCGAGCGTTCGTTTAGGTAGATATGGTATAAATGATTGCCGTTAGTATTGTAGTGTATTGTATGTTTATTGACTGCACTTAGTATTACTGTATGCATTATGGTGCAGCGTACACTAAT
>OZ012686.1:29328565-29356065 GCA_963942565.1 Maea johnstoni
ATTGATCAGTACTCAATAGAGGAGGAGGTGAAGGAGGAGGAGGAGGCATTAACCCTTATGCTGCTGGTAGCTAATTTGGCCAATACAAAATGTTGCAAAAAAACTAAAAATGAATGAAAAATGGCGAATGGGTACTCATCTAAAAGTACTCAGCGAGAGCTATCCAATGAATACCAACATGCCAGGGTTTAGATGGTTTTCCATATCTCTGAATCCTTGTGCTTTGGAGGTGGAAAGTAGCCTGAGCGCTGGAAGGGTTAAGGATGCGAGTGCATGCCGCATCTCTCACCTGAGCGCTCACGGCAACCACACTCCACCTCATCTTCTACATTATGCCGCTCCATTACAACAAGCACCACTTCAGCTCTCTTGACTTGCCCACTTGAAAGCCAAGTCAGCAACTCCAGTTGCTGCTCATTTTGTGATGCGGCGGTGGCCTACGCTACCTGAGTGCCGCATCCTCCCATTGTCCGCGCCCCCGACCCTTTGTCTTATCCCCACTGGTGTGTGTGGTCCATGGGCACATTAGCCCGTATTTAAGGGGTGCTGCCCCGAGGGTTGGCGGGTTCGCCGGCTGCTGATAAGGGGTTGGCAATACGGGTAGTTAGGTCCAGGTAGCAGGGGCTTATCGTGCCCATTCAGCGCCCGCCTCTCCGCACAAAGACGCCGAGGAGGAGGAGCGGGCTGAAGAGGGGCCCTGAATGACGCACACTGACTCAAACTGACACTCCGCTACGAGCGCTCTCGGCGCTAATTAAATTAGCGTGTCCTAACGAGTTAGCTGGCGAGCAGGTAACATGTCAGCAGCAGCAGCAGCGCCCGGGCCGGCCGCGCTCACGTGGAGAGTACACCCCCTTTAAGGACCTGCGCACATTCTTATCTATCCTTAAGCTTAGATGAATTAAAAATGGATATGTAGCGAGAGGCAATTAACCAGTTTAAGTAAACGAATTTTTCTGATATTTTAAAAATCTATATGGATGTGTGCTCTCTTACAATTATTGCAACCAGATAGGGCCCCGTTGAAAGAGGTACTGGGAGGACAGTACAATTACAGAGAAGGGGGGAGGCAAGTGTTGCGGCAAGGCGCTTAAGGCCGCAGGAGGAGTAGAAGTTGTCGATGTAATAAGGATCCGTGCGCCCAAAAAGTGAGTGGCGGGCGCACGGATCCAAGCCCAAAGTGCAGGTGGAAGGTACATGGGATTGGATAGGGCACTGATCAGCACGTAGAGATGTGTGAAAGGGCAGATAGAAGGTAAATGGGTGGGAGTTGCATAAAGTAATAGTCATGTGCCTCAAGTGTGCATGAAAGTGACAATACCAACGTCATAGGGAACTTAATGGAACATTTCCTTCATCAACAGATATAAATTAATACTTACACCCATTAAACTTCACAGAGCTCAATTTTTATATGAAGGCTAGGCATTACTTACATTCATTAAACTATAGATTTTCTCGAAGAAATTCCTAACTTCACAACTGTGGAAATGTTTATTATAACCAGGGAATTTCATACACTAATCAAATCGGCCCTTATAGCGAACGCCAATTCAGACAGACCTTCTCTCTGGGATCAGTGGATTTGACCAACAATTCATTTTAGTAAAGTGAAATAAAAATAATAAAAATATAGACATCGTTATTTAGAGTAGGAAATGTTTCAAAGTGCCAGACGAAGGACTGGGCAGGAAAAGATGATGCTAGTTGCGGTCAGATGGAATCGAACCCGCAACCTCTTGCCCTGCAGGCAGGCGCTCTAGCCACTAAGCTACGGCGCCATCTGTATGACAGGGAGGTTTGAAAGAGAGCTATATTGATGAAATCCCGTAAATCTATTTTGGATCGTTCCTTGCATTCCGAGTTTAGTGCTGTCATTTACGTGACTGAATACCGGAGTAAATCTTTGAAAAAGACCGCCAGGCCACTTTTATCAATGACCCCACATATTTACATACGGCCCGAAACTGATTATGACCTACCTACCTCATGCGAGCCAGTAAAATAGCCAAATCAAATCTGGCGCCTGTAATCTAACTACTCCAAACCGGCTTGGGATAGCCGGAATGACGTTAGAACCCAATAAGGAGCGCCAAAATAGCTGAAAAATTGTATTTGATCTTTTAATCTAATGCCTATTCAAATAAATAAAAAATAATGATTATATCAATACGCCTTTACATGTCGTTAACTTTATGGCATCGCCAGTTTCGCAATCCAATTTTCCTAGTGTTATGAACTTGCTATCCTGGGGTTCAATTAGTTACATTTGCCGCCGTTTCACTTTGTGGGGGCGCTACGCGCTGCATGAACATTTGCGTCTAGTGTAATCTATGTTTTTGTTCGCATTTTATACTCTATTTATGAGTATGCTTTTGTAATAGAAATGTTAGTCGATAAACACTCATACATACTACAGTCAACAAACACACAACACAATAACGTGTCGCTATAGTATAGCGCAACTGCTAGAACCTTTAAGAAATTGTCAAAACCTATTTTCCTGAAATGTCAGTGTGCGGTGCTCGATGCCGGTGCCGGTGTAGTGCCACTTAGCTGATCGATCGCCCATTCGTCATCATCTGCACACGTCACATTCCTCATCTTACATCCTTTACAATAGTTTACCTCTTATTGCATATGGACCAACCCTAGCCAACCCAGGTCCAATACATAACCCAACCTACCTACTATATTTCATTTCTGCATAATTGATTTTTTTTTTCATCACACCCACGATCGAAAATTCATAACAATTACTACCATGAATATTGCGACGATATGTGAGGTGAAAGTGTGTTTGTACCATTTTGCCACACTTATCGGTATACTTGTATTGTGTTGTATTCTCTTTTGACCAAGTCATTATGATATGAAATGATTACATGCAAAATATCATTAAAATAACACAGAACATTCAACAAAAATAACATAACTTAAACTAAACTAAAAAAAACTATGAAAAGTTAAAAAACTTGCCCTGGTCGTTTATTGAAAAGATCCTTAGCGTTAGGTCAGTTGACAATAGACGATGTGTACATTATCGTTGGGTATGTTTTGCCACAGGTTACCACCCATCAATGGAAAATCTCAAACTTTTAGTAAGACTCTTCCATCATGGTAAAAGAATTGAGGTGTAGGTGTGGTAAGTCTTCTTTATCACAACTGGTATTCAGGACATCCAAACACAGCCGCAATTTGGAATTTCGGTTGGTTATCGTCACTGTTTCTGCCATAATTGGGCTAAATCGCGACAAGCCAGTTTTAGTAGCGGAGTACCTGGCGAAAATCAAACTCTTATCTCAAGTCACTGGCAACTTTCTCACATGCCCTGGCTAATTAATGCCAGTCTTGGCTGTATTGTTGCAGCAATGTCGATCCACCGGATACGCAACCGGCAGCTTTCCCTGGACTTGGCTGTGGCGAATAGCCAAATAGTTGCGTTCTGCGCATGTTGGTGCGCAACATTCTCTGTAATGCAAACTATACGAGAGCCCTCATTGTTCTTTGTCTCCAAGTGAGGTCACACTGAGAAGAAGTTCGCCATGATTCGAGACCCCTGGGATAGCCAGGTCTTCACTAAAGCTACCTATCCATTGTTTCATTCATCTAAGATTTTAGATGTATGGCTTTTGACCCAGATTACTTCATGCCAATGCCAACATCCGCAGCCATACATCAAACAGACCAGAGTCACTTCCAGCTCAGGAATTCCGTTGATTTCAATGAAAAGAATTTCGTAGATTTCAGCAGAAAGAATGCAATGTCAACCTGTTCCTGTTGTGGGGAGATGTGCTGTTGGATCCGGCTATGTCTCCGCCGTCACTGTCACAGCTCATCCGCCTGTCAAGCAGCCTTCCGACGACTTATGAAGAATGCTTTTCAATCAGGTGATATAAGAGTAACTTCTATAATGACTGGGGCTGAAGAAGTCAGTTTTCCTTAAAATGGGAGTTACTTAGGTATGATATTTCTTTCGAATGGTTGAGAGTTAGGTGAGGGTAACTAAGTTACCGATATTATTATTCCTGTAATTTTATTGAGTTGTTATCACATGCTCGATAGTATTATTATTATTGATTATCTTTCCGAATTGTATTATTGAAACCTCTGAATAAGATGATGTTGAGGGGCAATACAAACATCTGCCTTGTGGAGAGTTATAACAAAAAGGTTTCTGACGACAATCTGGGAGAAGGATGAGGGGAGAGTGGAACAAAGTTACTAAAGCCATATTATATGGGTTATAACATTTGGCGACCGTTGGTCTCTTTGATAGTAAGCCATGCACAGTCATCATGTGGCGGCTTCGTGCCGTTTTCATTGATGTCAGTTTTCAGACCAGTTAACAAGCATACGACTTCAGCAAAGGCGTACCACTGACTTGGAGTTAGGCGGTGGTTTTCGCCGGTACTCCGGTTTTCTCCACTATCTACAACTGGCTAGTCCCGAATTAGCCACAATATGGCAAAATTCCAAATTCTGCAAAGGCTTTTTCATAAATAAGTTGAAAAATCCTGGACGTTCCGTCGTGCTACTAACTTTTCATGCTGTGTTCTAAGCCTAGCGCTGCGGGCAATGATAAGTTTTGTTATTTTACAGAGCTGAGTAACTGCCCAGTTATAATGTTGTTTCATAATATTGTTTGAAATAAATGAACATTTAAACCCCAGAGGTATATCTTCATTAGGCGCAATAACACATGCCTTATAGACTGTTCCCCAGGGCGTTATGAGGATTTGCCACAGGACTCCATGTCTATGACGAATCCTCATAACGCCCTTGAAAAAAACCCAAATAAGGCTTTAACATTTACAAAACTGAAAGAACACGAAAACTCTGTCGACACTGAGCTCAACAATTGGGGAGCCCCCTTCTTAGAAGGAAAAATACAGGGAAGGCAAGTGAGATATACTTGGCTTATTCGCTGCGAGTGATAGTTAGAGATAGCGTGAATGTTACCACTCTTCAATAAGCACTGCTCTCGCCATCCCTCTAATGATTAAGTGTTGATGGGCCAACAGTTTTATGGCGATTTAGCGAGTAAAGTCTGTGTGAAGTTGATTCAAAACAGCGCTGCTCTCTCTGATCCTGCAGTGCCCACGTATGCTGTGCGCTCATTGCAGGGACTGCCAGTGTGTACAGGGGTGGCCACAAGTAGTGTCTTGGATGGTAAATGCCAATGCACGTCAGGACAGACCTGTGGCCAACAATACAGGCAACTTTGCTTAATCCGGACATGTGTAATCCGGATTTTCGTCTAAACCGGACGGATTGGAAGGTCCCAGTCCCTTCCTATACATATAATTTCTATATGCATAATCCGGATTTTGCCTAATCCGCACAGAAATGTAGGGTTAAGCAGAACTGCCTGTATATCCATAATTCTACGCATTGTAAACAAATGACACCCCCGGGACAACATATTTCTTTTCTTTTCAAAACAAGTTCGCTTTGCAAAAGTTTTCAATTGAACGATGTCTACAGTTGTGTACACCGTAAGTTTTCCTTCTGCATTTACTACTGATTAGTGACGATATACCATGGAACGACAATCAAAATGATGATAAACAAATCCAAGAGCATTCTTTATACTTGGCCAACAAGGAAATGTTCCTGCCTAGAAGCTTCTACCGAGCACCCCCATGAAATCCAGGGACATAATAAGTACAACTGTGGCTCAGCACTTGTTAAGTGACGTTGTGTAACGCATACTTTTCAAGTGACCGTTTACGTAATTTTGAAAGCGCTTGATTTTCTAGAAGAGAGTGAGAGACTTATACTTATAAGATCCTAATACCACCATAATCACTAAATTGCCCCACAAAACAATAATCCGGAAAACCATAAAGGACTAAAACGGCAAAGAGATCGTAAGTCAAGAGTACTCATAGGGCTTCTGAGTGGGGGGATTTAGTAAGGAAGCCCGGATGAAGGGGTATACTATCAGAATAGTGCGTTTGTTGGATTTTACGTGTATGTGTGTATATATGTATATATATATATATATATATATATATATATATATATATATATATATATATATATATATATATATATATATATATATATATATATATATATATATAAATATATATATATATATATATATATATATATATATATATATATATATATATATATATATATATATATATATATATATATATATATATATATATGATTGAGAATAACTTTCATTGACGAGTTACGCCCACGTTTGTCAGTGCATGGTTATTTTGCTACAAATGCAAACAGTTTGAATAGAGTTAGTTATTTGTATCTCCCTTTAAATGCCATAAGTGGGGCTCAGGAACTTAACAGTTCTCAGAGGGTACTTACAGCGGTTTAAACATACTTAAACGAAAGAAGGCTTTAGTTAATCTTGCCAAAGTGATACGGTCAATTTTACACAAGTGAGTTTGAATAGACTGACTGGCTTTATACACTTTCAAACAATGAGTGGCCATTTCTCTGTAATAGAGTGCGAGTTAGATATTTAAAGGTAAAGGTAAAGGTATTCGGTTTATAGTCTTGTATCCATCGAAATGTTCACACGACCCTCCTTCCCTAGCAGGCACTGTACACACGGAAACCATTTCAATCCCCCGAGGGATGTTCCAGAGCAGCTGGCAGCATACAGCGCACAAGCTCTAAGCACTGCCTTATTAATGCTAGGTACCCATTTTCCGGCTGGATGGACTGAGGCAATATGGAATAAACTGTCTTGCCCAAGGACAGACCAAAGTGTCCCGGCCGGGAATTGAACCAGCGACCTACTGATTACCACGGGAATGTTTGTAACATGGCATGTTATACTAAAACAAAGAGGACAAATCGATATTGGAGCTTGTGGTATTCCTATTTCTCTTACCCAATCCCTCGATCCCCACATTCGCACAAGGAGTGCACTCAATGTCTGACAACCTTTATCATGAATTGTATAAAGTGAGAAAAGTCTAAGAGAAAGTTTGAGAGATTGTTAAACAACTTAATAGTAAAGTATTTCTCAAAATATTACTTTGTTTTCAAGGCTTTTCAAAATGTGGTACACGACGTGTGCGCTACAGATGTAAATATAATGGCACCCCCCCCCCCTGCCCCCCCCCCCCACCAAAAAGAGTCATTCAACATTTTGTCTATGTGGACTTTGTGATAACTGTATATAACATATAGGAAATGCAACCTGAAATATAATGACAAAAAAGCCCAACCCCAAGAAAAAGAGCCATTCAACATTTTGTCTATGTGGACTTTGTGAATACTGTATATAACATATAGGAAATGCTTTCAACATGAAATATAGTCATCGCGATTAACGCAAACAGCACTGAGTAAAAATGCATGTTAATTTCTCCCACGATCCCAAACAAATAGATTATCCCGTGATACAGAGTCACCGGTATACTGCATTAGATGATATTGGAATTTTGCATTCACTCTTTGCCATAATTCCAAAGGAAATGACTTAATCTACCATTATCGAACGTGATTTGCCACAAGAAACAACCATTGGTTAATGGTTACTAGCTTTAGTGTGCAAAGATCGTACTATACTACGAACAAAAATACGATACATTTGTCCTAAAGCTATTTTCCCAGAGGTCTTGCCAACATAAATTGAGAATCCAGGGTAGGGAAGTACGATACGTGTAGAGAACGCTTGCCCGTGTATTACACAAATGTTTGGTATTTCGAAGCAATATCATAAAACGAAAGACTAAATAACGTGCGAAATATCAAGACCTATAAGAATCGGTACGGTAGGGTCCACAATATCATCAGAGCATTCCATACAAGAAACGATACGTTAAATGTACTTTTGCAGTCAATGAATATACTATACAAGTTACGGTATGATGTTATAAGAGAATTATATAAAAAAGAAACGATACAGTGCAAGATATCATAGGATCTTACCATACAAGAAATGATTCATTACGGTGCCAACTATCATAACACCATTACATGAGGAAACGAAACGATACACTGCAAAATACCATAGGATTGCAACATACAAGAAACGATACATTAAGGTGTTAAATGTCATAACACCATTACATAAGGGAACGAAACGATACACTGCAAAATACCATAACACCTTAGTATACAAGGATCCATACATTAGGTACCAAATATCATAACACAATTACACATGGAGACGAAATCATACAGTGCAAAATATCGTGCGACTGTAACAACTGTAACATATAAGAAACGATACATATCGATGTAGTGAAAAATGTCATAACACCAATGCATAAGGAAACGAAACGATACAGTGCAAAATGATGTCATAACACCGTAACACACGACAAACGATACATGTACGGTGCCAAATATCACAACACCATTACATAAAGAATCGAAACGATACAGTTCAAAATACCATAGTATCTTAGCATACAGGAAACGAAACATTACGTTGCCAAATATCATAACAGCATTACATAAGGAAACCAAACGATATAGTGCAAAATATCATAACACCGTAACATACAAGAAACTATTCATTACGTTGTCAAATATCATAACACCGTTACATAAGTAAACAAAACGATACACTGCAAAATATCATAACACCGTAACATACAAGAAACGATTCATTACGATGCCAAATAGCATAACACCGTTACTTAAAGAAACCAAACGATACAGTGCAAAATACCATAGGATCTTAACATACCAGAAACGATACATTACGTTGCCAAATATTATAACACCGTTACATACGGAAACTAAACGATACAATGCAAAATATCATAACACCGTAACATACAGGAAACGATTCATCCCGATGCCAAATATCATAACACCGTTACTTAAGGAAACGAAACGATACAGTGCAAAATATCATGTGATCTTATGCGTATCGCATACAAGAAATGATACGAATTACGGTGCAAAATGAAAGCGCCATTACATACAAGAAACGATATACGGTGCACAATGATAAAACACCATTTCATACAACCTCACAAAAACTGCAGTAAAGCAAAATAAAGCTAGGCCATTACATGCAAACTTACAAGAAACTCTGTTGTACAGCAAAACAAGATAACACACTTCATATTACGTTACACGAGACCCTGCTTTGGGGGAAAAAGCCATCCTGGTGGTAAACTTATGTGGCTAAAGTCATAGGTGACATCATAGCAGAGATAAGAACATTGCTAGGATCCCTGAGCAAATTGCTCAGTCATACATGAAATAGTATATGTTAATAACGGCAGGGCACTGGGGGATTATAAGGCAGACATAACAGATACTGTTACATAGGCCCACGGGGAGCTAGTAGTCAACCAAGTGCGCTGAATGTCATAGAGCATGGAATGAGTGCATTTACCTCTTAGAACTAGCCTGCAATTCATGGCCTTTTCACACTGGAAGGAAGGGAATTAGATAGCATTCATACTTCTGTTATACCCCACTTTTCCCCCACTTTGCAAGGATAGTCCCCTAAGCATCTCTGATGTCGAGTAATATCCTTCTTTTCCCTTATGTTTCATGTCCCTTTAACAAACAACCCAGTGTGATTTACTGAGACAATTATGTAATGTGGTCTTTTACTCATGCAGCTTCTTGCAACATTTATGTGTTATTTAGTTGTTTGGCATTTTTTTGAGTTATTTGTATTATTAGTCTTGTGTACACTCTGAAGTCAATAAAGATACTACTACTACTACTACTACTACTTCTACTACTACTTCCACTACTACTACTACTACTACTACTACTACTACTACTACTACTACTACTACTACTACTACTATAACTAAAACCACTATTGTCCTACCTATACGTATTGCATTCCAGTCCAAAGGAAATTTGGTAGAGGAGAAACAATATTTCCCTATGAAAACTACCTTCGGATTGCACCCAATGTCGTTTAAGCCATTCATCTGAAACCTGATGTTCCAAGACATTTTCTCAGTTCAAGAAAACTGACGGTAGCGGTTTCCTCGACAGCAAAACTTAGAAATTATTTTGATGATAAATGCGCGCAGAATATAATGTCAACTAAGTATTTGAAATATAACTTTCAATGTGATTCTATCTTTTAATGTAAATATGCGTTAATATACAAAGAAAGTGTTTCATGTATGTATGTATTTTATTAACTAGAGCATAAGCTATAAAGGTACTCTTCAAAGGTCCTCTAGTGATGTTAGGTGTGACTAATACCGCCAACCCCTAGTGGTTGAAATGGAATTCAGGTATACATTGCCTATACACTATGAGTCATGTATTTTGTTTTCTTACTTTTTGACCTTCTCTAAGTTTGTCTCTTATTTTATCCTTTTTCCTGGCCAGAGGCCTCTATAGCTTGGAACAAAGTAGCTCAGTTGGTCAGGTGTCGGACTGGTAATCAGAAGGTCGCTGGTTCAATTCCCGGCCGGGGCGCTTTGGTTTGTTCTTGGGCAAGACAGTTTATTCCATATTGCCTCAATCTACCCAGCTGTGATTTGGGTACCTAGCATTCAAAAGGCAGTGCTTAGAGCTTGTGCGCTATATGCTGCAAGCTGCTTTGGAATATCTCTTGTGGGATTGGAATGGTCTCTGTGAGTACAGGCCTGCTAGGAAGAGAAGGTCGTGTGAACATTTCGGTGGATACAAGACTTTAAACTGAATACCTTTACCTTTAATACCACCAACCCCTAGTGGTTGAAATGAAATTCAGGTATTCATTGCCTATAAACTATGAGTCATGTATTTTGTTTCCTTACGTGTTGGCCTTCTCTAAGTTTGCCTCTTATTCTATCATTTTTCCCTGCTAGGGCGCCATCTAGCGGCGTTATCACGGCATCTGTAGAGGTATTTCCTGGGACGTTCCCCCTCCAGCCCCCTTTCAGCACGTCAAGATGACTATCACCCTGCTGCATACTTATCCTGCGAGCAGATGACTTGTCATCTTAATTACCACCTGCCAATTAACCTGCCCCCCCCCTTCACTTGTAGAAACACTCACTCTCTCACAGTACGTACTCCTGTCCAACGTACTTTTACCATTAGTTTTCAGTATACAATTACACCAACTAACGTCAAGGGGTGCGATCAACAATGTTTAGTGTACATATGTACATACATACATACATACATACATACATACATACATACATACATACCTGCCTATATACTTGTATATGAATATACACACACACACATAGATAGATAGATATACATTGTACACACATACATGCACAGACAAACATACTTACATAAATACATGTATGTATGTATGTATATATATATATATATATATATACATATATATATATATATATATATATATATATATATATATATATATATATATATATATATATATATAGAGAGAGAGAGAGAGAGAGAGAGAGAGAGAGAGAGAGAGAGAGAGAGAGAGAGAGAGAGAGAGAGAGAGAGAGAGAGAGCGTTGCAGAAAGGAATGTGTGACAGTGTCAACGTCAGCAGAAGGGGTCAGTCCATTTACCTTTCAATCAAGTGACAAAGAGGATAATTATCGGACTCTGGTTGACCACTGCTTGACCACAATTAAGAGCTGCTGCCGCTCCCTCCAGGGCCGCGGAGATTACTATCTTTTTGCCTTCTTAAATATTTGAAACATGAGGTAATTGTGCTGCTATCAGTGTCGGGTCTATCGCTGTTTATAGAGGTCCTCCTCCCCCCCCTCAGGGCGAGAGGCCAAATAAGCCCTGATAAAGTACTGATCCTCCTCAATGATATCTTAACCCCCTTACCCACACTCAACCCTTAATATGAACTCATTGGATCTTTGCGATATTTTCTCAAATATGGTGTTTCTTTGGTTGATATAAGATAGATATGACTTTTTGAACATATTGATATTCATAGCTAACGAAATAACTTTTTTCTGTAGTAGATGTCTAGAAGGCCAAATTGGGATAGTCTTGTTGTATGTTTAGGAGGTAAGAGGTTAACGGAATCGGATGGACTCACGCGCTAATAGTCAGCCATTAGAAGGCGATCTGACTGGAGGAATGGACAGCGAGAGAGAGATAAGTGTCACACGGAACACATTTTAATGGATTTTCTTACTCGTCATCTTGCTTACTCATAGGAACACTGATAGTGATCTTATACAGGTGCAAAATAGGGCCTTTAGAGGCGGTGCTGGTGAGCCGAACCACTTAACAACCCTAAAGCCATTCACTGCGGTACTGCCTTTGCGAGGGTAGCATTTACCTATCTCCCGTTTGCCGTCAACTGACGTCCCGGTTTCACGCCTATGCGAAGTGCTGGTTTATCGCAGGGTTTGGAGTAGAATATGAATGCTATCTTGGATTAATTCAATTTCACACGCTGAAGATACCCATTCAGTCAAAGAGGCACTTACTATGGATATATACGGGTGCTTTAATGGAGATTGGAGCTTATTGTGTGACGTCATAGAAAATACCTACATGTGCGATTTAATCCCGATTTAATCAAATTAAAGCACAGGGAAAGTGTACATATATTGATCACTGCAATAAGGGCATTAATAAAATATGGAAACGGACCCCTTTGATAAATATAAGTTCACAAGAAAATACTAAAAACGACAAGAGTCATAGTAATTAAGATAAAACATACAAAATGTTCTATATTATATGGGTGAATATTTGTTTACTAAGATCCCTTTTGCTCTTCAATTCGTATCTACTTACCAATTGGACAATGTATTTGGCAATTAAAAAACTTATTACAGATTTCTTTTTATAGAAATCAGATATTTTACATTTTTTGTTAACACAAAGCAAGATTGCTCCAGTGAGAATGCATTTAATATCTTTGACATGTTTTGTTTCTAAACAGGGTGGATCGTCAATAGATATTCAGAGCGCGGCTTTAAAACAATTGTTCCACCAGAGCGGCAGGGCTCTCTCAAAGGCCGAGCCGCCCACCGCATTGCACGCTGTTGGGTTTGTTCGAGGTTTTCCGGTGTTGTTTCATCCACAATTGTCTTTTTTTGCGCTTGTATATATATATATATATATATATATATATATATATATATATATATATATATATATATATATATATATATATATATATATATATATATATATATATATATATATATACATATATATATATACATATATATATATATAAATATATACATATATATGTATATATATATATATATATATATATATATATATATATATATATATATATATGTATATATACATATACATAAACCAAATTTCGCAAAATGGTCAAGATAAACGAGTAAGCAAATGGATTTCTTGCTTGCTGTCATCTGTCAAGCAGGTTCTCCTGGGTGAAATTGCTGAAGAGAGTATGAGAATGCCGTAAGTTTCACTGAATACTTGGTGCACGTGTTTACAGGTGACAGGGCACTATGACGTCATGGACCATAACCTGCCAATCAAATCAAGAAACATTGCTATATGCTGCATTTTCCTATATGAATTGGGGGTGTATCAAGTTACCAAGAAGATTTGAAAAAGTGCCCCACAGGGCATTGTGGTACACCTGCACACGGCATAGATGCGGATTTCTATGGATGTGATAAAAGAGGGCTGGAAGGAATTTGGTTGAGGCTAGGGAGGGCCCGCAGTGTCCAGCCCTGCACTGTGTGTGGCTTGTTAGGCATGGGGTGCCTTAGTGACGCTCCACAAAGCCCTCGCCGCAGCCGGCCATGTGGCAAGCGCTCACATAATGTCGAGCTTTAAAAGCTTGCCATTTAGTTCGAAACCAATGTGGCGAAATGACGCATCTTTTGGGCCGTATAGCGGGGAAAGGAAAATGGCCCCCAGTTGCACCCCGCGTGGGAAGCTACCACGCCTATTTGCTGCTGCTCTGTTGTAGGGGATTCCCCACGCCCCGCATGGACATTGAAGGGAGAGATGGGTGGGCATTTGGGAGAGTGCATCATGGCCTTTTAGCCCCCACGCTCCTCACACTTACTTAATGCGCTCCCTGTGCTTTTACACTCACCTGCAATGGCCTACATTTCCCTCGAGTTAACCCTTATGCTGTTGGTGGCTAATTTGGCTAAGGGCTGTTTCATTTAAAAGTGTAGGGGGGGGGGGGGAGAACGGAAGGTTTTTAAGAGGGGGGGAGGGGCCAAATTCTGAATTACTTTATCCCATTAGATTATATATGATTTCTGGCAGGAGGGGAAGGATGGTGTTGATTTTTTAATTATCTTCCGTTCCTCCCCACACCACACGGCCCTAGTACAAAATGAGGCAAACTACTGGAAAATGACTGAAACCGTGACATATCATATGGGTACTCAGTGAAAGCTATCCAATGAAGACCAATTTGACAGGGTTAAGATGGAATTAAAAAATCTTTGCATGTTTTTGCTTTGGACAAAGGTAGCCTCAGCATTGGAAGGTTTAATATGGAAATGCGAGGAAGCGAACTAAATAACTTAGTGAAGGAAACAACAATATGATTGAAAATATAATCTGTTTATTGATTTCTACAAAGGCATCCCCTATGCAGTATTTACAGTGAAATAGCATCTTCATAATGTTCCAATGTACATAATATATATTGCATATCTGTAATCTCAAAACGTCGAAGCCATATTTCCGCAGCTCAAATACAAAATGTGTATGACTATCAAGCGTTATTCATGATGAACGATGTAATATATATATATATATATATATATATATATATATATAGAGCCTGAGTTAGCCTATATATCGTTATGGAATTATCACATACACAATCACATTTACAGCCATATGATGAGACATTGTCAAATGATTAGGACTAGCGAGTGTTGATGGAATTACCATAGGAGCACACCTTAACAACCATTGCTTGCTTCCCTCTATGGCAAAACTCTCATGTCAGACTTACAATTATGCTATAGAATAGGGAAAATCATTGGCCACTGTAAAAGAGGCAAATCACAAAAAAATCGTTGTAAGTTACAAACCATTATCAAAATCTATTTGTGACTTTTGTCCAGGATTCATTAACCCTTCCAATGCTGAGGCTACGTCGGATCACATTACAAAGACTGAAATATTTTTCTGAAACAATCTTAACCTTGGCATGTTGGTATTCATTGGAAAGCTCTCGCTGAGTACTCTCAGATGAATACCCATGTGCAAGGGTTTCAGTTCATTTTCGTGTTTTTCTTTTCATCATTTTGTATTAGCCAAATCAGCCACCAGGAGTGTTAAACTCGTGTCAGAACTGCTAATACATATTTGTGCCAATCTCCGTTTCTTCAACCCTTGGTAAAGTGTGAACTAGAGTACCCTAGCAAAACCCATCTACCTTCAGGAGGTGACATCTGAGCTGCGGTTTCACGCATTCTACACATGATTGAACTCAGAAGCACCGCTCTGCCCACTTGAGGCTGCACTAGAAAGGGGCCTAAATAAGTTTATACTACTCCAGTGCTAATTCAACACATGTCAGATACCTTTATTTACCCTTTTCATTATCACTCGAGTAAGCATGCGAAGCAGTGTAGTCTAAACCTACAAACCGGGTCTCGAACACTCCAGAATAAAAGGCATTCCTTTTCCTTTCATGGGCGGCGGGGTTTGATATCAGTTGGGCCTGCTGCTGGCGGTGTGTATTTGCCAGGCATTCAAGTGCCGTTTCCAAACAGCCACAGGCTTCTCTCTCTGGCTTCTCAGACACCTGTGGAACAACCACAGCTGACTCCCCATCCCTCTCCCCCGCATGACTCTACAGCCAGCACGGCTTCCTCATTCACTTTTCTACACATTTACTTTTCTTATTACAGTATACATCTTTTAATTGTATCGACCTTTATATATATATATATATATATATATATATATATATATATATATATATATATATATATATATATATATATATATATATATATGCCCTTCTAATGCTGAGGCTACTTTCGTCACAAGCAAAAGTATGCAAAGATGTTTGGAAAACATTTAAACCCTACCATGTTGGTATTCATTGGATAGCTCTTGCGCAGCGAGTACTCTCAGATGAGTACCAATGTGCCAGGGTGAGGTCATTTTTCAGATTCTTTGCTTTTTTGTAGTGGCCAAATTAGCCACCAGTAGCATAAGGGTTAATAACAGCCTTTTTGCCAACTGTCCAAAAGGTTAACGTAATGCCAACGCCGCAGAAATGATGTGACGCTTCGTTAGTCTTTTGTGAAGTTTATGATTCAATACTAAGTCATTATCAAGTTCATTTAAGACACCATGACTTTCCTATCTGTTGCAAAACAACCATATAGCGATCCCCAAACGTCCATCCTTTACAAGACACTGCCCAGTCACTAGTATAGGGGGGGAGGGGGACTGGGCAGAGATGCGTGCCTAGCAGCCCTACAACATACCTCCCCCCTAAAGGATGTGGCAGAATATGGTCTTCTAGAATGATACTGCACATATGTAGGGCATACATGTAAACGAGGGTCTACAACTGGGGGCATGTATTAAATCTATACCCTTTCATGACAGGACAAAGTTTATCAAAAAACAATATTCCAATAATATCTGAAAAGGGAGAGCTTTTCCACATGGTTTCAGGTGTTTGCAAACCTACGGGTATATACAAAAGAGGGTTTAAAGATCTTGGCATGTAATGGTATTATGGGTGTTGGGTTTCTACTTCCTTTTGATAGCTTAACGGAAAGGGTAGGATGGCCGGTATTGGCCATTTGCAAGAATTAACAAGTGATGTGTCCATATTGAGGGATAGTGTGTGTGTGTCTATATATATATATATATATATATATATATATATATATATATATATATATATATATATATATATATATATATATATATATATATATATATATATATATATATATACATAGTGTAGATACATCTGCTTTTCAGTCTTAAGGTATAGATGAGGTTGATGATCAACATCGTTAATTACCAATTAAACCTGTGACCACAAGAAAACGCATCATAGTGAAATGCATTTCAAAAGGACATATTGATTATTGTTAATAAATAATACGTGAAACGGTCTGTTATCGAGAACGAAATGCAAAAACCAAAAACTAACTAATTGAGGAATGTTTAAATGTTAAACGGGAGGAATAGTGAGAGTTCTGCACAGGAGAGTTGGTCTATTATCGAGAACGAAATGCAAAAACCATAAGTAACTAATTGTGGAATGTTTAAGTGTTAACCGGGAGGAATAGTGAGACCTCTTTGCAGCAGGAGAGTTGGTGTTTATAGGAATGTCATGGATGGCTGATGAACGTGGCCAGGGCGCAGTGGGATGAAGACATGAGTCACGTGACGTGTGAAATGTACATGTAATGATCATGATGGAATGGAGGTGAAAACGAAAGAGGCAATAAGATTAGGTGGCAGTACCGAGTAATGATAAGGCCAAGAAGTTAACAAAAAGAGAAGATTTGATTCATCATATGAGGCGAAATTTTTGAAAAACTGCACATTTCTCTCAAAGTTCCGAATGCTATATTTCATTATTCATCTGACTTGGCGGGGTCTTATTTGTGCCATATGCATGTGCTATTATTCCGTCAGCACTAAACTGAACAGAAATGATCTGCAAAGGAAAGAATAATTCGATAAAACACACTTTTTGGAATGAATTATAGGATCTTTCGGAATGTTAAAACAGAGAAATAAATACTTTTTTGGCAAAAAATTAACTGAAAGAGTTTATTTTTAAAAATAAATGAGCTTCGGCGAGGAAGGATGGATAATACTAAAGCAGATAGTGGAAGGGACAAATACTTAATAGATGTTTCTAAAATACTATGTAAGATCCCTATTTTAAGATGAATACACACAATAGGCGAAACATTTCAGATGTGTATAAATCATGTTAATCAAATGTTAATCATTAATTACGGAAGCCTATTAGCACCACTGAAAAATATATTTTTATTTGAATTTTTTTCCTTAGAAATCCGAAAATTAAAAAAAAAAAAAAGATTTTTCACTCTAACATCCTCGTTCACAATTATTCTTTAAACAATATTTTTTTTGTTCTGCAAAATTACTAAAAATAGATAGCCAAGCTCTGCTTCGCTTGTATATAACAGAGAAGGGTATGTATCAATGCGCTACTGGTAGGTGTGAGTTTCATATATATTGGCGATACATATTAAAGAAGTTGAGGTCAAAAATGAATGAAAGGTATGACCATGAAAATGCGTGGTGATGAGCTGATGTAGTAAATGCGTACCTTACACTTTAACACATGAATGTTTAGTACTACCAAACCTATCAATATCTGGACCCCACACAATCAATATTATAAATGATTATTCGACTGAAATGATTTTGCTGTTCAGCTTATGAATGAATGAATGAATGAATGAATGAATATATATATATATATATATATATATATATATATATATATATATATATATATATATATATATATACATACATATAAATATATACTCTAAAAGCACAACTGCTTAGCGAAAACGCAAAGTGGATGCTTTTTGATGAAGAATGCAATTGGAATGAGATGAGGACGAACAGGCGAACATGAAAATGGATGAATGCTAGAAGTGCAAGCAATGCTGTATTGGACCAATGTAGGAGATGACATTATGCAGAATGAACCCAGGTAAATAGAAGGTGAAATCTCCATCCCAGGGTATCCAACTGGCAACCCCTCACTTACTGTGAAACTCCAAACCCACCCAGGAAATAACAACTCATTCCAAATTACATTGGCCCAAAATCGCACTACTCCTTGTTTGGGGCATATGTGCATGAGTGAAATGGTAATGAATTGGTGGAAGATGAAGCCTTACATCAGTACTCCTAAATGAATAACCTTGCTCCCATGAAGTTGAAAAATGATGGAAACCCTGGCAAATGGGTACTCATCTGATAGGACTTGGTAAGAGCTTTCCAATGAATACCAACATGGCAGGGTTTGAAAGGCTTTTAACATTTTCTGCGTTCTTGTGCCTCAGAATTGAAAGGGTTAAGGTGCCTAGCAGATGGTGTGTGTGTTGAATATGATATTGAAGTGAGAAGATAAGCAGTGATGAAATATGAACCGTTCACATGCATGAATTAAAATGAAATATCATAATCAACAGTGTGGAAAACAGTTACTTTCAGTTCTATGATTCATTTTCTCAATTAAAATCATCCTGAGTCTTCAATGCATATCATAGATTGAACATTGACAAACATTAATAGCTAAAATCCATAAAGATGAATTTCGGTAAATTCGCAACTATATTCGTAAATAATCTAGTCTACTGAACTAGGATTTATGTTGCATTAACAGTTAACCTACACAGGCATCCCTCTGAAAGCGAATGTTTGGATCTGAAATTAAATCCAAACATAATAAAGAGAACTAATGCAGTAACAGTGATGATCTGAGATAGACATACTCTTTTGAATATTGGAAAATAACCAGTTGCAATACTCATTTTCCAAAATCGAAGCTGTCATAACAATTCCACGGTTGTGGATTTGAACTGCTCAAAAAGAAATGACACAAATGAAATTGCAATGAAATGGTTAAGTGGCGCCATGTTAGGGACTGGCGCACACATGGTTTAAATCATCAACAAACATGTAAACGTACCTACCATTTGGATTCTTTTTATATAGGAAATTTATCATTTATAAAATTACAATGTCATTAGGTACTCAAATGATATGTTTACTATGTAAGATTTTGCTGAAGCATAATCATGTCTGTAGGTTTGTAAATGATACATCGTATAGAATTCATGATTACTGTGTGGGCAAAGCTGAACCATAATTGTGTCTGTAGGTTTTGTGGATGATACATCATATAGAGTTCATGGTTACTGTGGGGGGCTGCCCCCCACAACTGAGCCGTCAAGCTCGCCACTGCAAACAATGCAGGGTTTAAATACCCATTGTGATATGTCCAAAACTGGGCTGACATGATTGAAATTAAGGTGAAATGTAATATCAAAGAACTATCGAAAATGATTTATGCTATTTTGTTGTGTAAAAGGGTAAGATACTGAAATATACTGAATTTGCTTATTTGCAGTCATCCAATGAACAGTTTTCAACTACATGGACGCAATAGTCAGGAGACAGAAGCATGGACTTAGCCAGGATTTTCATAACAGGGTGTCCAAATCGGGATTTCAAGAATTTCCAAAATCCCTGATTGAAAAAGTAGAAATCAATACACTGATTACATACATTAACAAATTAAGTAGTATTATGCTTAATTCTTCTAAGAAATGTCTTTGTAAATATTTTGTAGTAATTTTTTTTAGAAATTTAACCTGGAATAAGTATTTATAAAAAAAAAACACATATCAGAATCTAGGGTGTCTTTTTACTTAAAATCAGGTATTTCTTATGAACCAGACAGTCCAAAAGAAACCCATGCAGACACCCTGCTGGCTAAGACCCTGGACAGAAGTGAATATTGATGAAATATACACATATGAGGCTTCAAGAAGACAACAATTCCATGAATTGAGGAAATGGAGAAAAAAATTTAAAGACTAGGAATTCTATTTTAGCTGACAACATTGCTGTATTCTACAAAAGAAATGCTATAATTCTATAGGCAACTCATACTTTTCTGATTCCACTATAAATTTAGCAAGTGCTCCTAAATAGCTTGAAAGCTACATCAATAATTTGCTGACCAAAATAAGTCTTAAACACAGAATAAGCAATTGGGTAAATTAAGTTCACCTTTTTAGAGTGTTTTTAATGAAAGCGTTTTTGAATAATGGTGGCACTCCTTCCAATATTTCTTCTCTTGAATAATTTTCTTTTCAATATTGCAAACAAAGTTTCTATTAAGGATTAGCCTTAAAACAGAGTGCAGGTTCAATGTATTCCAGGATGACTCTTGAATCTCATCTGTTCACAAATCCGGCTGAAGGAGGCAAACCGGGAACTTTGCAGCAA
The DNA here is from genome assembly GCA_963942565.1 of Maea johnstoni. NCBI lineage: Eukaryota > Metazoa > Annelida > Polychaeta > Spionida > Magelonidae > Maea > Maea johnstoni. The sequence goes on from OZ012686.1 coordinate 29,349,454, forward strand.
AATGTACTCACATGTGTGTGTGTGTGTGTGTGAAAATCACACTGAACAAAATTGCTATCACAAGCCATTTGCAGTTGTATTAAGTCTTATTTTGTTACGCCCATTACTTTTTATTTCCAAAAAGAATATATAATTAGCAAGATAATTGTTAATTTGACTTTTTGTTTCCATATGTTCTGTACATAGCTCCCTTGAGGTGATGCTTCTCTGATCTAAAGCTTTTGTTTTTGCAAGTCACAATGTTGCTTCATTCAGCAATATATTCCAAGAGATCTTTTCCCAAGCCCTAGAAAAGCTGTTCTCTGGCAAAAAATGTGTGAAAGAGTGCAGACTTTCAACTCATAGGCATATTAGAGATAGGAGGCCAATGCCAATGCAAAAAGGAATATTAACTGGCATCTGCCTGCATGTTAGTATTCAAGTTAACCAATTTATGCTCACAGTGGCTAAACACAGCCTGATACTTTTGGTTGACAATTTAATTCAAAGGTACAATTGGGAAAATATTTGAAGGATAAATGCTCATAAGTATATAACAACCAACATTCCTTCAAATATTTTGCAAAAATAATTCTAAATTTCCAAGTTATTGCCAAAAGTATCAAAGATCCAGACGACAATTTCAAATGTGACTGATTTAAGTACTTATGGGTTAATCTGCAGGGGACAATGATTCACAACCTTAACTCATTACTGCTATTAATTGTGGCCCAGTAGAAACTGTTCAGTAGTTCTCAGAAATTGCTATAGGAAGCTGATCAGACTGGACATAACTATCTACCATATTGTACCTCTTCAATGTCTTCATTAATGCTGGAGAATATTCATTAAATGGACTCAAGAGATAGCAAATATAACTGCTCATCTGTTTTACATGTAGCTAGCAAGAAACAAGCAAATCTCTCTATTAAACATAGGCTGGGAAAACTAGTCTACAACCAAATGGTATTGCATGAAGCCTATTGACCTAGTGGCCATTCAATGACTTGATAAGTATTAATAGGAATCAGCTCGGATTTTCATGATTGATCATTGGTTGGGTACAACCGATCAATGATTGATCATAATCGGTTGCCCACGCTTTCATCCCAGCAGCACTTATTAGCTATTTCTGCCACTTAAAGTAAGTAAAATTTCAGACATTTTCTGGTACTGTTCTAGGCGAAAAACTTTTTGCTGTTTATTTTGATCATAATCGATGCCAAATTTTCAGATCGATTAATCAAAATTGAAAGCTTTTGATCCGATGATCGATTATAACCAATCATCGGATTATCACTTTTGATAAGTCATGTGTTGTAGGACATACTTAGTTACATTGTTCAAAAGTGAGGTCCAGCCTGCCATCCACCCTCAGTCCTTAGCTCGGCCTTGTGGGATTCCAATGACTCATGGTGACAATAACATTTTAGTGTGATATGGCTGCATGTCTAACTCCTATTGACCAATCAGCAATGAGAAGATTCACAGCAGAGTTGGTAATGATAAAGGTATACACCCATTCCCAAAGACCCAGCACATTACCATAGCATACCCCAAAAATGGAAAACATCAATTGATATGATTAAATGATAATTAAGATACATATGGAGGGGTCACAAAGTTGCTTATTTGAAAGCATGTGATAGGTAGATATGGAAGCACTTGCCTGCTTTGGCTATGGAACTTAAGATAAATAAGGAGGGGTCATAAAGTTGTTTATTTGAAAGTATATGGTAGGTAGTTGTGGAAGCAATTGCCTGCTTTGGTCATGGAACTAAAGGGTAAGGTTGTGCATGGTGATGACTTACTTGCTTGGGGAACCTATAGGGGGCAGCACTGATTGTGGACCAGCCACTTTAATGTAAGAAACAAATGTGCCCTCTCCCTATGACGTCTTGGCAGCTATACAACACATTCCCAGAAGTGTTTTAACCCTTCCAATGCTAAGGCTACCTTTGTCCAAAGCACACAACTGCAAATATTTTTGAAAATTATCTAAACCCTATCATGTTGGTATTCATTAGATAGCTCCTGCTGAGTACTCTCAGATGAGTACCCATATGCCAGGGTTTAAGCTATTTTTTTTAGCTTTTTGTGTCATTTTCTATTGCCAAAATTACCTTCCAGCAGCAAAAGGGTTAATACGGTGATACTAGCAGCAGCCAGAGGCAAAGGAAAGATTAGAACTGGCTTCATTCTTGCTTCATCTTGCTTTATAAAGACCACTAACAAGTTCCTGCATTTGCCATGTAGATACAGCAAGGTGTTTAACTTTCTGCTTGATCTTAAAAACAATTAATGAATAGAGTGTGCTTTTTTCATTGTGGTTAGTTTCGCCTACATCTACACCTCACTGAATCACAAATTGATTTTGAACTACAGAGATATCTCACAGCAGAATTTGAGGAATGCACTCCCAACTATACCCAAATTAACCACAAGACTGGTATGTGATTTATCAAATGTTAGAAATTTGTTTATCCTTCACCCAATATGCATTTACATTGTACAAATTTTAAAAACTGATCAATTGATGCAATATCTTTCACACAACTCTCTTTTGTGTTATACTTATCAAATGAGTTCAAAATACTTTCCGAGGAAAATGTCACTCGGAACCTTACCCACAACCTTCTTTAAACCCTTCCAATGCTAAGGCTAGTTTTATCCTAAGCACAAGGATGCAAAAACCATCTAAAACCTGTCATGTTGGTAATTATCAGATAGCTCTCACTGAGCACTCTCATATGCCAGGGTTTCAGTCAATAGCAGTTTTTTTGCATAATTTTGTATTGGCCAAATTAGCCACCAGCAGCATTTAGGTTAACCCTTATGTCTCTGGTGGCTAATTTTGTCAAAACAAAATGATGCAAAAAAGCTTAAAAATTACTGAAACCCTGGAAAATGGGTACCCACCTGAGAGTATTTAGCGAGAGGTATCTAATGAATACCAAAATGACAGGGACTGGATGATTTTCAAAAATCTTTGCGTCCTTGTGCTTTGGACGAAAGTAGCTTTAGCATTGGAAAGATCATACATTTTTGCCAATTAATGCTGATTATGCCATGTATTTACAGATGTTTTTGCGCCACTAGGCGGCATCCTGCAGGGGGCGTTGCTGCATGTATGTTTCAACCACTAGTGCTGGATTCCGTTGGAGAGAGCTCAGGGACCAGTGGCTCCGTCTGTGAGTCTAGGCGTTTCCCGGGCATCATGCTTCGCACAAACTTGCTCCCCTTCGACTCGTCACATAGAACAACACTGCAGTCCGGTGGCGGACCGTCCGTGCATGTCGGGGATAGCTTTCTCCTCTCCATGCTTGAAGAGTCTGAATCGGAGCTGCTCTTGGGAAAGATGGAGCCACCGGTACTGCTGTCGTGGGAAGATACAATGTAATAGTCTTTGTTTTCGTCCAGGTCGAAGCTCAGGTACTCGGAGTCCGATATGTCCTCAATCATCTTCTCCATCATATTTCTGAGGGCAGTAAACGAGGGCCTGCTTGAGGGCTTTTCCTGCCAACACTGTAACATAACGCCATATCTGTAACAGAGAGAGAAATAGCTCAGAAAACAATGGCAATCATCACATGGTGATTCTGAGGGCAGTAAACGAGGGCCTGCTTGAGGGCTTTTCCTGCCAACACTGTAACATTACTCCATACCTGTAACAGAGAGAGATATATAGCTCAGAAAACCATGGCAATCATCACATGGTGTTTCTGAGGGCTGTAAACGAGGGTCTGCTAGAGGGCTTTTCCTGCCAACACTGCAGCATAATACCATACCTGTAACAGAGAGAGATATAGCACAGAAAACAGTGGCAATCATCACATGGTGTTTCTGAGGGCTGTAAACAAGGGCCTGCTTGAGGGCTTTTTCTGCCAACACTGCAGCATTACTCTATACCTGTAACAGAGAGAGATATAGCTCAGAAAACAATGGCAATCATCACATGGTGTTTCTGAGGGCTGTAAACGAGGGTCTGCTAGAGGGCTTTTCCTGCCAACACTGCAGCATAATACCATCCCTGTAACAGAGAGAGAGATATAGCTCAGAAAACAATGGCAATCATCACATAGTGTTTCTTAGTAATATGCTGAATAACATTTCTCTTTCGAATATTTTCTAGACTTTGCATTTGCCTCAAAATTCATGGGTGGCTTTTGAGTGCTGTGAGCATTAATGGATTAAAACAGGTTTGAATAGCTGACCACTAAACGCAGCATGATTCTCCTGTACATATCATATCTACAAATCATATACAATAACACATAGCAGCATGACTCTTGTGTACATATCATATTCAGAAATGGGTACCCAAAACAGTTAATCATTTTCTGTGGTGTTTACTGTTCTGCAGAGCGAGCAAAAATAAATTTATCTTGAAAAAGACCCTGCAATAGGGCAAATGTTCCATGCATCCTGCTATCAAAAGGAACAGGCTAGAGTACCACAAGGGATAGACTAGCTCCTAGTCTATGATTTACTTTTCTCTGTTCTGATCTTTTTGCTCAATATCTAGGTGTTAGTTTCAGTTGCTGCTAATAGATGGCGCCAATGGTGGTCACCCTGGTCAGTCAGAATCATATAGAAATCCAAATAAACCCATGGTGGCCGCCTAGTGAGCCAATATAGAACTAAATATGGGTAGACATCTTAGAATAGTATGTAAACATTAGGTAAGTTATTAAAGAAGTGATAAAATTCCTTGGCCTAGGACTAGGCTAGGCAAGGGATAGCACAGGAGACCTGCCTGCTGCATGAATACATATGGTGGGCAAGCCGCTCATTCACACCATAATCAAGTACCCTAAATTGTCGCAATGGCAAAAGTATAATAACCTCCTACTAAAAAAATGTGTGATAAAATCTTGCAATTGCATCACAGTAGCAAAACACTATTGCCGATTTATATTAAAACAATATCAACATTAATTTGCCATTTTAAATGCTCAATATCACTTTACAGTCCAACAGGATAATTCCTATAAAAATCACTAGATATCCAATATGCATGAAAATAAGTTTTTTTTCGCCCTACTAAAATCCCAATCAACGTAAAACATGCGTAAAACACACATTTTTGACCAAAAAAATAATGAAAAAAAAAGTTATATTTATCGACCTACCTACCCTATTTTTTTTTTGGACCGTTACAGGCTATGTTAGGTATCACAGAGTAAGGTTGGTATTAGCGCAGTGTTCTTAGAGGATTGTGAGCCTCGATTTAGGGCCTCATGGTACTGTACTGGGTAACCTACCCACCAAGTCAGCGGGTACAAACAGTATTGCACCCCCTCAGCACCTGAGTGTGCCTACAGACACCACGCTGAACCCGCGCCTGCCAAAACCCTCTTACCGGGCGATGGGAACAGCAGAACCCTGCACCGCCCTCACCCCTTGTGGCGCATAAAACTGGCAAGACAACCTGAATCACAGACACACCATAGGGTGCTACTGCGATCAGCAAGGTGCAGAATCATTTAGCTTGGGCACAGGCCCTGTGCTCCCTACTTCCTAGAATATCACCACCTCTACAGAGCTGCCTTATGCAGGCAGGGCTTGGGACTGTAAAGTATGCACTTCAACATGAGGGACAAAAAAAATCACTGGGAAATACTTTCAGGTTTTAGCAAAACATTCATACTGAGAGTATCAATTAGAAAAGTATGGTGTTTAAATATTTTCTTTTCAAACATGCTTAAAGTGATTCTTAAAATATATTCTGAATTGTAAGGCTTCTTGGCTGTTACAGACATAAATGGATTAAGTTATAATGTCAAGTGTGTGTGTGTGTGTGTGTGAGAGAGCGAGAGAGAGAGAGAGAGAGAGCGAGAGAGAGAGAGAGAGAGAGAGAGAGAGAGAGAGAGAGAGAGAGAGAGAGAGAGAGAGAGAGAGAGAGAGAGAGAGAGAGATCATGAGTGTGTGTTTTCTTTCAGCAATACTCTCAAAAGGAATTAACAGCTTAATTGGAGTCCTATAGAAAAGGAAATAAGTAAAGAAAACTTTCATTTACCCCAACAATGTTGTTCTTCCCCCCCCCCCCCCCCCCCCCCCAGTGACAAAAGTTCACATAAGACATATATACCTCTCTTTTTGTCACCTGGGTGATGCCATGCTTGTGATTCTATGTAAATGCTAGCAGTTAATTGATGCAATATTGAGTAGTTTAAGTCAATTCCTCTTGCGTCCCTGTTAACATTCTGCTTGTAACGTTATACCACAATTGCTATGAATGGGCTAGTTCAAATGCAATATTTTGAAAACCACAATGATATTTAGAAACTTGATATTGAAATGTTTCTTCTTAATCTGAGTTAGTATGTTCATTCCAAGATTATAGCATACTGCATTCATTAATGGAGTGTTCCCTCAGGAGAGTAATACAGCAATATGGCAATGGTAAGTCCCTCAAAGCTCATCCCAAACATACAAAGAGTTCACTTTATAAGTATCTCTTGAATATAAAGTAGAAATAAAGCTTGCACCAGTATTCACAAAATATTTGAAGCTTGATTAACCCTTATGATGCTGATGGCTAATTTGGCCATTACAAAATGATGCAAAAACCTGAAAAATGGTTCAAACCCTGGCACATGGGTATTCATCTGAGAGTACTCAGTAAGAGCT
>OZ012686.1:29361065-29382054 GCA_963942565.1 Maea johnstoni
CCTGTTTGGTGATCACTTAGTTTTGGTGACCACCGCTAGATGGCGAACGCATGCATGTTGCAAAATTACCGTGTCGCAACCTTGGCGCAAATATTCTTGTGTCGCATTTTTTGAGGCTGCTGGCGCAAAATTTTGCGACAATGCGACAGCTTGGACAGCCCTGTCTAAAGGACCTATATACCCATGGTTAAGCATTTCTCATAGGACAACTGATGAGAGGTCTTTCGGGAAGAATGGGCTACAAAAAGAACCACAAAATAGGTTCCTAATCGTCTTCCTCTTGATATGTGATGCAGTCTAGGGTAGGATAGTCCAAATGGTTCAGACCTTCGATAGCATATATGGACTGCTAGGCCTAAACGTTCTGAAGTTTGGAAACCAATATTTCACTGAAGTAATTGGTTGTATTAGCGTTGTATTAGGTTGTCTAAGCATGAAACGTATAATCAACATTTCTGATATTGGGAACCTTGAGCCTCCCACCCTCCCCCCCCCCCAAAAAAAAAAGAAAAAGAAATTGAAAAAAACACCAACTCCCATTTAGAATATAACTATGATGACAATGTTGTTGATTATGATTATGATGATGATGATGATGACAATGTTGCTGATGATGATGATGATGACAATGTTGTTGATGATGATGATGATGAAGATGTTGTTGATGATGATGATGATGATGATGATGATAATGTTCACGACAAAGATGATGAGTTGCCCAGTTTAGCCGACTTAATTAAGGGGTGATTGGGCGGGAGGATGTCAATCCTTGTGTTCAAGCTTTGCAATTGGCAAGCCCAACACGTGTCTGTTTAGATTCCCACTTTGAAGCTGCCGGTCAGGCTGGTATGTTCTTGCAATAACATCAGCAAACTGTTGCGGCCCTAAGACTAACACGCTGTCATTAATTGTGCCTCTCCGTGTCCACTGCGCCTTTGAAGTGACGTGGGGGCTAAATGTGTCTACCCTCATCCCTACTTCATCATCACCCAAGTGGGCTGCTCAGTTTCCATGACAACCTGCATGCTTCACACAATAGGCTCCTACTCCACTGATCTCTGGAGTGGGGGGAGGGGGTGGGGTGTTAGTATGTGGCTATAATATGCAAAACAAAATTTATAGGAAAAAATTACAAAAAAGTTTATCAGTCATGTTCCATGAATACAATATTCCTTCTTATAACATCAAGAGGGGTTTGACAATAATGTGCTAAACAAGATTTCAAGGCAATATTCCAAAACAAAATGTCATGTTCCAGTGTATGACATACCATCTGATAAGGCAAAGTTAACAGGGGTTTGCAAAATTGCATGGCAATATTTTGAGTAAAGTTAGATACAAGCTGTATCTACCCCACTTGTACTGAACAGTTATCATCCAGGTAGGGCATTATTTGACAATTATTTGAAAAAATATTGTTCAGGAATTTACAGAATGCAAGTGAAATGAGTCTAATCCATTTCCATGTCTCTTCACTAACATTTAAAGGTGATCAGAGGAAAGGTCAAGATCATAGGTCAAAGGTCAAGGACAATGATAGCAGCAACTGACTAATCACATGATACTAAATAGTAAATATGACAAAACGCCAGGCTTATTAGCAGAATAACCTTAAATTTATCTAAACCATCTCATTCATGTGTCCCTGTCAATACTTGAAAAGAATTAAGACTCAAAAGAATTTCCCAACAATTTCAATTATATATCAGAAAAAAGAAAAAGGATCTTTCTGGTTGTATTATCTTCATCAGATAAGAGTTTTAGTTTTGGGCCCTCATGAAAGTAATGGTTTCATTTTCAGTCAATATTAAATGTAAAATCATGCTATTCTAACTCAAGAAAGCGTTATGTTTGAGATCGCTTAAAGGAATTCCCTCCATCTTGCAGTGTCAGGCCTAAAAGTTAAAAAAATGATTTCCAATCCCACATTGAAAAGATTACTGTTCCTACATAAAAACAGTAACTGAATTCAGAGACAGGTCAACTTAATCAGTGGGACCAACAATGGAAGCCTGACGCTGTCCCAAATATCAATTCTCCAACCATTATTATCAATTTCTGGATGAACAGAAGTAAAATAACTGCATATAAAGACAATTACAATTAGGCAAAAATCATTGAAGCCATCCAAATCCTGGCAATCGTGTGAGCTAAAGAATAAAAAAAAACTACCTACCCTATCTATATTTTTTTAGGATGTAATAGGAACCAAACACTTTTTGGCCTCAATTAGGAATATGAAAGCCTACGATAAGGCATAGTTATAATGAAGGCCAGTAAGAGGCTGCCTCCTTGCTGAGTGAGGACAGAACTTCCCCGATACTAGCCTGCCTCCCAGGCCATATCTAAATGCTGTCCATTGTGGATAGATGGCACTGCAGTAATTACTGGGAGGTCAGTTGGAAATATGCATCTACTCACATTAATCTCCCTCGTGTGGCAATTGTGTGAACTAAATGGCCAACAGTAGGCCACAAGTCTCTATGTAGTATAGGTGCAGGCATTTGTATATACTAAAGTAAAATCAGAATAGAGCCTTGTAGCTAGGCTAACCCGCTACCAGTAGTTGTAGTAGTAGTAGCCTAAATACCCTGTAGTTGTACCTCCTCTTGAAGCCCAACACAAATAGACTATTGACAAGTCACACACGCCTGTTGACACAGCAATTATCCCCAGCTCCCGCACACACGATTCCCTGGGCCTGAATAATTGGATTAGCACCGGATTAGGCACCCATAAACGCCGGACAGGGGTAGTAACACCCTCCAGAAATACCCAGGTGTGGCGCACAAAGGGCGCTGCCGAAATCAACAACCGCCCTTAAACAACAAACAAACCCTTGAGCTTACCCCCTTTCTTCCGGCAGCAGGTACCCCTTCAACAACAAACAGCCCCTTGAGCTAACCCCTTTCTTATGACAACAGGTACGCTTTACACAACAAACAGCCCCTAAAGCTACCCCCCTTTCCAGCAGCAACAGGTGCCGGCTAGGAGAATGAATGGGGCAAGCCTTGTTTATTTTTGCAGTAATATTTTAAGCAAATGTTAGTGTAACCTTACTGCAAAGAATTACAAGCATGGCGAGGAGGCCACTGTCAATATTTCCCCGTGAGTTATCCGAGCTGCACACTTAACAGCTATGTCAACAGTGGCGGCAGGCCTCAGTACTGAGCTCACACACACTAAACACATCATTACTTAACCACAAACACATGGGGGGGGGGGGGGGGAGGGGGGAGAGGGGGTTAAGGGGAACAAGGCATACGCATAGCATTATGGTTGAGGAATGGAGGGAAGGTATGTGGGGTAGAAGGCTTAGGGAAGATGATTTTAATGAACAGGTAATTAACGACAACCTTATAGGTAGGGAAGGGGGGAAAGGAGGGTTGGGGGATGGGGTAAAAGAAGGGGTGAAAAAATAAGATAGTAATTAATCATTGTTTAACTGTACTGAACAGGAGTTGGATGGGTAGAGGGATTATAACTCAACTGGAGCCAGTCTGTGAGTTGCTGCATGGGTTATCAACCAGAATCAGAACTTTCAACTCTGTCTAGCATCCTGGTCACCCAAACAACAATACAAACTTTCATAAACATCAGCGATGCATGAAAAATGTTAATTATTATGCTGCTGCTAACTAATTTGACCAATACAAAATGACGCAGAAAACCTGAAAAATCACTAAAAAGCTTGTCATATGCGTGCTCATCTGAGAGTACTCAGCGCATGCTTTCTAATGAATACCAACATAACAGGGTTAAGGTGGGTCTCAAAAATCTTTGCATCCTCAAGCTTCAGACAAAGGTAGCCTAAGCATTGAAAGGGTTAAAATCATAGTTTTTAAAAAGAAACCTTTATCATTATTGATAAGGAATACTTACAAAAAAATTATAGGAGTATGAAAGTACATTATTGGTTATTGGTTTATATACATAGTTATTATTTGCATCCAATTTTGTATCTTATTTTTGTATCTATACAAGAATAAGTAAAATAATTAAAGATTAAAAAGTTTGTATCTTAATTTTTGTAATGACGTATCATATTGTTTCATTTCTACATGACACTCATCATTATGGCACTCACTATATGGCAAGATGATATTGCTCCTAGCTGATCATCTCTTCACAAGAAAGGGCGTCAACTAAGGTAAAGGTATTCGGTTTATACTTTTGTACCTACCGAAGTGCTCACATGACCTTCCTCCCCTTATAAGCAGGCCTGTACACACAAAAACCATTTCAATCCCCCAAGGGATATTCCAGAGCAGTTAGCAGCATATAGCACACAAGCTCTAAGCACTGCCTTATTAATGCTAGGTACCCAATTTGCAGCTGGGTAGACTGAGGCAATATGGAATAAACTTGCCCAAGGACAGACCATAGTGTCCCGGCCGGGAATTGGACCAGCGACCTCCTGATTACTAGTCCGACACCTAATCAACTGAGCTACTTTGTCCCGATGGATGCAGTGTGTATTGCCAAGATCGTGTCAAAGTGGCAGAGCGACACCAAGCACCGCCTGCAACCACCTGACATCCTGGGCGGTATAAAGCCTGCAAGACTTTCAGCTTGCCACTGTTTACTTGCCGGGGGTGTGAGTGCATACATATGGCCGTCCTAATAGGTGAGAAACAGCCGACTAATAAAGACAAAAGACAACCACAGGCAGGCAGGGTCTTTAACCCTTCCAATGCTAAAGCTACCTTCGTCCAAAGCACAAGGATGCAAAGAATTTTGAAAACTATCTAAACCCTGTCATATTGGATGGCTCTTGCTGAGAACTCTCAGATGAGTACCCATGTGACAGGGTTTGCCAATCATTTTTCAGGTTTTTTGCATCATTTTGTATTGTCCAAATTAGCCACCAGCAGCATTATAGGGTTAAGCCAGGATTTAGAAACTGTGTGCTCAAAATTTGCAATTGTGTTGGGGTAAAATATGTTCCATGGATCATATACCCAAAGTCACACATATTTAATTGGTGAAAAGGCCACTTTCCTTTGATTTCAAGACTCTAAGAACGAACCTGTTACTAGACTTATAAAACATCCATTCTGCATTTGATGTTCCAAAACTTCTAATGTTGACTGTCCAAATTTAGGGAATCATCAAATGTGTCCAAAAGTCCAAAGTGATGCTAGAATTAACTCATATTGTTGGAGAAGGGTATAAGGAGATAGAGAAAGGGTATTGGTTAGGGAGCTAGCCTATCACACAAAGGTATACCGTAAATTCCCAGGAATTTAGGACACTTTTTAGTAATTACGATATGTGTGGGTTAAGCCAGGCCCACATTTTCTTGAAAATATAGATTGATATTGTATCAACAAGATGTACAGATAGATCCATATTGTTTTAAATGGCGAGTGCTGATAGATCCAGGATGCCCCAGATTTCCCATGAAATATTTTGCAAAATAATCATAGTGGCTCAAATTCCTTAGGGTGGTCTAAATTTTTGAGAATTCACGGTAGGCACAGCTTACTCTCTTTTGTTGCATGGCACTTTGGCAATAAAAAATTACCAAGATATAAAAGAGAAGAGGGAAAAGATTCTTTTGAAATTCTAGGAATTACTACAAGAGGGGCTTTCCAATTACTGTGTTTTCATTCATCCTAAATATTTGCTTCTGTTCAATGTTAGGTTGTTGGGTCTGGGGTTTATCAGTAACACATGTAAGTAGGTGGTTTATATGACAATATAATGACACACACCATGCCTGCTATTCAGGTCTATGAGAATATCATGATAAAACAAGTGATACTGACCATAATCCATACCTGTCAACTCTACTGATCATTAATATCCATAATGTTTTAACCCTTCCAATGATGAGGCTACTTTTGTCCAAAGCACAAGGACGCAAAGATTTTTGAAAACCATCTAAACCCTATCAATATGGTACTCATTGGATAGCCCTCACGGAGTACTCTCAGATGAGTACCCATATGCCAGTGTTTCAGGGATTTTTAGCATTATTTTGTATTGGCCAATTTAGCCGCCAGCGGCATAAGGGTTAACAAAAAATAGATGAATGGGTGATTACCAATTTTACCACTGATCATTGTTTCCTTCAATTGTTCCCACAAATTTCTGGTCTGACAAAACTTAATGCACTTAGTGTCTTGCCAAGGATTTTGCCTGGGGCCCCCGGGATGGATATAAAATTGTCACCACCAAGGCCAAATATGGCAAGATATGCGCCCCTTAATTGTAGCTGAGTGCCCCTTGTAGCAATTTTACCACTGATCATTGTTTCCTTCAAGTGTTCCCACAAATTTCTGGTCTGACAAAACTTAGTGCACTAAGTGTTTTTCCAAGGATTATGCCTGGGGCCCCCGGGATGGATCTTGTCACCACCAAGGCCACATATGGCGAGATGCGTGCCCCTTGTAGCAGTGCCACCTGATGACCAGGAGGTAAATAGCGCCCCCTGGTGTTATGGTCTGCAACATCTCGGGGGTGACAGTATTTGTTTTCTATCTCGCGCTGAGTTCGCACATACGGCACTTTGCTGTTCTGGGGGCTGAACACTTGTTCCTCAACCTGCTTACTTGAACAATCGCCTTTCAAAACAAATACTCTGCTGCTTGCAGATTATAACAATGGGCCATTTCCACCACCTCTCTAGGTTCTAGCAGGTTGCAGGATATACCAGAAAACAAGCACTTATATACCCAGTGAGCTTCATGCCAGGCTATTTTTTTTCATTATCATTACAATCTTAGATGAATAAAACAATGGATAGGTAGCGAGAGACCAATTACCATAATATGCGCTATAGTGAAGACCTGGTTATCCCAGGGGTCTCAAATCATGCCAAACATGTGACGTCACTAGGAGATAAAGACCTGAATGAGGGCTCTCGTATTGCTTCAATTACAGAGAAAGATGCTCACCAACATGCGCAGAACACAACCTTTGGGCTATTCACCACAGGCAGATTTTTCAGGGAGACCTGCTGGTTGTGTATCCGATGGATCATCATTCGTGTTACAATTTAACATTTCATTTACCTAGATACTGTGCTTATATAAATGAACTCTCTTTTTATCCAAAAAATTCAATCCAATCAGATCTTACCATAATTAGTCTTTACACTGTGCTTCTGAAATAGTGATATATCCACCGTGGTGGCTTAGCCAATATTTAGTGACAAATGACAAAGTGTTCATAAAAAATTTAAGTATAATTGTTATATTTGAAACAATACGCTAAACGTAATTTGGCAGCTATTAGATAGAACTATTCAAGACAAAAATAGATGAACAATTGTTCAAACTGATATAAGAGGAATGATTTCTTACAGGGACCAAAACCAATCTTCTGCTAAGGCCAATTATGACATACATATCTTGTTTTCAACTTTGCCTTAGTTTTTTTCGAACATCAAAAGCATCCTAAATGATGAGAAAGTTCCTCTCTTGACCTCAGAGGTAAAATTTTACATGCAAGAGATGAGGTATTAAATGATGGTGTTTTTGTTAACCCTTCTAACAGTGAGGATACTTTCATCCAAAGCACACAGACGCAAAGATCTTTGAAGACCATATTAACCCTGTCATGTTGGTATTCATTGGATAGCTCTCGCTGAGTGCTCTCAGATACCCACTGGGTTTCAGTAATGTTTCAGGTGTTTTTTTGCATCATTTTGTATTGGCCACCAGCAGCATAGGGGTTACGCTAGCCAGGAAAAGATTTTAGGCATATTACTTCCTGGTATGTGTGTGATGTGCTGGGTACGGCTAGAGTGGGCCTGGTAAGTTTATGACAGGAAGTGGACATAATCACCATGCTGACATGGCATGAATCACTGGACATGAGACCGGCCATCATCCGCCAGGACCAACCGTCTTCATTAAGGTGGACCATGATGATCTATAGCATGGCTGTCAATGACCGAGTGCCATCTTCTCATGCTGATGGCCGAGTTGGGGATAATGTCAGTCCGACATCCACCAAGACTAATTTCACAGCTGTGGTGGTATGAAGCATTTTTAGAACACCCCACCCTTTCTGACAGAGACCACCCCTACCCACCTACTCTGTCTGACAGCCACCATATGTCTGACAGAGTACCCTAAACCTCCCACCCTTTCTGACAGAGAACACCCCAACCCACTCAACATTTCTGACAGAGAAAACCCCTACCCAGCCACCCTGTCTGACAGAGAACACCCCTTCCCACCCTGGGGTCTGACAAAGCACACCCCTTTCCACCCACCTAGCTGTCTGACAGAGCCCACCCAGCCACCCTGTCTGACAGAGCCCACCCAGCCACTCTGTCTGAGAGAGATCATCCCTACCCACCCTGTCTGACAGAGAGCACCCCCACCCAGCCACCCTGTCTGAGAGAGATCATCCCTACCCACCCTGTCTGACAGAGAGCACCCCCACCCAGCCACCCTGTCTGAGAGAGATCATCCCTACCCACCCTGTCTGACAGAGAGCACCCCCACCCAGCCACCCTGTCTGAGAGAGATCATCCCTACCCACCCTGTCTGACAGAGAGCACCCCCACCCAGCCACCCTGTCTGACACTGAGACCCAGATATCAGATGGCTGCAGCTGTATAAAGGCACCCCTAGATACCACATGCAATATGTATACCCTTGTCACATGAGCTTACCCATCATCTCCCCCCCTCTCCCTTCCTACTCATCCTCCATCTCTCTTCCTACTCCTTTACCTCTCAATCCTCTTCCTCCTCCTTTCTTTTTCATATTCCATCTCATCAACTTTTGTAACGCACTCCTTACCTATTATGTGCAACATGAGATCCTTTTCCTCCTCCTTCTCATTCTCCTCCCTCCCCCTCTCTTCCTCCCCCTCCCCCTTTACCTTTTATTAACTTGCCTTTTATACATTAGGCACTCCTTGTGCATTATGAGATCCTTTTTTCCTCCTCCTTGTCCACATCTTCATCCTCCTTCTCTTCCCCCCCCCTCTCTTCCTCATTCTCCTCCTCCCCCTCCTCCTCAGACCACACAGCTGAGTTTATTAAGCCTGGTCAGTCAGCCAGCATCAAGCACTGTGCAGGCCCCTCTATTAACATTCTAACATCCCATCTTGCAGCTGTGCTTTATCTGCTCTGTGTAGGGGGGGGGGGGGGGGGGGGTCCAACAGGTCTCCTTTCAAGAAATTATCACTATAGCCACTTTGGGAGTGCTCACTGATTTTTAGTTGATTCTAGACAAGTTCATTAATATATCTGGCTAATCTGGCTAATTAAGATACATCGCAGCACAATATATATGTACAGAAGGTGTTGAACAGAATTGTTGAACTCTTTGCAGATAGGTTTTAGAGTGAGTGCTATAGAATATACTATGCAATTAATGATAACACATCATTTAACATTGTGAAAATAAATGCCTTTAGAGTGAGTGCTATAGAATGTACTATGCAATTAATGATAACACATCATTTTAAATTGTGAAAATAAATGCCTTCAGGATTAACCACCAGTGACTGTATGTGACTCTTACTTCCTTTATGTATAATTATGTATAATAACGTGTATGTATAATAACATTTAATAGTCTATTGTATCAAAAAGGGTAATTTACACTTCAGCTATGTCCTAGAAGATGGTTTATTAGCAAAATATTTGGTTATCACCCCCAAAAAGTCAAAATTGAAAATTCTTCATAGAATTTTTTGCCTGTCCAAAAAGTAGGTTTTGAAGAAACTAACCTGTCAAAAAGATGAGCTGGACCAATCCTGGCTAAGTTCATCGAAAATCTAAAACTCCACCACTTGCACCCAGATAGTTTTTGAGATCATTTGTTTCCTTCTGAAGATTTTTTCATAGATCCAGATGATATTTTCCAAAGGAACTCTACGCTCCATGATATCTACCTGATAATGATACATCTGGAAGTGCAGAGAGCCCATTTCTCCAGAGACCTCATTTGACTTGAGCATCATGCATGCAGTGGTTGCATACAGGGTTAGCAGCTAGGTCTGACTCAATCTTGAGGAAACTTTTAACACAGTGCTGCTGGTGGCTTATTTTGCCAATACAAATAGATGCAAAAAAGCTAACAAAAATGACTGAAACCCTGGAATATGGGTACACATCTGAAAGTAAGTCAGTGAGAGCCATCCAATGAATACCAGCAAGACAGGATTTAGAAAGATTTCATAAATCTTTGCATCCTTGTGTTTGAATAGGCGAAAATAGCCGTAGCCATTGGAAGGGTTGACGGCATGTACTGTAGAATTCTACTACAACAAAAAATCTACATTCAATTATCAATAATTCCATGTTCGCTGCCTTAATTTTCAAACCACCATGATACTTTGATCGGAGAATGTGTGATTTATGAAAGAGGAATCCATGAAGCACTAGAGAGGCTGGTTGTCTGAGAGTGGATGGGTTAAGATTTTTGTGGTTGGCTTTTCTCATTGAGTTGCTGATCGGTGTTGTCAGCGTGGGTACGATAACACATTCAACTCTCCACTTTGATCTCGCCTACATTTCTACCCATAATGCATCTGCACTGAATAAAGCTGAGATGGAAATGTGATAAATTTAATGTATCATCAAGCATGCATTTAAGACTTGACAAAATGAGTCTATAACATTAATTTATATATATATATATATATATATATATATATATATATATATATATATATATATATATATATATATATATATATATATATTTATATATATATATACATATATATTTATATATATATATATACATATATATATATATATATATATATATATATATATATATATATATATAAATATATATATATATATATATTTATCATATATATATATATATATAAATATATATAAATATATACATATATATACATATATATATATATATATATATATATATATATATATGTATATGTATATGTATATATATATATATATATATATATATATATATATATATGTATATATATATATATATATATATATATATATATATATATATATATATATATATATATATATATATATATATATATATATATATATATATATATATATATATATATATAAAATGCACACAGACATATGTTTCCCTGGAATATCAGAAAATCCAATTAATCGCCAAGCTTCATATTCTTACTTTAAACATGAAGGAGTTAAAGCAGCCAACATTTTTGGTGTCAGCATAATAATTCATTTAATCTCTAATTCAGTTATTTGCAGGCTGATGGAAGTGTGAAAATAACCTAATAACCTGTCACTCTTCTATAGACTGGCCACCCAAACATCTCCTTGCAAAAATACCAATTTGAATAAATACTGCAAGAATGCCCTGCCAACCTTCAATAATGCCGAAAACCTTACCCCGATTTCTCTGTAAAAAAAAGTCTCAGAATGATAAGTGCCTTATTACGCCTGTCAAACTAAGCACCACTTATCCATGCATAGGAATGTAAGGGGAGGAGGTTCGCCTGCACCCTCCCTGTACCCCTGCACCCTATAAACATACCCAGGTACCCTGCAAACAAGATCCTCCATTGTGCGCAAAAACCTACCAACAAAACTCCCCACTTCATCGGCAACGCCAGGTGGTCCGTAAAAAAGGGGAGCCCCCCAATCAGCACACCTGCCCGGCCTGTCTCCCCCTGTCATCCCCCTCATAAACAAAATTGATCTCTCAAAGCGAAGCATTTCCTCGGACAGCCGACATCACCCCCACAAAGAAAGTAATAACCTTAAACGGCTTAAAATTACTCCATGCAAGGGTATTTGTCAGCAGGGATGCTGGGAGAATTGCCCGCAGGTAGAACACCTGTTGTGCACCTGTTTTCACCTGTAATTAAGTGTGGCCATAAATTAGTGGCTAATTAAAGGGTAACAGGTGCTGGGGGAGAGGTGTGTGGCTCTTCTATTTCGGTGGTGGTGGCCACCGTCACAAATGCATGCGAAACTGACATTGACATAAGCATTATTGTAATGTACACATACTTGTCTACATACCTGGAGTTTCACACCTGATAATCAATTACCACCTGGCAATAATCATAAATCACCATGCAGCCAGCCAGCTTCCTCAGCCCCCACTCTATCCATATTGAGATTTGCTTTAACCCTTCCAACACTGAGGCTACTTTCGTCCAAAGCACAAGGATGCAAAGATTTTTCAGAACCATCTAAACCCTGTCTTGTTGGTATTCATAGGATAGCTCTCGCTGAGTACTTTCAGATGAGCACCAATTTGCCTGGGTTCCAATCATTTTCAGGTTTCTTGAATCATTTTTGTATTAGCTAAATTATCCACCAGCAGCATAAAGGTTAAAAGCAAGTTCAGGAGATAACACTGAAAACAGTCTTCCCTCACTTTCTGCTAGAAATAATTACCAGACAAATAAAACATTTAGGCATAAAAAATGTATATCACAAGCCTATTTCTTGAAAATACAAGAAACAAAACCAAGAAACCAGATAGATATTTAACCCTCATGATGTTGGTGGCTTAAATTTGGTATATACAGAATGATACAAAGACCCTGAAAATGACTGAAACCCTGGCGCACAGGTACTCATCTGAGAGTACTCAGTTGGAGCTATCCAATGAATACCAACATGACAGGGTTTAGATGGTTTTCAAAAAAATGTTGCGTTCTTGTGTTTTAGAAGCAGCCTCGGCATTAGAAGTGTTGAAGGTAGGAAGATTCTGGATCCTAAAAATAAGCATTGTTCCTTTTTAGTGATGTTTGCTCTCAGTATTGAAATGTTCTGAAATTTGACTGGTTATCTATAATTGCAAGTATTACCCAACAAACCCCTAATTACTTTAGAATGCTTAAAACTAGAGAAAATCAAGTCTGAACTTTCAGTTCAATCATATTTTGGTAAGTATTTCAAGTATTTAAATTGTTTTCATCACTCATGGCTATTACTATTAGTACATACCTTTGCGAGCAAACAGGTTCGTACATGTATATTACTTGTAGGTCTCCATGGCAACCCAACACCATGGCAACAAGGCTGTGTGTTTTGACTACATTTTGTCTAGTAAGTTGGGGAGATTCTCTCGGTAACATCTGTTCTTCTCTGTCAATGTTCCGTGCGCCATTGCCATGGCAACAGATTTGTGTGGTGAGGTGAAGAGTAGGGCATGTCACTTCCAATAAAGAGCCAAAGCGAAACAATGTCAGTTGTGTACTATACTGAAAGAGGCCACTGATAAACTACTCAGTACTTAAAGACCACTGCTCCCTCCCCAGGACACCGATGCCGTTATACTACCCATGCTGCCATCTGGTGAGATATTCTTGCGACTAGGCATGGGTGTCCAAATATTTTGATTCCAGAGCACAGTCACTAAGTCCTGGAGCAGAGCAATTTTTGGAGACCGTGGTTCGATAATAGCAGGAACGTTTATTAATCTAATAAACGATCCTAATAGCAATGGATATTGTCACCTGGTTTCACTACCATATCAGCCTTTATTGCAATAGTTAAGACCCAGAGTTTTTCGGAACTAGGGTTGGATGCCATGTGTCGGCAGTAGAATGGGTGTAGTAGGGGGGGGGGGGGTTGACTGTTACGTGTTCGTGTTCGGCGTTCATTTACACTACAGGTCTGTAGTGTAAATGAACGCTGCTATAGCTACGCGTCGCCACCGTCGCGTTCTATAATTAGCTTCCAATTACTTGTGACGTCATCAAAACTGTAAAATCGCTAATTTCACTGATTTAAAAAAGGTTATTTAATTTCCTAAAAGTGTATTCTTAGTACAATTAGTCCATTGAATGTATCCATGCTGTTTGACCAAAACAGAGTGGACACTATCATACATAACTGGAAGAACCAAGTTTTCAGTAATGAAACAATCCAAGGCGTTCCACAAAGGCATTCAACGTGTTTGAAGCCGCCTATCGGCGGGTTCCGGAATCTCGCGTCAAGACCAATCAATGGACATTATTACTAAATGGAGTTCTCTGGTGTAAGTGGTTTTTGAATAAAATTTGTATTAAAAAATAATTCAACTGAAATATCTGATAGGCTCAGTTGGTCATGTTTTGTGAAAAAAGAAATCCCTGTTAAACAGTGCTTTAAGTTTTGGTTTGTCACATGTTTTGAAGTCCCTGTCGCACGCTGTTGTCACAACGCGACAGTTGGACACCCCTGCTAGGAGTATGCAACAGCAAACAATGGGTCACCACTACCCATGCTGCCATCTGGTGAGAGATCGTTGCAACTAGGAGTATGCAATAGCAAGCAATGGGTTACCATCATTACCCATGCTGCCATCTGGTGAGAGATCGTTGCAACTAGGAGTATGCAATAGCAAGCAATGGGTTACCATCATTACCCATGCTGCCATCTGGTGAGAGATTGTTGCAACTAGGAGTAAGCAATAGCAAGCAATGGGTTACCATCATTACCCATGCTGCCATCTGGTGAGCGATTCTTGCAACTAGGGGAATGGAAGAGCAAGCAATGGGTCACCACCATTACCCATGCTGCCATCTGGTGAGAGATTGTTGCAACTAGGAGTATGCAAGAGCAAGCAATGGCTCACCATCATTACCCATGCTGCCATCTGGTGAGATATTCGTACAACTAGGAGTATGCAAGAGCAAGCAATGGGTTACCATCATTACCCATGCTGCCATCTGGTGAGAGATTCGTACAACTAGGAGTATGCAATAGCAAGCAATTGGTTACCATCATTACCCATGCTGCCATCTGGTGAGAGATTCTTGTGATTAGGAGTATGCAAGAGCAAATAATGGGTTACCAAACACTAAGGGAAGGGAGCATAGCCTTAGCCAGCAGGGTGTCTGGGTGTCTTTTGGACACCCAAACCCTTAAAAAGCACCCATCAGGACACCCAATGTTTTTGTGAGGAATATCTTAAAATGTCAATCTCAAGCATATAACTGAATTTGTTCATCTCTATATAATTCCAATGACATTGTAATATTTTGCCTCATTTTGATAAATTTATACAATCATGTTTATGGTTGAAACCTGAGTACATTATGGTCCCCCTTAATGATCTGGATGCCCCAAAATTGACAATTTCTAATTTTGGGCACCCACCCAATCTAAATACTGGAACTTGGAAGCATAATGGGCTTACCTTACACAAAAATTCATTCTTAACCCTTCTAATGCTGAGGATACTTTTGACTAACGCACAAGGTAAACCATCTAGACTCTGTCATGTTGGTATTCATTAGATAGCTCTCGAAAAGTACTCTCAGATGAGTACCCATATGCCAAGGTTTCAGTCATTTTTTTAAGCATTTTTTGCATCAATTTGTAATGGCAACGTTAGCAACCAGCAGCATAAGGGTTAAATCCATTATAAAGAAAGTTTTACAATAAAGTTTTAAGTATTTAATGATGACATTAAACGACCCATGACCTACTCATGTGTCTGTTACCTGATCATTATCAAGTACGTATATGGGGGCAGGGGGCGGGGGGCATTAATGCATTCTACTGAAATACTAGTTTTGCCAGACAATCAAGAGAAATATGTTTTACATGTCAGCATCTACAAAAGTACTGATTGCATGGAAATCCAATACTGCCTCTTATTATAATATCATGTTAAAGATCATTTCAATTTTACGTCTCGGTATCCATAATTATCATCAACAGACATGACTCTTGCTACCTCCCGCTTGTAGAGATAATCATATCTCCATTGGTAAGTGCTGTTTGGACTGATGATACTTACGTAATTGACATTGTTATAATCATAAGTTTACAAAATACTTGAAAAGGTTTTTTGGTTTAATTGACATCATTATCAAATCATAAGTTTACAAAATAATTGAAAAAGTTTTTAGGTTTAATTGACATCTTTATCAAATCATAAGTTTACAAAATACTTCAAAAAGTTTTTTGGTTTAAGGTTCTGATCAACATCTCGCACAGAGCTACTGTCAACTGTTAAGGCAATTAATGCTCTGACCAAACAGATATCATCACCAGAGTCATTGTGCTACAGAGTGCTACAGCCTGCTACAGGCATGGACAATTCAACTCATTTACAACTAGTCAGTGTACGTTTGCCCAAAATGCAAACAATTGAAAATGAAGAATTATCTATCTTTCAATATGAAGAGTGTATTTGATTCAACAGGCTGAAGGTGAAATGCTACATGTATGAAGTTGTTTCTAGTAATTAATTGGAATTCTTTACCTCTATGATATTTGACCATGTGATTCATACCATAAACGATGCCATTTAAACCCTTCCTATATTAAGGCTATAAACCTTCGCCCAAGTCACGAGAATGAAAAGATTTTCAAAAACTATTGTAATCCTGTCTTAGTGGTATTCATTGGATAGCTTTTGCTGAGTACTCTCAGATGAGTACCCATATGCCAGGGTTTCAATCATTTTTCAGGTTTTTCAGGGGGGTTCAATTAGTTAAAAAAGTGGCAATGGTGGCGCAACTAACAGTGATTTCTGTAAACTCCACCAGGGGTCAACTGCAGAAAACAAAAAGTTGAACAATGGGTTCCATGAGAGCAGGGCTGCCCTTAAATTTAATGTAAATTTGTATATGATAAAATAAAACAAAGTTATAACGTCCGAAAGTCCGAACCCCTGGATCCGTCACTGGTCAGATTTATGTCCAGAGACTAAGAGTGTTACTGGTTACAAATTGATTGATAATTCCCGGCGCGGTCTCCTTCCCTCATCTTCGGTGGCTCATATAACTGAAATAACTCACAAGCTTAACACCCCTCCACCCCCTCTCTCATGTCCACCAATAAACAACAACAACAACAACATGCCCAAAAGAGGTTCACTTGGCAGTGGCTGCGGAAAACAACCCTGTAAGTGGAAATTACTCGCGGGCAGGCGGGTGGGGTGCAGATCGGGCAGGAATTATGTGATTAGCGAGTGCAGCGCTGGGTGGCAGGCATCACTCAAGGTAGCCTGCACACCACTTCCCTCGAATTCCTGGGCAATGAAACTCACCCTCTAATTGCGAGGGTCTTCATGGACCAGTTGAGGTCCACACATCTCATCCAGCGGCTTCCGTTTGGCCCATACAGCCGGGCCACTTTTGGCCTGCTCCCTTCACCCGAGCCACTGACTCCCATGGGCTAATCATCTTGATCTAAGCCGCCATCTAGGTGGGATTGAAATCAACGAGCAGATTAAACGTCACCACACAGGTCATTACGCTCCCAATTCCAAATCACTGAAAAGGAATGCTTTTCCGGTACGGAACAGTTTCCGGCTTCTTTTTTCTCGCAACAAAAAAGGAGGACCGTCGAAATAGTTTTTCGAATGACTGCAGTTCTTACGGTTTATTTTTCAGACATCAGTTAATTAAGTTGCTAAATGGCTGACATTCACCATATGGGAGACAGTTTTCATCTTTATCTTTATCTGTACAATATTCAACTGTAAATATGAATAAGCAGTTAAGTTTTCCATATTAATGTAAAAACATCATAATCTTAAAGAATAATCCCATCCAACCAAGGAGAAATATTAAAAAATCTGTTGCAATTTGTTGCATCTCAAATTTTACTTATTTGAACTATGTTTCCTCAGAGCCACCCCAAACTTCTTGCGCTCTTCAGTATATGGCAATTATTCTATTCTTTCTACTTTCCAACAAAGATATCACATATTAATCAATGGAGTAACAAGATATGATAAAGATCGTTTCCTTAATTTCTTTGGAAAAACCATTCTAACTGAGATTCTGAGGGAGAAGGGGACACATTAGGACTGACATATATTAATAGGGCTCACAGTGAAACATTGTTAATTAGATTAATTGTGAAAAGTGGGAAAGAAGTTTCTAGAACAAGAAAATACTTATACTGAAATAGACAAGATAATTAGAGAGGGGAGATTATTTTTGTGACAATATAACTGCATCTATGTTTTTAGATGAATTGTTAGAGGAGTAGGAGATAAACTAAGGCAAACATAAAAAAAAAAAACAATGGAAAACTTTGAGTGAGAAAATGCTTAAATGAGAACCTAAACAGAATTAAACTCTCCTTCAAATATTTTCCCTTAAAGTATGCGCTACTCCCGGGTTGGTTTAAAGAGTTTTTAATCGCTTACAGTTGACAGTATTATTGGTCACCCTATATCCTGGAGTACTTGTTAATACTATTGTAATAGACAAGGGGCTGGTTGCATAAAATATCTTAATTAAGGTATCATTTAAAGTTTAATTAAGAGCCAAGGTTTCCCCTCAAATTCATCATTAACCATACGTTTGACTACAGAGTTTTTAAAGAAGATGCTGTTTTCACTTAAGGTACCCTTAAGTTATGTGATCCTTAGTTTAAATTTTGACATGATTTAATCCTGAACCCTTAATGCATAGAAGACTCTTCAAAGTTAAGGAACCCTATCAATGATAGGATAAGGAAAAAGTGAAGGGTACCCCTAAAGCAGCATAAGGGTTAAGATTTAATCAGCCTTAGATTCAAAGGCTAGTTTTAAGGATTTCCTTTAAATAAACCATTTTCGAAAGATAAATGCATCCATCTAAAATAACTTTCATAGTCAAAAATATATTCCAGAAAAACACTTGACATTGAGTTGTGTTTATTCCTTTGCAAAGTATTTTTTTCTTAAAATAATTATAAAATAAGTCTGGATTAGTATGTGTGTATGTATATATATTATCCTAATTAGAGTTTCCCTGTAAACAGTTGCCTGGATCTATGATACTTCCTCTGTGACTGGAAACTCAGTACCAGTTTGTCAAATGTGTGGAGGACCTGCCTGTTAATCAAAACATTAACGGTCCTTCTAAACTCATTCATGGTGGGAACTGTGAAATGATCAGGAGGGGGTGGGGGGGGGGGGGGGGGGGGGGGGGGAGGGAGGGGGCTAATGAGCTGTCTTAATACACACACACAGCCCAAAATAACACAATCACCATGGATGTGCTCAATTACAGCAAGCTTTGGGGATGGACCTCTCTGGGGAAGACCTCTTTTAACCCCCTCACGCCTTACTGACTAATCATGGCAGACCTAAAAAAGGAATAGTTTACATTAGTACATTATGTATGGGATTATCTATAATATCTTAATGGAACACAAAGATTTCCGTTAGTAAATTTCTTGTGATGAGTATATTCGCATTCAAAGGAGAATTTACCATCTGGGTTTTCCAGGCTCCCTACAGTGCTAATAATAGAGCTAACTCTTGACATCATCATGCAGCCCTAGCTGGCCGTGGTCGTGGTCCGCTCTGAGCGTGCCATGCAGGCAGCCAGGCCGCTGAGGCAGCAAGGATAGAGCTAGCAGCAGCAGCAGCGAACAGAACAGGGCGATGCTGCCGCCGCTGCATGGATGCCCGTGATCATCGTCCGGAGACTTGCCAGCCAGCCAGCAGCCAGCCTGAGAATCTGCCCGGCCCGCCAGACAGAGCGTCTCTACACACTGCAGACAACCAGGGCAGCTTCAACAACTAGCTAGCTCAAGTTCAACTACGCAGTAACTAACTGACTCTCAACAGCACTCGCTAGATACCGTCCTCTTGCAGCCAGACTTCATGGCTACAAGTCAGGGAACCAATACAGATGTATTCCCCACTGCAATATGTGGTGTATATATATATATATATATATATATATATATATATATATATATATATATATATATATATATATATATATATATATATATATATATATATATATATTTATATATATATATATATATATATATATATATATATATATATATATATATATATATATATATATATATATATATATATATATATATATATATATATATATTCAAATTTCATCCGGAAAATATAAATTAATTCTCCCTGTGTGGCCATATATATATCTATATATATATATATCTATATCTATATCTTTATCTATCTATCTATCTCTCTCTCTCTCTCTCTCTCTCTCTCTCTCTCTCTCTCTCTCTCTCTCTATATATATATATATATATATATATATATATATATATATAAATATATATATATATATATATATATATATATATATATATATATATATATATTAGTATATATATATATTATATAGATATAGATATATATAGATATAGATATATATATATATATATATATATATAAGTATCATTTTAAACTTTCCAAATCAGTGACACTCAGTCACCAAGTGTCAGTTTTTCAATGCTGACCATGTTCACATGCTCGTACATCACTTCGCATCATACATGTTTTATTCTTCAAGAAACACCTAGTGGGCAGTGCATAAACTACACATTTTATCACTTCCACCTCATTATACATTCTAACCAAATTTACCAGTAATTACCCAAAAAGTCTAACCATGCAGAAAATCCC
Organism: Maea johnstoni; assembly: GCA_963942565.1. Classification (NCBI taxonomy): domain Eukaryota; kingdom Metazoa; phylum Annelida; class Polychaeta; order Spionida; family Magelonidae; genus Maea; species Maea johnstoni. The sequence continues at coordinate 29,381,366 of OZ012686.1, forward strand.
TCCTCCTGTCATATTCATCCCAATTCTACAAGACATCAAGAGACACCTAGTGGCAATCTCTTAAACTACACCTAAAAAACCTCGCTGCTTAGAATTACATCGTATCTCTTTCTCTATGCCATGCTACCCCAGTGACACCTAGTGCCTATGTTATAAACCGATACATTCTCTACTTTTGCATGGTGCCTTGAATGTTGCTCTGAGCCCTGCATGAGATATAGCATGATGAATGTCTCTTTCTGACACACTAATGACAGCATATTTAACCTTCAACATCCCGTAAACATCGGGAGCAGTTAGTGGATGACATTTGGAGGAGTGGAGCGTTTAACACATTTAGCATTCAATAAGAAGCCATGTGCCGCTCTCTGCTCGCCGTTATGTCATGTTATTTAGACAGCAAGAAGTGCGCCTGACATTTTGACTATTTTACATTAGAGTGTTTGTAAATGTTGCGGGCTCTGCTGGCAGTGTTTGCTGTTTTAAGGGGGCAGGGGGATGAACAGATAGTATTGGCCTGGTCCGCCTACACTTATATTAACTCTCTCTCTCTCTTTTGCCTTTCTCTCTCTCTCTCTCTCTCTCTGGCCTTTCTCTCTCTATCACTCTGACTCTCTCTCTCTGGCCTTTCTCTGTCTCTCTCTGTCTGTCTCTCTCTATATATCCCTCCCTCCCTGTCTCCATCTCTC
>OZ012686.1:29382254-29448868 GCA_963942565.1 Maea johnstoni
AGAGAGAGAGAGTGGGGGGGTAAAGGGTCACCAAAGGTCACGCTACTCCCTTCCAGTGCTTATCAATGTGCTTTCATGAGAGGCATTTAATTATGACTTGATTTGCAGGCAAGCTTGGGTTATTTAAGTTAAGACAACAATCAGGGGCTGCTCTAAATGACTCCAGATGTGGGAATATTGGGAGCAAGGCACATGGCTACAGGGGTTAAATGTGCAAAATACAGAATGAAGGTTATTTCATACTTACATAATGAAAAACTTATAAAAATCCATTAAAAATAGACCCCCATTTTCATCTTTGAGGAGAGAGAGAGAGAGAGAGAGAGAGAGAGAGAGAGAGAGAGAGAGAGAGAGAGAGAGAGAGAGAGAGAGAGAGAGAGAGAGAGAGAGAAGAGAGAGAGAGAGTCAAAGAGAGAGAGAGAGAGAGAGAGAGAGAGAGAGAGAGAGAGAGAGAGAGAGAGAAGGAGAGAGAGAGAGAGGAGAGAGAGAGAGAGAGAGAGAGAGAGAGAGAGAGAGAGAGAGAGAGAAATACATTCAAATACACTGTAAAACAATCATTAAAGACATTGGCTGTTCCATATGTCTTCATGAAACTGCTTTTCTAAGAACTCTGCTGACTCCTCCTGTGAAAGAGCCTGGTTTCTTTGAGGGGGAGCCTGCATGCACAGTTTGTGTATATTTCCCTCCCCAGCTGTTTAAAAACAGATTTGTTCAGCCACACTGCGTCGGCATGTCTGATCCTCCTCGCAGCGCTCCAACTTGTGATTTCTTGCCAGATCCGCGCACAGATTACTTACCATTCCAAAGATAGATCTGCTTGTGAAAACCACCACATTATATGAAATAGTATTTGTTTAACCCTTGCCCGCCCACTGTAGCGATCATAATGGAAAACACATGGACTCTATAGTCACTACAGCCTCTTGGCTGCTTCCTATGCCTATAATATGCTGCCTAAATGCCTATGCCTTCTGTACGTGGCTCCAGTGGCTGTTCCCAGTACTAAGCTTAGATTTATAGGCTGTCATATGTATTTTTCTATTATGTACTGTCTTTTCTGTTACCAAGCATCAAATATTCTAGGTGGCCATAGTGGTCAATTTAGTTTACACTTATCTCACCAGGATTCAGTTTGATATTAGACAAAAAACTCTGGAGATCAGAGGATCAGGTGGTGCCATCTATCTACCATATCTGGTACTACACCACACTGCTTGGTCAGCACAGAAGGGGATGTCAACTTTTAAGGGACTAGGAACCTATAGTCTACCCATTCTTATATTTGCCCACAGTAGTAGCAGTCAGGCCTATAGTATAGTCTTAGATGAATAAAAGAATGGAAATGTAGTGATAGACCATGCAATTACTAATGTGCTCTATAGTGAAGACCTGGCTTATCCTCGGGTCTCGAATCTGGCCTAAGTGTGACGTCACCAGGAGACAAAGACCAATGAGGGCTCTCGTATCATTTACATTACAGAGAAACTTGCACATCAGCATGCGCAGAAAAAGACTGAATGAGTGAATGAGTGAGTGCGTGAGTGAGTGAGTGAGTGAGTGAGAATGACAAATGTAAAAAAAGGCTATGTATTGAGACAGAGAACCTGGGAGCATGATGAAAGAGTGATAACTATTTCATTAGACTCAGTATCAGCACTTCTTATCTAGTCCTCATCATAAGTTTAACTTCTATGACTCCCAAGTGATATTTCAGTTCAACCATTTTTGTTTTTGGTTGTTTTTTAATTTCTTCCAATGCTAAGGCTACTTTCGTCCAAAGCACAAGAACGCAAAGAATTTTGAAATCCCTCTAAAACCATGTCATGTTGGTATTCATTGGATAGCTCTCGCTGAGTACTAGCTCACAGAGTACCCATATGCCAGGGCTTCAGTGGTGTTTCACGTTTTTTGTATTATTCTGTATTGGGCAAAGTAGCCACCAGCAGCATAAGGGTTAATTAAGTTGTCAGGATGACCCACTAGGTGGAGCCACCTGGCAGCTGGGCCTGGAATGACCTGAAAAGGCCTCCTGCACATATAGATACACAGTCCCACAGCTCCCAACTCTAATCTGCAACTCCTAGTTCTGTTTGACTTCAAGCTGATTTTGCACATCTTAAGTTTATTTTTCCAACTGTGGGCCCACAGTGAAGATAAACAGATCTGTATCGCCATGGCAATGAGGCAGGGTTTCCTAGCAGCAGGAACCTGTGATAGGCCAATAGAGGGCGCGCAGTATAGTTTCCGTTTGCCACACTAAACATATATAACGACCCCAAAAAAATTCTCATGCATGGAAAACTTAACCTTTTAATAAAATACCTGTTTATAATGTTGTCAAGAACATTGAGTCTCGTGTAGAAAAAGATCTTAACTACTCCCTCTGCAGAAGTTTACACTTACATGCATAAGCTAGAAGACTTAGATGATAGAACATGGATTGGTCACCAAAGACTTGTTACCATAAACCCATTATGAAGGCCTGGACACACCTAATATCGCCAAATCCAGTCTCAGTGTGACATCACTAGGAGACAAAACCATGGACTCTTGTATTTGTTTACACTATAGAGGAAGTTGCTCACGCACATGTGCAGATCACACCTCTTGAGCAGTTCTTGTCAATACCTGGGCTGGCGGTCATGTCCTGTTTATAATATGGTGAGGCTGCTGAGTCAGATCTATTGGTTGCATATATCTGGTGATCGACATTTTTCAAGGAACATATTTTCTGTGAATTGTTCTTTAGAATAAAAGGATAAAGAGGGGGAGGGCATCGGGGTGAGGTAAAGAGGGGGAGGGGGGTCTTGGTTCCTATGAAAAGGTGATAGATAATAAGATAAATCTCAATCTTAGTCAACCTTTCAAAGTTTGCAGAGCTGACAAAAAATCTTGTCAATTAATTTCTGCTATATCCTTTTGACCACAGCATTTTTTGGGAAGTATTTGGAGGAATCCAACTATTTACTCTTCCCCTAAAATATTCATGTAGTATTTTTGAGTGATTAAGTATTATTCATTCTTCCAATAAATTTCCACCAAGTTGCATCCGCACTGACACATGGTCTGGCAAATCTGAATATATCCCATTCAATGGAGTAATATTTGAAATATTTTAACCCTTATGCTGCTGGTGCCTACTACCGTAGAATGGCAAATCTTTTATTTTCCTGTTGTTTTTTTCGAATACTTTCAAACGGGAATAAACAACACAGGAAAAAGCAATGCAGTACATGTCCGGACTTGATAAACACTGAGAAATCCTTGTCCTCACTCATTAATATTTACCCTTTGGTATACTAAAGTTAAAAATCTACATAAAACGGTAAAATTAATAACGAAAAAAAAAAAATGTCCTCTCTTCCTAAACATTAGAAACGGAAACACCCAAAAATGAAAAATTAGGGAAAATTGTTACACGGAAAAAATAATGGTGCCTAGAAATGTCTTACAAAGTTACGATAAGAGTTGATTGTGAATCAGGAGCGGCACCTAGTTCAGTCATAAATTGATGGAAGAGCGCTCAGAGCTGTCCATATGGCATAAATGAATCTGGCAATCTTATATTGGTTTATTCAACAAGAAATACAACCCCTTAAGAAAACACATTTTTTTGCTGTATGATTATTTATAAACTGTTCGAGTGCACTGGCTGAGAACATCGGGGGAATCACCCAAAAACTCATCAAATCCTTCACCTTTGAAGTGGGTGTTGTGTGTCATGTGACGCAGTAGGGCTGCGAGCTGATAGGGCGGGAGGGGGTGAGAAGTTAGCGGGACGGCGGGAGGGGGAGTGATGCGGCTGTGGGGAGTAATCAGGCATGGGGCGCACTCGCGGGGCCAGAAAATCTGCAAGTATTACATCAAAGTCTTCCTCCTGGCGTTATAGGAAGCTGACGCATCTTTGTGCAGCATCTAGACCCTAGAAAACTATTACACATGTTCATTCACTGCCCTACCCTAAACTCAACCCTAACCCTCAACATTCCGATCCTACATGCATGCCCTATACCCTAAACTCAAACCTACCCCCAACAATCCCAAAAAAGTCTTACCCTAAACTCAACTCAAATTCTTATGAGGTCTAAAACCCTAAACTCAACCCTACCCCCAACATTCCTATGGGGTCTTACCCTAAGCTCAATCCTACCCCCAACATTCCTACAAGGTCTTACACTAAACTCAACCCTACCCCCTAACATTCCTACCTGATCCTACCCTACCCTAAACTCAACCCTACCCCGAAAATTCCTACATGGCCCTACCCTAAACTCAACCCTACCCCCTAACATTCCTACCTGATCCTACCCTACCCTAAACTCAACCCTACCCCGAAAATTCCTACATGGCCCTACCCTAAACTCAACCCTACCCCGACAATCCTCCATGGCCCTACCCTAAACTCAACCCAACCCCTGACAATCCCAATAAAGACGAGTGAGTAATATGCTTTGTTTTTTAATCATAATCTTCAAACAAGCTTCAAAGAATTATTATGATTACTATCTGGCTAGCTATTGTCTTCAAACAGTTTCTTGGGTACCCTTACCCTTAACTCAACCCTACCCCGTGACATTCCTAAATGGCCCTTTCCTATATCAACCCTACCCCCAACATTCCTACAAGGCTCTACACTAAACTAAACCCTACCCCATCTATTTATACAAGGTCTTACCCTAAACTCAACCATATCCCCAGCACACCTACAAGGACCTAGCCTAAACTCAACCCTACCCCCTAACATTCCATTGCCACACAACCTCCGTACACATCTGTAACAAAGCTCCAGCACTTCTATCCCTGGACCCCCCCCCCCCCCCCCCCAGCTTAGGGGAATCCCTCACATATCTGTAACATTTATGCATGTTCCAACACTTTGCCCCCCCCCCCCCCCACCCTGCTGAGGGGAATCTTCCAACACTCTGATGCTGCATTTTTCTATAATTCCCCTGGGTTCTTTTCCTGATTGTATTTTTACCATATACAAATGGTTACCTCCCCCTCCTCCCCTGGGAAGTCTGTCACCTGCCATGCAGACTGTGCCATGAACCTCAGCAGTACTGGAAAACACATTTTGGAGAGGACTAGCTCATAAAATAACTCACATTATCACAGCAGCAGTTTGATTAAATATGTTTCAAGGCATGCTGGGACATGTGAGAGCCTATTAGACATTTATATAATTGCTATACAGGGGGTGGGTTATAGAAATACATACTTGAAGTCGACTTGAGTCCAATGCACAAGGACGCAACGTTTTTAGAAAACATTGGACAGCTCTCGCTGAGTGTTTTTCATCATTTTTTATTGGTCAAATTAGCCACCACCAGCATCATATTTAGGGTTAACATAACATTACATTGAGGCAGAAAAGTCTTGATGCCTACAATTTATACGCTAAAATGTGGGTTCCCCACAGCACATGCACCAATGGCCAATTAGGGACAAGTTTTTATATGGTTAATAAGTAATAACAAATGGTCACTGAAATCTGCTTACTTTCCTATTATTGTATATTTTCATGGCAACTATGCAACAATTTATTCTTGGCTATATTTTCACTACACTATAAACTAAGCTCAAATCATTGTTTATAGTTCATGGTTGTGATAGAAACAAAAGAGTCTTAAATCCAGAGTAGATTCATAACAACTAGCTAGTCATCATTCAGCCTTTAATTAATATGCAGAAAAAGAGACCAGGGAAAAAACAGTGAATGGGTTAAATTGTCAATCCCAAAGTGAAGATCCTGTAAGAGAGGTTAAGGTAATCATTGTGGGGGTGAATGGGTTAACCCTTCTAATGCTAAGGCATTACTTACATCCAAAACACAAGAATGCAAAAATTGTTGATAAATATTCAAACCCTGTTGTGTTGGTATTCATGGATAGGCCTCACTGAGTATTCTCAGATGAGTACCAATTTTTCAGGGTTTCAGTCATGAGGTTTTTTGGCATCATTTAAAGCAAAATAAGCCACCACCAGCATAACGGTACCCCTTATGCTGCTGGTAACAAATCTGGCCAATACGAAATAATGCAAAAAAACTGGAAAATCAACAAAACCCTGGCATATGAGTGCTATCCCATGAATACCAACATGAAAGGGCTTAGATGGGTCTCAAAAATCTGTGTCCAATGTGCTTTGGACGAACGTAACCCAACATTGGAAGGGTTAAACCCTGTAGTGTTGGTATTCATTGGATTGCCCTTACTGAGTACTCTCAGATGATCAACAATTTGCCAGGGTTTCTGTCTCTTTTCATTTCTTTTTTACATCATTTTGTATTGGCCAAATTAGCCGCCAGCAGCATAAGGGTTAAATCCAGAGTAGATTCATAACAACTATTTAGCTAGTTGTGATTCAACTGCAATATGCAGAAAAAGAGACAATTAAGAAAAAACAGTGAATGGCTTAAATTGTCAATCCCAGTGGTGATCTGATGTAAAAGAGCAGGCACCAACATAGAAGTTTCACAACCAACACCCCTTGCCGGGCAAGTGGTTAATGATTTCTACTTGACCGACATAATTTGTGGCTTGCCCGAAATAAGTTATAACATATACTAGAATGGCATGTATTATCTATTATGGATTTAATGATTTGAATATTTTCTTTCTGATTTTGTTGCATTGTTTACATATTTCTAAGTATTTGCGCCACATCTATACAAAGATATGTGAACTTCTCAGAAAATCAGCCATTTTTTCAAAAATTCACTTGCCGGGGCAAGCGGACTAGTACTTATGTCAGACCCTGGAGAGGTTGGTAATCATTGTGGGGGTGAATGGGTTAAGCTCCTATTTCATGGCAAGGGGGGGGGGGGACTGTCACAGTGCCTTAGCCGTCAGCCCCCTGACACAAAGCAGAGCGCCATCAGACACTTCCAGCCAGCAACTTAATGGAGCGGCCTGACAAGGTTTAATAGTTTCCACCAATGAGGGAGAGGAAGTGAGAAGGGGAGAGGCGCACAAGCATCCACGGAGAGCGGCTTGTTTAATTGCATGGCTATTTCAGCTATTTCTTGGATGCACTTAACAACAGCAAGTGCCAAGACCCACAAAATGTCAGCTCTCATTGTTATTTACCCTTCCAATGCTGAGGCTACTTAATTTCGCCCAAAGCACGAGAACGCAAAGATTTTTGAAAAACATTTAAACTGTATTATAATGTTGGTACTCATTGAAATGCTCTCTCTGAGAAATCACTGATGAAAACCCATGTGCCAGGGTTTCAGTTAGTCAAACTTGCCTCAACGACCACTTCTCTTAAACGACCACTTGCCTTTAAAGACCGTTTCAAATCCCCTCAATGATTCCCTGTATATTTTACCTTGATTAAGCTACCACTTGCTTGACGCGACCAACGACCATTAAATCTTATCCCTAAGAGTAAATGGTCCTTTATTCAACGGCCACTTGAATGCCTAAATGCCTTGTATATTGCAAAGGGCACAATGAAATAATGAAATAATCGGTAAATTTTTTATAGTATATCATTTCTGAGGGTCCTCAATTAATGATTTTAGTTCAACTTTTATTTTTCTGAATTGTTTATTCTCAAAAGTTTAATGAAGAAATTTCAACAAACGCAGCTAAATATAACAACCTCAATAATTCCAGGTCATTGTTGGAAATTCTTTGTTTTTTCATAACCTCACTCAGACCCTCAACCCCTTCTTAAGAGACCACCTCTTTAAAAGACCACTTTTGACATTTCCCTTGAGCGGTCGCTTAATAGAGATTTGACTGTATTTTTAAGCATTTTTCCATCATTTTGTATAGACTAAATTAGCCATCAGCAGCATAAGGGTTAAAACTAAGCAGCTGATCTTTAGGCCAGCATGAGACTTTTTAGATTCCACATCTAGGTATCCGATACATGCAGATTAATTAGAGCCTTCTCTGATATCAATTATCCTTTCTTGATGGTTACGTAGTAAGCATGCAATATACCTAATGATTTTGATGTCAAATAACCGTATAATATGCATGACATATTTTGAATACTTAGCTCCTTAGCTTATCGTTTTTCAGGTATTCCTTCCTGCAAACATTCAATTCCTGTATTACTCAATTGTCCCATTAACCCTTTCAATGCTGAGGCCGCCTTCATGCAAAGCACAAGGATGAAAAGATTTTTGAAAACCATCTAAACCCTGTCATGGTGGTATTCAACTGGATAGCTCTCACTGAGTACTGTCAGATGAGCACCCATATGCCAGGGTTTCAGTCATTTTTCAGGTTTTCGGCATCATTTTGTATTGGTCAAATTAGCCACCAGCAGCATGTGGGTTAAATACAACAAAATAACAATAGACATGCATATATGATAGAAATTATGGGTATTTTTGGGCTGGATTTGATAGTGCCCATAAAAATGGAGATGACTTGTGTTGCTGAAAGATAAAACTTATTTGCACACCTACGCACTCTCTCACACTTACAGTGAGAACCGATGTCAGTGATTAGCTGTGGTCGGGTTCTGTATAATCAGACTCAGAATAATCAACTCTACATTCACACTTACGCCTTTCTAAGATGATTTCCCATTAGGATTCCCATCACAGCACTTATCAACAACTTACAGTCATTATCACATGGTTGATGATCTACGTAAGGAAATGCGCTATGTCTTCCAGAATCGATCATTGTCATACGTATTTTCTTACCTTTGTGGGCGTAGCGTGATTACCAGACAATAGGCACACCTGGACAGGTGCGAACAAAACATCATCAAACCACTTAAGGTGTAGGCATTAGATAACATGAGCCTGTGACCTAGGTCACTCTCCTGTAAGAGTGATGAAAATTAACAGAATGACTAATCTTTTCATCGTAAACATGCATTCTCTCTCCCTCGAGTTTTCTGATACTTCAATTAATTCTGATAGAATTATCATAGCATTCATTTTCAAGTGTTGCGGGAGGAAAATGTCTTCCTAGGCAAGGTGGTAGGATATATAGTCAGAGAGGGTGATAAATGCTTACACCTCACCACTTCATAGTGGCTTAGGATATAGTCTCTGCCCACTCACTCTTAGCAGACAGATCAGCAAAGTGTTGATTAAAGTAATGAGCATCCCTAGCCTGGCTATTAGGCGTTACTGTGTTTATAACTTTATTATATATAAATGTACCTGCCCACTCACTCTTAGCAGACAGATCAGCAAAGTGTTGATTAAAGTAATGAGCATCCCTAGCCTGGCTACTAGGCGTTACTGTGTTTATAACTTTATTATATATAAATGTACCTGCCCACTCACTCTTAGCAGACAGATCAGCAAAGTGTTAATTAAAGTAATGAGCATCCCTAGCCTGGCTACTAGGCGTTACTGTGTTTAACTTAATTATGTATAAATGTATGCCTGCACCTATACACATGAGGGGGTTGTACTGACAGTAAACAATTATTTCCAACTACCCTCTTTAAGTATATCACAGTGCCATCTATCAACAAGGGATGACATCTAAATATGGCCTGAGCGCATCCCCAGCTGTCACAGATGAGCTAACCTGCATTGGTCACTTACCTGTTGTGTCATAAAGATAAAGATATGGGTCCAACACATGGAATGTATCATATCAGCTCAATCATGTATCCCCATCAAAGCAGAGATATAGATTAAGTAGAACTCTCTGATCAAAGTCACAATTTAACCTTCAGGAAATGTCTGGCGCAATACTTTCAATTGTAAGCAATCACCCTTAAAACCCTGCAATTAGAATGGCCACTGATTGCAATGAGAGATGTGCCAGGAAGGAAAGATGATTGCAGGTGAACAAATATTTCCTCATCACTTCCTCTCAGCTCTTTCAGGCCTAAAAAAGGTTTTTATTCAAAAAAAATCCCTACCCTAAAGTTTCTTCCGCCCTCCCAACCCCCAATCAACATAAAACATGCATAAAACACACATTTTTGGCCAAAAAAATAATCCTAAATTTTTCTTTACAGACCTACCTACCCTTTTTTTTGGACCGTTTCAGGAAATAAATAATATTTTTTTCTAGGCCTCAGGGATAGGAGCTTGCAATGAGGCATTTTATTGACAGGTAAGAACTTTTTTGAGGGAAATAATAAATCACATCTTGCAGCTACATTTATCCAGTTGTTGCTGTTTTCCTAGTTGGTGGTGTTTTTGATGTTGTCATTTTTGGTTTGGTCTACTGCTGTTGTTGACTGGCAATTGTTGTTTTGTCTTGTTGTTATGGTTAGATTTAGTGTTTTTGTTGTTGTTGTTGAAATCTTCAAGGAAAACATTTAAAATCACAATGCACATTGACTTCTTTGCATTACATCCTTTTAAGATTGTAAAGGTTTGAAGGGGTGCTTGACCACAGGAAATATGATCAGCCTTCACGCCTTGCCTAGTTTGAAGTGGCCTTGTTCTTGGCTAATAGTCCCTAAAAAGTTGACATTCCCTTCTGTGCTGACCAGGCAGTGCGGTGTAGTGCCAGGTATGGTAGATAGATGGCAGCACCTGGTCCTCCTATCTCTAGAGCTTAATTGTCATACTCAAATTGGATCCTCGATTCCCCTGGTGAGATGAGTGCAAACTAAATTGACCACTCTGGCCACCTAGACTATTTGGTGCTTGGTAACAGGAAAACATGACAGAAAAATACATATGACAGCCTAGAAATCTAGGCTACCGTGTACAATTAAGGAGGTGTTGGTGAGACTTACAGTTGGTTGCTGCAGTTATCTGGCTGCTCCATGCGATACCCTGCCCTCAGCTCCCGGAGAAGATCACGATTCGAGATAGTGGGATACGGCGTCCCCCCTAGCGTAATAATTTCAAATAGCACCACGCCATATGACCACCTGCAATGTAAAGCACACAATTACTCTAGAGGCTTTATCTTAATAATTTAGATCTTCTGATTTTCATAAGTTTATTGACAGATAAGAACTTTTTTGAGTCAAGAACACAAATACTACGACATTTCCTTTTTGTTACAAATAAATATAACAAAATAATGTATAATACAATATATGATATATATATATATATATATATATATATATATATATATATATATAAATATATATATATATATATATATATATATATATATATATATATATATATATATATATATATATATATAAATACACGACAGGTCATAAGCTTTAATGCCCTGCAAACTGATAATTTCATTACAATTCTCATTATTCTGGTGAAGGCTGGTGGTAGACAAATCAAGGCTCATTCCATACATTTTACCTCTCCAATAGCACTTTAGTAGCGAAACCTGCAAACGTAAAACAACTCACATCCAGTAGTAAGCGTTTACCCATTTCATACAGGTGTTTTAAGTATAAGTGTTTAACTCTTCCAATGCTGAGGCTACTTTTGTCCAAAGCACAAGGACACAAAGACTTTTGAAATTCATTTAAACACTGTCATGTTGGTATTCATTGGATAGCTCTCGCTCAGTGCTCAGTGCACCCATATATATGCCAGGGTTTCAGTCATTTTTCAGATTTTTTTTTGTATCATTTTGTATATGCCAAATTAGCCATCAGCAGCATAGGGGTTAAATATATGTAAAAGAAATGTACTTGAGTGAAAAATAAAAATGTCAAAGGTGTTTTATATTGATGGAGGTTTTATTTTCAACATAAATAGGATGTAATATGATTTGGAGGACTAAGATAGGTGTTCAAATAGCTCCACACCAAACAACCACATAAAAAGTGAAACACACAATCACTGTTTAAGGCTTTTTCTCTGTTTCTTTTGATCTTTTGATTTTGATAACTTTCAGTCAAAGGCTTTTTCTTTTGATCTTTTGATTTTGATAAGTTTCAGTCAAAGGCTGTTTCTTTTCATCATTTGATTTTGATAAGTTTCAGTCAAAGGCTTTTCCTTTTGATCTTTTGATTTTGAAAAAATTCAGTCAAAGGCTTTTCCTTTGGATCTTTTGATTTAATATTTTTTCAGTCAAAGGCCTTTTCTTTTCATCTTTTGATTTTGATAAGTTTCAGTAAAAGGGCTTATAGATGGCTTTGTTTTAAATACCAAGCTTAAACGATGCACTTTTCTCACATGTCAGATGTTCTCTGTATAGACGGCTTTATCTTATACCTAGCTTTACCCTTCCAATGCTAAGGCTACTTTCATTCAAAGCAAAAGACTTTTGACAGACATCTAAACCATGTCATGTTGGTAGTCATTGGATAGCACTCACTGAATACTCTCAGATGAGTACCCCTTTACCAGATTTTCAGTCATTTCTCAGCTTTTTTGCATAATTTTTTATTAGCAAAATTGACCACCACCAGCATAATGGTTACCTTAAATTCTCAGTAATTCGGTACACTTTTTAACAATGACAATTTTTATGAGTTTAGGGTGGCCAATGTTTTATGAAAATACAGACAAAGCAGAGTAGTAGTGGCATAGATTTCCCATAATGACGACCAGCAATAGATCATCCACATTTTCCTTAAATCATTTTGTACAATAATCACAGTGGCCCAAACTATTAGAGTGGTCTAAATTTCGGAGAATTTACGGTAAAGGGACTGCACTCTACTTACACGTCACTACTAGTTGTGAAGGTGAGGTCAAATATGGCTTCCACGGACATCCACTTCAACGGCAGTTTTCCGCCTTTCCTCGTGACGTACACCTTATCATCGTAGATATAGCGAGTGAGCCCGAAGTCTCCTATTTTTACGGTATTGTTGAAGCCGACCAGGATGTTGCGGCAGGCGAGATCTCTGTGGACAAAACCCTTCTGGGCCAGGAACTCCTGGAGATGATAGAGACATGCTGAACTTCGTAATCCAGGATCACTAGCTCATACACACATACAGGCTCTCACTCACTACTATAAACCACATATGAACAACATCAAGCACAAAACTTATCATGATTATCATTATCATGATTATTATTATCATTATTATTATCATCATTATTATTATTATTATTATTATTATAATAATCATCATTATTATTATTATTATCATTATTATTATCATTATTGTTATCATTATTATTATTATTATTATTATTATTAGTAGTAGTAGTAGTAGTAGTAGTAGTAGTAGTAGTAGTAGTAGTAGTAGTAGTAGTAGCAGTAGTAGTAGTAGTAGTAGTAGTAGTAGTAGTAGTAGTAGTACCATTTATAAACAACTTTGACACATGTACAAGACTACCAATTATTTCTTATTCCTCAAATTGGCTACTCTCAAGACTGATTTTGATAACGGATCTGGCATCTTATCCAATCCAAAGAAAACTTCAGGTTCATATTTCATTTTCTGTTTGTACAACCAGGCACTGGCAGACATCCAGTTAACCGGTGCAGGAATTAAATGTCTGTACTGTATATGACAAACTCACCATGCCCACTGAGATCTGCCTTGCCATAGACAACAAATCAACCAGCGTCAGCCTCAAGTCTAAATTACAGGAATCTTCTGTCTGCAAAAACGAAACAGGTAAAAAGATACAAGGAATTTCGTAAACAGCACTTTTCTGCCATTCTAGACTGAATCAAGAAATATGAGTACTCTTCAAACGTGCAACATGCAACAATGCAATATTCTCACATATTCATACAAGAGGTACCTGAAGTCAGAAGGCTCAGCATTTATCAATAATGATTTCTTCATCAGGGCTCGACGCTAAGGGTAAACCTATGGCCCCAGGCCAGTAAAAATTCCAAAAAACATCTTCAGGCCAGTAATAAAAGACCTCAACTGGTCCTACAGGCCCAGTAAACATTTGGAGAAATTCTTGTTAAAAAGTTTCCCACCGAGAATGTCCCCAAATGTTTTTGAAATAAATGAAGATAAAATCTATAAAGATATACATATGTTGTGGTGAATTTTATGCATTTTATGTAAAAAAAATAAAATGTAGGACCAGTAAAAAATTTGCAGGACCAGCAGATGCTAGGTGTTACTGGTCCTAAAGGGCCAGTATGATTTTGAGTTAGCATTGAGGCCTGTTCATCTATGAAAGATTTAATGGCTCATCCTAGCCTAGCTTCTGTCAGTACATAAATAATGTAAGCAGGGCTAAAATACAACTTAAGTGTCATTGTAAATATCGGCCATCCTAAGAATAATGGGCCAAAATGATTATTTTTACAAAATTGGTGAATTGCTCACATCTTCCCTGTGCAAAAGTAATTCTGATATGGTACATTACCAAAAGATGGCAGCACTGCATATTCTGACTTAGGTCTGCCATCTATTGCTACTGTGATACACTAATTCTAATATCAGTTCAGTATGTGAAGGAGAGAGAGAGAGAGAGAGAGAGAGAGAGAGAGAGAGAGAGAGAGAGAGAGAGAGAGAGAGAGAGAGAGAGAGAGAGAGAGAGATGCCCAATCTGATATTAGTTTTAATCATTTGGTGCTAAACAGTTTTATTGATGCTGCAGCTCTGGACAATCTGTATTTATATCTGTATCTGTATGGATACTGGCAGAAATCCCTATGGATTATAATTGACAAGATCATGCATTGCTTAGACAATCAAAGTGATACATTTCATATCTACGCTAAATTATGCATTCTACCTGTGCTCTAGACTTCGATTAGGAGAGGGTACTAACCTCCTGCATAAGCTGCCTGTGTCTGCGCAGGTGGTGCAGGAGATCGCCATGAGGCAGATGCTCTACCACCAGGCACAGTGGCTCCTCCTGGGTGACTGAGGCTATGATACCCACGACGTTAGGAGACAGTACTTACCTCCTGCATAAGCTGCCTGTGTCTGCGCAGGTGGTGCAGGAGATCGCCATGAGGCAGATGCTCTACCACCAGGCACAGTGGCTCCTCCTGGGTGACTGAGGCTATGATACCCACGACGTTAGGAGACAGTACTTACCTCCTGCATAAGCTGCCTGTGTCTGCGCAGGTGGTGCAGGAGATCGCCGTGAGGCAGGTGCTCTACCACCAGGCACAGTGGCTCCTCCTGGGTGACAGAGGCTATGATGTCCACTACGTTAGGACACAGTACTTACCTCCTGCATAAGCTGCCTGTGTCTGCGCAGGTGGTGCAGGAGATCGCCGTGAGGCAGATGCTCTACCACCAGGCACAGTGGCTCCTCCTGGGTGACAGAGGCTATGATACCCACGACGTTAGCGTGACTGCCGATACTCTTCATCAGATCTATCTCCCGCAAGAAGTCCTGCTTCTGACCCTCCTCGGCAAACTCTAAAAGAAAACTTATACTGGCAATAGTTCTGACTCCCTCACGCATGTGCTAGCTTTGATAACATAGTGAGAATTAAAGCAAATATGAATGGGATATATTTTAATACGCTATCCTTCTTTGTTATGGAAGATCTCTCAACATGCCCTCTTGCTAATTGCAATAACCTGAGATATAAGAAATACAGTTAATATCATATAATTAAGTTCTTATCTTGATTATGCTGAAAATACTAACTTACATAAAATGAACCTTAATCTCATTAGATAACCAATCATATATAAATTATCATATATAATTGATTATATATGCTAATCATATATGAATAATCATATATGGTTATATATATATATATATATATATATATATATATATATATATATATATATATATATATATATATATATATATATATATATATATATATATATATATATATATATATATATTGAAAAAGATGTTATTAAGAGATTTTGCATTTAAGATAAGCTCAATGAAGTACAATAAATGTCTAAACAAATAAAATGCCACGATTACAATTCTTACCATGTAACATTTTGATAGCAACATCTATATTGCATGTTTTTTCTTTAAGTGATATGACAGGAGAGAGGGAGTCTTTGTGCGTAAGGATGGAGCCCTTTAAACAGCCCTTCATCACCTGACCAAACGCCCCTCGACCCAAAACCTCCCCGAAGATGAGCCGATTGTGCTGGACCTCCCACTTGTCGCCTAGCAACAGCGGTTTGTGCGTTAAGCTGCAAGACAGAAAGACGAAATAAATAAGGTAGGGCTGTCATTGATAAGAATTTTCTATCGATGCTTTAAATTATTACCGATTTGGTACTTTGATTCGATTTGTGGTGATTCGGATTCAAAATGAATGAAAATAAGTGAAATTTGTTAATTCTGTTACCCGTAGGCTGTGCTGATCTCTATATCATCAACATGAAAAATTGAAAGAAAATTCACATCCAAAAAAGAAGTGATTTTCTTATCTCGTCTGTGTGACTTCTTCCAACTGGCTGCTCTAAAACCTTATCACAGTGTGTCAAGGGGTCCATAGTGATAATTAAATCATGCAGGGAATGAATGTCTCAGTGAGTGTATTGCTTGCTGCACATAGACCACACTGAGATGATGTATGATTGCATCATAGTTATAGAGAGGCACTGAATGATCATATATTGTAGAATGGCTAATTTTTCCGTGAGTTTTATTTTCACGTTTTTTCCCGAATGCTTTCAAACGGGAATAAACAACACAGGAAAAATAAATGCAGTACATGTCCAGACTTAATAAACACAGAGAAATCCTTGTCCTTACCTTTTAATATTCATTTATCGCATTTGGTATACTAGAATTAAAAATCTACATAAAACTGGAAATTAGAAACGGAAAGATACATGTATCCTCTCTTCGATCAGAAATGGAAACGCCCAAAAATAATGAAAAAATAGGAAAAATTGTTACATGGAAAAATTAGCCATTTTACAGTATCCTTGGCCCATTCATACCAAACCTGATACAACGTCTCAGTGTTAACATCTTTCTATATCAAACCTTATGCTTCTGAATGCTAATTTTGCAATACTAATTGGTGCAAAAAAACCTGATAAATGACTGAAATCCTGTCATGTGAGTATATGCTTAGTGAGAGCTGGGTATCTAATGAATACCAACACGACAAGGTTAAGGTTGTTTTCTAAAATCTCTGTCTCCTTGTGCTCTGTATGAAAGCAGCCTCAGTATTGGAAAGGTTAACATCAGCCTAGGTTTAGTTTTGCTCTAACCCTCCAGGTGGAGCCACGTTGCAGAAAATGAGTTATCTTCATGGGGAGCTCTAGGCATAAATGATTGACGACAAATGATCAACAACCTATATTATAAACTGTTTCAACATCCCCCCTGCAGAACTGGTATTTCATTAGTGTACCTAAGATTTAGGTGTACGGTGCATAACATATCATTTTAAGATGAAATATTGCCTTGTTTATTGAGATATTATCTCATATATATTATATCAGTATGTGATCTATTTTTTTGCAAGAATAACTCATATCAGACATCGTTCACATCTACGTACTCTTTAGAATTCAAATGTTAATGAAGTTTAATGCAGTATACCAGTAAATTACAATTGTTTCTAAACACACCTGAAGGGTATACTAGCATGGATGTTTTGGGAAGTGTGGAAATTATCCGACGCCATACACATCAATAATATTATTACAAATTATCATCAGAGGGCGTAAATGCATTTAAAGAATCCATTTCTAGAAAATAAAATTTAATTCACTCTCGTATCATAAGATGATTTGATGATTTGAATCTGTTACTCCATGGGTCACAGGTGGTCAACTCCATAAATGGAGGACCCAGGAAATGGTTACATAGAACATTTGAAAGTCACTAAATACAACTTTAGAAATACACTCAGTTTTCTTCTACGAGGGGAAATCTAAGAGGCTGTCTCTTTTTGTGTAACAGCCCCTCTGATGGCTTAATTGATTTCCCCCAGATAGATAAACCACCGCCTAGAGCATTGAGGGGGCTACTAAGCAGGAAGCATAGACGCAGCCGCAGCACAGCACAGACCCCCCACAGCATCGAAGCCACGTACCACTTCACATCCTGGGTCTTCACTACGGTATTCTATGTGCACATTTCCTGTAATGCAGCTGATCATGATCCTCACATTTTAGTCCACTCATTGACCCCTAGGGCTCTTACCTCTACTATTATATTCATTCAATCATTTTCAATGTATTCACTCATGTCTAGAATAACTATAATTATACTCTGGACCATGCACATAAGGACAATGGACAAGTTGAAAAAAATCATGAAATGTGAAGTTCATTTTCATCACTAGTGTAAAGAAAATGTGGAAAACATTGCAGGTTATGAAATTATATGGTCAATCCATTTACAGAGTTTACATGTGAATGCATGGTAATGATAACCTGGAGCTTCTTCTTCAAAATCCACATTTGTGTTAATCCTTCAAATGTTTAAGGCTACCTTCATCCAAAGCACAATAATGCAAAGATTTTTGAAAACCATCTAAACCCATGTTGGTATCCATTGGAAAGCTCTCACTGAGTACTTACAGATGAGTACCCATGTGCCAGGGTTTCAGTGAAATTTGAGTTGTTTTTGCACCATTCTCTATTGGTCAAATTAGCCACCAGTAGCATAAGGGTTAATTTGCTACGAACCTTGAGTTACTTGTATAGTAGACTTTGCCATATAAGGTATTGAGCTGCGTTTGGGGCATTCCCGTGCCCCGCTTGCGGTCTATGCTCCTGAGTTTGTTTCTGCGGTGAGCGCGTACTCCCACGAAAGAGACAATAATGAGAATGCTGACGACGGGGAGAATGGAATACACTGCAATCATGCTCGGGTGACCTGGACCTAGAATGAACAGAATCATAGACCAATTTGTAGTGAGCTTCTCATTGGCTACATTTACATATGAGGAGTAAAATCTTTTTAGAATTTAGGAACATTCAACTTCAGAAAAAAACAATAGAACTTGATATCGACCTCTTCATTTTTTATGAAGACCAATTTGTAGTGAGCTTCTCATTGGCTATTTACATATGAGGAATAAAATCGTCTGGAATTTTGGAACATTCAACTTCAGAAAAAAAAATAGAACTTTTATGATGTACTAAAAAATGAAATGTGGAAATACTTGATATCGACCTCTTAATTTTTTATGAAGACCAACTTGTAGTGAGCTTCTCATTGGCTATTTACATATGAGGAGTAAAATCTTCTGGAATTTTGGAACATTCAACTTCAAAAAAAAACAATTAGAACTTTTATGATACTTTTACTAAAAAATGAAATGCAGAAATACTTGATATTCAGACCTCTTCATTTTTATGAAGAATATTTTGAAGAACTATCCTCTTAGATTGGCATGTTATTGCCAGTCCTGAAGAATGGGATTAGTCGGGCAAAACAAGCTCATGAACATCGAAAAGATATACGTTTAGATAATATACATTGTACATCAATCTTCAGAAAAAAGTTGATTAAAAAGTTCATTGATAAGAATAGAAATTAACAACATCGAATATGTTTTTAAACGCGAGAGATTCCGCTCAAAGACGACATACCAATGGCAAGCAACTTGGTAATGAGTAAAGAATCAATTGTGATCTTAGGTGAATAAAATAAGCAAGTGGAAATGAAACCAGCCGGTTAACCTTAACAACCAAGCTGTTGCTTATAGCCCAAATTGGTTACGTTCTGTGCATGTTGGTACGCAGTTTTCTTTTATGCAGTTAACCTTTGGGCTATTTTCGCCGCAGCTAGCCTGTTTAGGTTGACCAGCTGGTTTCATATTCACTTGTTTTTATTCATCTCAGCTCAAGGTAACACCTGCAGCCAGCAAGGCTAACGAGTCGAGATAACATCTTATCTTCCCCTCGCTCTTAACCCCCAATCAACACCTTACCCCCATCACCTGGCGCAGTGACAACACAGCAGCCTCACTCTCACTCTGAGAAAATCACATAGTGCTAGCTGTATATTAACAATACGGTAGCATGAGATTACAACCTGAACGATCCAGGGTCATGATATTGTAAATTTGGTTATTTATAAATTCATTTAGAATGTTTTTTTATGAGACGTATACTCTTTCCCTTTATCAAAATATGAAATATATGTCTTTTATGGTTTTAGAATTGGCTAGCAGATAGAAAATATTGCAGTCCTATTCAAAAATATAAAATATGTCTTTTAAGTAAGATCTGAGGCCATGTGTGGTGTGAATAGACTGCTGGTCAGGTTCTCTATAGAATTTTGCACAGACATGCATAATATCAATTAGGGTTGGGAATCGGTTGCAATTTCATGAGCAATTTCATGTCGCTTTTCCCGATTATTACCAATAGCCAGTTTCATGATCAATAAATCAGTAAAAAAGAGGCAACCAAGTAAGGCATTGCTTAGTGTTGGGTTGATCATCAATTATAATTGATAATCGATCAAAACCCTCTTTTTTACTGATTAATCGATTACAAAAACTGGCAATCGCTAATAATCGAGAAAGGTGACACCTAGCGACGAAAAACATAACTAAATGAACGGCAAGTTGTCAGCATTCTTGTTATGAAACTAAGCTCCAAAAACACATACAAATGAAGAACGGGTGCTAATATCAAGCAACTGTCATAGACTATCACTTACTTTTATGCTCTAGACCTTTAAGTACACAATAACTGAAAAAGTGTGAAGAACTGAAATGGCAACCGCTTCCCAACCCTAGTGTACCTATCGTTCCCGGCCGCAGCATGCACTTACCTGCGAGGCTGTTGTTTTTATCCCGCGCATCCTCCTCGGATTTCTGGGTGGTGCGGATGGTCGGGGTGACCTTGGAGTCGCTCTTAGTGGAGTTACGATTGGGCGAGTCCAGGGGTGTGGTTGTTGAGACATTCATGGTGGGAGAAACTAAAGCGTAGAATGAGCACCAAATCAGAGAGAACACTTATACCCTTCCAATGCTGAGGCTACTTTCCCCCAAGGCACAAGAACGCAAAAAAAAGAGAAAAAAATGGGAAAACCATCTAAACCCTGTCATGTTGGTATTCATTGGAAAGCTCTCACTGAGTACTCTCTGATGAGTGCCCATGTGCCAGGGTTTCAAATTTTTTTTTTTTTTTTTGCATCATTATGTATAGGCCATTCAATTAGCCATCAGCAGCACAAATAGTAATATAACTATTAATATGCTGCTGGTAGCTCTAATTTGGCCAATACTGAATGATGCAAAATACCTAAATAATGATTTAAATATGGGTACTCATCTGAGAGTACTCAGCATGGGCTATCCAATGAATACCAACATGACAGGATTTAAATGGTTTTTGAAAATATTTGCATCCTTATGCTTTGGATGATAGTAGCCTTTAAGCATTGGAAGGGTTATCTAGCTATAAAGGGTGATGGGACAGGGAGGGAACAAAATCCTTAACCCACTCTTGCAGGGCTCGACGTTAAGGCTAGCCCTGTAGCCCCGGGCTAGTTATTCAAAGTCAGGGCTAGTAAATTCTACCTGTGAGTAGCCCTGAGGGGCTAGATAGAATTATGATATCAGCGCTTAAAAAAGTATGGAGCTCTCCTTTGGCTCTGCATACCTGGATGATAATATAACTCAAATTACCTCAATACATTGTATTCTTTTCATGTTATCAACAGAGGCTATGATATCAACAGAGGTCACCACTTGAAAAGAGTTGTCATTAATATCAGGGCTAGCAAAAATATTTCAGGGCTAGTAAAATTTTCGACAACTAGCCCTGTTGGACTTATGAATTTTTTTCTTAATGTTGAGCCCTGTCTTGCATGTTTATCAATTCCTTATCTAGAGAAAAATATTATTATTGAAAAAATAATATATTGTCAGAAATTTAATAAAATGAAATATTCTCCCTCCTCAATGTTAAGAATATAACACTTTGAACATTGCTTCTGAAATTGTGACATTATTCATTTCAACCTTATTGTCTAATTTTTTTTGCCACTGCTTGTGTGTGCTCTAAGGTATGAATGAATGTAATGTATTTAACCTTGTTCTGCTTCAAGGGGAATCGCGAGACATCTTACAAAATGGTTTCCCTAGCCTCTAATTTCTAACTGATGGAGCTTCTTATTTTTGTATCTTGTGGCCTTTACCCATGAAAAATAAGCACTAGGCAGGGCTCGACACTTACAGTGAATCGATGACCCCAGCCCCCAGGCCAGCAAGAATTTTCCAAAACAGCTCCGGGCTAGTAGAAAAACACTTTAACTGGTCCTACATTTGGGAACATTCTTCTTATCCTCAAGAATGTCCCCCAATATTTTTGAAATAAATGAAAATAAAATAAATAAACATAAATGTAGTCGGTGAATTTATTGCAATGTTTTTTCTTGTTATATATGTTAGAGAAAAATTTGTTAAACCAGTAACAATATTTTAAGACCAGAAGATCTAAGGTGTTACTGGTCATTCTGGGCCAGTATAAACCTTTTGAGTTAGTGTTGAGGCCTGCTCGGACATGCCAATTAATCGCTCATTCAACCTCTGATTTTGATGATCGATTGCAATTTCATAACATGGATAATTCTTAAGTTTTTTGAAAAAAGAATTGTATCTAGAAATAGCCTATTGATTACCTGAGAGACTCCACTAAAGCCTGCAAAATCTTAGTTAATATCAAGCAGTACTGTAGCAAGTAAAACTAAGGGGTTCAAGGGGTATTTAAACAGAGTTAGATTAGCTCCTTTACAAAGATGGAGCCATTAAGCCCTTGAACAAGCCAAGACTACCAAAGGAAAACTGCGCATAAACAACTTTGATTACTAATCGATCAAAGGTCGTTCAGATGAATCGATGATCAATCTTGAAAATTGTGAACGATTCCGAACAATACCTGCTAGAGTTTTTTAGAAAAGTTCATCATGACACATGCAATTGTGAAATTTTACAAACAGCTCTTTGAATAATACTGTAACCCATTCATGCCTTAAGTATTAATTCATTGTGACAATTAAGTGTCATCGCAATTAAGCTATGAGACTTTTGCAAATAAATTTCAAAATGCCGGTATCAAGTAACATGCTATTTGAGGGCTAGATTTGTGTTTGGTACTGCAATAATGATTGAGTCAGAAAGGTATTATCCAAACAGGTATTATGAAGGACATGCATTAATTGATTAGAAAATAGGTATAGGGTCTTGTTAATCACCAGAACAGCTGGTACACGTCTTACTAAATCCTAATTCAACTTTTAAATGCCTGTTTCAAATAACCAAATAACTTCCTCAAAAGGGTGTAAATTACAGTAATAATGCTAAAGCAAGATCTCACTCATGTAATGCCAAACAGACTATTAAACTAATGATGCTAAAGGGAGATCTCACTCAAGTAATGCCAAACAGACTATTAAACTAATGATGCTAAAGGAAGATCTCACTCAAGTAATGCCAAACAGACTATTAAACTAATGATGCTAAAGGAATTAGATCTCACTCAAGCAATGCCAAATAGACTATTAAACTAATGATGCTAAAGGAATTAGATCTCACTCAAGCAATGCCAAATAGACTATTAAACTAATGATGCTAAAGGGAGATCTCACACTCGAGTAATGCCAAACAGACTATCAAACTAATGATGCTTAAGGGAGATCTCACTTGAGTAATGCCAAACAGACTACTAGACTATGTTTGTCTAAAAATCCCATGATGAACAACAGACACTGCATTAAAGTAGTCCTTTTATTGACTTTGCTGATAGATATACATTCAGAATGAGATAACTTATCCTCAAAATAACTTAATAGATAGCTTATACATTTCGCTTGATGATCTAATTGATTGGGTCTTGGATGTTTATGATGCTCTTTTCTGAAATAGAAAAAGAATGATTTGGAATAATTCTAACCTGACTGATATCTCAATATTTTCAAGGAATCTGAAAATGGCAAACTTTGACCCTTCCAATGCTGAGGCTACTTTCGTCCAAAACAAATGGATGCAATGCTTTTTGAAATCCATCTAAACCCTGTCATGTTGGTATTCATTAGATAGCTTTGTTGAGTACTCTCAGATGTGTACCCATATGCCAGGGTTTCAGTCATTATTCAGCAATATTGCATCATTTTGTAACGGCAAAATTAGCCTCCAGCAGCATAAGGGTTAATAAAGAGCACACAATTATTGAAGGATTTCTAGATTTTAACTCCACTTTGATTTCATAGATCAATTGAACAAGCCTTGACATAGAATTAAGAAATGACCTGGTGACTGAATCAATATCATGAATATATCTAACCTGTTAAGCATCATCAATACGTCTAACATTTCCAGCATCATACATATGTCTAAGCTATTCAGCATCATAAATATGTCTAAGCTATTCAGCATCATAAATGTGTCTAACCTAATCAGCATCATACATATGTCCAGCCAATTCGGCATCATCAATATATCTAACCTATTGAGCATCATACATATGTCTATCATATTCAGCATCATAAATATGTCTAATCATTTCAGCATCATAAATGTGTCTAACCTAATCAGCATCATACATATGTCCAGCCAATTCGGCATCATCAATACATCTAACCTATTGAGCATCATACATATGTCTATCCTATTCAGCATCATAAATATGTCTAATCATTTCAGCATCATAAATGTGTCTAACCTAATCAGCATCATACATATGTCCAGCCAATTCGGCATCATCAATACATCTAACCTATTGAGCATCATACATATGTCTATCCTATTCAGCATCATAAATATGTCTAATCATTTCAGCATCATAAATGTGTCTATCCTATTCAGCATCATAAATATGTCCAGCCTATTTGTCATCATAAATATATCTAACCTATTGAGAGATATACGTTTAACCTACTCAGCATCCTAAATCTATCTATCCTATTCAGCATCATAGATATGTCTAATAATTTCAGCATCTTAAATATGCCTTACCTAATTAGCATCATAAATATACCTAACCTAATTAGCATCATAACTATGCATAACCCAATTAGCATCATAAATATGCCTAACCTAATAAACATCATAGATATGTCCAACCTATTTAGCATCATAGATATATTTACGCTATTCAGTATCATAAACATATCCAAACCATTCAGCATCATAAATATGTCAAACCTATTGAGCATCATAAATATGACTAACAGGTGTTAAGCATTGTAAATATGTCTAATATATTCAACATAATAAATATGTCTAACCTATTTAGTGTCATAATTAGCATCCTATTTAGCATGATCATACTTGAAGTGAGTTCTCCCTGTCATCTATATCTATTATAACTTTGGAAAACAACTGATGGATAAATCAGTACCTAAATGAAATATTAGATTGGTTCTAATTACATTTTTTTGTCAAATGTCTTTGAAAAAAATCTTTGGGTATCCTAAGATTTTTTGGGTGCAGCATGAATGGGTTGTAGGAAAATTGTTCTCAGAAGGAGAGTAAAACCATATTCTTAATCAGTCATTATAGACAATTTTCTGAAAATTGTATTTTTGAGCCAATATATAGCAAAAATATTTGTTAAATGTTAAAAAAGTGCAATAGGTTGATATTTTTTCAAAGAGGATGTGTTTATGTTTTCAGTCATATTAACACCTGATTGTGTTGATGTGTTCAATCATATTAACACCTTATTGTTCTATGGTGTTCAGCCATATTAACACCTGGATGTGTTCAGTTATATGAACACCTGATTGCGTTATGGTGTTCAGTCATATTAACACCTGGTTGTCTTCAGGTGTTCAGCCATATTAACACCTAACAGGAAGTATCATTACTTACCTCCTCCCATATTTGACTTCTCTGGTACGATGAAGGACGTCATTCCAATTAAGCCCCACTGGACAGGTAGGTTTTTCTCCGGAGGTGCTACTGCTGCCACCTATCAACAAATGAGGAAGTAACATTAAGTATTGTATTCTATTCTATATTTATTTGCCATATCTCGAAGACATGAAAATATGATGCATTGCATTAAATGAATACAACAAAGGATGGTAAATATTAAACATACAGGCTCAGAGCCAATACCAAATGAAATTAACTTACTTAGAGATAACCATACATGTAATTATGAATGTCTCCCCCACTGGGATCATGAAAAGCTATCTAGGAATGATTTACTTTCAATAAAGGTAAAGGTATTCGGTTTATAGACCTGTATTCATCAAAATGTTCACACAACCTTCCTCCCCTAGCAGGCCTGTACACACAGAAACCATTTCAATCCCCTGAGGGATATTCCAGAGTAGCTGGCAGCATATAGTGCACAACCTCTAAGCACTTCATAATTAATGCTAGGTACCCATTTTGCAGCTGGGTAGACTGAGGCAATATGGAATTAACTGTCTTGCCCAAGGGCAGACCGAAGTGCCCCGGCCGGGAATCGAACCAGCGACCTACTGATTACTAGTCCGACACCTAACCAACTGAGCTACTTTGTCCCCAATGAGCCTCTGATCTGTTGCTTACAATATCTGGTACGGAAACTATAGCTTGAAATCATAACAAAAATAGTAAGGCCTTTGAAACATAGATAATACATTCCATATAATCCATTGGACATCTCGCTGCATGGAGTTGATTTAACTGAAAATATACAATGTTGCAGAGAAGTCAAATAATCTAAAACTTAAAAGTGTTGCAAAAAGGTTGATTTATCTTAAAGCATGTATAGCATTGCCGTATAGTTACACATTTTTAAGGCAAGCAGAACAGCAGTTATATGTCTTGGATCAAGCTGGACAGAAGTTATATGTGAATATACTGAGCTCCTACCTTGACACCGTATCTTACAGCACACTGCTTCACCTTTATCACCAACGAATGCTGCTCCTAAAAGAGAATCAGGGGGAAAGTAATTAACCCTTATGCTGCTGGTGGCTAATTTTGCCAATACAAAATGATGCAAAAAAAACGAGAAATAACTAAAACCCTGGCATATGGGTACTCATTTGGGAGTACTCAGCAAGAACTTTCCAATGAATACCAACATGACAGGGCTTAGATGGTTTTCAAAATCTTTGCATCATTGTGCTTTGGATGAAAATAGCCTCAGCATTGGAAGGGTTAAGACCCCTTCCAATGCTAAGGCTAGTCATTCGTCCAAAGCACAAGAATGCACAGATTTATGAAAACCATCTAAACCCTGTCAT
Source organism: Maea johnstoni (assembly GCA_963942565.1). Classification (NCBI taxonomy): domain Eukaryota; kingdom Metazoa; phylum Annelida; class Polychaeta; order Spionida; family Magelonidae; genus Maea; species Maea johnstoni. The sequence continues at coordinate 29,409,172 of OZ012686.1, forward strand.
ATTAGCATCCATTGGATAGCTCTCACTGAGTAGTCAGATGAGTTCCCATATGCCAGGGTTTCGGTAAACTTTCAGGTTTTTTGCCTCATTTTGTATTGGCCAAATTAGCCACCAGCAGCATAATTAAGGGTTGAATTAGCCAATCATATAGAGACCTTTTTGCAATTGTCATAGTAGACCCTTAGTGCACTTTCATGGAACATGATCTACATGGAAAAGTTATTTTTCAAAGATGTTTGTTCTCCTAAATATATTATGCTCTATTGGTTGCTATAAAGATATGAGGAGTTGCAGGTTTATTGTCAACTTTTGATACAATCAAATAAAGTGTTGGAAAATTAATATGCGGAATTAATTGTTATGAAATTAATAAAAAGAGAGAGCATCCCCAATTTTTGTGGTGGTACAATTTGCAAAGTTAATTATTTTCCAATTGAAATATGCACTCAAGGTCAAGAAATATATAAGAAATAGTTGGCCACTATGACATCAGTAGGATATAGAATAGGAAGTCAGTCAACCACAACACCTTTTTTATAGCCTTACGTCATTGACTCACTTCACAATATGGATTTAGAAAAATTTAAAAAACAACAACAGTTCTTGGTACCAATACTGTTAATTTCAGAAAAAGATGGCGTTAGTTTAATCTTTGCGTTTTTTGTGTTAAGCCTCAGAGGCAAAATCAAAATTTGCAATGATTAGTGCTGCCACTTTGTGTATAGCTGGCACTTCTTGTTGCGGCCAATTTGCAAAATCAAAAAACGAAAAAATCGATTTTCTGTAAATGCGCAAAATTTACTCTATACAAACTTTTGTGAATCTACAGTATGCTCTTTATTGGCAAGGGACAGAAAATTATATATTTTTATCATGAAAATCACTTCAAACCCATTTGTATTGAACAAAGGCAGACTTACGTGTGACACCTTGGTCATATTTTCTGCTATTGGTATATATTCTATAGGAAACCCATCGACCAGCCCCCATCTGATGGCGTAGTGGTCTAGCTGGCCCGAACTGCCAAGGTTTCTTGGAGGCGACCACTTCACCGAGACTAGGTAAGTGTTAGTTATAGGTGTCGCTGATATCCTGCGCACTGGTCCAGGTGGAACAACTGAAATAAGTAAGGCAAACTAACTTAAAATACATACATATATATATATATATATATATATATATATATATATATATATATATATATATATATATATATATATATATATATATATATGTATATATATATAATATATATATATATATATATATATATATATATATATATATATATATATATATATATATATATATATATACATATGTATATATATATATATATATATATATATATATATATATATATATATATATATACATATTTACATATTTACATATATTTATATAAGGGTATATATATATATATATATATATATATATATATATATATATATATATATATATACAGTCAAACTTCTATTAAGCGACCGCTCAAGGGAAATGCCAAAAGTGGTCTTTAAAAGAGGTGGTCTCTTAAGAAGGGGTTGAGGGTCTGAGCGAGGTTATGAAAACACAAAGAATTTCCAACAATGACCTGGAATTATTGAGGTTATTATGTTTAGATGCGTACGTTGAAATTTCTTCATTAACATTTTAAGAATAAACAATTCAGAAAAATAGAAGTTGAACAATATCATTAATTGAGGACCCTCAGAAATGATATAATTTCCAATTTTGACCGATTATTTCATTATTTTATTGTGCCCTTTTCAATATACAAGGCGTCTAGGCATTCAAATAGCCGTTGAATAAAGGACCACTTACTCTTAGGAATTAGAGTTCATGCTCGTCGGTCGCGTCAAGCAAGTGGTCGCTTAAGCAAGGTAAAATATACAGGGAATAGCCTTGGGGGTATTTGAAACGGTCGTTCAAGGCAAGTGGTCGTTTAAGAAAAGTGGTCGTTGAGGCAAGTTTGACTGTATATATATATATATATATATATATATATATATATATATATATATATATATATATATATATATATATATATATGCATTATATATACATATATATATATATATATATATATATACATATATATATATATATATATATATATATATATATATATATATATATATATATATATATATATATATATATATATATATATGTGTGTGTGTATGTGTATGTATATATGTATAAACACATACATACAATTAAAATACATACATATATAAGCATAAGCATCACTAATGGATAAGTAATGGGATACAACCAACAAACATAGCTCCTTTGAATATCTTTTGAATTCATGCTTATAGATTGGAAAGTTGTAAATGCATTTCCGGGGCAACCCTACATGCATGAATAAAACAAGCCTGCACAAATGAGACAGAAATATAAGAGACTATAATCATTAAAATATCATTAAGAGAACATAGTAGAGTTTTTCTTCAATCATTCGTCTTCCTAGTAGCAGTACTGGCATTTGGTGAGGTAGAATGAGGAGTACGTGTTGGAGAGATGCCGCATATAGTAAAGGAATAATGCCACTGGTGGCTTATTTGGTCATTACAAAATTATGCAAAAAAACTAAAAATGATTAAAACCCTGGCAAATGGGTACTCATCTGAGAGTATACTCAGTGAGAGCTTTCCAATAGGTACCAACATGACAGCTTTTAGATAATTTTCAAAAGATTTGCATCATTGTGCTTTGGATGAAAGCATACGCCTTAGCATTGGAAAGGTTATAAGGAAGTCTGCAGGGGCAAGATATACTCACATGGCGGCCTTGTTGGACATGGATATCCCAACTTTCTACAATCTGCACAAAACATCAAAAAGAATACTAATCAATAAGCATGGTGAAGGGCAATAGGTCTGTATCAAAGGGCAATAGCAATATTGTATTGTGTTAATTGATATTCCTCTAACTATGCTGACCTTCCCTCCACGCACCTAGACAATAATAAGAAGCTGGTCTAGAGCTTGTCTCCTGCTTGCACACAGCCATGGTATTTAACACACAGTGAACATGGGGTAGGAACATTTCACAATGAAGTCAATCTTAATTAGGCCTAAAAAAAGTTGTTTGTTTCCTGTAACCCTATCCTAAAAAGTTTTTATTCAAAAAAATCCCTACCCTAAAGTTTTTTCCGCCCTCCCAACTCCCAATCAACGTAAAACAAGCATAAAACAAACATTTTTGACCAAAGATTTTTTTCAGATCATTACAGGAAACAATTTCATTTTTTTAGGCCTTAGTACTGTATTCCTCTGTTCAACCGCAGAGATTCCAAATAAGGGCACCCCCCCCCCCCTTTTTCTGAAAATTTTTGTAGGGGTAAGATAGGGGACATTGTTTTCTAGCCTTTTGAATCTCCCAAACCTTCCCCTGCAACACTATTATTTCCTTACCTTTTCAAATAGGACCATCACAAACCATTTATTGATATTTTTTTCATTGCTAGTACAGGGCGTAAGATCTATAAAAGATTACCGGTAAGGTGCTTATGCTCGTAGTGGCCGTGGGGTGTGGCTATATGGAAGATGGCAATACTCCTGCTAGCGTACATGTGCTTAAATGGAGGAATTTGGTACTTGATGAATGAGCACTGCTGAGATAGAGAAAATAGACCAATGACAATGTTCTCTAAACATCTATTTTGAATGAAACTGGAGTTAGGGCCAAATTACGAGCCTGCAACTAGGAGTCAGATGGAATAAATAGAGCCTCAGAAAATTGTGAATATTGCTACACCTATCCATGTTTCCCTTGAAAATGTCCTCGAAAACATAAATTTATCTAATTTGCATGATTTAAAGTTATGTTAGACCAAACCTTTAATTTGGTTTACTGTGTCTTTAATAGAATCAATTAATTTCAAACCTGTCATTTTTACTAAACTTGTATATTATTCATCTTGATGTAACTGTAATACCGTATTTGAATAAACAAAATTCAAATATAAAAAAGTATATTTTTCATTTTCCTTATGGATATCATAAAGATCTCTGATTAGTGGCACATTTCAACATAACTGCAGCTTGAGGACTATATTACACTGTCAATACAGGTGATACTGATATTACAACCATCACAAACAATATCTTGAATTGCAGATCTGAAATTATGCAAATTTTCCTGCTTTAAGAAGTTGATATTGGCATGCTAGGAAGTTGATATTGGTATGTCGTCACATGTTAGTATGCTATATGCAAACTTATTCCTGAGTGTCTCTGTGAAAACACCGGCGGGGATAGAGACATGTCCCATTGCCAATCATTCTACAACCAATCAACAATATTCCCCAGCATCACAACAGTGGTGGGAGAGGGACAGGAAATGATTATCACAGGAATGCGTTCCAGAGAGAAATCAGATCCATTAAACATTCTCCTGGGTAGGACAACTGTCAGGAAATGATAGTGCAAGGATACTTTAAGACATGTGGTTAGGAAATGAGTAATAGTGAGTGTTCTGTCATATCAGTTATCAAGAACTAACTGACAACATTCTGATCAGGTTGATCTATGTGCATAGAAGATGTAATTCACTTAACCCTTATGCTGCTGGCGGTGACTAATTTTGCCAATACAAATGATGCAAAAAAGCTGAGAAATAACTGAAAAACTGACGTAGGGGTACTCATCTGAGAGTACTCGGTGAGAGCTATCCAATGAATACCAACATGACAGGGTCAAAACAGGGTTCAACATTAAGGGCTGCCCTACTGCCCCGGGCAGGTAAAATTCATACCAACATGACAGGTATAGATGGTTTATGATACATATAAGCAGTAGACTTATGCATAACTTCATTCATTTATGAGCATTGGAAATAATCCCCCAAAATTGAAAAAATGAAAGTAGGACAATGATCTATTTCCTCAAACAGATGCAAAAAAGTATTATCATCATAACAACAATTTGTTTTTTTTTCAATTTTTTCTGACAAAGTCAATTTTAGAAACAGCAAACCTGAAAACATGCTGATTCAAACTTTGATCAGGATAAATCCTACAAATCAACCAAACACTCAATATAAAGCACTTACCTGTAAGATCCATGGCAACCGTTGTAGAAACACCCTTCACTGGTTGAGAACATTGAGATATGGCTTCTACCTGAAATGGTCAGCATATTGAAAAAATAAACAAAAAACATTAATCTCAGGGGTGTCCAACTGTCGCATTGTAGCACCAGCGTGTCACAGGAGCTTCCAAACATGCACCATACCGAAAAATTAAAAGCGACACACTTTAATTGCAATATTTCAAAATCAAAGAATTCCATTAAAATATATTGTCTATTGGTTGGCCTTGGTTTTAACTATTGCAATAAGGGCTAATATAGTAGTGCCACCAAGTGACAATATTCATAGCTATTATCGAACCACGGTATTATCCTGAATCTCTCTCTATCTAATGCTACTTGTTATAGTATCTTCAAACTGAAGGATTTTTTTACATTTTACAATTATTCATTAAACCTAAAATGGTTAATGTTAGATTAGCTCTGAATCAATAGTTGTGTGTTATATTCATTATTCAGTCTCTATAAATAACATTTCCCTCGGATTAATCATATGAATTGATTACAGCAAATGATAGGTGACAGGATACTCACTTGAAAAAAATATATGCATCCAAAGCCAGGCTCAAAAACTTTTATATGTGCTTGATAATTCTGAAATGGAATAGTTCTGATGAAATAAACAAAACAATTAATATTTACCCTCTAATGCAGAGAGCTGACACTTCATCCTTAAGCTGCTGGTGGCTAATTTGGCCAATACAGTATGATACAATCATGCAAAAAGCCTTAGAAATGACTGAAACAATGGCACATTGGTACTCATCTGAGAGTACTCATTGAGAGCTATCAGATGGATACCAACATGACAGGGTTTAGATGGTTTTCAAAAGTGTCTGCATCCTTGTGCTTTGGACGAAAGTAGCCTAAGCATTCCGAAGGGTTAAATATTGCCATCTGGATACATGCTAGTCGTGGAAGTCACCAAATCAAGACAAGATTTGAAATAGATTGCAGAAGAGACGTACGTTGAGTGTGCATCAACATTTCCCCCTTAAATATATCTACACAAAGATTATCCCTTTGACTGCTGGTTGCTAAATTTGTCCACGCGAAATGAGGACAAAGAGCTGAAAAATGACTGAAACCATGGCAAATGGGTACTCATCGGATAGTACTCAGCAAGACCTTTCCAATGAATACCAACTAAAAAATCGGCAAACTCTTCTTCGGAAACATCATGATTTAAACAATTCTGTTATGCTTCATGTGTTCAGAAATCAGCTGACTTGTGGAAATAAATGTATCAAAAAATGAAATATTGTTTGTTTAGTTTTCAAAGTGAACTATGGTAGCTGTAGAAAGAGAAACACTTGTGTTGCAGCTTGTCACTAAATGGATAAGGCAGAAAATGAAGAGAGAGTAAACCTAATTCTTTCATAAGTAAATTTCAAAGATGGCCTTCAATCTAACCACAACTGTTATCAGCAAAGGAGACCACATTAAAAGTGCAGGAAGGTCAGTTTGTTAAAAGATTTACCAAGCAAGGAAAATGCCAATACCTGATTAAGGAAAAGTGAATACAATCACTCTTTACTACATGGCAAGTTGATAACTTGCTATGATCTCTCTATATCTCATCAAACAGAAAACAAACCGACTGTATGTCACATGGTTGCAGGTTGCTGTCAATAAAAGTTAAAAGGCTAACCTGTCCAGGGGTTAAAATTACTCTTGGAAAAGTTGAATATTCCAAAGGACAACTGTATTGAAATTGTATTATAACTATTGATTCTCATTTAAATGTTTTTTGAATTTATGCTTAATTCTTATGTATCCTTTCTAAAAAAATCTTTGATTCAGATGCTATTCTGACTTAGGTCTGCCATCTATTGCTACTATGATACACTAATTATAATATCAGTTCAGTAAGTGGAGAGAGAGAGAGAGAGAGAGAGAGAGAGAGAGAGAGAGAGAGAGAGAGAGAGAGAGAGAGAGAGAGAGAGAGAGAGAGAGAGAGAGAGAGAGAGAGAGAGAGAGAGAGAGAGAGAGAGAGAGAGAGAGAGAGAGAGAGAGAGAGAGAGAGAGAGAGATGGCCAATGTGATAATAAATATTAGTTTAATCATTTGTGCTAACCAGTTTTATTGATGCGGCAGCTCAGGACAAGAGCAACTTACAGTTATATTTTCAATGGGTACTGGAGGAAGCAGTGTCCCTGTACACTTTTTAGTACGACTGGGTATTCGGAACTCTTTAATATCAGACCCGTGCCAACCTACAAAAGATGAACAATTGAACATAAATAATGATATTCACATGTCAAATCCTTTCAGGACAAATAGTACCACAATAAGACTGTTCACATATTCATGCCTACATATATCGTCCCATAACATCAGGAACTTTTTGCAATAGTACATATATACATATATATATATATATATATATATATATATATATATATATATATATATATATATATATATATATATATATATATATATATAAATATATATATATATATATATATATATATATATATATATATATATATATATATATATATATATATATATATATATATATAGTAAAGGCTGTACCACACCTTCCCTAGTAGCATACCTTTACCCAGAGGCCAATACCGCTAAGTCCATTGTCTGTTATACAAAAAGGGAAAGACAGAGTACCCCCAACACCTATGGTCAGGGTTTTGAGAGGGGAATTTTTTCAAATAATACATATTTAGAAAATATTGAGAAAGTATTTAAGCAATACATTCAATGCAGACTGCTTTCGTTTTTTTTCTACTTAAGAGTCTCCATGCATTTTGAAACTTTGGAATCCAATGAATAATTCCGAAACATATTAATTCAATCTTAAAAATGAAAAAAATATTCATTTCCTTTTTTAAATCTTCCTCATTCTTTCCTTATCTATACCATTATTTTTCTTTATCATCTTATCAATATTTGACAAATTAAGGTGACTTATTTTTCCAGCTTACCTGCTGGTTCATGCCAGCTCATTGAGCCCTTGAAGAAGCTGTCTCTGTGATCCCAGTAAGGCCCATGTACAAAGTCTGCATATTCCGGCTCACCTGGGACCGGCACATCTACAGCAATAAATAAACAAAATGCAATGCAATCACCTAGTACAGGTAAACTTGGATATGACAGACTCGATGGGACCAGGAAAATCTGTCCGTCATATGCAAAATCTGTCATATACATATGACACATACTTGATATGCATGGGACTGGGACCAAGCATATCGTCCGTCATAGCCAAAGGTCTGTCGTACAGTGGTCTGTCATATCCAAGTTTGCCTGTATTCCAAAAATGTGATTCAAATGTGAATATGACTTTACCTCCAACAAAACTATTTATTACTTACAGTACAGACATTTAATTCCTGCACCAGCTACCGGATGTCTGGTAGTGCCCGGTTGTACCCACACCCTTGGATAAAATGTCAAAAAATAAGCCAAGCACATCAATGACCCATGTCACTTGCAAATCAAAGTTACGTTCAATTGTGAGGTCATCCAAGCATCCATGCCCAGGAAACTGGGTAGCAATAGGGCGTGCGGTCGTGTATTATGCCCAGACTGTCCATGCATTTAGTGCAGGAATTGAATGTCGGCACTATAGATATAACAGAGGATAGTAAGAAAAGACAAAGTCAGTGTGCAACCAATTTCCTGACTTTCTCATGTTTTTTTCTACAAAACCAGACCTTTAAAACATTTCCAATACTATTCCATCAGTAAAATAAGTTATCAAGGAAATACAGCTTGCTTTTCTTTGGTATATTCATTTTCATACAAAGCTTACTGGATTGAAATAATTAATGATAAAATAAATTGGAATATGTATTGTTTTTGTTCTATTTTAAGAACAGTCAATTAACATACAATTGATTCACATAATACAAGTCTGCCAGACTGATTTGGCAATCATATTAAAACAATGAAAGGAATCCCAAAAAATACCAAAATCTTAGAGAAATAAAAACAATCTAAGCCAAAACACAGATTGTACTTTTCGGTGTACGACTGAACACATCATTCACGGATTATGGAATCAGACAACAATGTGACATTTTATAGATACGCAATAATATTTTCTCCCTCCGCAGTTACGAGCAAAACCCTGAGGAAAACCCGATTTCAGGTTATTGCACTGGCACTGCGTCGCAGACATTTTCCTAACCGCTAGTTCTCCCGACTCTAACAAATGAAAATAAAACGACTCTGGGGTCAGACACAGGGGTCAGATGGCAGATCTCCAGTGATGTACCACCACAATGAGACAGGATCACGATCAACAACGGCAGGTCAACGTCCGCTTTCTGGTGCTCCCTGATACGGAAGGCTCCTATCTCACCAAGACATGGAGCCAACTATGATAAGAGGCTCCGCTGCGAGCCCACGAGGCCAGACAGCAGGGTGCCTACTTGCAGACCTCCGCTCATGGCACGCTACGTGGCTGTCACGGCGCCACCGTCTAGTTATGGCAAGCGGAAGTGTCCTAAAGTAAGCATTTATGGAATTCCATAAATTATTTAGGGAATTCCATAAGTAACTGGCATTGATTGAATTCTATAAATGATTAATGGAATTCCATAAATGATTTAGGGAATTCCATAACTGATTTAGGGAATTCCATAAATAACTGGTCATTTATTGAATTCCATAAATGATTAATAGAATTCCATAAATCATTTATGGAATTCCATAAATCATTTATGGAATGCCATAAATGTCATTTAATTATGGAATTCCATAAATCATTTATGGAATTCCATAGATCAATTATGGAATTCCATAAATGCTTACTTTAGGGCACTTCCGAGTCGGCTTGCCATATATAATCATTTATCAATACTTCATATTGCCGCACAGATAGTGCATTGCTGCATAAACAATCTGAACATACAGTACTGTGATTGAGGTCAAACCCATTTATGCATGTAGTGCCCGAAATGGGCCTTACTTTTTGTGATATCTATCTGAGAAATCATCTTCTGGAAACTATCAGGGAGATGCAGCGGGGGACCAATTATCCTTCCATCAATACATTAATGCACCAGGGTCTATCCTATGGCACATCACTGATCCCTTGCTGTGATCTGTACCCAAGGCCACACAGAAGATCTGTTGCTGGCGAGATACAAAAATATTTAACCCTTCGAATGCTGAGGCTTGTGCTCCAGTCAATAACTGATTTCCCCATTCACGAACTTGACTCCTAAAAGTTAACATCTGCACAAGGACGCACGGATTTTTGAAAACCATCATTGGATATCTCTTGCTGATCGAGTACTCGTAGATGATTACTCATGTGCAAAGGTTTCAGTCACTTCTAAGTTTTATTTTGCATAATTTAGTATTGGCCAAATTAGGGTTAAGATAGAAATACTAATACGATTAATTAATTACCTAAAACCATTTTTTAACATTTTGCCAATGTAGGCTTCCTTCCCAAATTATTAATCGTTTTTCAAACACCAACCAACAGTTTCATGGGAAGCTCTAGTCCTGAATGAGTTACAGAAAAACGTTTCATTGCTGAAGGAGCGTTGACCTTTTCAGAGAATATGAAATGCAACCCATGCAATGTTTATGCTTTTCTACATGTAAGTTATAGCTTGCTCATGTTTCATTAACATGGAATCTTTCTGCTGTAGAGGCTAATAGGTTAAAATGATAAGTCATATGAGAGTGCAATGAACTCCTTGGGGATGTGTGTAGGATTACTGGCTACACGGAAGCCACACAGGTGAATCTCATCACCAGAACACAACAATCGCGAGAAGATAAAGTGCCGCTAAGGGTTGCGTGCTTATCTCCCTAACACAATTTTATGCGCCATCAAATGAAAGAAGGAAGAACGGAATGGGTTTTAACGTCACTTTCAACAGCTTAGGTCATAGCCCGAAGAGATAGAAACTTGGAACCAGAAAGAAATTCACTTCTCTTTACGAATAGTTCCAAGGGGTCTTTCAATTGCAGAAGGACCATAGACAGCCCTCCACCACAATGTCGCACATTTATATAACGACAAGGCCAACCCACTTAAAGGGACCCAGCGGAGCCTTGAACCTGCGAACTAACACTTCGGAGCCTTGCAAGGAAACTCTTGGCCCAAAGGGGTTAAACACCAAATGACATGAATTTGGCTAATTAACAGCCCTTCCTTTGTTAGCGAGATGCTGAAAATAACACTCATTTATCAATGTATTTTTCCATTTTATGATTGCTTTCTTGACTCAACTTAAAGTTTGCATTGATGGACATTACCTTGATACCATGTTATATCTGCCATTTGGTTATGGTACCATACATACTTCTAGTAGAATGAGATGGATTGTTTACCTGATGAGCAAACTCGAAGCAACTTTCAAATTTGTAACTCCACTAAAACTAACTACATAGATATGCATCTCTAAATGTAATGGTTCTCCATTGCGATTTGGCTCCTCAAGCACAAAATTGCAACTCATATTGACCTTTGCACACAAAGGTCACACAAAGCTCATTCAGTACCATAGAATGTCATCAAAGAGTGGTCCTTTGTCATCGTTGAAGAAGAATGACAAAGCATAATTTTTCTAGGTGAAAGAAGAAAAAGAGGGAGAGTAAGCATAGAGCCTTCAGATCTAAAGAGGACGAAGGGATATTTTAGATGCAAGATATCCATCAACAGATCCACACATCCCCCTTCTTACGTTGGCGTGAAGAAGGCATATTCACGTGCCTCTTCCATATAGGTTAATCTAATACTCACCTTCTTCCAAGCTAAGGAGTACAGAGTACAATGAACTTCTTGAGGATGCGTGTAGAATTACTGGCAACACGGAAGCCACATTGGTGTATCTCATCACCACAACATAACGATCGTGAGAAAACGGTGGCGCTATACAGCATGCCTCGTTCTCTCCCTATTAACACATTTATAACGGTAGCCCATCTAAAAGATCTGAATAATTTGGTAATATCCGTTTGACATTTCAGAAAATATTTGGTGGAGGAATCTTTCTCAGAATCCAATTACAACTCTTATTTAAATAGTTTCTCATTTATTTATCATACCCCTGTTCTTTCAAATTTTCCGTAGGTCCGGACAATATTCTTCCAGGGAAACCAGGGTTTGACCTAAATGGTTATATAAGGGCATTTGTCACTGTAACAAGTGATTTTGCTACCAGATGTTAACTTTTAGGAGTCAAGTTTGTGAATGGAGAAATCAAATATTGACTGGGCACTTTGAGAATGTGTTGTTTTTTCAATTTTATTTCACCCTTAGTTACTCTACCTTAAAGACTGCCTCAAAATGAATAATAGAGCACTTTATTTTTCATTTTTTTCTTAAGGAGCATACGACAACATTTGCGACATGCATCAACTATCCATTTTTTTCTGTTTTATAAAATCTCTCATTTCCCCTGCCTTGGACATCTTATGAATTGATTACCTTGATATTGATTACCTTAATATTCCAACCAGGTAATGTAGGTTACTAGCGTCTTATCAACATAACAAGGCTGGCTCATGAGCAGTAGGACAATGAACACATTAGGGGCTTCATTCATGGAGTACCCTAAAGTAATTTGTGGATAGTTTTTGAGTGCTCCTCATTAGGAGATCATTGTCATAATTAAATGTATTATTTATCAATGCAAGCTCATGCACTTATCAGACGTGTTATGTTTTTCAAAAGGGTTTTTAAGTATCCCACATAAACAAAGCTATTGTTTTGTTATTCTGTTAGCATTCCTTGTTGCTTCGGACGTCTTTTATATCACAATTTCGCAGTTTTGTTTGAACAAAACGCATTGTTTGTACCCACTCCATCAACAGCGCCTCTATAAGATTTATGTACATATCAAAATCGGTTCGATGAAAAATGTTAGCAAATGTGTATAACTTTTGTATAGATTTCATGGCACTTGTTTGCCAGTAATATACGCGTTATCATCACCTAGCGCGAAATATGAGAAACTAAAAGGAGCGCCATAATAATGGTTTTACAGTAACTTATTTTTATGGTGATCGGTGTGGAGTTGGCTGATACCTACCTCTGATGCTAGTTTCTGCAAACCCCTTGGTGCCGTACTGGTTAACTGCTGCCACGCGGAAGGTATAACTTGAACAGTGGTCAAGATTACCTACGAAATGACTGGTGTCCCACGTCTGAAAAAGAAGTGGATAGCACCTACAGTGAAAACATAGAATTCCAGCACCAGTCGTCCGAACGACCAGCAGCGTCTGGTTGTACAAACATCCATGGATAACATATTGAAATTACAAAAATAAGCCAGGCATATTAATGACCCATGTAGCGGCTTATCTAAGCTACATTCAGTGGCCTTTTGTCGCACCCTTACCCAGGAAACAGGGCAGCAATCGTGTATGATGCCCGGTCTGCCCGTGCATTTAGTGCAGGAATTTAAAAACGATACTGTAGTTAATGCGTATTTCCAATTTGTCCGTTGCATCACTACCTAAAATGGCCTTCAGTTAACTGCCCCCTTAGTCCGGTGCCTAAGAACCTTCAGTTATTGGGTTTATTGTCACAGTGCTTATAAAAGTGCCAACTTTGACATAGATATCCCTTAGGTCCACTAAAGTGATTGCTGTCTAGGAGCCCTCGCAATTACTTAGAACTATCTGTTCATTATGCCTGACATAGTTAAATCCCTCTTGGTTCTATAACGACACTTTAATGGAAATATGTAGTCTTACTAGATGAAATATATCGCCATTCTGATTCTAATTGAATAGTACTTTTTGTTGTCTTGTAAGATAGCCTTTACGTATTTCAATTCAGTATCCTTTTGACAATCAACTTTTGTTTTCCACAAAGTATTGTATGGCAACATATCAATCCATCTTATTCTAAACACCAAATATTATCAGATGTGGAACAATACAAGCAGGTATCCCTGGAATATCACTAGGGCAATGCATTTCTACTCAAATATGCATTTTCCTTACCTAGAATTAGATATGGATATGCCATAAAGAAGAAGAAACTGGCCAAGTTCCCATCATATTCTATATATTTTAACCATCTGTTGGTTTGAAGTACATTACTATACACCTGAAATATTTCTTACAATGAGCTTTTTTGAACCGATGTGTTTCTCAACCAAATTGTCACCATCACACATAGAACATATATTAAAGTAGTGAAGGACAAATAGTGATGCTTAATTTATTTGGATCTCTACATTATGCATCTGAAATGGGTCACATGTCTTTTCTTACAGTGGTTTAGGTGGTTTCCTGTTTGGGACCATTTTTTGACAATTAATTCCTCTTTAAACTGTATTGACTCTTACATTAGGTTATGAAGAAACTACGAGGAACGGTTGATTATCAAAGTTAATCCCGGGTTGTTTCTCTATCTTAAACACTACACTCTGAAACCACTGGATTGTATCACATCCCCAGTTATGCATTATCATGATATCAAAATTTGGTAGAAACAACTAAATGTATATCTTGCTTCAAAACGAATCCTAACTGTTCTGCAGAGTGGATGTTTTATTTCAAACCTACTGCCGCGGTCAGCTGAGTCATGGGAACTGAATGATCGAATACCATTCTAGTCCATCCCATGGTCATTTGCTTTTGGACCCCAACGACCCAATCATACTAGGTCATCCCAAAACAGCTGGATTGTTGGCCGAATTTTGAATATCCTTTTTCCTCACTTTTTCCTGCCATTAAATATTGCGGTTAAGTCGTGACTAGCCAGTTGTAAGTGGTGGAGGAAACAGGAGCATCCGGCAAAAAACACTGCCAAACCCCAAGTCACTGGAAACTTTCTCATAAGTCCCGAGCGGGATTCGGATTGATGACTGATAATAAAACGATTAAAACTGTCACAATAGTGGCCGAATGTCCCTTTAGAATTGTGTTATGAAGTTTGTAGTCATTATTGAATTGATGAATCATTATTGCATTTGATTTTTCAACATAGAAAGCATATGACATTCAAAAAGCGAAATTATTTGACAAGCCACCTGCATTCCAAAATGCAAAGCAGGTGATCTTGAATTCATCTTTGAATAAGTTATACAAGCAACGCATTCATCACCTCATGGATTAGGTGCTAAGGATAATAAAAAGTTATTGTTATTGTGTTGAGTTCTAACGAATGACTGTTGATTCTTAAAAACTAACCAACACATATTGAATGGAGAAATCTGCTGTGTGGTTTTATAAGCGACTTATCAACATAACAAGGCTGTCTCATGAACAGTAGGACAATGAACACATTAAGGGCTTCATTCATGAAGTACCCTAAAGTAATTTGTGGATAGTTTTTGAGTGCTCCTCATTCGGGGAACATTGTCCCAATTAATTGTATTACTTATCAATGCAAGCTCATGCATTTATCAGACGTGTTATGGTTTTCAAAAGGGCTTTTAAGTATTCAAAATACACACATCTATTGTTCTGTTATTCTGTTGGCATTCTTTGTTGCTTTAGAAGTCTTTTATATCACAAGTAAATGATCTATTATCATGCTTTGTTTTGTAATAAATGGGTGGAGGGAGTAGCAGTTGTACTTACCGAGTCCTCGTAGAGCCAGAGAAGGACTCCTGATATCCGGTACTCTACCAGATAGGTGATAGTGTTCTCAAATATGGCCCCGTCGTCACCAGAATCACTCCTGTTATTCACTGTTAATGAATCGTTTTTAGGACCACCCTCTTCTACCTCATCCTTGTCCTTGGCCCAGGATAGCACGGCAGTATAAGGCCCTTCCTCAGACATCTCCACAGTTGGAATATCTGGCTTTTCACCTAAAAAGACAACAGTGATTATGGCCTTGGCATATATATATATATATATATATATATATATATATATATATATATATATATATATATATATATATATATATATATATATATATATATATATATTATGAGAGAGGAGGCCCAATCCTTTGCAACGCATGATCTCCGTTGCCGCGCCTGTTTGCCTAATTCTGAGTTGGCAGTTTGGTGGACGAGTGTATCTAGATGGTTCTTAACGTAAACACATTTCAAAAAGTTTAACAAAAAGGTGCTTTTGATGATGATTTCTAGAACCGTACATCTCTCCGGGGGGTCCGGTGAGGTGAGCATGGGTACCTGATCAGGTTGAAATGTAGGTTAGGGGCTAGCCACCCCAAAATAGCTGAGAACAATGTGACCCTAACCACAACAGCCATTGATGTGCCGCAGTGCAGTGCAGGGTCCCACAGTATGAAGCCCTTATGTTCTACTTGCGACGACGCAAGCAGAATATTAGGTCTAGAAGCATAAGTATAAAACAAAAACTGCAGGTGGTGCATGTCCAAGCCTGTGGTTTTATTTGCAATGGGGTTTTGAGAATCAAAATAGCAAGCACTCAGGGCACATGCTGTAGAAGGACTAAGGAACGTATGTGCTAAGATAGTTACTTATTTCAGGTGTGACGAGAGAGAGAGAGAGAGAGAGAGAGAGAGGAGAGAGAGAGAGAGAGAGAGAGGGGGGGGAGAGATACAGAGAGAGATACAACGAGAGAGAGGGGGAGGGAGAGAGAGATACAGAGAGAGATACAGCACGAGAGAGAGAGAGGGGGAAGGGAGAGAGATACAATGAGAGAGAGAGCGGGGGAGAGAGACAGCGAGAGGGGGAGGGGGACAGTCGGACAGACAGACAGACAGACAGACAGATAGATGTACAAATGACACGTTATGCAATACTTTCACTTTGGAAATAGTTTTGAGTAGAAATGATTATAATTAGATATATTAGTGATATAATGAACATACACAGGCCTATATTCTTTATTACAGCCGGTATAAACCTTGATCTTATTTGTTGATGGTATATCAGGTGTGACGAGAGAATGAGAGATCCAGAGAGAGAGAGAGAGAGTTACAATGAACGAGAGAGAGAGGGGAGAGAGATACAGAAAATTATACAACGAGAGAGAGAGAGACATACAACGAGAGAGAGATACGAGCGCGAGAGAGAGACATACAACGAGAGAGAGAGGGGGAGAGATACAGAGAGAAAGATACAATGAGAGAGAGGGGGAGGGAGAGAGAGATACAGAGGGAGATACAGCACGAGAGAGAGAGAGGGGGGAAGGGAGAGAGATACAATGAGAGAGAGAGGGGGAGAGAGACAGCGAGAGGGGGAGGGGGACAGTCGGACAGATAGACAGACAGAAAGATGTACAAATGACATACGTTATGCAACACTTTCACTTTGAAAATAGTTTTGAGTAGAAATGATTATAATTAGATATATCAGTGATATCATGAACATACACAGGCGTATATTCTTTATTACAGCCGGTATTATAAACCTTGATCTTATTTGTTGATGGTATATCTGTTTTTGCCGTAATTATTGATACATAGGTTAGGTGACCCTAAATATGTGGTGTCAGGGATATCTGGGTACTCAGATATGTTTGCCTTTATAAGACATCTCAGGGTTTCCGTCCGCAGGACGGGTACTTTTCTAGTATATATATATATATATATATATATATATATATATATATATATATATATATATATATACATATATATACATATATATATATATACATATATATATATATATATATATATATATATATATATATATATATATATATATATATATATATATATTTATATATGTGTGTGTGTGTATATACAGCCCTGCTGGGAGGTATTAATTTGTGTTACTTTAAATTTGCGCACTCAAGCACTCAGCAAAGCAAAGATACAAAGCAGGATATTTATTTGACGGTTGTTTTTTTGGCGATCGCATGGGGAGCGCGAAAATAGCGAAAACTAAATGCCTGTAAAAATACTAGTTATACAGTATGTAAGAAAAAGTCCCTAATAAATCTGTGAGAAGACACCTGGTAACTGATTGCTCACAGTACAGACATCACACGAAGGCTTATTTCCAGTTTCCACAACATGGACGATTTCTACTAACATAGTATAGTGTCCGGTGGGTTTTCTAAAGACGGTTCAGCAGCTGTTACGATATTATGCAAAGACCAATGCGTATTAACTCTTCCAATGCTATTTTCGTCCAAAGCACAATGATGCAAAGATTTTTGAAAAACATCTATACACTTTCATGTTGGTATTTAGTTTAGCACTCTCAGATTAGTATCCATATGTCAGGGTTTCTATACTTGTTCAGGTTTTTTGCATCATGGTGTATTGGCCAAGTTAGTCACCAGCAGCACAAGGCACATGACACATACCAGTTTGAACAGGACACTTGTATACATGTAGCACCTGTGTTTGCCGGGGATTCAATTTTAAAAAGATGAGTTAATTTTGGATAACACCTCCATTCACTTTACAAAAAGCCAACCTTTAGCAACAAGAGTAACCCCTCATTTAACAGCACATGCTTTTACACTCTCTGATAACATAACATAACTTTTAGCCATAACGTTGAACCCCACATGCAAAAAATATGCCTTTTCACTCTCTGATAACATACGGTTATATATTCGCCCACATGTTTATTTTGTAACAGAGAAAAAACTGATGTTCATGCTTTTTAAGAATGCGAAAATGTTACCAG
This sequence comes from Maea johnstoni, assembly GCA_963942565.1. Lineage (NCBI taxonomy): Eukaryota > Metazoa > Annelida > Polychaeta > Spionida > Magelonidae > Maea > Maea johnstoni. The sequence continues at coordinate 29,427,803 of OZ012686.1, forward strand.
ATTCTGGAGGAGTATTGAATGTTGGATAGGAAGAGTGATTGATAGACACTTCAAACTTTCAGATATAGATAAGATATTTGGTACCCTCCCAATGAACATTACCATAAATACTGTGATTTAGTGGCTCAAGAAATAATCTATAGAAACAGGCAAATAGGTGGCACCCTTGTATTAGCACAAGTGAGACGTAAACTTTATAATCAGATGATTAAAGAAAATTCACTAGCCAAATTTTCATTAGAACAACAAAACTGGGACTCCATTGAAGATGATCTTAAGCTAGAAGGAAGGAAGGAAGGAATTGGGTTTTACGTCGCTTTCAACAGCTTAGGTCATATCGCGACGAGATAGAAACCCGGAACCAGGAAGAAATTCCCTACTCTTCACGAATAGTTCCAAGGGGTCTTTCAGTTGCAGAAGGACCATAGAGGCTCCCAAACAACGCCGCACATTTATAGAGCGACCAGGCCAACCCGCCTAGGGATCCAGCGGAGACTCGAACCTACAAACTCACGCTTGGGAGCCAGGCATTGTAACCACTAGGCCACGGCGGATCCTCCATCTTAAGCTAGAGAGATATTACATGATTAGAGCATGTCTGTATGATTTGTGTATACTGTAATAATGGTTCATTGATGTTCAATTTGCAATTGCCTTTGTTGATAGTCCATTGTAATGTATCTATTTTTCTTGGTTATTGATGTAACACATTATTAATTTCATTACTCGACACGGTGTGGATAAACAGACTTTTAAACACCTCTACGACTTTGGGATAGTAGGCAGGACTTGGCGTATCTTATACAAGGCGTATGTAGGGTTCAAATGTAGAGTAAGAATACACACAAAGGTATCAAAATGGTATGACATGAGCTACGAGATACATCAGGGGGGATTTCTCTCGTTGATAAAATATGTGGCCTTTGTAAATTCCCTTCTAGTAGAAATAGAAAATTCAAACCTATTATGTGTTAACTTGAGAACAGTAAAATGTTCTCCGGTAGGCTACGCAGACGATTTGTCTACAGCATGCAATACCCAGCATAAATTAGACAGAGTCATGGTCTTGGTCAGTAACCACAGGAATAAATGGCGATACGAGTATAATGCTCAAAAAAGTGCCGTATTAATTCATGGGGAGGACCTGAAAACACATAATGTTAACAAAAAACACTGTGAGTTTGCCCTAGGTAACAAAAAATCCCAGAAAAGGAGAACTAAGACCACGTAGATGATGACCCATCTATGATTGAAGAAAAAATTAGCAAAGGCCGTCGAACACTAAACGCTGTTACGGGTATTGGAGTTAAGTGAAAAGGGGTGAGCATGGCCATCTGTAATTTAGTGTTTTGGATGGTGGTGGTCCCAGTTGTCACCTGTCGGTGTGAAGTTTGGACATTGAATGAAGCAGACATGTGTGTGATTTGGAATGTATAGAGTCAATATCTCACTTAGTCATGCAGTGTCCGGGCCATGCAGAGTCCATAGCACAAATGTATAATGAGATAATGAGCTTGCCAAATAACTCTGGGGAGATAGCTTTACGAGACCCCATTGAAAGCCTGTATATTTTGTTAGGAAAATGTAATGACAATGTTCCATTTGAAGATATGGTAGCTATATGGAAAATTAGTGCCAAATATATTACTAAAGTATATAGGGAAGTGATTAAAAACAGGAGAGCACTAAAAGAAAAGTAACTTGAAATGCTCGTTTTTGCACGCTTCTCCCAGTGTATCTTAATAATACAGTCTTCCCCCCTGCTTCTCTAACTTGACCAGTCTGCTCTTACGACTAGTAACGTCTTGCGATAAAAGGAAAAAGGAAGGAAGCTATTTTTATGAGACTCATTTCCTTTAATCTCTTTCTGAATTTATGTTACTCTCCTACACTAAAGGAAAAGAAAAAAACAAGTAAAATGCTTTTCTACTGCCTATTAGACAGGCTTGTTTATGTGTAATTCCTTTTTTATTGTTCTGTTACTCGTTTTGTTCGTTCTACCCCAGATCCCTCTGAACACATTGTTTCGTGCTCAAGGAGCAGATACAACAGATTGACCTGAATGAATGGAGACAATAAAAAACAGCTGTTTAGAGCGAATTAAAAAAACAATAACATACAGTTTTATTAAAAAGCTTTTCAGAGAAACAGAATTGTTGAGAATGTTATTGTGACTTAACCATTCTGATTAGACAGCAACACATCTATGCTGTCAAAGACACTTTTGACAAATATAGATTAAAACATTTCAAAACACGTAAATGGTATTCATTAAGACTTAGAACCAGAAAATGCCCAATCCTTGTGCAGGACTTTTATACAAATATGACATCCCTGTGGGGTGTTCACCAGGAATAACTTCCCCGACAGAGGATTGTTGCTCGAGGGCATAGTGAACAAAATACAAAACACAAAAGGGGGAAAAATTACAAACACCAGAGATTTTGAATAAATAGTCGTCAGCCTTGTTGAACTAGTTTCACCGGTAGGTTGCTTGGCAAACTGTGTGGGTGTTCGTAGGTATTCTTCGGGCTAGCAGTAACTAATCAATTAGCCCATAGCTCTTGCCTGAGATTACTGGCATGCCATGTTGCTGAAAATAACCAATGCGTCGCAAGATTCCAAGCAAGTATGCGTGCCTTAGCATTTCCTGGTGCCCCTGGCTATCCTAAACATTTTCTGTAGCGCTTATCAAGGAATCATTGCATGCGGAAAGTTCAGGTTTACCATATGCTGCCTTTGTGGGTGAACTTCCCGATAAGAATACTAATGGGAGAATTAAGTGATCAAACAGCTTAACTTCTTGGTTATCCGCCGTATATGCCATTGCCATAATGTTTATTGACCATATGCGTTGATATGAAATGAAATTACAAATACATATGAATACATGTGAAAAGAGTGATAATACTTACAAAATAGAGAAAAACAACAACTGAAATGATACATTACTTATTACGTCATAGACGCACATGCAGGAAGAAGAGCTGTTTGTATGAGTCAGTTATTTAAGTTATGTACCACTAATAGCATGAACTTATATCAACATATATCAAACATATTGTTCAAATAAAAATTAACTCAGGTGGGACTATTCTAAGTTTTTTGGGCCTATCCAACCCCTTCTCTACCGGCCTTTGTTTCTTTGTACATATCAAATTGTTGATGGCTACTTCATCTATCACCCAGAAATTTAACATCTGGTCAATGTCAAATCCCTCTATATGTCCACCTAACAACCAAGCTATACGACTTCGGAAGGGTTTGAAGATATATCTCCATTAATAACTGGCCTTTGTTTGATTAAGCATTTGTTCTCGCTGGTTCTAAAAGTCAGGACACAGCATAATAATGTGTTCTATATTCTCAACGCAGCAGTTTTCATAAGGGGTGCACATCTTATTGCTAGGAGATAGACATTTGAGTCTAAAATCATGTTTTCAGCCGGCTCCTCTTACATACAATTTTGGCTTGATTATTAAACATTAACCTACATGCATGTCAGGTAATCTGAAACTCGATCATTACCTGCCTAGCAATTCGCCATAACTAGACCATAGTTCCTACCAGGGGTACCTGGATATTGTAATATGTTTGCGTCTAAGAGGAAAAATAACCAATGCGTCGCAAGATTCAAGGCAAGTATGCGTGCCTTAGCATTTCCTGGTGCCCCTGGCTATCCTAAACATTTTCTCTAGCGCTTATCAAGGAATCATTGCATGCGGAAAGTTCAGGTTTACCATATGCTGCCTTTGTGGGTGAACTTCCCGATAAGAATACTTAATGGAGAATTTAGTGATCAAACAGCTTAACTTCTTGGTTAACCGCCTGATATGCCATTGCAATAATATTTATTGACCATATGCGTTGATATGAAATGAAATTACAAATACATATGAATACATGTGAAATAAGTGATAATACTTACAAAATAGAGAAAAAACAACTGAAATGATACATTATACAAATATGCCATGCCAATGTGGGTTACATGATGGAATGTTTCCCCGAGGGAGGATGGTTTTCCCGAGGGCGGAGCCCGAGGGAAAACCATCCTCCCGAGGGGAGACATTCCATCATGTTACCCACACTGGCATGGCATATTTGTTTTATTATACTGAACAAACCCCGTTTGTAATTGTAAACAAAGCAAGGTCACAGATGACTGGTGATTCACACATTCCCCGCTAGGTGTCGCTCGTGGCAACGGGCAACATGAAGCCCTCACTGATGGCATCAGGCAACATGATGATTGTTCACTGTTAAGTCAGCCAATCACGTCTTACGATCTTAAAGTGAGGTATAATAAAACTTATTATGGCATGGACGCACATACAGGAAGAAGAGCTGTTTGTATGAATCAGTTATTTAAGTTATGTACCACTAATGGCATGAACTTCTATCAATATATATCAAACATATTGTTCAAATACAAATTAACGGATTATTCTAAGCTTTTTGGGCCTACCCAACCCCTTCTCTACCGCCCATTGTTTCTCTGTACATATATGTACTGTTGATGGCTACAGAAATCTAACATCTGGTCAATGTATAATCCCTCTATATGTCCACCTAACAACCAAGATATGCAACTAGGGTTCGAAGAGTTTCATTAATAACTGCCCCTTGATTAATTAGATCATTAAGCATTTGTGCTCGCTGGTTCTAAAAGTCAGAACACGGCATGATTATGTGTTCTATATTCTCAACGCAGCAGTTTTCATAAAGGGTGCACATCTTAGTGCTAGGAGCTCCTTACGGCTCCTCTTACATACAAGTTTGGCTAAGTTATGAAACATTAACATTACATGCATGTCAGGTAATCTAAAACTCGACCATTATCAGCCTAGTAATTCGCCATAACTAGACCATAGTTCCTACCCGGGGTACCTGGATTGTGTAATATGTTTGCGTCTTAGAGGCACCGAATGGAGACGACCATAAGGCATGTAGTATAAAGCTATACTGTAAAGTTCGAAATATTAACGTGGAACTATTATTAGCTACTTTAGTGAGTGGGTCAGATTCGCTTATATTACGATCCGTTCATATTTGTTCCATTTGAATTTTCTGTGTACTGTTATGTCCCCATCCCCTTGTGGTCCAAAACATCCGTATTTAGTTTTAAAAAACGGCCGAAACTGTGCACAAGCCTATATATATATATATATATATATATATATATATATATATATATATATATATATATATATATATATATATATATATATATATGTATATATATATGTATATATATATGTATATACATAGGAGCAAGTCACATACTCAGTCTTAAGTTGACAACCCTGGGTTTCATGCTTGTGCAATCCTCAGGCCGTTATAGAGACCATTTAGGGTAAAAGGTGCCCAAGGAGGACATATAACACGGTGGCATATCTACTCGTATTAAATTACATTATAATTAGGTGATTACATGGGATTGGGAGGATGGGTTGAAATCAATACTGACACTGAGTAAGCCGAGTGTTGAATTCACCTGGCAAGTGAAGAGGTTGTTTGGTCGCGCCATCATGCCTTGCCCTATGAAATGAACAGAGCCGTGTAAGATGGACGGCGAAGCTAGCCGTATAACAAAGCTAACAGCTCTTTCATTCATACCAGGACCATCATGGTAAGTATTACAATACTTGCAAATGTATGGCAGCGATTGAGTTAACACTAGTCAGTGTCGCCCCTTATCTTGGGTCTTGATGAGTTAAGTCAACAAGCAGGCACTCGTCTGTAACAACTGCTTATGTAATAATCACGGTTTATGTAATATTAACCGCTTGCGTAATAAAAAATCAACTGCTTATGTAATAACAACCGCTTGCGTAATAAAAAATTAACCGCTTGTGTAACACAACCGCTTGCGTAATAAAAAATTAACCGCTTATGTAGCACCAACTTCTTTATGTAATAAACAAAATCTGCTTATGTAATAATAAACCAAATATTGAAAGAAAATAAGTTTTGTTATGGGTGTGCAATGCACAAATAAAGGACCTGCCGTTTTCAACTGCATACATGTATTAGTATCATGGAAGCAGGCACAGACGGAAAGGAGTTGTAGGTAAGCTTGTATTTATTTTATTTGATACGGGGTATTTAATTTAGTTTTGCCTTAGAAGACCAAACACTTTTCATAATCCAAGGTTTTGCTCAACATACCTGACCCTGTTGAAAAATGATTGGCTAAAATTCTTGCCTGTATTTACTCTTCCGTGTTTCTGATTTTAAATATATTTTTCTTTTTCTAAAATGAATTTGGCCCTACTCCGTGGGGCATTGCTGTGTTAGTTATTCATCCATGACATAGAATAACTAACACAGCAATGCCCCACGGAGTAGGGCCAAATTCATTGTAAAAAAGAAAAATATATTTAAAATCAGAAACACAGAAGAGTAAATACAGGCAAGAATTTTAGCGAATCATTTTTCAACAGGGTCAGGGGTGGTCCTGATCCCAGATCAATGATGATGATGATGAATGACACTGAATGTGGATGATGATGATGATGTGGATGATGCATGTATTATGATACTGGTTAATACATGATAGAGGTGATTTAAGTAATGCAGGAAAAATAAGTTGTAAGTTGTTGTGTGTTTTTTTTTCGATTGGTCATGGATGACTGGTAAATGGATATCATCGTTCAGTTCTCATTGTGAACATTTGATGTTCAACGGGGGGGGGGGGGGGGATGTTTCAGCAAAACAGGTATTAACATCTGGTACTGATAGATGTTTAATTCACAACTCAAAATAATGGTAATTAGTTGTGTTTTTATCAATTATTCATGGATGACTGGTTGAATATTACATAAGCCGTGATTATTACATAAGCAGTTGTTACAGTCGTTTAACTTTTTGTGTTATTACATAAGCAGTCAATTTTTTATTACGCAAGCGGTTAATATTACATAAGCCGTGATTATTACATAAGCAGTTGTTACACTCGTCTGTATCAATTACAATTTACCCCGGCAAGTCTCTTCTATCCCTAATTTAGAATGTAATATATGTGTCTAGTGTGTGCATTGTGTTCTAGCCCCTAGCTTTGAGAACGGGGCAGATGTTCGGTTTGCCCATTTAAGGGGTGAATTTGCCGTTTATCAAACCAGGTCTAGTTTGAATATCTGTCGGCAGATGGCGCTTTTTGAGATGGTTCACACGCTAATATTATGATTCGCTAATATGGAAAAATAGATTAATTCGCTAAATTTAAGCACGCCAATATTTCGAACTTTACAGTATATTTACTGAACATCACTGTGGGAGACATTTTAATAAAGGTAATTCGACTACCATCACATAATCCTAATCTGCTTAGGAATAACTAGACCATAGTTCCTACTACTGGGGTACATGGATCGTGTGATATGTTTGCGTCTTATGGAGATGGCCATAAGGCATGTAGTATAAAGCTATATCTGACTGAAACTCATCCTAGGAGACATTTTGGCAAAGATACCCATACAATAATACAACTACTATCACGTAATCCTAATCTGCCTTGCAATAACCATACCATAACTTACTAGGGGTACCTGGATCGTGTAATATGTTTGCGTCTTATGGAGACAGCCATAAGGCATGTAGTATAAAGCTATATCTTTATTGAAATTCATCATGGGAGACATTTTGGCAAAGATACCCATACGGTAATTCAACTATACTATCACATAATCCTATCAACTTTTCACCGGAAAAGGCATGTGCCATATGTATATTGCTTTATATTAGTTCGTGGGCGGAAGATAAGTGTATGCGATGATGTTTACGTCGACAGTTATCTGGTTTAAGTGTATTTAAAGGCAATTCAGACCCATCTCAGGACGGCTTTAACCTGCAAAAGGAAGGAAAGACGGAAGGCAGGAGTGTGTTTTTACGTCGCTTTCTGTGAACACCTTAGGCCATATTGTGACCATATAGAAACCCGGAACCAGGAAGAAATACCCTTCTCTTCCACAAAATTTTCCAAGGGGTCTTTTAGTTGCAGAAGGACCATAGAAACTTAGACAGCCCTCCACAACACCGTGCATTTATATAACGCTTAGGCCAACCTGCTTGCGGATCCAGCAGGGATTCGAACATGCAAACTCACGCTTGGGAGCTAGGCATCGTAACCACTAGGCCACGCGGGTCCCCCACAAAGGCTCCTCAGATCCACCTCAGGACTGCTTCAGCGGCACATGGATGAATTGCAATTGCTTCTTACAGACAGCTTCTATCTTCACAAAAATCACTTGTTGAACCATTCCATGTTCAACATTTTAGGAAAATTTAACTTATCTCAAGCATATTGTCTTTGAAGCTTTATTCGATTTTCAATGCCCTAATTTACATTATACAAATATGACATCCCTGTGGGGTGTCCACCAGGAATAACTTCCCCGAGAGAGGATTGACACTCAAGGGCATAGTCTAAGGGCGACAATCCTCTCGAGGGGAAGTTATTCCTGGTGGACACCTCACAGGGATGTCATATTTGTTTTATTATACCGAACAAAATACAAAACACAAAAGGGGGAAAATTACAAACACCAGAGATTTATGATAAATACTCGTCGTCTGCCTTGTTGAACTAGTTTCACCGGTAGGTCACTCGGCAAACTCTGTGGGTGTTCATGGGTGTTTTTCGGCCTAGTGGTAACTAATCAATTAGCCCATAGCAATAGCCAATAAGCTGTGAAGGACAACAGCCTGTCGCTAAGAAGTGAGGAAAACATGACGATTAATCCATGGCCCTTGGCCAACCAGAATCAAGAATCTTAACATAAGGTATAATAAACTAAAATGGTCACTGAAATCTTTCGGGGGCCCATTTCGACGGCATATGGACCAAAGACTGAACAGAAGCTTAGAGGTGTTGGCGCATCAAAATATAACATCAGTTTTTAAACCTCACCCTAAATTGTAAAAAATAGCGATATTGCATCACTATTGCAACAAATTATTAAATACGGAAAGAATCTGCCTAAATAGACTCAGAGTTCCCTCAGGCCCCTGTGTGCCATAGAAAATATTGTCAAAAATTGCACGTGCATGCCCAATAGAACCCAATGCGCGCAGTATAACTAGGAAAAGGGCAACGGTGGCCACAATGCGGTAGGTACTATTAGTTATCCCCCTTGTAAAAAAGGGATACGGTCTGGTATCTTTGTGAAGCCAGCCGTATCGCACGAGGCCGGAGGCCGAGTGCGATACGGCTGGCTTCACGCAGATACCAGGCCGTATCCCTTTTTTACAAGGGGGATAACGAATTTATCATCAGTTTCTTTTTTAAATTAAAAAATATATATTAAAAAAAAAATAAATTAATTTTTAAATCAAAAAAAAAAAAAAAAAAATTATTTATTTATTTCCAATTTTTTTTTTTTAATTTTCAAAAAAAAATTCTTTTAAAAAAATTTGAATTTTTTTTTTTTGAAAGATTTTTGATTTTTTTTTTGAAAAATTTTGAATTTTTTTTTTTTGAAAAAAATATTGAAATTTTTTTTTTTGAAAAAATTTTGAATTTTTTTTTTCCAAAATTTTTCAAAATTTAAAAAAGATTTTTTTAAATTTTTTTGATTTTAATTTATTATTTAGTTTTTTTATTCTTTTTGTGTGTCTTGTGATATAAAAAACGAGGCTGTGACCTGTAAACTCGAGGTCAAACCATGGCGAAGTGGGTTATAACCACTCTGCCAGGGCGACGATACCGTCTTCCGGTTGGATTGCTACACGACTAGTATCTCTGCTCCCGACCGCACGATCACTAATGCATGTTTTCTTAAGTTCCGTCCTGTTTCAATGTACGATTTGAAAAAGTATACCAAATATGAAGCTTCCGTGCATTATTCGCCATTCAGTTATTTATAATTGCGCAAACTACGATATATATGACATTTCGGGCGTAATGCCATAGTACTATTTGCGATAGCTCATGAGAATATGCGGTGAAAAGTCCTGCATTGACCAATCAGCCAGTCGGCCGTCCAGCGCTCTCGCAACAAACAGGCCACTGCGAGGATGACGTCATTGTTGATTGTAATTTTGACCACGCGCGTCGCGTGCATCACACGTTTTGACCAATGGGATATATTCAATGACGTCACTTTTCAAAATATTCCGCGAAATAGTCCCGACGTAGTGGCAGAGATACTATGCGTAGCGGGATCTCTGGGTAGGAGAATGGGTTATAACATTGAAAGGGAGCCTCAATTTGAGAGTGGGATATAACATTGAGAGTGGGAGCCTCAATTTGAGAGTGGGATATAACATTGAGAGTGGGAGCCTCAATTTGAGAGTGGGGATACAGTCCAGTACCCAACAGCAATTGACCAATCAGCTGCGAGTATCACTGTGGAACTGATGATAAAGTCATACATACAGGTCCAAAATGCTACAGAATGACTGAAGCCATTCTAAATACATTGTTGGCAAATCGGGTGAATTATAGGACCTTGAAATGATGTTCGCACCATCCATTTACTTGGTACTTGAAATAAAAGCAGCACTATAATCAAAGCATATAGATAAAGAATGAAAATGGCAAAATCCTCCTCACCTTGTTTTTCTTTAATATAACATCCATATTTGTGTGCCTAATCAATGAACACTGGCCACATCGCATGGAGATTTTTTCTTAGATAAATGTGATGATATTGATATCATGATATGTTGTTCACTAATTACACAGGGGTAATATTTCAAGGAATCGTTTCGGGGCTGTAATTGTAAACTTGTTGGCGTTTCTTGTCCTACACGGTAATAGTATAAGGGCTGTCCCATTTAAAAGTGTGTTGGGGGGGGGGGGGGGGAGGGGTAGGAGGAGCTGAAGGTTTTTTGAATTGGGGGGGGGGGGGGGGGGGTCGAGGGGCCTAATTGTGAATTTTTTTATACCATTAGATTACGTATGACTTCTGGCAGGAGGGTGGGGGTTCGAATTTTAAATTATCTTCCGTTCCTCCACCCCCCAACCACACTTTTAAATGGAACGGCCCTAAGTCAATGCTAATGGCATTGTAAAGAGTTGGGTGGAGCTACAGTCACATGATAACGACAAAACTGTTCTTGCTGTATTTCGTTTCTCTCTATATCTTTTTTATAGAAACGTCTCATTATCATGAATAAGGTTCCTACCAAGGCTTTCATTCAACGTTGTTTTTCATATGCCTTTTAACAGACGGAAGGTTGTAGGCATTCCATTATAGGTGGGATTGTTAGGAATTAACTTGTTGTAATTATAGTAAAAGAGGCATTCACAGGGGTGCCCAACTGTCGCACCAGCGTGCGACAGGGGCTTCAAATCATGCGACAAATCGAAATCTTAAAACAACTGTTTGACTGGGAATTTTTCCACAAAACATGACTTTTTGAGCCTATCAGGTATTTCGATTAAATCATTTTTGATACAAATTACATTTGGAAACCAGTGAACTCCATTTAGTAATACTGTCTATTGATTGGTCTTGGTCTTAACTATTGCAATAACGGTTAACATGTTAGTGCCACCAGGTGTCAAATGGATATTCATGGCTATTATCGAACCACAGTCAGCAAAAATGCTGTGACCTCGGATTTAGTGCCTGTGCTCTGGGACGGAAATATTTGGACAGCGCTGCATGGTGCAGGGTACGTCATGAGTAATAAACTAAAGAATAAATCCATTGTTCACTTACCATTGTCTCTGTTCAGATAGTTACAGCTCTCAATACAGTGTCGATTACCCTTCTGAAAAAAGCAAATAAGAGACTACAATGTTGGGGTTTGTACTGTCTTAAGTTTTTTCACACATATCTGGCACAATGTTGGGGTTTGTACTGTCTTAAGTTTTTTCACACATATCTGGCACAATGTTGGGGTGTGTACTGTCTTGATTTTTTCACACATATCTGGCAAAATGTTGGGGTTTGTACTGTCTGGATTTTGTCACACATATCTGGCACTATATTGGGGATTTTACTGTCTTTATTTTTTCACACATATCTGGCACTATGTTGGGGTTTGTACTGTCTTGATTTTTTTCCACACATATCTGGCATAGCTTCATTACGTAGCCGTGTCATGCGATGACATCAAAGCTCTGTGTACAGAGACAAAAGGCCTTGGATAGTGGAACATATGTGAAGATGAACACTATGCTGTAACAATAAGTCTGTAACGTTACCCATTAATGATTCAAAGCAGTATTGTGTGCTTTACTTATTTGTTATAACAATGTGTAATTATATGATTATAGTAGTATGTGTGTGCTTCGGCACAGGTTTACTTATTTGTTATAACCATGCGTAAGGATATGATGTAAAAGCAGGAACTATATATTTTAAGTATATAGTTCCTGGTAATAGTATGTGTGTACTTCGGTAGAAGTTTACTTATTTATCATAACCATATGTGATTATATGAAATAAAAATCCGATTACACGTGTGTGTACTTTGAATATTAAAAAAAAACATTCAAGCTTCGTCAGAGATCAGCAGATTGAAATAATCTCAAGCTGAAATAGTCCTGCCTATCATTAGTCAGCACATTCGTGATTTGCGTTATCAGGCAGTCATTGAAATGATAAGGACATAATCGAATTACCATCTTTTTCGCTTATTAAATTTGGTAGTAGTGCAACACGATAGATCGCTTAATTGATTTGGTGTTGATCACACGGATGTAAAGTAGACGCCATGCTATCAAAAACATCACGTACGCCATAGATAAGTACTGAATGTGTACTGATTAATTGTGAGCAACAGACAACTGCATCAATGCCTCAAATCAATCATAAGACAATATAACGACAATTTATACTACAGTTTTGTCTATTGTTTCATTAAATGTAAGTCGGTCATGGAATTAAGACCCCTAATGGAAATAGAGACGCAGAAACTAACAATCATTAATGCAATCAATTCCGAATTCATCGTCTCTTCAGAAAAACTGGAATAAATTGTTTGTTCACTTAAGATAACAAAACATCAACAATGCGACAGAGTAACCATAGAGATTTACAGTCTCCGATAATAGGCATATAAAACTATTCTGGCCTCGAAAATCTACTTCTGAGCAGACGAGGTAAAACATATATGTATATATATATATATATATATATATATATATATATATATATATATATATATATATATATATGTATATATATATATATATATATATATATATATGTGTATATATATATATATATATATATATATATATATATATATACATATATATATATATATATACATATATATATATATATATATATATATGTTTATATATATATATATATATATATATATATATATATATATATATATATATATATATATAGAGAGAGAGAGAGAGAGAGAGAGAGAGAGAGAGAGAGAGAGAGAGAGAGAGAGAGAGAGAGAGAGAGAGAGAGCATCATCATCGACAAGGAAGCGATCAAATAGTGTTTACCCTCTATATTAAAAACACATTTTCAGGAGAAGTCTGTGGTTCCTGCTGGCTCTTCTCCAGTCATTTTAGTTATGCTTGAAATGAGATGAAGAACCAGCTCTTAACATTTCCCAACAAAAGTATTACATTAGAACAGTTATCGACACTTTAATAGATAGATAAAAATAGTATACCACTAACTAACTTCAAATGTGTTTTTATATCGTGGCATACGCAAAGTAAATCATTTTCGAAAATGTGACCCAATCACGGTCGACGAATGACAAATGCGGAACTGTGTTCTATTAATAGCCATGAGCGGCGATAAAACAAGAACAAATACACCCACAGAGGTGTAAAAGGTACCTAATTCGGCAATGTGACAAAATTATGAATATTTCTTTCAATAGGAATATTCTAAACTACTAGTATTTACAATTTCGATAAAGTTAAAGTTGAACAGTTTTATTCAATCAAATAACTTGGAAAAGTTAAAATTTGGTCAACTACTCTAAGCATATTTACTGTACTCCAATCTACCTATATAAGTAGGATCATTGGCTTAGGTAGGGTAAGCAAAATCAATGATTGTTGCGCTTTCCCGTCACTCTCGATGTGTCATGAGATCGGGAGCGCGAGGGGAATGCAAATTTTTTGTGGATGGTGTGTCGGTGGTTCGCCCCGATACCCTCCACTGAACTTGACCATGGCCTGCGGTGTGAGCTACTGCGTTGCCAATGACTGCTAGCTGTCTCTCGACCCTGTCTGAATTTGAGTCCCTGCTGGGGGCATGAAAGATTGATGCCTTAGACTTGAAACCAAGTGGCGGATTGGTTTCCCTATCATCCACACCTTCTTACATGCGCCCCAGCCGGTTGATTTTAGATCCCAGTCAGATTTGAGCGTTCCCGGCATGCGTGGCAAAAAAACTGACCAAAAATGAAAATTCCAAATTTAAGTTTAAGCGTGTTCCTGCGCGGCAGCGTAAGCAGGGTCTACCAACTGCAAGATCGCATTATCATGCGATACCTTAACTGCCCTAACCCCGAGAATACTCATAGCATTAAGAAATTACTAACAAACATGTAAATTTAACTGAACGACCAAAGTTCGTGGAGAATAACTAGGACGAATGCAAATGACATGAGCTTCAGCCGGTTTAACATCTCATTTATCAATTTCATATGTTAGATGAGCTTTTTGAACTTTTGGTACATAAGTTAGGTAGCCCTAAGTGTGTGGTCGTAGGGATATCTGTGTGCTCTAATATTTATTTCATTAAAAGAATTGCCAAATGAAAAAAAGGGATTTCTCTAATTCCTCCACCTTTTACAACTGCCGAAATACCCCTAGCCGCAATTTGGCAGAAAACAACTGACAAAAAATGAAAATTCCAAATTCTGGTCTCAACGTGTTCCTGGGCGGCAGCACAGGCAGGGTCTACCAACTGCAAGATCGCAGTTCGTGTAGAATGCGATACCTTCACTACCCTACCCTCGAAAATACTCGTAGTTTCATTAAAAGAATTGCCAAACGAAAAAAAAAGGATTTTTCTAATTCCTCCACCTGTTACAACTGCCCTAAATACGCCCTAGCCGCAATTTGGCAGAAAAAAAACTGACTAAAAATGAAAATTCTAAATTCTGGTCTCAACGTTAACGTGTTGCTGAGCGGCAGCACAGGCAGGGACGGTCCACCAACTGCAAGATTGCAGTTGGTGTAGAATGCGGTACCTTCACTACCCTACCCTCGAGAATACTCGTAGCGTTATGAAATTACGAACAAATATGTAAATTTTACTGAATGACCAGAGTTTGTGAAGAATAACAGGGCGGGTACTTTCCAGTTAAGTACAACTTTATAAATCAATAGTTGTTGTTTTGTTTTTATTTTTGCATTTCCACCATTTGAAATTAGCCGAAAGTATGCCTTTATTAGGCAGATATTACATGCACCTGGATGGTAGGGCCTTTTTGTGAATACTGTGAAAGCTTTGACATGTCCAGAGCATCATGTTTGATTGTTAACCCACATTAACCACCTGCATTAACCAACGATTAAAGATTATTGGTTTCGCATCGTTTTCCTAGGGTTGTCCTGCCACTGATGAATCAGTGATATTAATATTTCATATTTCCCTTTGAATATAACTCCATTCTCTGAGTGCAATTTAACTGCCAGCAGACTCCCCGCAGGGCTTGTTACTAATTAAAAAGATAAGAGTCATCGATTTCCTCTCAGGGAGATGTTTGCGTCAAGGTAGGGCAGCTTAAAGACTGGCGCATCTAATCAATTCGGCGACAAATTTATAGACAGCCGGATTGAAATCACTTGCTCTTTGTGTATCTATAAGAAGATTGATTGTCATCTTATTAATCTAATTATATGCCTTGAAAATGAAAAATGGTGATTTTATACAAGAGTGAATCAATTTTGCTCCATATGTTATGAAAAAAGTCTACGGTAGCTATATGGTGCCTGTGCTGTGTCCGAGGTGTAACGAGGCGAAGCCGAGCAAGTACGAGGAAAATGACACTTATACTAATTTTAAGTGGTAATGTAGCGATTAGGACTGAGGACTGTCCTCCACCAATCATAGAAATGTCCGGATGAGCGTTTATAACCCAACACCATTTGGGAGGGCCTTTCGGGATGCCATATAACAGGGTTGTTGTGGAGGGTTGTTCACTGTCATACAAGCCGTTTATCAGGTTAGGTCTGTGTAAACTACACGCCCTACTTTCATAGAATGCTAGAATAGAGAGGAGTTTACATCGCAGCGTAGCAGCTTTTCTTATTTAGATAATAAAATTGATCGAATGGTAGTTCAGATATACTTGTAATATGTATAAAGGTTTGGTTTTAGCATATGTACCAATCGTTTGAAATCGTTACACTAATCATGTGCATGTACTTGAATGATGTCACTTGATTGTCTGAATTTATTTTACTCACCCAAAGTATAATACTTATAAACGTTATACCTTTAAGTGAAACTCTAAAATACACGACATACAGGTACTTACACATTGTATCATCCAAGAATCTGTGATGTAATCAATACAAAGAACGTCGCAGACAATATGGGTCTCCTGGAAAATAAAACAGAATATATAAGTATGTACATGATGGTGATAAAGTAAGGCGAGAGATACTGCTCAGGAAAAAATCAATAAATAGCCCTCATCCCCACTGGCAGGGACCAATTCTGTGGCAGTATGCCCCACCCCTGGGGCATGCTCAACAAGAATACACAAGTTCCTAAGATTTCAACTTTTTATTTTGTGAAAATAAACCACAAAAATCTTTAAGATTTTGGACCTAGCAGAGGTCGGGTGCGCCCGGCTGATAGGCCTACTGAGATCGTGGCAGCAAAGTATGACGTCACTATTGAAATCCCCGCCTACACAGGTAAAAATTGACAGGCCCGTACGGCCCCGTTACGGGCCTGTGTCAAAACGGGCCTGAACGGGCCCATTTTTCGATCCCTCAATTCAACGACATTTCAAGGCTTGAAACCCCTTAACGGTCCCATCATTTTAATTATTTTTACGGGCCTGTAACGGGCTCGTAACGGACCCGTTATAACGAGCCCGTGATGGGCCCGTTATAACGGGTTAATAGGCCCGTAACAGGCCCATTCGGGCCCGTCAATTTTTACCTGTGTATCATGCACCGCCTCGACGGACAGCAACAATAAATCACAGTAATCCCGGTACACCGGGCAGATATTTTAAGCAGTATTTAGCAGAAGCACCGTGTTTTCCGGCCAAGTCCCGCCCCCCCCCCCCCCCCTCCCAGGGATTCAATTGACTGGTGCATTACCTGTCCGCCTGGTTAGCGGCAGACAGGTCGCTTCCGAGTAATCTTTGGTCTGTTTCCACTCGCGAGGATTTACACTGGCCAGGCGGATCTCTCTTTATTAATCGCTCTCTAACTAGCTGGCATGTTCGTGTCACTCTGACGTATTGGGCCATAAATCACAGACACTGCATCAGTGCCTGCCTTTGCATCGACTACCTGCGAAACTTATTCCAGGAAACAACCTATAATCCATTTAAAATTGGTATGGTTAAACATTTACTGACTTTAGAATCCCCCAGGATCGGGATGGCTAAACATTTAATGACTTTAGAACCCCTCTTCTTGTGTGTGTATGTGTGTGGACTTTTTATACATACATACACACATACATACATACAGACAGACATACAGACATAGCTGAACATTAAGTCACTCTCTGCAGTGGGGACTGATGTGTCCGTTGCATCTGCACCTGTGCGGAATCTGAAAGCTATGTTTGACTCTCAACTGATCATGGCACCCCATGTCAAAAGTGTTGTCAAAAAATCTAGCTTTCACCTGAGGAATATTGAAAAGCGAGACATGTGTTAACAGTAGATGCCACAAAAACTGTGATGCAGTCACCAGTGATGTCTCACTTGGATTACTGCAATGCTCTCCTAATTGGAACACAACAGGATTTGATTGCAAAGCTGCAAGAATAGTATTGAGAACCAGGAAGTATGAACATTTTTGTTTTTAAAACTTTTTTTATTTTCCTTGGCACCAGGTTAAGCTGGCCCACATTCATGAAAGAACAGTGTTACAAATATGTATAATAAAGTAATATCAGGTTACAATTATGGTAGTAAACCATTTTCTGGTAAACTGTAATGTAATATTGTGCACAATAAAGATATATATAAAACAGGTCAGTTTTCTAAGTTTTCTGTGAATATACCCCACCTTTGTACGAATACTCTTTCTTTGTCCTTTAATTGAAAACTGAATTTTTCATGATTGTGCATATTTTTTACAGTGGACTTTATATAAGATAAAGTCGGTTTAATTTCTTTAACTTTTGCAATAAATATGCACTTTTTTGTATTGAGGATAATTGCATTTACCCAATATGAGCAGTCGAAATCTCCAAGAATTTTCTTTCATTTGAAATTGTGTACCCTTCAATACCAATATTTTGTATCCAAGATTGAACCTGAGTCCATATTTCGTTTGAGACCTCACATTGAATGAGCATATGTTCATTTGAGTCTTCTTCTTTTTTACAAAGACTACAAATGTCTGAGACTTTTATACCAATTTTATGTAGTATATTATTGGTGTAAAATCTTCGATGTAATGTCCTGAATTGAATGTATCTAAGATATGTATCATCTATTATTATGATCTTCTTAAAAGATCTTCTCATAGATAGAGATGATATACTCAGATCCATTTTTTCATTCCATTTGTCTGAGGTCTCAATATTTTTGTTCTTCCCCAGCATAATCTTATAAATATTGGACACACCTTTCTTATCTAAAGACAAGACAGCATTTAAGCATGAATTTGTAGGCAATGTAGGGATATGCATTGGTAACTCCCTCTGATCAAGATGATTTTTTATTACTTTGCAAAAAGCTCCATACTCTAAGAAGTTGGTTTTGATACCGAATTTGTGCTCAAAACTTTTTTTTTAAGGCATAGGGTTTCATATCCTCATCCAGTAAGTCACTGATTATTTGTACTCCACCATCTAACCAATTTTTTTTAATCTGCAATCTTAATTGAGGATTGTGCCATAATGGAGTAAGTAAAATATTTTCAGAGGATATGAAACCCTCTTTATTTCCCAACACTCTCAGACTATTTAAAACATCTTTCCAAAAGAAGTTTTCTGTCATTTCTAGTATTCTTTCCAAGAAATCCATACCATATTTAAAGACATTGAAGAGTTCAAACTCATCCGGGATGACACACCATTTTGCATTAGATTTTAGATATCTTTTAACCATCCCACCTTAAGGGAAGAATCGAATAGTTCTAAATTGTGTAGTTTCATACCACCAAATTGTGTATCCGCTTCCAAGATTTCTTTTCTGAATTTAGGGGGTTTTCCCTCCCATAAGAAATCTTTAACTAAATTATTTATAGTTTTAAAAGTCTCTTTGCCTGGGGTTGGTAGGGACAGGAGTATATGGGTGAATTTTGAGAACAATAAGCTTTTAATTATTACTACTTTTCCATAAGGAGTCAATTTTCTTGTCTTCCAAATAGCAATAATTTTTTTAATATCTTTTAGTTTATTTAAGATATTATAATCAGAAACTTCACCCATTTTATGAATGTTATAACTGATGCCTAAGAAAGTATGAACATATCACACCTGTTCTCATCAAGCTTCACTGGCTACCAATCAAATTCCGCATCCAATTTAAGGTCCTACTGCTGCTATACAAGGCGCTCAACGGACTTGCACCTAAGTACATCAAGGAGCTGCTCATGCCTTATAAACCGAGACGCCATCTACGAACAGAAGCAAAGGGCCTTCTGGATGAGCCTCGGACTAGACTCAAATGTGGTTGTAATGCACACACCAATGGACAACATGTGAAAATATAAGTCAAGCACATCAATCACCCGATGTATATACATATATATGTACGTATGTATATATATATATATATATATATATAAATATATATATATATATATATATATATATATATATATATATATATATATATATATATATACTAGTATATATATACTAGTGTATATATCTATATATCTATATATATATATATATATATATATATATATATATAGAGAGAGAGAGAGAGAGAGAGAGAGAGAGAGAGAAAGAGAGACTACACATATAGGTTCTAGAGTGTGAGCTACTTATCACTATCAAATAAATATTGCGTGCCAATAAGAGATAAGATTGTCATATGGGCACAGAGCGGGACGTGTGGCGTGAGGCCTGGAGTAGGTGCTGAAAGGCCTAAGCTACCTGGGACCTGTAATAGTCCTCATGGTGTGTCTGCACAAACATTAGTCATTCTGCCACTTGACTACCCAGCGCTTATCTGATAAAGCTAGCTAAAAGGTAAACGAGTTACTGCCAGATGCCACTCCTAGTAATATAGCAGGTAGATGAATTGATGATGATCATTATCATGGCACTTCACATAAATACTACGTAGTCGTCGATTATAGGTGAACTCATGATACTGCTCATTGATAGGGATGTATTCGCCCCTCTTGTGTATACTTTCCACAGGCCTAACTTGACTGACGGCTTGAACGACCGTGGACAACCCTCCACCAATTACATGCCTTGACCGATGAGTGCTATATGACATACGCCATAATAGTGCTATATTATACTGTTTATACCTATTCCTCGCTGATTTAGATTTGCTTCATATTTTCTCATCAAATTGCAACTCGTCATTTTATTCCACGAGTTGGTTTTTGATTTAGCAAACTGTTACTTTCAAGTTCCATGTTATCCAGATTATACTTTATGAGGATCCTTTGGCCTGTATGTGTACTTAGTTTATGACTGTTATATGCCATGTGGCACACACTTGTTCATAAAGTTGTAACGCCTTTGCCGGGCAACTAGCAGAAGGTGATGTCGCTCTTTGATAGACTCTGTGTAGTCCCAGCCTTCAGCACCCTATAACGGCACAGAGAGGAAGGCATTGTCTCCATTCTTTACAACACAGATACTTCATGCCTGTACCAGTCTACCGGACATAAGCAAGTGTAAGGCTGTATACCAACAACCATGGATAACATGCAAACAATAAGCAAAATACATCGATGACCAAGGTACCTTGCGATGCGAATCAATGCTATGTATATATATA
>OZ012686.1:29449068-29611568 GCA_963942565.1 Maea johnstoni
ATATATATATATATATATATATATATATATATATATATATATATATATATGTATATATATACATTTATAAATATATATTGATGGGGTTGGGGGTGTGAGTGTGTACACGTACGAACACTGCATGTGATTTTGCCAACAGTGAAAGACATGTGTTCATTATTACCGACGGAAGCGAAGTTGGGGAAATTGTTTGTTTCTTCATTTTTTATTTTGTGTGATAGGGAGGGGGGGGGGGCACCCGTCTTGCGATGCAATGGCAAGCATCTTTCTTTGAACTTAACAAATGCATAGAAGGAAATACCTATTAAGGTTTCCCAAGTGACTTTAGACTATGGATCTATGCACAGGTACAGTAGTTAAGACAACCTCTCTTTACATAAACGATATGAGAGGAAGCTGGTTTTATAGACCGAATCCATATTTGTTTGCGAGGCTTAAGAATATCCACCAGTAAGTTTGGCTACTTGTCTTCAGATGTCGACGCGGCAAATTAAATACTTTTCTAGTTTTAACGTGTATGTATGCAGCTATCTCGGCTTATCGAGTTAGGGCGCTGCGGACAGCTGTCCAATTCTCTCACCAGGGGATATATATATATATATATATATATATAAATATATATATATATATATATATATATATATATATATATATATATATATATATATATATATATATATATATATATATACATATATATATATATATATATATATATATATATATATATATATATATATATATATATATATATATATGTATATATATATATATATATATATATATATATATATATATATATATATGTATATATATATATATATATATATATATATATATATATATATATGTATATATATATATATATATATATATATATATATATATATATATATATATATATATATATATCTATATATATATATATATATATATATATATATATATATATATATATATATATATATATATATATATATATATATATATATATATATATATATATATACTGTGCTCCAGGACCAGCAACCTTGTCAGACCCTCTATGGCCGAGCTGTTTGACGGCTTGTTCACCTATCACTCGCTACGTCTCACCACTACACAAGGCCTGTGGTGCGACTCCCACGTGAGGCCTATGAGGAAGGTTTTACTGTCCTCAGGTATGTCGGTGGTTTAACCGTTTACGTCGGTTTTGTCCATCATTAAGAAATGGTTAGTCACGAGCATAGAAAAGCAAAAAACAAACCGATATACAAACAACCTTTCTCCGCCACAAGGCCAACAGATGCGGTGGCTGGATTGGGTCGGCTTTTCTGTGTGCCTGGGGTGACTTGGGCCCTGTGGAGGAGGGGTTCTAGGTAGGAAGTCCATACTGGATATGCATGGGGTGACTTTAGGCCCAGCGTGGAGGGGTTCTACGTAGCCCATACTGTGTGCATGGGTTGACTTTACGCCCTGTGGGGGAGGGGGTTCTAGGTAGACCTTACTGTATGTGCATGGGATGACCTAAGGCCCTGCGTTGAGGGGCTGTACAGTACAGACATTTACTTCCTGCACCAGTCGACCGGACGTCTGCCAGTACCTGGTCGCACAAACATCTCTGAATAACATGTCAAAAAATAAGTCAAGCACATCAATGGCCCACGTATCTTGCGATTAACAGTTATGTTCAGTCGTGAGGCCATTTATGCATCTGAGCCCAGGAAACTGGGTGGCAATTGTACGTGCAGTCGTGTATTATACCCGGGCTGCCCACGTATCTAGTGCAGGAATTAAATGTCGGTACTGTAGGTAGCCTATACTGTGCGTGCTCGGGATGACTTTACGCCCTGTGGGGGAGGGGTTCTAGATTATATGAATTAAAACAAGTGGATATGAAACTATCCGGTCAACCGGAACAGGTGACTGCGACAAATAGCCCAAAATCGCGTTCTTCGCATGTTGGCCCGCACGTTTCTCTATGATGTAAACGATACGAGAGCTGGCATTGGTATTTGTCTACTAATGACGTCACACATAGGCCAGATTCGAGACCTCTGGCATTCCCAGTCATTCACTATAGCGCATTAAGTAATTGGTCTCTCGCTACATATCCATTCTTTTATTCATCCTTGGTTCTAGGTGGGCCATACCCAGAGTGAATTGGGTGACTTTAGTTAGGCCCTGTGGATGAGGTGTTCCGAGTAGCCCATACTCTGTGTGCATGGGTTGACTTTACGCCCTCTGGGGCAAGGGGTAAAGGTGACTTCAGACATTGAAGGCAGCGGGGGAGGTTGAGAATTCCGCGCCCGCTCCCCTGTTCTCTGGTTACGTTAGCGGGGATTAGCCCAAATGTGTTGATTTAACATCTTGGCTCGCCTTAATACCTTCGCTCTGCCATTGTGCCAGGCCTTAAGTCTTCACAGGTGTACAAATCGAGGGGCTTTCGGCAAAACAAACACATTTAGGAGCGACCCACAAGCCAAATACTCCGCAGTCGCGGACAATGGGGCAGCTAAAACATGTTCATACATCATCGCATTCTGCCAAGCGGATGAATACACAGTTATGTTCAAGGATGTGAGCGGTCCGCTCGAGCGTGCGCACTACTTGTCCAGAGCAAAACAGGATTATAATATTTGAAGCTAATCTTTTCTTTCTCCCTTTCAAGTTCAGCATCGATTAATTAGATTATTGATGGGGTGGGTGAGGTTTAAGAGGTTCTCAAAACTGCGGTGTTGTTTTGAGAGACTGGAGGGCTTGATGAAATGAAGTTTTACAAGGAAGCAGTCAGGCAGTGATAAGAAAGGGATGGCTTTTCAGGGTAACATTCCTGTCGGTGTCCGTGTTTGTTTAGGGTATTTAGTCGGCGTGAGAACTGAAGAAAGGAAAGGACTTAGTACTTAGTACGATACTGCAACCAGCAAATAAGAGACTCAACTAATGCACTCAACGAGGCCCTGACCAGGCAGAGTCATACTATACCTGCATGTGCCCCACCTCATAAAAGAAACCGCTTATGTTATGAAAACAACGAGAAAAAAAAAACGATTGCGCAAATCCCGTATAAAAATGTAAATGATATATAAAAAAATGTCCACCTTTCTAAAGGGATCAGATTTATTCTATATACGGACAGTTGAGTTTATCAAATTGAATCTTGAAAAATTTACACAATGTGGGCTAACATAAAAATGTACACTCATACATACATACACACAAACACACATAAATGCATACATACACGCATACAGGCACATAAACATATACATATACAGGAACATACACACATACAGACAAAGATATATACATACATACATGCGTACATAAAACATACTAGTACTTGTAAGCACACGTACATACATGTACACACATACATACATGTACATACATACATATACATACACACATACATACATACATACATAATACACACATACATACACGCACACATACGTGGGAAACAGGGGTATTTGTAATCGAGTTGTTTTCGTGAAATGGAGGTTTCCAACTGATTATGATAGAAAACGTAATGAATGATCCATACGTTTTTCACAATAAACAGGAGTCCATTTTTGTCCGATTTGATAGTTATTATTTAACATTTTTGGTGACAAAATCACCATCACTTATTTTATAATCAATATATTGATTATAAACCAATATAATGATTGGTCATTATCACCCAACTTCGCGACTGTGAACAGGTCTTAGTAAAGAATGGTGTGGTTTCTTCAATGTTTCAAGCATCAAGTACCAAGATTAAAACTCTTGTTCTCGTAAAGTTACACGCAAAAGCACACTTGTCTACCGAGATCAAAACTCTTGTCCTAGCCCCGTTACACGACACAAGCACACTTGTCTAGTGGGAGAGTTCCGCGTCTGGTGGCAACCTGACCAGTGGCTGGGAATGCTGTGGTGTATAACATACTATATAACACGGACATCCTCAAGTGAGTCCTACCCTAGCCTAGCTTTCTAGGCTGTCATATGTATTTTCTGTTATTTTTTTCTACCTTGCACCAAATATTCTAGGTGGCCATAGTGGTCCATTTAGTTTACCCTTATCTCACCAGGATTCAGTTTAATTATGACATTAAACCTCTAGAGATAGGAGGAGCAGGTGGTGCCATCTATCTACATACCTGGTACTACACCACACTGCTTGGTCAGCACAGAAGGGAATGTCAACATTTTAGGGACTAGGAACCTAGTCTAGTCCTACCCTAGCTGCCCGGCACACTCTGCAGCTAGCAATCAACCCTTTATGCTGAGATCACTTTCGTCAAAGGAACAAAAACTCAGACAATTTTTGAAAATCATCTAAATCCTATTATGTTGGTATTCATTGGAAAGCTCTCATTGAGTACTAACGGATGAGGACCCATTTACCAGAGTTTCTGTCATTTTTCATCATTTTTCACATTATTTTGTATTGAACAAATTAGCCACCGGCAGCATAAGGGTTAACATAAGCGAAACCTTGGTAGAAACTAGCTTAAAGTGTATGCACTTCTAAGAAACGAAAAAATGAAGACCGAATGTGTCACTCCTATGATTCTTGTAGTTCCATACATTCGGGTTTTAAGGGATTTCTGGGAGTATATTCGCAATGCGTTATCGCTATCTGTAGTTCATATCCAAATCGACATGCAGATGGCGCTTCATTTTAAACGATAAGGATGTTAGTTCTTCTGGTATATCTAGATATATGATACTTTGACAATAACTCAAAATTAAACATACACTCAAACACTCAAAAATAAACATGTTAGAAATATCAATGAACATGTATTTCTTCAGAAAGATACCTATCTTGTCTGGCCTATGTGGCATCTACATGCATGAATTGGACAAATGTGCAAAGGAAATGTGATTAACAGTAATCATCGTAGGAGGATATCAAGCATTCAAGTTTAACTCATTATTGCTTAAATTTTCCTTGAGAAGTACCACATGAATAGTTGCATACATTGGAATATTGCTGGAATTCAAAAATAATTGTAAGATGCTGTGGATGATAGTCTTGATTCTTAACACCTCTTCAACTACTCTCACCAATGTTTTATAGAACGAGAAGATCAGCATTAGCCCTTTTCGGCTCTTTTTCATGGGCATATGGGGACACTTCTTTAGAAAGGAGACATTCTGAAGAACTAAGGTGTGAACTACATACATTTAGGTCAGAATATCAAAACCATTTAGTACTGACAGGTAGGTAGCTAAGGCACGAATCTCTAGCACCATTTGTGTGCTGTATGCCAGTAATTACTTGTCTATATAGTACCACATAGTACTATGACAGCTAGGTAGCACAAGTCAACAGCAGCATTTGACGCCAGGGTTCATAAAAACGGGGTCTTTCTTCCCTGCACTGTGAGAGAGTTGACAGGGAACTAGAGCTCCCAGAGCGGCGTCACGGGGCAACTTGACACTTAAACCCCGGCCAAGAATGGTGCTTTAAAAGCAGCCTTGGTGTATCAGATATTTGGCTTTGTGGAGAAGTGTATTTGGCAAACACCCCAGCGCCCGGGTATCGCATTGCCGGGATAACAGAGCAGGGGTGTGGGTTTCAAGTGACCATTGTTTAACACGACTACTGGATAGTGCAAAACCAATACAAACCCGCACTAAGTCGGTAAATTTGCCGTGGATCTTATGGATTTAATGCTAGTCGCTAGGAAATCACAGATTACAAGCAGGCCTGGGTTCTCACACACACAGGAGGAAGGGGATGAGGGGGAGGAAGAGGGATGGTCCAGGAGACAGGGCTCAGGGTGGGGAGTGATACATAAACCTTACAGGGTGTGGGGTAGGGCTGGGGTTCTCACAGAAAGAAGGGGAAGAAGGGGAAGAGGATGAGGGATGGTCCTGGAGACAGGGCCCAGGGTGGGGAGTGATATACCTGACACGGTCCCGGACAAGGTCTGAGACAGGCCTGGGTTCTCACAGAGACGAGGGGAGGATGGAGAGAAAGATGGATGGTCCAGAGGAGAGGGCTCAGGGTGGGGAGTGATATATCTAACAGGGTGTGGGGTAGGACTGGGGTTCTCACAGAAAGAAGGGGGGGAGAAGGGATGGTCCAGGACAGAGGGCTCACGGTGGGAGTGATACATACACCTTACAGGGTGTGGGGTAGGGCTGGGGTTCTCACAGAAAGAAGGGGGGGGGGGGGGGGGGGAGAAGGGATGGTCCAGGAGAGAGGGTTGAGGGTGGGAGTGGTTCACCTTACAGGGTGTGGGGTAGGGCTGGGGTTCTCACAGAAAGAAGGGGAAGAGGATGAGGGATGGTCCAGGAGAGAGGGTTGAGGGTGGGAGTGGTTCACCTAACAGGGTGTGGGGTAGGGCTGGGGTTCTCACAGAAAGAATGGGGGGGGGGGGGGGGGAGAAGGGATGGTCCAGGAGAGAGGGTTGAGGGTGAGAGTGGTTCACCTTACAGGGTGTGGGGTAGGGATGGGGTTCTCACAGAGAGAAGGGGAAGAGGATGAGGGATGGTCCAGGAGAGAGGGTTGAGGGTGGGAGTGGTTCACCTAACAGGGTGTGGGGTAGGGCTGGGGTTCTCACAGAAAGAATGGGGGGGGGGGGGGGGAGAAGGGATGGTCCAGGAGAGAGGGTTGAGGGTGAGAGTGGTTCACCTTACAGGGTGTGGGGTAGGGATGGGGTTCTCACAGAGAGAAGGGGGGAGGGAGAAGAGCTGAGGGATGGTCCACTAGAGAGGGCTCAGGGAGGGGAATGATACATCTAACAGGGATGGTCCACTAGAGAGGGCCCACTGTGGGGAGTGATACCTACACCTTACAGGGTTAGGGGTAGGGCTGGGGTTCTCACAGAAAGAAGGGGAAGATGGAGAGGATGAGGGATGGTCCAGGACTGCGGGCTCACGGCGGGAGTGATACATACACCTTACAGGATGTGGGGTAGGGCTGGGGTTCTCACGGAAATAAGGGGGGATGAGGGAGAGGATGAGGGATGGTCCAGGACAGAGGGCTCACGGTGGGAGTGATACATACACCTTACAGGGTGTGGGGTAGGGCTGGGGTTCTCACAGAAAGAAGGGGGGGGGGGGGAGGGATGGTCCAGAAGAGAGGGCTCACGGTGGGAGTGATACATACACCTTACAGGGTGTGGGGTAGGGCTGGGGTTCTCACAGAAAGAAGGGGAAGAGGGAGAGGATGAGGGATGGTCCAGGACTGCGGGCTCACGGCGGGAGTGATACATACACCTTACAGGGTGTGGGGTAGGGCTGGGGTTCTCACAGAAAGAAGGGGAAGAGGGAGAGGATGAGGGATGGTCCAGAAGAGAGGGCTCAGGGTGGGTAGTGATACATACACATTACAGGGTGTGGGGTAGGGCTGGGGTTCTCACAGAAAGAAGGGGAAGATGGAGAGGATGAGGGATGGTCCAGAAGAGAGGGCTCAGGGTGGGGAGTGATACATACACCTTACAGGGTGTGGGGTAGGGCTTGGGTTCTCACAGAAAGAAGGGGAAGATGGAGAGGATGAGGGATGGTCCAGAAGAGAGGGCTCAGGGTGGGTAGTGATACATACACATTACAGGGTGTGGGGTAGGGCTGGGGTTCTCACAGAAAGAAGGGGAAGATGGAGAGGATGAGGGATGGTCCAGAAGAGAGGGCTCCCGGTGGGAGTGATACATACACCTTACAGGGTGTGGGGTAGGGCTGGGGTTCTCACAGAAAGGAGGGGAAGATGGAGAGGATGAGGGATGGTCCAGAAGAGAGGGCTCAGGGTGGGGAGTGATACATACACCTTACAGGGTGTGGGGTAGGGCTGGGGTTCTCACAGAAAGGAGGGGAAGATGGAGAGGATGAGGGATGGTCCAGAAGAGAGGGCTCAGGGTGGGGAGTGATATATACACCTTACAGGGTGTGGGGTAGGGCTGGGGTTCTCACAGAAAGGAGGGGAAGATGGAGAGGATGAGGGATGGTCCAGAAGAGAGGGCTCAGGGTGGGTAGTGATACATACACCTTACAGGGTGTGGGGTAGGGCTGGGGTTCTCACAGAAAGAAGGGGAAGAGGGAGAGGATGAGGGATGGTCCAGAAGAGAGGGCTCAGGGTGGGGAGTGATACATACACCTTACAGGGTGTGGGGTAGGGCTGGGGTTCTCACAGAAAGAAGGGGAAGAGGGAGAGGATGAGGGATGGTCCAGAAGAGAGGGCTCAGGGTGGGGAGTGATACATACACCTTAGAGAGTGTGGGGTAGGGCTGGGGTTCTCACAGAAAGAAGGGGAAGAGGGAGAGGATGAGGGATGGTCCAGAAGAGAGGGCTCAGGGTGGGGAGTGATACATACACCTTACAGGGTGTGGGGTAGGGCTGGGGTTCTCACAGAAAGAAGGGGAAGAGGGAGAGGATGAGGGATGGTCCAGAAGAGAGGGCTCAGGGTGGGGAGTGATACATACACCTTACAGGGTGTGGGGTAGGGCTGGGGTTCTCACAGAAAGGAGGGGAAGATGGAGAGGATGAGGGATGGTCCAGAAGAGAGGGCTCAGGGTGGGTAGTGATACATACACCTTAGAGAGTGTGGGGTAGGGCTGGGGTTCTCACAGAAAGAAGGGGAAGAGGGAGAGGATGAGGGATGGTCCAGAAGAGAGGGCTCAGGGTGGGGAGTGATACATACACCTTACAGGGTGTGGGGTAGGGCTGGGGTTCTCACAGAAAGAAGGGGAAGAGGGAGAGGATGAGGGATGGTCCAGAAGAGAGGGCTCAGGGTGGGGAGTGATACATACACCTTACAGGGTGTGGGGTAGGGCTGGGGTTCTCACAGAAAGAAGGGGAAGATGGAGAGGATGAGGGATGGTCCAGAAGAGAGGGCTCAGGGTGGGTAGTGATACATACACCTTACAGGGTGTGGGGTAGGGCTGGGGTTCTCACAGAAAGAAGGGGAAGAGGGAGAGGATGAGGGATGGTCCAGGACAGAGGGCTCAGGGTGGGTAGTGATACATACACCTTACAGGGTGTGGGGTAGGGCTGGGGTTCTCACAGAAAGAAGGGGAAGATGGAGAGGATGAGGGATGGTCCAGAAGAGAGGGCTCAGGGTGGGTAGTGATACATACACCTTACAGGGTGTGGGGTAGGGCTGGGGTTCTCACAGAAAGAAGGGGAAGATGGAGAGTATGAGGATGGTCCAGAAGAGAGGGCTCCCGGTGGGGAGTGATACATACACCTTACAGGGTGTGGGGTAGGGCTGGGGTTCTCACAAAAAGAAGGGGAAGAGGGAGAGGATGAGGGATGGTCCAGGACAGAGGGCCCACGGTGGGGAGTGATACATACACCTTACAGGGTGTGGGGTAGGGCTGGGGTTCTCACAGAAAGAAGGGGAAGATGGAGAGGATGAGGGATGGTCCAGAAGAGAGGGCTCAGGGTGGGGAGTGATAATACACCTTACATGGTGTGGGGTAGGGCTGGGGTTCTCACAGAAAGAAGGGGAAGATGGAGAGGATGAGGGATGGTCCAGAAGAGAGGGCTCAGGGTGGGGAGTGATAATACACCTTACATGGTGTGGGGTAGGGCTGGCGTTCTCACAGAAAGGAGGGGAAGATGGAGAGGATGAGGGATGGTCCAGAAGAGAGGGCTCCCGGTGGGGAGTTATACATACACCTTACAGGGTGTGGGGTAGGGCTGGGGTTCTCACAGAAAGAAGGGGGAGAGGGAGAGGATGAGGGATGGTCCAGAAGAGAGGGCTCAGGGTGGGAGTGATACATACACCTTACAGGGTGTGGGGTAGGGCTGGGGTTCTCACAGAAAGAAGGGGAAGATGGAGAGGATGAGGGATGGTCCAGAAGAGAGGGCTCAGGGTGGGAGTGATACATACACCTTACAGGGTGTGGGGTAGGGCTGGGGTTCTCACAGAAAGGAGGGGAAGATGGAGAGGATGAGGGATGGTCCAGAAGAGAGGGCTCAGGGTGGGTAGTGATACATACACCTTACAGGGTGTGGGGAAGGGCTGGGGTTCTCACAGAAAGAAGGGGAAGAGGGAGAGGATGAGGGATGGTCCAGAAGAGAGGGCTCAGGGTGGGGAGTGATACATACACCTTAGAGAGTGTGGGGTAGGGCTGGGGTTCTCACAGAAAGAAGGGGAAGAGGGAGAGGATGAGGGATGGTCCAGAAGAGAGGGCTCAGGGTGGGGAGTGATACATACACCTTACAGGGTGTGGGGTAGGGCTGGGGTTCTCACAGAAAGAAGGGGAAGAGGGAGAGGATGAGGGATGGTCCAGAAGAGAGGGCTCAGGGTGGGGAGTGATACATACACCTTAGAGAGTGTGGGGTAGGGCTGGGGTTCTCACAGAAAGAAGGGGAAGAGGGAGAGGATGAGGGATGGTCCAGAAGAGAGGGCTCAGGGTGGGGAGTGATAATACACCTTACAGGGTGTGGGGTAGGGCTGGGGTTCTCACAGAAAGAAGGGGAAGAGGGAGAGGATGAGGGATGGTCCAGAAGAGAGGGCTCAGGGTGGGGAGTGATACATACACCTTACAGGGTGTGGGGTAGGGCTGGGGTTCTCACAGAAAGAAGGGGAAGATGGAGAGGATGAGGGATGGTCCAGAAGAGAGGGCTCAGTGTGGGGAGTGATAATACACCTTACATGGTGTGGGGTAGGGCTGGGGTTCTCACAGAAAGAAGGGGAAGATGGAGAGGATGAGGGATGGTCCAGAAGAGAGGGCTCCCGGTGGGGAGTGATACATACACCTTACAGGGTGTGGGGTAGGGCTGGGGTTCTCACAGAAAGAAGGGGAAGAGGGAGAGGATGAGGGATGGTCCAGGACAGAGGGCCCACGGTGGGGAGTGATACATACACCTTACAGGGTGTGGGGTAGGGCTGGGGTTCTCACAGAAAGAAGGGGAAGAGGGAGAGGATGAAGGATGGTCTAGGAGAGAGGGCTCAGGGTGGGGAGTGATAATACACCTTACATGGTGTGGGGTAGGGCTGGGGTTCTCACAGAAAGAAGGGGAAGATGGAGAGGATGAGGGATGGTCCAGAAGAGAGGGCTCAGGGTGGGAGTTATACATATACCTTACAGGGTGTGGGGTAGGGCTGGGGTTCTCACAGAAAGAAGGGGAAGAGGGAGAGGATGAAGGATGGTCTAGGAGAGAGGGCTCCCGGTGGGGAGTTATACATACACCTTACAGGGTGTGGGGTAGGGCTGGGGTTCTCACAGAAAGAAGGGGAAGAGGGAGAGGATGAGGGATGGTCCAGAAGGGAGGGCTCAGGGTTGGGAGTGATACATACACCTTACAGGGTGTGGGGTAGGGCTGGGGTTCTCACAGAAAGAAGGGGAAGAGGGAGAGGATGAGGGATGGTCCAGGACAGAGGGCCCACGGTGGGGAGTGATACATACACCTTACAGGGTGTGGGGTAGGGCTGGGGTTCTCACAGAAAGAAGGGGAAGAGGATGAGGGATGGTCCAGGAGAGAGGGTTGAGGGTGGGAGTGGTTCACCTAACAGGGTGTGGGGTAGGGCTGGGGTTCTCACAGAAAGAATGGGGGGGGGGGGGAGAAGGGATCGTCCAGGAGAGAGGGTTGAGGGTGAGAGTGGTTCACCTTACAGGGTGTGGGGTAGGGATGGGGTTCTCACAGAGAGAAGGGGAAGAAGGGGAAGAGGATGAGGGATGGTCCAGGAGAGAGGGTTGAGGGTGGGAGTGGTTCACCTAACAGGGTGTGGGGTAGGGCTGGGGTTCTCACAGAAGGAATGGGGGGGGGGGGGGGGGGGGAGAAGGGATGGTCCAGGAGAGAGGGTTGAGGGTGAGAGTGGTTCACCTTACAGGGTGTGGGGTAGGGATGGGGTTCTCACAGAGAGAAGGGGGGAGGGAGAAGAGCTGAGGGATGGTCCACTAGAGAGGGCTCAGGGAGGGGAATGATACATCTAACAGGGATGGTCCACTAGAGAGGGCCCACTGTGGGGAGTGATACCTACACCTTACAGGGTTAGGGGTAGGACTGGGGTTCTCACAGAAAGAAGAGGATGAGGGAGAGGATGAGGGATGGTCCAGGACTGCGGGCTCACGGCGGGAGTGATACATACACCTTACAGGATGTGGGGTAGGGCTGGGGTTCTCACAGAAAGAAGGGGAAGATGGAGAGGATGAGGGATGGTCCAGGACTGCGGGCTCACGGCGGGAGTGATACATACACCTTACAGGATGTGGGGTAGGGCTGGGGTTCTCACGGAAATAAGGGGGGATGAGGGAGAGGATGAGGGATGGTCCAGGACAGAGGGCTCAGGGTGGGAGTGATACATACACCTTACAGGGTGTGGGGTAGGGCTGGGATTCTCACGGAAATAAGGGGGGATGAGGGAGAGGATGAGGGATGGTCCAGGACAGAGGGCTCACGGTGGGAGTGATACATACACCTTACAGGGTGTGGGGTAGGGCTGGGGTTCTCACAGAAAGAAGGGGGGGGGGGAGGGATGGTCCAGAAGAGAGGGCTCACGGTGGGAGTGATACATACACCTTACAGGGTGTGGGGTAGGGCTTGGGTTCTCACAGAAAGGAGGGGAAGATGGAGAGGATGAGGGATGGTCCAGAAGAGAGGGCTCAGGGTGGGTAGTGATACATACACATTACAGGGTGTGGGGTAGGGCTGGGGTTCTCACAGAAAGGAGGGGAAGATGGAGAGGATGAGGGATGGTCCAGAAGAGAGGGCTCAGGGTGGGGAGTGATACATACACCTTACAGGGTGTGGGGTAGGGCTGGGGTTCTCACAGAAAGGAGGGGAAGATGGAGAGGATGAGGGATGGTCCAGAAGAGAGGGCTCAGGGTGGGGAGTGATATATACAC
Source organism: Maea johnstoni (assembly GCA_963942565.1). Classification (NCBI taxonomy): domain Eukaryota; kingdom Metazoa; phylum Annelida; class Polychaeta; order Spionida; family Magelonidae; genus Maea; species Maea johnstoni. Next base: position 29,461,839 of record OZ012686.1, read on the forward strand.
CTTACAGGGTGTGGGGTAGGGCTGGGGTTCTCACAGAAAGGAGGGGAAGATGGAGAGGATGAGGGATGGTCCAGAAGAGAGGGCTCAGGGTGGGTAGTGATACATACACCTTAGAGAGTGTGGGGTAGGGCTGGGGTTCTCACAGAAAGAAGGGGAAGAGGGAGAGGATGAGGGATGGTCCAGAAGAGAGGGCTCAGGGTGGGGAGTGATACATACACCTTACAGGGTGTGGGGTAGGGCTGGGGTTCTCACAGAAAGAAGGGGAAGAGGGAGAGGATGAGGGATGGTCCAGAAGAGAGGGCTCAGGGTGGGGAGTGATACATACACCTTAGAGAGTGTGGGGTAGGGCTGGGGTTCTCACAGAAAGAAGGGGAAGAGGGAGAGGATGAGGGATGGTCCAGAAGAGAGGGCTCAGGGTGGGGAGTGATACATACACCTTACAGGGTGTGGGGTAGGGCTGGGGTTCTCACAGAAAGAAGGGAAAGAGGGAGAGGATGAGGGATGGTCCAGAAGAGAGGGCTCAGGGTGGGGAGTGATAATACACCTTACAGGGTGTGGGGTAGGGCTGGGGTTCTCACAGAAAGAAGGGGAAGAGGGAGAGGATGAGGGATGGTCCAGAAGAGAGGGCTCAGGGTGGGGAGTGATACATACACCTTACAGGGTGTGGGGTAGGGCTGGGGTTCTCACAGAAAGAAGGGGAAGATGGAGAGGATGAGGGATGGTCCAGAAGAGAGGGCTCAGGGTGTGGAGTGATAATACACCTTACATGGTGTGGGGTAGGGCTGGGGTTCTCACAGAAAGAAGGGGAAGATGGAGAGGATGAGGATGGTCCAGAAGAGAGGGCTCCCGGTGGGGAGTGATACATACACCTTACAGGGTGTGGGGTAGGGCTGGGGTTCTCACAGAGGGAGAGGATGAGGGATGGTCCAGGACAGAGGGCCCACGGTGGGGAGTGATACATACACCTTACAGGGTGTGGGGTAGGGCTGGGGTTCTCACAGAAAGAAGGGGAAGATGGAGAGGATGAGGGATGGTCCAGAAGAGAGGGCTCAGGGTGGGGAGTGATAATACACCTTACATGGTGTGGGGTAGGGCTGGGGTTCTCACAGAAAGAAGGGGAAGATGGAGAGGATGAGGGATGGTCCAGAAGAGAGGGCTCAGGGTGGGGAGTGATAATACACCTTACATGGTGTGGGGTAGGGCTGGCGTTCTCACAGAAAGGAGGGGAAGATGGAGAGGATGAGGGATGGTCCAGAAGAGAGGGCTCCCGGTGGGGAGTTATACATACACCTTACAGGGTGTGGGGTAGGGCTGGGGTTCTCACAGAAAGAAGGGGGAGAGGGAGAGGATGACGGTTGGTCCAGAGGAGAGGGCTCAGGGTGGGGAGTGATACATACACCTTACAGGGTGTGGGGTAGGGCTGGGGTTCTCACAGAAAGAAGGGGAAGATGGAGAGGATGAGGGATGGTCCAGAAGAGAGGGCTCAGGGTGGGAGTGATACATACACCTTACAGGGTGTGGGGTAGGGCTGGGGTTCTCACAGAAAGGAGGGGAAGATGGAGAGGATGAGGGATGGTCCAGAAGAGAGGGCTCAGGGTGGGTAGTGATACATACACCTTACAGGGTGTGGGGAAGGGCTGGGGTTCTCACAGAAAGAAGGGGAAGAGGGAGAGGATGAGGGATGGTCCAGAAGAGAGGGCTCAGGGTGGGGAGTGATACATACACCTTAGAGAGTGTGGGGTAGGGCTGGGGTTCTCACAGAAAGAAGGGGAAGAGGGAGAGGATGAGGGATGGTCCAGAAGAGAGGGCTCAGGGTGGGGAGTGATACATACACCTTACAGGGTGTGGGGTAGGGCTGGGGTTCTCACAGAAAGAAGGGGAAGAGGGAGAGGATGAGGGATGGTCCAGAAGAGAGGGCTCAGGGTGGGGAGTGATACATACACCTTAGAGAGTGTGGGGTAGGGCTGGGGTTCTCACAGAAAGAAGGGGAAGAGGGAGAGGATGAGGGATGGTCCAGAAGAGAGGGCTCAGGGTGGGGAGTGATACATACACCTTAGAGAGTGTGGGGTAGGGCTGGGGTTCTCACAGAAAGAAGGGGAAGAGGGAGAGGATGAGGGATGGTCCAGAAGAGAGGGCTCAGGGTCGGGAGTGATAATACACCTTACAGGGTGTGGGGTAGGGCTGGGGTTCTCACAGAAAGAAGGGGAAGAGGGAGAGGATGAGGGATGGTCCAGAAGAGAGGGCTCAGGGTGGGGAGTGATACGTACACCTTACAGGGTGTGGGGTAGGGCTGGGGTTCTCACAGAAAGAAGGGGAAGATGGAGAGGATGAGGGATGGTCCAGAAGAGAGGACTCAGGGTGGGGAGTGATAATACACCTTACATGGTGTGGGGTAGGGCTGGGGTTCTCACAGAAAGAAGGGGAAGATGGAGAGGATGAGGGATGGTCCAGAAGAGAGGGCTCCCGGTGGGGAGTGATACATACACCTTACAGGGTGTGGGGTAGGGCTGGGGTTCTCACAGAAAGAAGGGGAAGAGGGAGAGGATGAGGGATGGTCCAGGACAGAGGGCCCACGGTGGGGAGTGATACATACACCTTACAGGGTGTGGGGTAGGGCTGGGGTTCTCACAGAAAGAAGGGGAAGAGGGAGAGGATGAAGGATGGTCTAGGAGAGAGGGCTCAGGGTGGGAGTGATAATACACCTTACATGGTGTGGGGTAGGGCTGGGGTTCTCACAGAAAGAAGGGGAAGATGGAGAGGATGAGGGATGGTCCAGAAGAGAGGGCTCAGGGTGGGAGTTATACATATACCTTACAGGGTGTGGGGTAGGGCTGGGGTTCTCACAGAAAGAAGGGGAAGAGGGAGAGGATGAAGGATGGTCTAGGAGAGAGGGCTCCCGGTGGGTAGTTATACATACACCTTACAGGGTGTGGGGTAGGGCTGGGGTTCTCACAGAAAGAAGGGGAAGAGGGAGAGGATGAGGGATGGTCCAGGACAGAGGGCTCCCGGTGGGGAGTTATACATACACCTTACAGGGTGTGGGGTAGGGCTGGGGTTCTCACAGAAAGAAGGGGAAGAGGGAGAGGATGAGGGATGGTCCAGGACAGAGGGCTCACGGTGGGGAGTTATACATACACCTTACAGGGTGTGGGGTAGGGCTGGGGTTCTCACAGAAAGAAGGGGGAGAGGGAGAGGATGAGGGATGGTCCAGGAGAGAGGGCTCAGGGTGGGTAGTGATACATACACCTTACAGGGTGTGGGGTAGGGCTGGGGTTCTCACAGAAAGAAGGGGAAGAGGGAGAGGATGAGGGATGGTCCAGAAGAGAGGGCTCAGGGTGGGGAGTGATACATACACCTTACAGGGTGTGGGGTAGGGCTGGGGTTCTCACAGAAAGAAGGGGGAGAGGGAGAGGATGACGGTTGGTCCAGAAGAGAGGGCTCAGGGTGGGAGTGATACATACACCTTACAGGGTGTGGGGTAGGGCTGGGGTTCTCACAGAAAGAAGGGGAAGAGGGAGAGGATGAGGGATGGTCCAGAAGAGAGGGCTCCCGGTGGGAGTGATACATACACCTTACAGGGTGTGGGGTAGGGCTGGGGTTCTCACAGAAAGAAGGGGAAGATGGAGAGGATGAGGGATGGTCCAGAAGAGAGGGCTCCCGGTGGGGAGTGATACATACACCTTACAGGGTGTGGGGTAGGGCTGGGGTTCTCACAGAAAGAAGGGGAAGAGGGAGAGGATGAGGGATGGTCCAGAAGAGAGGGCTCAGGGTGGGAGTGATACATACACCTTACAGGGTGTGGGGTAGGGCTGGGGTTCTCACAGAAAGAAGGGGGAGAGGGAGAGGATGACGGTTGGTCCAGAAGAGAGGGCTCAGGGTGGGAGTGATACATACACCTTACAGGGTGTGGGGTAGGGCTGGGGTTCTCACAGAAAGAAGGGGAAGATGGAGAGGATGAGGGATGGTCCAGAAGAGAGGGCTCAGGGTGGGAGTGATACATACACCTTACAGGGTGTGGGGTAGGGCTGGGGTTCTCACAGAAAGAAGGGGAAGATGGAGAGGATGAGGGATGGTCCAGAAGAGAGGGCTCAGGGTGGGGAGTGATACATACACCTTACAGGGTGTGGGGTAGGGCTGGGGTTCTCACAGAAAGAAGGGGAAGATGGAGAGGATGAGGGATGGTCCAGAAGAGAGGGCTCAGGGTGGGAGTGATACATACACCTTACAGGGTGTGGGGTAGGGCTGGGGTTCTCACAGAAAGAAGGGGGGGGGGGGGGGGGCAGAGGAAGAGAGATGGTCCAGGAGAGAGGGCTCAGGGTAGGGAGTGATACATGCACCTTACAGGGTTTGGGGGTAGGGCTGGGGTTCCCACAGAGAGGAGGGGGAGGTAGAGGGATGGTCCAGGAGAGAGGGTTGAGGGTGGGGAGTGATACATACACCTTACAGGGTGTGGGGCAGGGCTGGGGTTCCCACAGAGAGGAGGGGAGAGGGGGAGGTAGAGGGATGGTCCAGGAGAGAGGGCTCAGGGTTGGGGAATGATACACCTGACAGGGTGTGGGGTAGGGCTGGGGTTCTCACAGAAAGAAGGGGAAGAGGGAGAGGATGAGGGATAATCCAGAAGAGAGGGCTCAGGGTGGGGAGTGATACATACACCTTACAGGGTGGGGGTAGGGCTGGGGTTCTCACAGAAAGGAGGGGGAGGGCTCAGAGGTGGGGAGTGCTTTCGCCCAAAAGGCTGCATTCTTCATTTGCAATATGCGCTAGGCCCGATTGTCTTGCTGACTCGAAACTGCAATATATGTCTCATGTATCCGCTAGGGGCAGCACTTATCTGTGCGTATTTTTCGCGTCCGGGATCATAAACACTATGAATAAGTTTTTGAATTTGTTCATTTATGTTCATCTGCTGTAAATGTTGATTAGGTTTGAAACTATTTTGTGTATGCAAGTGTAGAGTCAATAAATATTCATTCGTTCATTCTCCATATTTTCCTGGTGCAGGTTCTGAAATCAGCCAAAAGGCGGCAGCACTTGCTAGAAAATCTACGTTCATCTGATATCTCCGCCACTTTTCTGTAGATGGCAGCACCTGCTAGACATCTTAACAAATTGGTACTATTATTGTCCACAGGATGGCAGCACTTTCTAATCTGAACCTTGGCGACAGAATACTACTGCAGACTTTCAAGGCGCACACACATAATATCATATTATATGTAACTAATCATTTTAGTTTCAAACCGCCTTTTTTTCCTGTTTCCTCATCCATATAACCTTCTTAGTAACACATTTTTATTACTAATGCCTATTACCTATCATAACACTTATTTTAGTATTCCAAAATTATGCGCTCAAATACTTTTCTGTATTTCTAATGATGGTTAGTCTTATTCTTTTTTATCGAAATTATTATTATAATTATCATCATTACTATCATCATTGTCATTATCACTTATATTCATAATCATATTAAATCAACCTCATTATTGTTATCAATATCAAGGTTACCACTTTCATTATCATTATTTTTTTATTTTCATGAATGAAATTTTTCCTGTCAACACTAGTATTATTCTCATTATAATTTCATGTATCAACATCACTATATGAATCATTATTCATATTATACCCATCTCCATTTAAAATGATCACTATCATATCAAGTATTATTATTACTATCATCATTATCATTTTACATAACATAATCATTATCACTCATAATCGGCAGTATGTACTATCATTACTTAATTCATTATTATCAAGATTATCTACCAATGACTTTGCGGAAGATTTTTTCACTCAACCAAAATCTAACAAAGGAGGACACAAGACCCAATGTTTTAATTCATTCGTTTATTTACAAAGCCATTTTTATAAATTTCAAATTCTAAAGCCATCTCACGCCTCCTCTATACGAGGGTTCAGGCGCGAACAGCAGAATTTTTTTCTGCCTGTCACACCTGCCCCATTGTACATCTATCTAGACTGTATGGTTATTTTATTCTGTACATATAGATGTCATCAAAGTCTCCTTCCTCATTGTGTCCGGGCCCGTAGACTTCTTCCGTCGCCTCACGCCGCGCTGAAGACAAGTCCACTGGATCCAACCATGTAGTAACATCTATTGACGTCTGGAATATATATAGAGAGAATGTGTTTATTCATATATATATATATATATATATATATATATATATTGTGACGGAATGACCCCAGGGCTAAGAAACAGGTCATGTTCCGTCACTTCTATTATTGTAAGCTGGGTCGCCGCCTTCGCAGAGCCTAGCATTTAGACGTGCTACAAAGTATCTAGTTATTTCGAGTGCTCTATGACGTAGCGCTCGTGCGGCCTCAACGATTAATGTACCGCGCGTGCGATTGGAAGGAAGGGCGGGAAACTAGGTTAGATTCGAAATCACGTCAGTCTTAGAATAGAGTTAGAGTAGAGTAGAAGTGAGAAGAAGAGAGTTAACGACAGAGGTGCTTACAGACGGATTAAGGTGCTTGAGAACTGGATTTAGACTACCCAGGGAGTAACGATTACAAGGTCAAGTAGCCAGAAAGAGACTGAAGCTGTTCACGGATTATTATGTGTACTTAGGGAAGATTATGATGACAGCCTAGAGAGGAACTGTAGCTGAGTAGAGTGTGTATTTACATCCGGATTTACCAGACATTGAGACCAGAGATCAGAGAGATCAAAAACTTTTTGTGGACTTGTGATGTCGAGATAGTCATTTACATTGAGTGGACTTATTGTGTTGATGCTGCTGTATAGAGAACGAGTGCGGTGGTATGTATATTGTACTGTGATGATTAAACTGTATTGTTGATTTATACTTGCTTGTCCCGTCTTCTCTTCAACACCACATCCATCCCCAACCTTCGCTAAGCGTTATTGTAAGAGTCAGAAAACCCAACTGAGCTTTATTTCATTTCAAGAGAGAACTAAGAAACCTTTTATTTAAGTAAGGTGATTCTGTATGTTAGTCGGATCATTCCTTCGGCCAGGGATCCATTCCGCTACATATAGCACACTCTTCTTTGGTGACAGCGGTGGGATAGTGTTTAACACTATCGGCGAAATTCTCGAAACTTTTTGTCGGAACGAACTCACAGTTGGTAGCAATAATCAGTGGGGATGGAAGGTGAAGCGGAACGAAAGCAAATTGTCGAGGTGGTGGAGGAACAGGCGGACGGTGCGTTGCGGCTCGAGGGGGTAGACATCACGCAGCCGTGGCTGGCGGCGCAGTCACTGGCGATGGCGGCGGCCAACAGATCGGGATCGGAGTTTGGGCGAGAACATTCACCAAAAGTGGCATTGAGTCCACCCCAAGAAACAGAATTGTCGTCCAAACCACGCATAAAGCGAACCTTTCTTACGCCTGAGCGAACCGATTCCTTACGCATTGAGCGAACCTTTCTTACGCCTGAGCGAACCGTTAAAACTTTCAGAGAACAGATCTCGGGTGCCCGTTTGGACGATTTTATGTCAGCAGATCGTTCATTTGGTGCAACCCGAGAGACAGAGTGGCCGTCCGAGCGACCGGTAGCTGAGAGACACGCGGTTCTTCAGAGAGAGAGCAAGGTAGAGGCGGGAGATTCGTCGTCAGATGCAGAGTCGGTGGCGCCAGATCGACCGTGCCGTGACGTCACAGGGGAGCGGGTGACCTCCAGAGCCGAGCAGAGGACAGAAGCTGATTGCGGTACACGAGCACCACCAGGCCATCCCTCGGCGAGTAGAAGAGGAGCGGTCAACGCCTCGTTGGACACTACGGTGCCCATGATGGAAGTGCCGTTAGCCAGTAGCAGCTCCGGGGTGATCGACTTTCCCAGGAAGGGAATTGTGGGGGCAGGGCGGACGACAGCCCCGGCCCAAGGTACAGAGTCACGCGAGAGAGAGAGCCGATTGGTATGGAACAGGTGATAGCAGACATGGCAGCCCTGATGGGAGGAACGTTGAAGACGATAGCGGAGACGCAGCGGGCCATGGCAGCACGAGTAGAGGGAACGGGCGAGCCCCAACGGCCGAAGGCATCAGAGCACTGGCGAAACGCCCGGGTGGACCGCTTTGACGGGGTGAGTGAGGCATGGGTGGATTATCGCATGCACTTCGAGGCGACAGCGAGGCTCAACAAGTGGAGCGACAGCGAGAAAAGCCTGTGCCTTATTGCGGCTATGAAGGGAGGGGCCCAGCGGGTGGTGCAACACCTGTCCGACGCCGAGAGATCCTCGTATCGAAACATCGTCAGGGTTCTTGACCAGCGCTACGCATCGGACGACCAGGCCAAGAAACACGCCATGGAGTAAGCACAGCGTCGCCAGAAGCCAGAAGAGAGTCTACAGGAGTTGGGTGACGTGTGTAGAAGGCTGTTCACCCTGGCCTACCCCGACGCAGAAGGGAAGTTGAAGGATCGTCTCATGAAGAAGGCGTTCATCGAGATGATTGCGGACGAAAAGATACAGCGTTTGACCGCCAGAGGGGATGCCCAGACCTTGGAGGAAGCCGTGCACCTAGCCATCAAGTACGAGGGCACTGAAAGCGGGCGTAGCGTAAAAGAACCGAAGGGAAAACCCCTGCTGACCACGGTAGCACGACAGGTGGGGACAGTGACACCCACTGCGGAGAACACCATCCAAGCGAAGTTAGAGGCCTTGGAAGAACTCGTCCTGAAGTTGCAGCCTAGAAGATGGGAGGGTGCTGGGGGACAACAGAGGCCGTTCCTGTGCTATAGCTGCCGACAGCCAGGTCACATGGCGAGAGACTGTCCCAACAAGACCGGTTCGGGAAACGGACAGAGTGCCGCCCCCGGGGCAGGAGGGCCGGCACAGGAGGAGTAGAACAGACGCCCAAGAAAATACACTTCGACGGGGAAGATGAGGGGAGCCCCTACATGATTGGAAAGATAGGAGGAAAAGAGTACGAATGCTTGTTGGATACCGGCGCCACGAAGTCGATTATCTCGCCCGAGGTCTACCTGAACCACCCGAATAGAAACGACCTAGCCCTGAGAGAGTGCAGAGAGAGGCTAGTCTCCATCGACAAATCACCAGTGACAGTTCGGGGAGAAGTGGAACTAGAAGTGGATTTGTGTGGAACGATATTGGTAGGACACTTCATGATCGCAGAGATAGCCGATGACGTCGTGTTAGGTATAGGACTACAGAGAGCGGGCGGAATCATGGTGAACCATCATACTCAACAAGTCGAGTTCGAGGGAGGAAAAACAGTCCCCTACATCAGCCAGAGAATATCAGGGCTGTCGAAGTGTTGCAAGGTGCTGGCGGACAGAACAGTGGTGATACCCCCCCGAAAGGAAATCCTGACCACGGGGTATATCTGCGGCCGCACGAAAGAATTGGAGAAAGTAAGAGGATCAGGATTAGTGGAACCTAGTTCGAAGGGGAAGATGGGACAGAGGGGCGTCATGGTGGGGAAAGCACTGGTGGATGTGGGCAAAGATTATATACCCATCCGACTCCTCAATACCTCCAGCGAACCTATCACGATCTACAAGGGCACGCCAGCAGGAGTAGTGACCCCGGTGGCCGGAGAGCCACCTGTCCCCGTGGAAACCAAGAAAGAACCAGAGAAGAAAAGATGTACAGAAAAGATGCCCGACTTCCTGCGGCCATTGTGCAAGGATGGAAGTGAGAACCTGTCGTCGGAAGGGAAGAAGAAACTAGCGGAGCTGCTGACCAAACACCAGAGTGCTTTTGCTAGCGGGCCAGACGACCTGGGGCGGACGCATTTGGTCCAGCACGAGATCAGGACACCCCCAGACCTGCGACCACTGCGACAGCCGGCCAGAAGGTTCCCGTTTTGGAAACAGACAGAAGCCAAGGAAATAGTGGACGACCCGCTGAAGAGGGACCTGATAGAGCCGTCGGCGAGCCCGTGGGCGGCACCAGTGGTGATGGTGAAAAAGAAAGACAACACGACCCGTCTGTGCGTAGACTACCGACGCCTGAACAGCCACACCATCCAGGACGCCTACCCCTTGCCCAGAATCGACGATTCGCTGGATGCCTTGGGAGGAAGCAAGTGGTTTTGTACCCTTGACCTGGCCAGCGGCTACTGGCAGGTGGGAATGTCCAAGAGTGCACAAGAGAAGTCCGCGTTTATCACCAGCGGGGGGGTTGTATTCCTGGAAGGTCATGCCCTTTGGCTTGAGTACAGCACCCGGTACTTTCGAGCAGCTGATGGAAACAGTGCTGTCGGGACTACAGTGGGAAACCTGCCTCATCTACCTGGATGACGTCATCATCTTCGGGAAAACAGAGCAGCAGACCCTGGACCGCCTGGATGCGATCCTGAGCAGAATAGGACAGGCGGGAATGAAGCTCAAGCCCAGCAAGTGTCGCTTATTCCAGAAGAGAGTACACTACCTGGGGCACGTGGTGACGGAGGAGGGAGTCATGACGGACCCTGAGAAGATCGAGACCGTGAGGGAGTGGCCAGTGCCCACCACGCAGACAGAGGTACGCAGCTTCCTGGGGACTGCATCGTACTACAGGAGATTTGTACAGAATTTCGGGACAATTGCCCGTCCCCTGCATAGGCTGACGGAGAAGAACAGACCCTTCTTGTGGACCACCGAATGCCAGGTTGCCTTCGAGACACTGCGGAAGAAATTGGTGGAGGCACCCATACTAGCTTACCCTAGCAGTGAGGAAGACTTCATCTTAGATACCGACGCCAGCGCCACAGGCATCGGGGCGGTATTGTCGCAGGTGCAGGACGGCGTAGAGAGACCCATAGCATATGCAAGTCGGGGGCTGAGCAAGTCGGAGAGGAACTACAGCGTGACCAAGAGAGAGCTGTTGGCGGTGGTTTTCTACTGCAAGTATTTCCGGCACTACCTGATAGGAAGAAAGTTCAAGCTACGCACAGATCACGCCGCCTTGAGGTGGTTGCAAACCTTCAAAGACGCCACGGGAATGTGGGCCAGGTGGCAGAATACCCTGGCAGAGTTCAACAAGGAAATTGTGCACAGAGCTGGCAGGAGTCATGGTAACGCCGACGGCTTGAGCAGACGACCAAACGAACAACCAGAGAGGGGGAGAAGCTCCGACAGTGGCGACCCCGAAATCAAGAGTACAGAGAGTGAATCGCCTGAAGAGGTGGAAGAAGACATCACCTGCCTTCGTCCAGAGGAAAACCACAGGGTGGCAGCGGTCACTATACAGCCGCTGTGGACGAATGCTGAGTGGAGAGAATTACAGAAAGAAGACCCCGACATCGCGCCAATCTGGACTAGGCTGGCCAGGGGAGAAGAGAGACCCAGGTGGAATGAGATATCCGAACACAGCTTGGCCACCAAGTCCTACTGGGGAGAATGGCAACGCCTGAAGATGAGAGAGGGTGTCATCTACAGAAAGTGGGAGAGTTCCGACGGAGCGAAAGTTCACACTCAAGTGCTGGTTCCAAGGAGCAAGCGGAAAGAGTTCCTACAGCAAGCCCACGGTGAAAGGTGGACAGCTCATCTGGGAGTGAAGCGAACGGTGGCACGTCTACATGAGAAGTACTTCTGGTATGACATGCGAGCCGACGTCAGGAGTTGGCTGGCCCAGTGCGGGGTCTGCGTCAGAGCCAAGGGACCGGGAGGCAGGACCAGGAAGAATCCTATGACCATTGTGAGATCGGGGACGCCCTTTGAGAGAATCGCCATAGACATGTATGGACCGCTGCCTGAGACAGCCAGAGGGAACTCGAAGATCCTAGTCATCACTTGTTATTTTACCAAGTGGGTAGAAGCCTATGCCTTGCCGGACGAGACAGCCGAGACGGTAGCCGAGGCCCTGGTGAATGACTTCGTCAGCAGATATGGTACTCCTGTCTCCATCCACAGCGATCAGGGAAGAAACTTCGAGAGCACGCTGTTCCAGGAGGTGTGCAGATTACTGGGAATACGCAAGACAAGAACAACTGCCTATCACCCTGAGGGAAACGGAATGGTGGAGAGGTTCAACCGTACGATGGGAGCCATGATCAGAAGCCTGATAGGAGAAGAACACGACAACTGGGATAAAATCTTACCCCTCACCCTGATGGCTTACAGATCCAGTGTGCATGAGACCACACAACAGACACCACACATGATGCTGTTTGGAAGAGAGATGACCGTCCCCTTGGCACTCACCATGTCCGAGTTGCCCACCAGCCTGGTGGAGCAGGACGAGCTGGAGCACACCTGGGACCTCCGAGAGAAATTGGCTAAAGTCCACCGATGGGCCAGAGAAGTCACCGGTCAAGCAATGCGACGACAGAAACTGCAGCACGATCGGGGAGCAATGGGCCACCGGAGAGACGTGGGAGACTTAGTCTGGCTGATCACCAAGGTTAGAAGACAGGGTAGAGCTGCCAAGTTTGAACACAAGTGCAAGGGACCCTATACCGTGATCGACGTGATGGCCGACGTGACGTACCGAATAGAAGACAAGAAAGGAAAGAGAACAGTGGTCAATGGAGAGAGGCTGATAACCTTTGTCAAGCCCGGGGATTGGTCTAGCACCGATGGAGCTGAGGATGAGCCGAGAGAACACGAGATTCCGACATCGGTAGACTCCGAAAGTGGTGATGACCAACCCGACGTGAGACCAGAGAAAGAAAATTCCCAGAGAACCTCAGGGCGGAGAGAAAGAAGAGCTCCGCAGCGCTATGGGTGTACATAGAGAGTGAAGAAAGCCAGGTGGTCTAAGGCAGAGAGAGATCGTATGGAGGTGTAAAGAATAGAGAAAGATAAGACACTGAAATTCGAGCTACGGAATACGTGTGTATATGCTGTGCCGGCTGGTAGCAGGGGAAATGGCAAGACTAGCCAGCAACAAGGATAACTCCTACAACCCTGGATCATGCTGACATCAACTCAAAAGCTAATGCACCGTGAGGACTGAAGAATATTCGTCTAGCTGGAGGAGGAGTCATTTTGAAGAGTGAGAAGGACGCCAAGTAAAGTACCAAATCCGAAATTAACGCAATTGCACCCTCAAGGCAACTTTGAACTCAAGAATGGTGATTTCGACCGCTTGGAGAGGTGACCAGCCGCCTGAGTACCAGCAGGAGAAGACGATGGAGAGAAAAGGTCCGACAGAAAGTCCTTATGATGACACCTGGGAGAAATGGTTGCCATGGAAACGAGAAAGGGGGGCATCCGGAAGAAAAATCCCAGAACAATCAGGAGATTGTAGCGTAAAAGAAGAGGGGGAGTAGGGTGACGGCATCATCCAGACCACCAAGAACAGTGAAGACAAAAGAAATTTCTGAAGTGTGAAAACTGAAGAGAAGAAGAATCGCTCTGGCGTAGGAAATCGCTGGAGAAGAGAAGAAGATTCGCTCTGGCGTAGGAAATCGCTGGAGAAGAGAAGAAGATTCGCTCTGGCGTAGGAAATCGCTGGAGAAGAGAAGAAGATTCACTCTGGCGTAGGAAATCGCTGGAGAAGAGAAGAAGATTCACTCTGGCGTAGGAAATCGCTGGAGAAGAGAAGAAGATTCGCTCTGGCGTTAAGAAGTTGCTGGAGAAGAGAAGAAGATTCGCTCTGGCGTTAAGAAGTTGCTGGAGAGAAGACATAGAGACGCTCTGGCGTGAGAAACTGCTGGAGAATGGAGACTGTGGAGAGCGGCGAATTGTGCCTGTTGCTGCGTCGAGTGTTGACAAGTCGAGTGAGAATTCCCATCTGGAGACCAAGGGGTTTCCCCGCACGTGAGAGGGAGTCCCCGCATGACGTCACGGCAGTGGCTGAGTTTGACCTAGTTGGCGAAGCGAGGAATTTGCCGTGGGCGAAAGTACAGAAATAATCTCAGCGCGGCGAAATAGAAACCAACCGAGCTGATGGCAAGCAGTCAAGCAGTAACTGAATGGAATGCGGGAACATGGAGGCTGGAGAACGAGGAGACTTGGGATATTTCGGCGGTGATGGTGGAGGATGGCGGCGGCGAAAGAGTCCGAAAAACAACAAGTGTCGCAGAGGTCACCTGAGAACCAATCAGATGTCTCCAAGGGGTGCCACACCCCCGGAACCGCATCACCAGATTGACCCAGTTAGCGGAAAGACGCCATTCTTCATCTCACGCCTGAGCGAACCAAACACATCACGAATTAATCGCCGCTAATCCTATTGTCAACAAGCCATCCGATACAAAAGAAAGCAACATGAGCATGCAGCCGACACACTCGCTTCGAGAAGAGGGATACTGCGGCATCTGCAAGAGGAATTTTCGGGATATGGGCCGACACAACCTAGACTTGCACGATGGAAGGGGAATACACGCGTGGAGGTGCCTGAGTTACAAGGGAACGGGACATGGCGGACGGTGCACCTACGTAGACTGCAACTTTACCGAGATGAAGATGCACTACATGAAACATCATGCCGAAGAACTCGAGTGCATACAAGTCAAGTGGAAGAAGGGGTATTATGCAGATGAAGACGGACACATCGTGCCTGGGGCTCCATTCTACCCATCGGAGCACCCGTTTAGCGCCGTCGACGACCCGGATTTCCCTGCCCGACGTCTTGAGATCGACGAGGAGAGATACCAGCAAACAGAGAGGGGAGCGACGCCGTTCGATCCGATGGTGCGGCCTACTTCGGCGAGTGCGATGTATCGCATGGAGGCGAGAAGATGGGAAGACGAGACTCCACCACCAAGGAAGCGAACGAGGACACCTTCACCACCTCGCACCCGCAGAAACTCCCGAGAAGAAAGCAGGCGAGATACCGACAGGCGCAGCTATGGGGGAGGCGATAACTGGCACCAAGGTAGCGAGCCAGGAGCAGCGGGAGGCTACCCTCGAGACGACCATCCCCGTGGAGTGCAACCGGCTCACGTGCGGTATGAGGCTAATGCGGACAGGGCGAGAAAGGCCGAGGCAGAGCGGGACGCGCTGGCCCAGCGAATCCAGAGCGTCGAAGAAGAACTTTTGCAGTCCATGCAAGATGTGGAGGACCTCTGGAGGGAAAAGTACAGTGCCCTCGAAGAAAGCCACAAAGTATCGCTGAAGACGAAAGCCGAGATGGAGCAGAAGATCGACCTGATGACGCTACACGAGACCGAGTTAGAGCGGCAGTACAGAGAGCTGAGCGACAGATGCCGAGCACAGAAAGACTCGCTCACCCTGGCCCACCAGGCCGAGCAGAGGGCCGTGGCGGGCCGGCGGGACGATGGGCGAACCATCCAGCAGCTACGCCGGAAAGTGACCAGCATCCGACAGGAAATGGCAGAGTGGGCTGGCGCCGAAACAGCGAAGGCAACGGAGAATTACAAGAGGAAGAAAGAGATCACCAAAAAGATGCTGGCCGAAACCCTGCTCAACATGGAAGAAGCTGAAGAAGCCAAGAGACAGCTCGACGTTCGTCTGAGGGCAGCGGAACAAGACGTAGAGAACTACAGAGAGTGTTGCGAGAGGGCGCTAGAAGATCTCCGGTTAGAGAAGCACGCCAACAAAGAAGCCACGAAGGTAGCCATGCAGGCTGCCCACTGCCAAGACCAAGAGAGACTGGTTCTACAGAAGCAGGTGATGGAGATCCGACTAGAGGCCAAGGAAGCGCAAGAACTGGTGCAGAGTTGCAGATTGGAGATCGACCATATGCAGCACCAGATAGAACGTCGAGAGCGGCAGCTGACGACGGCTGAGAATGAAATCCGACTTGTCCAGGAGCAGTCAGCCAGAAAGCAGGAAGAAATAGACGCCCTGACGACAAGCCTGGAAGACCTAAGACTACAGTGGGACGAGCTGAGCGGAAGCCGAACTTCGAGACTGCGAACGATGGTGGGGAGTGAAACGACCCTGGCCCTATTCCCACCAGTAGAAGACAGAGAAACAGACCAAGTCCAAGTGAGGCGAACCCTGGCGGTAGCCTACGACATCAGAGCAGTCCAGCGGGGACAGGTTGTCGAACATCCTCGTCGTGTCACCTTCGATGCCAACGTGCTGAGCCCCATCGTGAGAACCAGCCCTGATGAACTGATGACATACCTGGAGAAATTCACCAAGGCGCGCATCGATGAAATCCGAATGGACCTCGAGAGGAAGGCCTTTGATCGGGGGGTGTTGGAGGGTATGCGGCGACAGCAGATGGCAGACCGGGATGCGGCTGACGGGATCATCCTTATCTCCAATTCGGACCCCTTCTCCGACTCGGAACCCATGCCCGACTCGGATGCTTAAGTGAAGAAACTTGGGGCAAGAAAGAACAGACAACCTCGATCTCACGCATTAAGCGAACCAAATTATCTCACGCCTGAGCGAACCATTTTTTATTTATTTATTTATTTATTTTTATTGTGATCATCATGAGACGTCTACTTCTACTTTCTGGCGCTGGAGTACCCAGCAGCAGCGGTCGAACCTTCGACCTGCCTGCTATTCCTAATACAACCTATTTCCGTCCATCATCTGTGGCGCTGGATTACCAGTCACGATGATTTGTGTCTCTTCCATGGATAATTACCCGAAGTGCCAATTTACTACGTCCATCGTCTGTGGCGACGGATTAACAAGTCACGACGATTTTTGTGCCTAATTATTGGATTATTATTGACTACTCTACGAACTACCGGACCTGTGTACCATCCACGACGTCCCAGGAAGAAATCGGCGACCAAGGAGAAGTTTTAACGAAGTGACACTTGAGAGATTTTGGACTATGCTGGTGTGTCGGAGTCGTTCACATTTTAGTGAACTTAAAATAAGCGAACAATTTTGAGACCTTAGCGACACAACAGCTGGTAGCCGTAACGTGAGTAAACCACTGTATTGCATGATTTTGATTGTTTTTATCTTGCCATGTTTTTATCAATGTTTTTATTGTTCTTAGAGTTAACTCAGAGTGCTATTTTTCTAGTCCAAGATTTAATATAAATCGAGTATTTTAAGAATTAACGTTTAACGTTTAGGTAATAGCGAGCGAAGCTCGAAAGGCCGTAGGCCTTTCGCGAAGCCTCGCAATCCCTCAATTGCGCGTGTGTGTATATGAGTGTATATGACGTCACTATCACTATAAGAAATACATACACGGACCGAGAAAGTTGTCACCGTCCCACGTGCGGGACAACAATATCGTCCAACGTGCGGACGACTTCCTTTCTGGAGGATTTCTTTAGGCGTTAAGTAACGACCGATTTCATTGGTCGACAATGACGTAATGTGCAGTACAACAATACCAAACACTTACATTTCATCCCATTGGATGAAATGCATGAATGCACGTGCGTGAATGAAAGTGGCCGCTTCTACATGTATATCCACGTTAAAACTTAATTTCTCGCCCGTCCGTGGCTCAATTCTAATGCAGTTTGGAACCGCCTGAATTCATTCTACTGACCATTGCGGTTTAGATCGATAGAACCGCCAGAATTCATTGTACTGGCCATTGAATTCTCGTCAAAATCAGTTCCGAAATATGAATGAAAGTGGCCGCTACTACATGTATATCCACGTTAAAACTGGGTTTCTAGCCCGTCCGTGGCTCAATTCTCGGCTCGCTTCCTGGTCATACCACGCCGTGGCCGCTACTATATCCAAGTTAAAACTGAATTTCTCGCCTGTCCGTGGGTCAATTTTAATGCGGTTTAGATCGATAGAGCCGCCAGAATTCATTCTACTGGCCATCGAATTCTCGTCAAAATCAGTTGCGAAATATAAATTTTAAGACAGTTTAAAATCGTAATGTTTTATATGCCATTAATTTACGGTCAATCAATGCTGTATTTTGGTCAGAAATAATAAAAAAAATGATCATCCAAAGCTTCGCTCGCTTCCTGGCCATGCTACCATACCCACGTTAAAACTTAATTTCTCGCCTGTCCGTGGGTCAATTTTAATGCGGTTTAAATCGTTAGAACTGCCAGAATTCATTCTACTGGCCATTGAATTCTCGTTAAAATCGGTTGCGAAATGTAAGTTTTGCGACAGTTTGAAATCGTAATAATTTGTATGCCATTAATTTACGGTCAATCAATGCTGTACATGTACGATGGTGCAAGTGTGAACGGCAGAATTTTTTTCCCCAACCGTTTTTCCAAAAACAGCAGAAAAAAAAATTACAATTTTTTTCCACCGTTTTCCTAAAACAAAAGAATTTTTTTTTTGAATATTTTGTCGCCTCTTTTGTGCAAACTGGTTATCTGTCTTCCTTTAGCACTTTCAAGGGAGCACTCATTATTTGAATTTAATGGTATGTGGTGACCAATATGGCATGTAAAAGTTGACAAAAAGACATTTTTTGATATTCATATTCGGCACTCAATAGCCCTGCGAGTGCGACGTTGTCTACATCTTATGCTGTTTTAATGTATCGCTGGCCGAAGGAATGATCCGACTAAGCATACAGAATCACCTTGCTTAAATAAAATGTTTTTCAGTTCTCTTGCTTAATAAATAAAACTTCAGCTGGATTTCTTATCCTGTGATAGCGTTTAGCGTAGGCTGGGGAGATGGATGTGGTGTCGAGTGAAAACGGGACGAGCAAATACAAATATCAACAAAGCAGTTTAATCATCATAAACAAGTTATACATACCACTGCAGTCTTTCTTCTACAGCAACGGTTCTAGCACAATAAAGTTCTATCCGATGTATGCAAATACCTCAACATCACTATAATTTCTAAAAGCCTGGTCTCTTGTAGGTAAATCCTGCTATTAACCGCACGTTCCCCTGTGGGCTATTCCTCGTTAGTCTGTCACAATAATCCTCGTAAGTACACATTATAAATCCTTAAGTCAGCTCACCTCAATGCATTGCTGTCGACTTCTCTCAAAGTGGACCTTCTCGGGGGAGATGTGGAGATGTTCATCATAGTAACTTAACTCACCTCAATGAATTGCTGTCGACTTCTCTCAAAGTGGACCTCCTCGGGGGAGATTTGGAGATGTTCATCATAGTAACTTAACTCACCTCAATGCATTGCTGTCGACTTCTCTCAAAGTGGACCTTCTCGGTGAGATGTGGAGATGTTCATCATAGTAACTTAACTCATTTGTACAAGTCCTATTTAAAACATTTCCTTACATGAGAACAGGGAATTCCTTTAGCCATTTGTCCAAGAAGTCCCTTTTTCCTCTTCTTTTTGTCATAATTCAAGTTACTTTCTAGGCTTTTTTCCCTCTTTTACTGGTCTGCTCCTGATGTAGAGGGCCTTTAAAAAAAAACCTTGAAAGGTCTGGTTGACCTTTTCTAGCCATTTTATTTCTGTTAAACTTTTTTTATGCGATTTTATGTAATGAAATCTATGGGAAACATGTGGCTTGGGGAGAACCTTTTTGGTGGGAAAGGGATTGGCCAATAAAATTAGCCACACATAAATTATGATAAACAGCCTGGGGCTGATTTGGTCCATTCCATTTAATGTAATAAAGTTTATTATTCCCACCCCCAACATGTACATACTGTTTTTACACAGCAGGGAAGCACTTGGCAGCAACAGATAGGCACATAACAACACCAAAATATGTAGCTGTGTGCCGTCTCAGCTGCTGTTTCCTCCAATCTACCGGTCTACTTGATATCGGCTATTGTGATGGTTCAATTCGATTGAACCACCGGCAGATCAACTATAATCCGGTCGGCACATAAACTGAGTGTTTCATTGTCTATAAACTCCAACCGGCACATTTTGTATATGCCAGTTTATATTTGCGAGTGCAATGTGCACTTCATAACACCACAGACTTTGGAGTGGCGATGCTACTGCTGATAACCCAGAATCGACAAATCTGAACATACCATGATTGTTCAGACTTGGAGGTTGCAGGAATGTTCATTTTTGGTGCATGGCATTCCAATCAAAATTAAACATTAGATTAAATTGTTTATTCTTTTTCATTTTCATCTTTATTTCATGGTAAGTTTCAAATACAATAAGAATCACTTTGGAAACTGGTGCAATATGAGTTATTTCTAGCACAAAACAAGTTCATATGTAGACCATCTGCTATTGTATGAGACAATACAGAAAATGATTTACAATTGCTTTTATCTTCATTCATCTGGGTATATACTTTTATGTTTTCCCATGTTAATTGAGTGGTCTGGACAGGGGCTAATCTCTCTGAGTGCAAGTAGGATAACTTCACCCAGGAGCATGGACTAGATTGTCATTTCAGGATTATATTGCCAGAAAATAATCAGAGATTAATGGAATGTACACTTTAATTATATAAAAAAAAGCCTAGTTGACTGTAATATGTATATGAAAACGGTATCGATGTTTCCCTGAATCCTACACTTGTTAACTTTCCTCATTCCTTGCTTGTCTGCGGAAAAATATAACACTGGTATCCTGCGCGAAACAGTTACCAGACATCTCAATCACATCCATCTCTGTTCCTCGCTGAACTCTTTCAGCTGGGCAGCCCTGCAGTTTGGGCAGCACTCCGTGTCCATGAGGTTCTTTAACTCTTTAACCCCCAGCGCTGTGTTGTGTCATAGTCCCCAGCGCTGTATTGGGGGTTCCTCCCCGCAACATTGTAATGCACTGCAGTATATTGCATTGTATTGCAATGTTGCGCAAGCTGTTATACACGCCGTCAAAAGGCGTCCCGCGGGATTAAGGGGGGTTTCAGTGGCGATGCTAAAAGACGTTCCGCGGGATTAAGGGGGGTAAATACGGCGACGCCATATGGCGTCAACAAGCATTAAAGAGTTAAATGTATATCATGCTTCTGAAATATCCCTTGGCTCTCATTAATGCTCGCCTCTGAATTCTTTCAGCTGGGCGGCCCTGCAGTTTGGGCAGCTCTCCGTGTCCATGAGGTTCTTTAAATGTATATGAAAAGGGTATCGATGTTTCCCTGAATCCTACACTTGTTAACTTTCCTCATTCCTTGCTTGTCTGCGGAAAAATATAACACTGGTATCCTGCCCGAAACAGTTACCAGACATCTCAATCACATCCATCTCTGTTCCTCGCTGAACTCTTTCAGCTGGGCGGCCCTGCAGTTTGGGCAGCACTCCGTGTCCATGAGGTTCTTTAAATGTATATCATGCTTCTGAAATATCCCTTGGCTCTCATTAATGCTCGCCTCTGAATTCTTTCAGCTGGGCGGCCCTGCAGTTTGGGCAGCTCTCCGTGTCCATGAGGTTCTTTAAATGTATATGAAAACGGTATCGATGTTTCCCTGAATCCTACACTTGTTAACTTTCCTCATTCCTTGCTTGTCTGCGGAAAATTATAACACTGGTATCCTGCCCGAAACAGTTACCAGACATCTCAATCACATCCATCTCTGTTCCTCGCTGAACTCTTTCAGCTGGGCGGCCCTGCAGTTTGGGCAGCACTCCGTGTCCATGAGGTTCTTTAAATGTATATCATGCTTCTGAAATATCCCTTGGCTCTCATTAATGCTCGCCTCTGAATTCTTTCAGCTGGGCGGCCCTGCAGTTTGGGCAGCTCTCCGTGTCCATGAGGTTCTTTAAATGTATATGAAAACGGTATCGATGTTTCCCTGAATCCTACACTTGTTAACTTTCCTCATTCCTTGCTTGTCTGCGGAAAAATATAACACTGGTATCCTGCCCGAAACAGTTACCAGACATCTCAATCACATCCATCTCTGTTCCTCGCTGAACTCTTTCAGCTGGGCGGCCCTGCAGTTTGGGCAGCACTCCGTGTCCATGAGGTTCTTTAAATGTATATCATGCTTCTGAAATATCCCTTGGCTCTCATTAATGCTCGCCTCTGAATTCTTTCAGCTGGGCGGCCCTGCAGTTTGGGCAGCTCTCCGTGTCCATGAGGTTCTTTAAATGTACATGAAAACGGTATCGATGTTTCCCTGAATCCTACACTTGTTAACTTTCCTCATTCCTTGCTTGTCTGCGGAAAAATATAACACTGGTATCCTGCCCGAAACAGTTACCAGACATCTCAATCACATCCATCTCTGTTCCTCGCTGAACTCTTTCAGCTGGGCGGCCCTGCAGTTTGGGCAGCACTCCGTGTCCATGAGGTTCTTTAAATGTATATCATGCTTCTGAAATATCCCTTGGCTCTCATTAATGCTCGCCTCTGAATTCTTTCAGCTGGGCGGCCCTGCAGTTTGGGCAGCTCTCTGTGTCCATGAGGTTCTTTAAATGTATATCAAGCATCTGAAATATCCCTTGGCTCTCTGTGGATAAGATGCCTCCGCTCCTTTTTATTTCTTTATTTCACATGGAATTAATATGCTTTTTCTTTGTTCTTCAACAACGACAAACGCCTTTTTTTTTCACATCCATCTCTGTTCCTCGCCTCTGAATTCTTTCAGCTGGGCGGCCCTGCAGTTTGGGCAGCACTCCGTGTCCATGAGGTTCTTTAAATGTATATCAAGCATCTGAAATATCCCTTGGCTCTCTGTGGATGAGATGCCTCTGCTCCTTTTTATTTTTTTATTTCACATGCAATTAATATGCTTTTTCTTTGTTCTTCAACAACGACCAACGGTTCTTTTTTAACACCCATCTCTGTTCCTCGCCTCTGAATTCTTTCAGCTGGGCGGCCCTGCAGTTTGGGCAGCACTCCGTGTCCATGAGGTTCTTTAAATGTATATCATGCATTTGAAATATCCCTTGGCTCTCATTAATGCTCGCCTCTGGAGAGCTTGTCACTGTGCTCTATGAAGAGGAGTTTCACATCGCTGTACTCCCAGGCACACAACGTATCTCCTTGCTTCTTCCGCTGCTTCAAGGCTCTCGTGATACTCTCAATTATAATTAACACTGTGCAGCAGGGGACTTGGAGTTCTCGGGAGAGCTTGTCGAACCTCTTGCTGGCAGTATCTGTGTATCCATTGGCTCTCTGTGGATGATATGGCTCTGCTCCTTTTTATTTCTTTATTTCACATGGAATTATTGTGCTTTTTCTTTGTTCTTCAACAACGACAAACGGTTATTTTTTCACATCCATCTCTGTTCCTCGCCTCTGAATTCTTTCAGCTGGGCGGCCCTGCAGTTTGGGCAGCACTCCGTGTCCATGAGGTTCATTAATGCTCCAGTTCAAAAAAACTGGATTTTTATGGGATGCGCATAATTTGTCAGCTTCCCAATCTCGCAATGACTTCTCATCTTCCAAATCTTGCGATAACTTCTCATCTTCCCGATCTTGCAATGATTTCTCATCTTCCCGATCTTGCAGTGATTTCTCATCTTCCCCATCTTGCAATGATTTCTCATCATGTGTGCTGTAGTCGTTCATTCATCTATCTCTTAGCAATGTTGGACAAAGGACTATTTATGGATGATTTAAAAAAATCATGGCAATCAATAGCCTTGGAATTAATGTCCTTTTCATTGTTTGACAAAGGACCTTTTAGTGATTAAAAAAATCATGGCACTGAAGAGCCTTGTATGTTCATTATTTCTTCAACAATGACAAATGACCTTATTTACTTTAAAATTTGTGGCACTGAATGGCCTTTTTTGCTGATGGGTTTCTGAGCCTATATTCATTCATCTGTCGGATTCCTTTTTTTATCATTGTGGCTTACATAACGCTGGGTGGTCAATGTACGTCCTTTTACAAGGTCCTCAAAGTGTAACACTGGGTTTGAGAAGACGGTTCCACTCTTTTTAATGCGCCTTTCTTTAGTTGTTTTGGTGAAGCCTGTGTGACAACTGGGTATTACACCTTCCTATCTGTAGAAAGATTGATCTCCTCTTCTTTGATGTTATCTATTACAAAGTATTCATGTTGACTACCTGGTGAGCTTTACTGGGTGAAACCTGTGTGCCTTTTGGGTATAGCACCTTCCTTTCTGTAGGAAGATTGATCGCTTCTTTGATATTATCTTTTACAAAGTCCTCATTTTGAAGTTAGCAGAAATCAGTTCTATGCCCTCGGCAGAGCCAGAGATAGCATAGTCTCAATTGCCCCAGTTTAGTATGAAATTGCACCGTCTGCATACACCAATCATTCCGTTGGACATTAAGCAGACTATGCAGAAAGACTTAGGAAGAGATGTAAGTGATGTCAACCAGCATGTCATGTTTTTGAATTTTTCATCTGGTGTTTCCAATGTTCGCTGGGACAAGAGTATTTCTTCTGGGTGAAGCCTGTCTGTCCGCTAAGGTCCACGTCATGTAAATCCTTCATAATTCCTTACTTCCTGTGTGTCTGTGGGGTATAACACCTTCCTATCTGTAGGAAGATTGATCTTCTCTTCTTTAATGCCTCGCTGTCATAACCTTATTCTGACCGGGCTTGGTAATCTCAGAGTACTGCAAAGCACCTCATCCTCTCCCTCGCCCTCAATCGAAGGGTCAACAAGTGCAGTAGCACCATTATCACTAGTCATAAAATCCGTACATGCTTGTGTATCCATGTGGACCCTATTGCTCCTTCCACTTCCAGTTCCAGTCCCTGCATGCTCATGTTTCCTTTTTGAAGCCGAGTCTGAGGATTACTGCGACCGAGATAAGAGTTGACCAGCAGTACAAAAGGAACTGGAGGGACCTGATTCAGCTGCATCATCCAACTCCATTGTAAAATTCTTTCCCAACTCATTAATGCTCGAGTTCAGAAAAAAAAGTGGGATTTTTATTTTATTTTTATTTACCTCCCTACTGACTCTGCAAAAATGGTCTGGGAAACATCCTGGAAACTGAAAATCAATTAAGGGTCGCCTAAAGAACAAAAATAAGCAGATCAGTGTATGAACAAATAGATTTTGCAATATAATATTGGGTGATTGAGATTCAAGGAGCTCTGATCAGCCTATGTCTATGCTTGGCTATTTGCCTATTGAGGAGGCCTGACTTGCTGGTCACTAAATTGTCGTCTGCCTTAGGCTGATATGACAACTTATCAGCTAATCAATACGAATAGTGTTGGTTAAAAATTAAAGCAGCAATACTAAATTTATCAAAATAAGATAAAACATGGAACAATGTTTTTGGTAAACTCAGCAAAGACTCAACAATGGGATGCGCACAATTTGTCAGCTTCACGTAGTAGAACTGGCGCCAGTTCTACTACGTGAGCTAACAGTGCATTTCACATCATGTGCAAATTATCACTGTTCGGTCTTATTGAATTAAATAACATACCCTGTTAGGGACCACACCATTTTGCTAAGGAGTGAGTATTACATGCCGATTAACCTATGGCCCTTGACCAACTCAAATCAAGAATCTTTGAGTGAGATATAATAATGAGATATGCCTAATTATGCTGATATGACAGTCCCTGCATGCTTGTGTTTCCTTTTTGAAGCCAAGTCTGAGGATTGCTGCGACCTGGATAAGAGTTGACCAGCATTACAAAAGGAACTTCTTTCTCTTGAGCACAGCTCCTCCATAACTGGCTGATCAACTGCTTGTGCTTTTCCTGTATCTCCTCGCGCTTCCTCTGAATGAATGCTGCATCATCCAACTCCATTGTAAAATTATGTCTCCCATATACTGGTATTTCCATCAGTACTTAAACACTTGTCATCCCAATTGTATTTCTGATATTGGAAATAACCCTAATAATTAACCTACAAATTAGGAAAGTTGTCTCATGCTTGATTTAGAACGAAAGCAAGTCTGAAGTGTTTATTAGTCACCTTTTTCACATTTTTTTCTGCTTTCTGATAATGGTGCTCTTGTTGGAGAAATTGTCTTTAATCAGCACAGCTCCTCAACTGATTGATAAACTGTTTGTGCTCTTCCTCATCCACTCTCTCCTCAGGTTTGCTTCTGATGTAGGTTCCGTCCTTTCTCTCCTTTTTTATTTCAATTATTTTTATGCGTTGTCAATGTTCTTCAAAAAAAACATTCTTATATAGAAGTTCACGCTTCCTGTGTACTCTGGTAATGTCTGCCTACTATTCCGAATGCTGTAATGCACTCCTCCATAACTGGCTGATCAACTGCTTGTGCTCTTCCGGTATCTCCTCGCGCTTCCTCTGAATGAATGCTGCATCATCCAACTCCATTGTAAAATTATGTCTCCCATATACTGGTATTTCCATCAGTACTTAAATGGTGCTCTTGTTTGAGAAATTGTCTCTTGTCAGCACAGCTCCTTCTCAATTAGTTGATTAGCTGTTTGTGCTCTTCCTCATCCACTCTCTCCTTAGGTTTGCCTCTGACGTAGGTTCCGTCCTTTCTCTCCTTTTTTATTTCAATTATTTTTATGCGTTGTCAATGTTCTTCAAAAAAAATACTTATATAGAAGTCCACGCTTCCTGTGTACTCTGGTAATGTCTGCCTACTATTCCGAATGCTGTAATGCACTCCATTCACAAGGAAATTGTTTATGGCTTCAGAGAGTCATAAGTACTGATCTTCATTGTACCAAGTCTAAGCTTACTGTCTACTGGACCGATACTAAGATTAAGCCATCATCGGATCTTTTTTTTTCTGTACACATGCTTTATAATGGTGCTCTTGTTTGAGAAATTGTCTCTTGTCAGCACAGCTCCTTCTCAACTAGTTGATTAGCTGTTTGTGCTCTTCCTCATCCACTCTCTCCTCAGGTTTGCCTCTGACGTAGGTTCCGTCCTTTCTCTCCTTTTTTATTTCAATTATTTTTATGCGTTGTCAATGTTATTCAAAAAAAATACTTATATAGAAGTCCACGCTTCCTGTGTACTCTGGTAATGTCTGCCTACTATTACGAATGCTGTAATGCACTCCATTCACAAGGAAATTTTTTATGGCTTCAGAGAGTCATAGGTACTGATCTTCATTGTACCAAGTCTAAGCTTACTGTCTACTGGACCGATATTAAGATTAAGCCATCATCGGATCATTTTTTTTCTGTACACATGCTTTATAATGGTGCTCTTGTTTGAGAAATTGTCTCTCGTCAGCACAGCTCCTCAACTAGTTGATTAACTGTATGTGCTCTTCCTCATCCACTCTCTCCTCAGGTTTGCTTCTGATGTAGGTTCCATCCTTTTTCTCCTTTTTTATTTAAATTATTTTTATGCTTTGTCAATGTTCTTCAAAAAATACATACTTATATAGAAGTCCACAATGAAATTGTTTATGGCTTCAGAGAGTTATTGGTACTGATCTTCATTTTACCAAGTCTAAGCTTACTGTCTACTTGACCGATATTAAGATTAAGCCATCATCGGATCATTTTTTTTCTGTACACATTCTTTACTGATAATGAAAATATGTAATGTCTTCCTCTACATATTAAATATTCGTATAAGCAGCCATTGTTAGTAATGGTGATTTTATTTTCAATATTATGTACAGGCGAACTCGGCTGCACGGTATGAATGTAATATGTACTTTTGTCTATGACTGATGCATGCACATTAAGTATGTGTATTGGATCATACGCAATTCTTAGGCTTTATTTCTAAATCTGGAACCTGAACAACGCTGACCAAAATCACGGCACGCACAATTCTATTTACAATGTAAATAGCATTGTGTATGCTGGTCAAACAGAAGACTGGAACTGTCTGGGCGTCCCCATCAGACAAATACATGTACAATAGAAGTTTAGCAAGTAGGGCTATTATCACTAACGATTTTTTGATTCTTTATTCAATTATAATTTTACCGATACCATACTTTTATTTTTATTTGCAATTGATTCCGACTTAAGTAAAATGGGTTCCCCAATGACATTATATAGACAACTGCATATGACGGACTGAGTTTGGTATATGTATATGTTGGACTTTGTTTTATGACAGACAAATTTTCCTTGTCGCTGTGAGTCTGTAATATGCGAGTTCGCCTGTATGCCCATGTATATATATATATATATGGCCTAAGCTGCCAGATTTACTCACAAAGTAAGAAGTACTCTCAGCCTGAAATATTTCTACCATCCACAGGCAGTATATTGTGTTCTTTGGTCATATATGTCATGTATCCTTTTCCACTCCAGATTCCTTGATCATCAATCACACCAGAACGGCCTGATGTCTACTGATCATAGTTACAACAGGGGAGGCCTGCCCAGCTCAATTTATCATGAGCATGCATATACCAATTCCAAAGGCCATACTTATCGTTCTGCAAAGGGGTCTTTACCACCATCTCCTGAAAAGGAGAAAATATCATTGAACAACAAAGTATTCAAAGTCCATAGCACACCTGGCGATGGCAACTGCTTTTTTCATGCTGTCAGTCTAGCTGTAATAGGTGACTATTCCCAATCTGATTCCCTCAGAAAGAGAGTTTGTTTGTATATCATCGAAAACTGGACTGAGTGTATGGAAAAAATTCACATTAATCACGGTCCCTCTATGACAAAGGAAAACTATGTCATTTCAATGTTACATAAGAAAGGCTGGGCTACTGCCTCTGAAATAGAAGTAGCGGCCAACATCTTGGGGCAGCCTATAACGGTTTGGCTGTGGACTGGTATTGATCACAGTCCATTCTTACAAACTTTTTCTCCAATCTCAAGTAATGACAGTGCTAACGTCATTAATGTTCTTTTACGAAATAACCATTATGAAATGATTGAGTTGTATTCATCAGAACAAACAACTCCCTTAAACATGACAGTTTGTAATGAAACCATAAATTCTGTACCTGATGTAGTAGTATCATCTAGAGGAAAAGAATGTTCACCCACTCAATCTAAAGCAAGAAAATTTGGGGTTCTCTATGAGCCTGCTGTTTTAAATGAAACATTTTCTCAGATGAGGAATCGTAAATGTAAAAATTTTAGGAGTTTGCAAAATGTTTCTACCTATATTGATGAAGGTCAAAAAAATTGTTCACCCACCCAATCTAAAGCACGAAAATTTGGGGTTCGCTATGAGCCTGCAGTTTTGAATGAAACATATGTTCAGAGTAGGAATCGTAAACGAAGAAACGCTGATAGATTGAAAAATGTTTCTTCCAATATTGGTGACATTCCTGAAGCCCCCCCGATACTTGATAGGATTTTGCAAAACGTTTACACCGATATTGATGAAGGTAATGTAGCAGTTGATGATGAAACTCAAACACATCAGTCTGCAACTGAAACCTTAACCTCTGTACCTGATGTACTAGTATCATCTAGGGAAAAAAATTGTTCACCCACCCAATCTAAAGCACGAAAATTTGGGGTTCGCTATGAGCCTGCAGTTTTGAATGAAACAAATGTTCAAAGGACGAATCGTAAACGAAGCAAAGCTGATAGATTGAAAAATGTTTTTTCCAATATTGGTGACATTCCTGAAGCCCCTCCGATACTTGATAGGAGTTTGCAAAACGTTTCTACTGATATTGATGAAGGTAATGTAGCAGTAGATGATGAAACTCAAACACATCAGTCTGCAACTGAAACCTTAACCTCTGTACCTGATGTACCAGTATCATCTAGGGAAAAAAATTTGTTCACCCACCCAATCTAAAGCACGAAAATTCGGAGTTCGCTATGAGCCTGCAGTTTTGAATGAAACATATGTTCAGAGGAGGAATCGTAAACGAAGAAACGCTGATAGATTGAAAAATGTTTCTTCCAATTTTGGTGACATTCCTGAAGCCCCCCCGATACTTGAAGATGAACATTTTAATGTGGCTCTGCAGGCAGTCAGGGCTTTTGAAATTAAGCAAATGAGTTATCAGTGGAACACCTGTAAAATTTGCAATGAGTGTAGAATTGGTACAAAAAATTACAAAAGTGGTGTCTGCAAGCGATGTTTCAGAGATAAGGCTGAAATAAAAATGTTTTCCAGCGAAAATAATATGAATCCTAAAGCGGTGCCCCAAGAATTGAATGATTTAACTGTCATTGAGCAACAGCTCATTTCTAGGATTTCCCCATGCATTAATGTTCACATGCTTAAGCACGGAGGTATTGCAGCCAGTGGGCATTGTGTTACTTTCCCACAAGAAATTAATGAACCTGCACAAATATTTCCTAGGTTACCATCTGAATTAAGTATAATTAAAGTTCGCAAGCAAGGACGAAATGACACTTCGAAAGATTTTAAGATTCGTAGATTCAAGGTACAACACGCTCTGGAATGGCTCAAAGCAAATAATAAAGCATATTCTGATATACTTATTTGCCCTGACAGACTTTTAATGCTTCCCGTTGATGGCGAAATAGATGACATTCCCACTGTTGTTTATAATGCCGACACTCTCCATGGCAATGACAAAGGGCCAGCTGAAAATCAATTTGACATAGGTGAGGTAACTGGAACAACAAATTCTTGTGTTATTTTACCAGATGAACCCCGTAATATTTGTGCTGAAGTACAAAACATTGTCAACGAAGTTGTTCAAAATCCCAAGGAGGTTACTGAAAATCGTCGTGGTACAATCACCATTCCATGGCCTAGTCGCGGTGATGTTCCTGTATCTGAGTTCACTACTGCTTATTTCTTTACTCTAGCATTTCCGTGTCTTTTCCCATATGGAGAAGGTGATTATCATATAAATAGATCCAGAACTTGTGAATCAATGAAGGATTGGGCACAACATTTGCTTTGGTATAAAGATGGTCGATTTGCTCATCATCCTTATTTTAAATTTGTGGTGCATAATATGATTTCTAGAAGCGATGCAATTAAACGCAGTATGTTCATTGTTCAGCAGCAGTTAGGTGATGGACATTTGACAGTGGCTGATTTGAAGCTGAAGCTGCAAGAAGGTGATGAGTCATTTATTAAAAAAATACTTTATTTCGGGGCCTCCTTACGTGGAACTTCTCAGTATTGGAGTCAAAAATCGAAGGAGCTTAGATCTCTTATCCAATTTAAAATCAATGAAGGCAGTGGACTTCCTTCTTTTTTTGCAACAGCCAGTTGTGCAGAATTCCACTTTAAGCCTCTGAGGAGACTCCTGGCCAACTATGCACTTGAAACTAGTGGAGAAGTGGTTGACTTCACTAGTCATTCCAATTTATTTCAAAGTCTCCAGAAAAATACTCATGTTGTTTCACAATATTTTGATCTAAGGACTAGTGACTACTTTCAGGAAGTAATGGAACCAGTATTCAATGTGAATGCATACTGGTATCGCATGGAATTTGCGAAATCTAGGGGCATGGTGCATTGGCATGGTTTATGTTGGAGGAGAGACCGTGAGCCTCATAACCTTTTGTTTGAGGCTTTTCAAGAAGGCCTGTCAGATGAATCTGCTGCAGATAGGTTATCTGAATGGGCTAAAGCAAATTTTAAAATGAGTGCATCTCATCCAGCTGGTAGTGATTCTGATGGCAAGCCCAGGAAGGACTTATGGCCACCTCCTGAAGGTACTGCACCAGTACCTCCAGAGGAGAGTAATCCATTAGCTAAATTACTTATGGATGTCAGCTCATCCCAACAAAACATATTGGATGATTACCTGCTTCTGACAAATCGCATTAACCTTCATAGGTGTTCTGATTACTGTCTTGTTCCTCCAAAGTCAAAGCGTGAAGCAGCATCAGAAAAAGTCTGCAGAATGGAGTTTGGGAAGATGTCAGCACCTGGAAAGGTGTTACGGTCTGACCCAGCACTAGTTAAAGATCGCAATGGATCTTTACGCCTTGAAATGGCTAGGGATCATCCCATGATTGTTCAAAATTCCCAAATACAAACACAAGCATGGAGGGCAAATAGTGACATATCACTCATACTGTCAAAGAGTTCTCCTGACAATCCTTCAGTGCAGGAAATAACTGCTACTGAGAAATATATAACTGGGTATGCGTGTAAGGGAAATCAACCAACAGGAGCTGTAGCAGATTTATTTAAGGATGTAATTAATATGTCAAATGAAACTGCATC
Organism: Maea johnstoni; assembly: GCA_963942565.1. Taxonomy (NCBI): domain Eukaryota; kingdom Metazoa; phylum Annelida; class Polychaeta; order Spionida; family Magelonidae; genus Maea; species Maea johnstoni. The sequence goes on from OZ012686.1 coordinate 29,493,489, forward strand.
TTCCTCAAAATCACTTGTTTCAAAACTTCTCATTGGAACTGTAAAGAGAGATGTTTCTGCCATTGAAGCTTCTTACGAATTATCTACTATCCCGCTTTATAGAAGTAGCCACATATTTCAATCTTTAAGTTTGACAGGAGCAAGACTTTTGGAACGCAATGGCTCTACTGTGACAAAGAAATCTGTTTTAGACAGGTACTTGCTACGAGATGTAAATGACAATGTCTCACTTTATGACTTTGCCTGTAGAGGTGGGAAAGTTCCAGTCATTTCGGGTAGTCATACCCAGCCCTCTTGGCCTTTAGATGAGTCTTATTCCAGAACCAAATTACTATTGCACTGGCCTAGCTGGCGAAGTATTTCAGATATAAAGGATGGTTCAACTCCATGGGTTGATGCAATGTATGAATTTATGATGTCAGGAAACTGTCCAAACTTTGTTATGGCTGAAGTAGAGCGGGCAAAATCCAAAACAAAGGAAAGTACTGAAACCAATTCGGAAGATGCATTAGGTGATGATGGCCCTTCAGATCAACCTGAATGGATGGATGTTGTAAGACCCAACGTTTTGTATGAGGATTATTCTGCTGATTTTTCATATGACGATGGTAGTTCTGATTATGACTGGAAGTCAACCTCAATTAATTTGCCTGAGGTCCCCTATGGGAACTGGGTTGAGAAACTTAATGAAAAATTGCCTGATGTTGATATTCTCCAAATTCCAGATGTGAATCTGGCTAGTTTAAACAACGACCAGAAGTTCGCTTTTGACCTGGTCATGAAAACCTTACTTGATTTTACAAAAGAACATGAGTGCTATGAACCGCTCCGGCTTATTGTAGGAGGAACAGCTGGCTCTGGCAAATCGTATTTAATTAAGTGCCTTATCAAGGCAATTAGAACATTTCTCAACTCAAACAAAGCTGTTCAAGTACTATGTCCAACCGGTAACAGTGCGAATCTCATAGCAGGTGTAACCTTGCACAGTTTTTTGAAAATTCCGTCCTTTAATAGAACTGGGGACATGGTGGCTCCTGACGGGTCTACTGGAGAAAAACTGCAGTCAAACTGTGATGGTCTGAAAGTTCTTTTAGTAGATGAGCGTTCTTTGATAGGTGCATGTACACTTGGTTGGATGGAATTCCTGTGTAGGCATGGAGTCCAAAGAGGTACCCAGGTTGACAAATCTTGGGGTGGACTTCCTGTAGTTGTTTTTCTTGGGGATGATGTTCAGCTCCCTCCTGTTATGGACTCGCCAGTTTATAATTCCAAAAGTTGTTATCCAGCAGCTATGCATGGTGCCCTCATTTGGCAAGAGTTTGACAAAGCTGTCATATTAAAGACAATTGTTAGACAAGGTGAGAGTGAAAAGGATTTTAGGGAAACTCTTTTGGCTATAAGAGATTCTAAAGCGACCCCTCACCATGCTGAATGGCTCCAGAAATTTCAATGGATTAACTTAAAACATACTCATGGAGCTGCTCTATTGCAACGCATGTCTGACCAAGGTGTCTTTGTTTACCCGAGTCATTCAGAAGTGTGGAAGCACAACAAAGAAAAGTTATTGGAACTTAATAAAACCTATCCAATAGCCAAAATTAATGCTATTCCCAAAGGCTTTCACTCTTCCAAGTCAAGCTCAGACTCTTCTGGTGGTCTGCTGAGCACCCTTTACCTTGCGAACAAAGCAAAGGTGACTCTGACAGTGAATCTTTGTGTTCCTTTTGGACTATTTAATGGTGCAGTTGGTGTGGTTGAAGACATAATATACCTTGGTGAAAAAAGGCCTCCTGAGGTTCTTCCTGACTTTGTACTGGTTGATTTCCCCTGTTATACTGGTCCAGCTTTCATTGAGGAACGGCCTACCCTCTTACCAATTGTGCCAGTCGTGAGGTTGATTGATTGTAGCTGTCACTGTTGCAGCCGTAAACAAATCCCACTGAGACTAGGCTGGGCATCTACTATTCATAGATGCCAAGGTATGACTATTGGAGCTGGCGAAGTAAATCGATACATCGTCATTCACCCAGGAACTAGAGCCTTTGAATCGAAGACACCTGGTGCCCTCTTTGTGTCCCTTTCTCGTGCCAAATCAACAGGGACAGCAAATACAGACCCAGACTTTGCCTGGAACCCTTCTGTACTTGTCAATGATGACAGAATATGTCATGTGGTCAATACTCCCACAACAAGGGCACGTTACGTTGAAATTGCCAGGATTGAAAAGCTTGATAAAGTCACAAAGTTATCTTTTTCTAACTTGAATTCTGACAAAGAATTGCAACATCTCTCAAATGTACTAAATGTAAGACAAGCTTCTCTTGAGGAGTAGCGCGCCCATTAACCAGTTATTGTTAGGCCTTTTGGGTGGGTGATAACTTTATCGCTAACCCAATAGTATATATGTCTTTTCCAGTAATGACTTATTTCCCTACAAATATAGTAGCACAGGGCAGTTGTGTGAATGGATATTTGTTTTCTTTACCTTATCACCTTATTATTAACTGTTGAATGACAAAATACTGGCGAGGACAATGACTTTATTATGTACCTTGCAAAATCTAAGGAAAGGGTGGGTGATAAGTGAATCGCTAACCCAAATGAAATTGTTGCTGTTTGATGGTCAATTAGTTCTATTTGATGCTTAATTGCTCTACTAATTTTGCTCTACAAAATTGATTGTCAAAGAATTTTTAGAATTAACACATTGCTACACACGCATACCCAGTTCTCTGTACTTTCCTAATGTGGTGGGTGCCAAAGGAACGTCTGACTCCAAGGAAATTGTTGTGGTTTTATAATTAACTGTTTCCCTTGGACATTTTTTTTCAATATCTTATCATATGATAGATATTTGTTGCATCACATGCATTAAAGTTTGGAGGTTATACACACGCATGCCCAATACCCAGTAAATTTTCAAATTTAGTGGGTGAAAACTTATTCACTAACCTTTATGGAAGTATTGCTGTGTGATGCTTACTTCTCTTGAACATTTTCATTTAAGATCGCATCACCTGTTAGTTATTTGTAGCTGTTCAGCCCAATGAGTTTAAAGAGTTACCAGGGTGATATGCTAACATGCCCAATTCTCAAATATTTCTAGAGGTGGCTGGCCACAACAAGAGTGTGTCAGTCTGATATCCAAAGACATAACGGAATGACCTCTGTGCTACACAGGCATCCAGAAAACTTTATCATGGGGTGGGTGACAACTGCATCGCTAACCCCGATGAATGTGTCAATCTGGTGGTTTAGTAGTTCTCCATGGTATAGCTTTAGTAAATAGCACTTATTTCTACCAGTATCAGTATTTGATAAGTGGGTCCAGGTTGACTGGACAGGCAACTGTATGGGGAAGTTCATTTTGCTATACACAGGTATGCCTATAACCCATGTATTTGCAACCTCTGTCCATGTCTATCTGTATAAATTGCATTGCTACCACCTATTTAAATTGCTATAGAACACGTGTTAACTTCATAGTTTATCTAACCATGGAAATTGTAATTAATGAAGTGTCATTTCTCCTTGCGTTTCAATTATGTGTTTAATTTTTTTCACCTTTCTACTGAACTGATTATCCATACCAGGAAGCTGTTGCTTCGGAAAACATTTTGATTATTGCTGAATAGCCAATACCTCTGGAATAACAAGACATCTACTAATTTCATCCTCAAGTCACTTCCCATTTCTCTCTTTTACATATGCACCCAGACAATTTCATGATGGGGTGGGTGATAACTGCATCGCTAACCCCAATGAAGTGTCAGTCTGTTGTTTATGTTTTTCTCTTCAAATTTAATCTTCATAGAACAGCTGTATTATATTGTAATTAATTTTACAAGTACTTGCAGTATTTTAAAATTGGTTTCATGGTGACTGAATCAACAACTCTATGTAAAGTAAGTTCCACTTGGTATTAGATTGCTTCACTTTGCTATGCACATGCATGCCTATAACCCATGCATTTCTAAACCCTGGCTGTGTCTATCTGTGATAACTGCATTGCTACCTCATATTTGAAGTGTTATAGAAGATGTTAACTTCATAGTTTATCTTAACATGTATAAGAAAGAATGTTTGTTGCAAAAGCAATTACTGTTACATTTACTTATTTTTCCAGTATGGAGACCTGCATAGTTATTGCTACCGACTCACGTGGCAGAGGTCTTCAAGATTTCATTCAAGAAACTAATCCATTCCCTTCTCACTGGACCGTCAAACACATCTTTAAACCGGGTGCTACAGTCAAAATGTTGTCAGATGCTGTTCAAAATTATATAATGCATATGCATCCTAATGCTGCCTCTCAACATGATAGTCGTGTCCTTGTTGCAATTGCTGCTGGCATATGCAATTTGACAAATAAAATGAAACACAGTGGTGGGGTTGAGCTTCGATATGATGGTGGCTCTAAACCTGATATACTGAAAAATGATTTGGAATGCCTTCATTCTAAATTAGTTAGTCTGGGATGCATTCCTAAAATAGTCTCTATTGCCCCAGTGTCAATTGACAAGTATGCGCAGTTTAGTATGAAATTGCACCGTCTGCATACACCAATTATTCCGTTGGACATTAAGCAGACTATGCAGAAAGACTTAGAAAGAGATGTACGTGATGTCAACCAGCATGTCATGTATTTGAATTTTTCATCTGGTGTTTCCAATGTTCGCTGGGACAAGAGTATTTCCAAAGTTTCATGCAAAAGAAGAGGCCGTAATAATAACCATATGAAGAAGAAATTGTCATTTGTTTACACCAAACTTTTCGATGGGTGCCATCCAAATACTGATCTGGCATTTCAATGGTTTCAGCAAATGTGCAACTCTATATATACTGATGTTGTTGTCCCTATCCCAGAGTTATCTAGTTCAGATGAAGATCCTGAGCAGGAATGGGACTTCAAACGACACTGACTTGGAAATTTCATTTAGTATTGGTGAGATTTGTCAGCTATTTTCAAGTAACAAATTCATGATCCATTACTTTCAAATTTTGATATTTCTAGAATATGCATTTATGTATTTAAAACTGCTGCCACTCATTGGATGAGGTGGGTGATGACTGTATCGCTAACCTTTCTATAGTATTGGTAACAATCTTTAATGCATTCATGCAAAGTAGTGGACAAATGTCAAACTTTGTTATAAATGTAATTTGACAACTGGGCTCTAGCATGTGAAAAATGTGTTATTCATATGTGAACTATTCATTATCAATTTCCCTGGACATGTTTATGGAAATAGTTCAGTAATATTTCTGGAAGTTGCATTTATGTATTTAAAACTGCTGCCACTCATTGGATGAGGTGGGTGATGACTGTATCGCTAACCTTTCTATAGTATTGGTAACAATCTTTAATGCATTCATGCAAAGTAGTGGACTAATGTCAAACATTGTTATAAATATAATTGGACAACTGGGCTCTAGCATGTGAAAAATGTGTTATTCATATGTGAACTATTCATTATCAATTTCCCTGGACATTTTTATGGTAATAGTTCAGTAATATTTCTGGAAGTTGCATTTATGTATTTAAAACTGCTGCCACTCATTGGATGAGGTGGGTGATGACTGTATCGCTAACCTTTCTATAGTATTGGTAACAATCTTTAATGCATTCATGCAAAGTAGTGGACTAATGTCAAACATTGTTATAAATATAATTGGACAACTGGGCTCTAGCATGTGAAAAATGTTATTCATATGTGAACTATTCATTATCAATTTCCCTGGACATGTTTACGGTATTAGTTCAGTATTATTAGTTAATGGTACATGTTATGAATACTGTTGGAGTGTGTATATATATTTATTTAAATATATATATATTCACACTTAAGATTTCTTATGTCAGTTTCATAGTGTGCAATGCTTGGATAAGACTTGTGTTGAGATGCATCTTAACTTAAATTTAGCAGATCCTGATGATCAGCTATGATTACCAACTCTTATACCCTTCAAACTTTGTATGATGCGGGGGTATCTTGCGGGGGTTAATCTTAGCCGTATCTTACTGGACCCTTTAAGGCTCATCATCATTTTTTTGTAGTTGGTTAGGCAATTATCTTGTTGACTGTAGCATTTCTTTTACTAGAAATTATGGCATATATATATGGAAGCTAGTGGCTTCCTTAATTACAATTTATTAAAATACAAATTCGCCATAGGGCTCCACGGCCTCCCCTCAACTTCACCCGTCACGTCTTTGAAGGAATATCAAGTGGATTACTTCCAAGAGGTAAGACTTTTAAACTCTTCATATTCTTTGTTATCACAGTTTCATTCTCCATGGCAGAAACTACTAAATCTAGTTAGTAGGGTTGCATACCGTTAACACTAAATGGTACGATACCGGTACCGGTACTGGCGAAACGGTACCAGTGGTATCGGTATCGTTAACAGTGAAACGGTACCTCTGATCTTCGAGGCTTATCGGCTTTTTTACGACAATAAAGTTGCTAACAATATCGTTCCATTCCTCAATTCTATGACAACAATCAATAGTAGATTTGGGGAACAGAACCAAGGATTGAGACGGACATTTACAACGTTAACCGAAGCAAATGATCGCCACAACGCACGGCGAACGTGCGTGGGATGTTACATTGTATCATGTTTCCCGCCGAATGCTATTCCAGACAGCGTGTCTATAAGTCTTTCGGCAAGAATCAGCACACAATGGGTCATCGCCGCATATGATTGGCAGTAACCAATTGTTTAATCTGTTGAAACGAAGCGGTACTCAAAAACGAAACGTTGTCTTTTAGTACTGGTTCTCAACGAAACGGGTAAACACCGGTTCTTTTTGAAACGAATATCGGTTCCTATCGGTAGCAGAGTACCGGGATGCAACCCTACTAGTTAGTGAAGACATATGTATTGAAATCCAAGATGATTTTGAAATTCATCTTGTGTGTTGTGTTTCTAACCGAAGGTTTTCATAGAGAAAATGTATTGTGTGTTAGATATCATTATTGTGCTGTTTTGCAAGATTGTTTTGTTTGGCCATATTTTGGCTTTTGAGACTCACCGGTGTAACCACACGAGTGCTGTCGGTGCCATGTCACCGCTCAGTTTAAAAAGTGTATGTTTGGCACCGGTGAAATCTGTGAGCTTTTCTCTGCCTGTACACATCAAATCTTTGACAGGCAGTTAGAGGGCAATAATATACACTCACGCTCTATTGACTTACTGCGAGGCTTCGCGAAAGGCCTGAGGCCTTTCGGAGCTTCGCTTACTATAAGTAAATGAAGAAGGATCTGGATGGAGACCCCTTCTTCAAATAAAAATGCACACAGGCAGTATTTGATAGTGAGAATTTAAAACCATTACAGGGCTCAACGGTCCCCAGAAGGAGGAGGTAGGCTGGCGGGGCTACCTGAACCCAAGAGCAGGTAGCCCCGCCATTTATTCCAAAAAGGCAAAATGGTTCTTTTTCCCCCTTTTCATGTTAGTAATGGTACTTATGCTTTTTTCTTCTATTTTGTAGGTTGAATGCTTAAGGGATGCTATATTTTTCTTTTTTTCTGCTACCATTTTATAGCATTTTAGTGAGGAACTTCCTCAGGATTCAGGTAGTCCAGCGGGACTACCTGAATCCAACTTTAGGTAGCCCGACAGGGCTGTTTTTGGAATTCAGATCTCCCGGGAGATGGGACTATGCTATATGTTGAGCCCTGCATTATTGTCACCCTAATCTTCAACTATTTTTAAATGGAGTTGTAGCTGCTTTTCTATAGCTTGCATGTGTTTTGAATGATATGATACACTAAAGTCATCCACCAATAGAGACTTCTCAACACCATTTCTTATACAGCTGGTGATGCTGTTTATTTTGACAATAAGAAGGGTGACAGATGAACTGCTACCCTGAGGAACTCCCATTTTTTGGTCATAAAAGGCAGAGTAGGGCTGGCCTCGAATTTTTTCTCTCAGATAAAGAGTTTTAAATAAAGAGGGGCAAACGTTCATTAAGGTCCACGTCATGTAAATTACTTCCAAGTGGTGTCATATGCTTTTTCTAAGTCGAAAAAGACACACACCACATGTCCTCCTTTTAAGAATACCTCTCACAAAAGTTTTGAAGCGCACAAGATGATCCATTGTGTTTCTTGTTTTCCGGGAGCCACTTTGGGCTGCTGTGGTTAGTGAAGAAGATTCAAGAAACCAAACAATTAGACGATTGTTGATCATTCAGTCCATAGTCTTACAGACACAACTGGTCAAAGCTATTGGGCGGTAATTTTACAGCTGGTGATGCTGTTGATTTTGACAATAACAAGGGTGACAGATGAACTGCTACCCTGAGGAAATCATATTTATTGGTCATAAAAGGCAGAGTAGGGCTGGCCTCCAATATCCCTCTCAGATAAAGAGTTTTGAATAGAGGGGCAAACGTCCGCTAAGGTCCACGTCATGTAAATCCTTCATAATTCCATACTTCTAAGTGGTGTCATATGCCTTTTCCAAGTCGAAAAAGACACACACCACGTCCTCCTTTTAAGAATACCTCTCTCACAAAAGTTTTGAAGCGCACAAGATGATCCATTGTGTTTCTTGTTTTCTGGGAGCCACTTTAGGCTGCTGTGGTAAGTGAAGGAGATTCAAGAAACCAAACAATTAGACGATCGTTTATCATTCGTTCCATCCGCCGCTGATGGTACCAACTGTTGTATCTCTTTTAGACATATCTTGATCTTCTTAAGCAAGGAATGGGACTGTACTGGAGTCTATAAAGCTAAATAACTGGAAATAGACAATTGTGCAAAGAAACAGCCCATCAATCTTACCTTATGCGCTTCATGGCCTTGTCATTACTTTATCACATTATTCAATATTCATGCCTTTGAAGAAGTTGTGAACTCAGTCAAGCAGAAAGTAACAGAATGCATTTCTACAGTACTAACAGGCAATACTATATTCTATTGCTACACTATAACATATATTCTATATGAAACATAGTCACAAGCATGGAAGGGGGAAGCTGGGAGAATGGCCGGCAAAATGCTGTAGAAATGCTGTTATTTGCTGCTAGTCCAGCCACGCCACGTGGAGGCATCACAATGTGGCCATATGCAGATAATATTAAATAGAGATTATATCATGTTGCCATAGCAATACCTATGCATTGTTTTCCCACACAGTGCATACCAAAGTGTACTCGGTTTTCTACCCTCGTTCGTTGCCCCCGCCCGGTATCATGGCAACTATATGTAAACAACTTTTGAAAGAGCCCTGGTTTCTACAAGTTTAAGGTACTTTTCCCAAAATTTAAACAGCAAAATATATTTTTTCATGATATAAAAGCAATTAAGACCTCGTCAGGCAGCTGTGTTAGAAAACTCTTCTTTTCGGCAAAGCTATTTCATTCCTCACATCATTGGATGTATATGTATAGATATGTTGTTGCTACTTTAAGTCTCAAAATTCTGAATTTCTTTATCCAATCCTCCGACTTCGCTCGCCCTCTGGCCATGCCAGCGTCATATTAGCGAGCGAAGCTCGAAAGGCCGTAGGCCTTTCGCGAAGCCTCGCAATCCGTCAATTGAGCGTGTGTGTATATGAGTGTATATGACGTCACTATCACTATAAGAAATACATACACGGACCCAGAAAGTTGTCACCGTCCCACGTGCGGGACAACAATATCGTCCAACGTGCGAGGCAACGTGCGGACGACTTCCGTTCTGGAGGAATCTTTAGTAGGTTAAGTAAAGACCAATTTCATTGGTCGACAATTACGTAATGTGCAGTACAACAATACCAAACACTTACATTTCATCCCATTGGATGAAATGTATGAATGCACGTGCGTGAATGAAAGTGGCCGCTTCTACATGTATATCCACGTTAAAACTTAATTTCTCGCCCGTTCGTGGCTCAATTCTAATGCAGTTTAGAACCGCCCAAATTCATTCTACTGACCATTGCGGTTTAGATCGATAGAACCGCCAGAAATCATTGTACTGGCCATTGAATTCTCGTCAAAATCAGTTGCGAAATATGAATGAAAGTGGCCGCTACTACATGTATATCCACGTTAAAACTGAATTCCTCGCCCGTCCCCCGTGGCCGCTACTATATCCAAGTTAAAACTGAATTTCTCGCCTGTCCGTGGGTCAATTTTAATGCGGTTTAGATCGATAGAACCGCCAGAATTCATTCTACTGGCCATTGCATTCTCGTCAAAATCAGCTGCGAAATATAAATTTTAAGACAGTTTAAAATCGTAATGTTTTGTATGCCATTAATTTACCGTCAATCAATGCTGTATTTTGGTCAGAAGTAAAAAGAAAATGATCATCCAAAGCTTCGCTCGCTTCCTGGCCATGCCAGCGTCATATTAGAGGTGCGTTTATTTTAATTAGTAGTTATAGCGAGCGAAGCTCGAAAGGCCGTAGGCCTTTCGCGAAGCCTCGCAATCCCTCAATTGCGCGTGTGTGTATATGAGTGTATATGACGTCACTATCACTACAAGAAATACATACATGGACCGAGAAAGTTGTCACCGTCCCACGTGCGGGACAACAATATCGTCCAACGTGCGGGACAACAATATCACTCAACGTGCGGACGACTTCCTTTCTGGAGGATTTCTTTAGGCGTTAAGTAACGACCGATTTCATTGGTCGACAATGACGTAATGTGCAGTACAACAATACCAAACACTTACATTTCATCCCGTTGGATGAAATGCATGAATGCACGTGCGTGAATGAAAGTGGCCGCTACTACATGTGTATCCACGTTAAAACTTAATTTCTCGCCCGTCCGTGGCTCAATTCTAATGCAGTTTAGAACCGCCTGAATTCATTCTACTGACCATTGCGGTTTAGATCGACAGAACCGCCAGAATTCATTGTACTGGCCATTGAATTCTCGTCAAAATCAGTTGCGAAATCATATGAATGCAATTCAATTCTAATGCAGTTCAGAACCGCCTGAATTCATTCTACTAACCATTGCGGTTTAGATCGATAGAACCGCCAGAATTCATTGTACTGGCCATTGCATTCTCGTCAAAATCAGTTGCGAAATATGAATGAAAGTGGCCGCTACATGTATATCCACGTTAAAACTGAATTTCTCGCCCGTCCGTGGCTCAATTCTCGGCTCGCTTCCAGGCCATACCACGCCGTGGCCGCTACTATATCCAAGTTAAAACTGAATTTCTCGCCTGTCCGTGGGTCAATTTTAATGCGGTTTAGATCGATAGAACCGCCAGAATTCATTCTACTGGCCATTGCATTCTCGTAAAAATCAGTTGCGAAATATAAATTTTAAGACAGTTTTAAATCGTAATGTTTTGTATGCCATTAATTTACGGTCAATCAATGCTGTATTTTGGTCAGAAGTAAAAAAAAAATGATCATCCAAAGCTTCGCTCGCTTCCTGGCCATGCCAGCGTCATATTAGTAGTTCTTTTTAAGTATTCCGCTCCAGTGCAGAGTTCGTGTTTATGTAGATTTTCGAGAGTTAAGAGTATGTCGCTGAGCGATATTGAAAGTAAACAAAGTGAGCGATAATTGGGAGAGTGGGACCGGAAGTCCCGGACTTGTCCGCTCTCCGGAACTGTGTACATTAGAAGTTAGTAGAAGGGGAAGAGGGAGAGGATGAGGGATAATCCAGAAGAGAGGGCTCAGGGTGGGGAGTGATACATACACCTTACAGGGTGGGGGGTAGGGCTGGGGTTCTCACAGAAAGGAGGGGGAGGGCTCAGAGGTGGGGAGTGCTTTCGCCCAAAAGGCTGCATTCTTCATTTGCAATATGCGCTAGGCCCGATTGTCTTGCTGACTCGAAACTGCAATATATGTCTCATGTATCCGCTAGGGGCAGCACTTATCTGTGCGTATTTTTCGCGTCCGGGATCATAAACACTATGAATAAGTTTTTGAATTTGTTCATTTATGTTCATCTGCTGTAAATGTTGATTAGGTTTGAAACTATTTTGTGTATGCAAGTGTAGAGTCAATAAATATTCATTCGTTCATTCTCCATATTTTCCTGGTGCAGGTTCTGAAATCAGCCAAAAGGCGGCAGCACTTGCTAGAAAATCTACGTTCATCTGATATCTCCGCCACTTTTCTGTAGATGGCAGCACCTGCTAGACATCTTAGCAAATTGGTACTATTATTGTCCACAGGATGGCAGCACTTTCTAATCTGAACCTTGGCAACAGAATACTACTGCAGACTTTCAAGGCGCACACACATAATATCATATTATATGTAACTAATCATTTTAGTTTCAAACCGCCTTTTTTTCCTGTTTCCTCATCCATATAACCTTCTTAGTAACACATTTTTATTACTAATGCCTATTACCTATCATAACACTTATTTTAGTATTCCAAAATTATGCGCTCAAATACTTTTCTGTATTTCTAATGATGGTTAGTCTTATTCTTTTTTATCGAAATTATTATTATAATTATCATCATTACTATCATCATTGTCATTATCACTTATATTCATAATCATATTAAATCAACCTCATTATTGTTATCAATATCAAGGTTACCACTTTCATTATCATTATTTTTTTATTTTCATGAATGAAATTTTTCCTGTCAACACTAGCATTATTCTCATTATAATTTCATGTATCAACATCACTATATGAATCATTATTCATATTATACCCATCTCCATTTAAAATGATCACTATCATATCAAGTATTATTATTACTATCATCATTATCATTTTACATAACATAATCATTATCACTCATAATCGGCAGTATGTACTATCATTACTTAATTCATTATTATCAAGATTATCTACCAATGACTTTGCGGAAGATTTTTTCACTCAACCAAAATCTAACATAAAGGAAGACACAAGACCCAATGTTTTAATTCATTTGTTTATTTACAAAGCCATTTTTATAAATTTCAAGTTCTAAAGCCATCTCACGCCTCCTCTTTACGATGGTGCAGGTGCGAACAGCAGGATTTTAAAAAAGTTTATTCTGCCAGTCACACCTGCACCATCGTACATCTATCTAGACTGTTTGGTCATTTTATTCTGTACATATAGATGTCATCAAAGTCTCCTTCCTCATTGTGTCCGGGCCCGTAGACTTCTTCCGTCGCCTCACGCCGCGCTGAAGACAAGTCCACTGGATCCAACCATGTAGTAACATCTATTGACGTCTGAAATATATATAGAGAGAATGAGTTTATTCGTGCTTGATCAGGGTCATAGTCACGATTTCAAAAATGTCTGTCCAGAACAGCAATTCCAAAATTTCTGCCCGTCCAGATTTAGCTACTAATCTACTTCAGATCCTTATACCAACTACATTTAATAGCCTATTGTGTCAAAAAAGGCAATTTACACTTCAGCAATATATTAAAAGGTAGTTTAATAAGAAAATATTTGGTTATCATCCCTAAAAAATCAAAATTGAAAATTCTTTACAGATATTTTTGCCTGTCCAAAAAGGAGGTTTCCAGGAAACTACCTGTCCAAAAGACAGGCAGGACAGGTCCTGGCTAAGTCCCTGTCAGCTTGTTCCACTGTAACTATGTTCACATTAACTTCTACATTTATTCCCTAGCAGGCCTGTCCATTTTCTTACCATTTAAACACTCGAGGGACCACACAGCCTCAGACGCTATGCTAAATAAACTGTTAGGAGAAAGGTAACTCAGATGTCAGATATCAGATCTAGCTGGTTTGTTCAATGTGGAATCACAAGATAAATTGTACTGCCGTAAAGCAGATCCAACTTCTTTTGGCTGGGCGAGGACCTACAAAGAGGTGATGCCCTCTATTATCTGGTGAGGGACCTACCTGGATGTGCTGCTCTCTATTCGCTGAAAAGGACCTACCTGGAGGTGCTGCCCTCTATTAGCTGAAAAAGGACCTACCTGGAGGTGCTGGCCTCTATTAGCTGAAAAGGGACCTACCTGGAGGTGCTGGCCTCTATTAGCTGAAAAGGGACCTACCTGGAGATGCTGCAGAGAAACTTCTACACTCGGAATTGTGACCAGTAAACTGCCACTCTTCCTCATAGTCTCATATAGGAACATCCAGATTCTAAAAAAATAGAAGTAGAATATCAGTCCAAATTCTATAACAATGGAAAGAAACAGTAAGAACTCATGCAACGTAGCAGCTATATAGACCTCTTTATCCTAGAACAAATCAAGAGGAGGTAGGACTGTATGTTCTGGTTGTTGTAGCACAACCTTCATGTACAATATAAAGGTATTCGGTTTATAATCTTGTATCCACTGAAGTGCTCACACAACCTTGCTCCCCTAGCAGGCCTGTACACACGGAAACCATTTCAAACCCCCGGGGGATATTTCAGAGCAGCTGGCAGCATATAGCGCACATGCTCTAAGCACTGCCTTATTTATGCTAGGTTCCCATTTTGCAGCTGGGTAGATTGAAGCAATATGGAATAAACTGTTTTGCCCAAGGACAGACCAAAGTGCCCCGGCCAGGAATTGATCCAGCGACCCTCTGATTACTAGTCCGACACCTAACCAACTGAGCTACTTTGTCCCCCCCAAATTAAACCATGGTATCAGTGCCAGGAGTCCTACACAGGCCCTTAGCCAAAAGCTGTCCAGCTTGTCCAAAAATGATGGATCAAAACAAATCGGTGTTGTATGCAAAGAACCTCTGAGTAATGTATAGGTTTTAAATTCACAATTTATGAAAGCTTTTTGGGTGTCCTGATGCGTGTCTTACAATTGTTTGGATGTCCTAATTGTTTCCACACACACTGCAGGCTAGGACCCTGATCCTAATTAATCACAGTGAAATCAATACAACCTTTCACTCTGTTTTACTTTAAATCAGTTATATCATAACTTGATGAAGTGATAAAAATTACCTTGCTTGGATATCCATAGGTGCAAAAAACTCAAACACATTGTTCATCACAATAACATCAGCTGAAATGAAGAGAAGAGAATTATTACCAGTAACACTAGCAATTGAAGGGTCACTATCTAACATGCTTCAGCATTTTATCTAATTTCTGCCATTCTGGTGTACCTTTTAAAATAAAATACTCATATTGGAATTTGGCAAAAGCAAAAGGTCAATCCGAATACATCTTACTGGTCTTGGCAGGCCAGTGAACATGCAGGGTTTTCTTGACCAGTGATTGACACATCTGTAGCATATAAAACAAAGAATTGTAATGTCTATGACAACATACTAAAAATGCAATATATGTACATGGAACATTTTACGACTAGAAAAGAAGTGTCAGAGCTAGTAATATTACAAAAATTAGTGCTGCCCTAGTGAAATGTTTGGGTATTATTGAACCCTGAACATAATATTTTAGGGTAGACATTTAATATCAATTCATTGAGTTTAACATTTCAGAGGGTTTAAGGAGAACTTACCTTGTTTTAACAGACTCTCCTGTGTGCAGACATCAGCATGTACTACCTGTTATAACAGACCAAGGAATTAGACAGGGTTTAAAATGTGTGTGACCTTGAAAACTTTGAGATACACTACTATTTTGAGATTACCTTCACAATATAACTAAGCAATGTTTCTAATGATACTTCTTGCCTTCTAGTGACCTATTTTGGTCAAGTTTAGCACTGTCAGGTTCAGAAATTTCGCTATTAAATAGGAAGCTGCCTAAATGTGGAGACATCCAGGTAGGTATTAAGTCAAATTCATATATATTTCATATATTTATCAATACAATACAATACTTGTTTTTCACTACAGCACTTTTTTCCATTTGTTATTGGTATTTGGTATCGTAGTATTAGTAATTAACAGTAGTCAAATCATATAGAAAGAGAATATATAATCTGAGTGACTTTTGCTTAGATCTCCACTGTGGAGAGAGTATGGTGGCATTAGCATGAATGTCGATCACTGGATACACAACCGGCAGATCTTGCTCAACAGCCTGGGCATAACTCCCAGCCAAGGTATTGACAAGAACCACTGAAGAGTTGCATTCTGCACATGTGCATAAACAATCTCCAGTACAATGTAAACAAATATGAGAATCCTGATAGGTCTTTGTCTCCTAGTGACGTCACACTGAGACTAGATTCAGCAATATTAGGTGTGTCCAGGGCTTCATAATGAGACGTCAGTATGTGACCGCTTGCCCTGGCAAGTGAATTTTTGATAAAAAAGAGCTTTCAGGCAAGTACACTTTAGTTTTGACTTGCCCGACATTCAAGCAAGCTGATTTTCTGAACACTAAACACTTTTTTTATAGTAAATGGCCCAAATACCCAGAAATATGCAAACAATGCAAGTATGCAACAAAGCTGAAATTGGTTTTCAAATCATTAGATCCATGATAAACAATACATTCCTATTTCTTGCATAAGTTAAAACTTATTTCCGGCAAGTTAAAAATTATGTCAGGCAAGTAAAAATCATTAACTTTTTGCCCGGCATGGTAAGTAAGTTCTGAAAATTGTGTTGGTGCCTGTGGTAATTGGTCTGTGCGACCAATCCATGTTCTGTTCATCTGAGGCATTAGCATGTAACCCACCTGCACTCTGTCCTGTAGTCGATACTTCTCCAGCACCCTCTCCTGTAGCTGGCACAGCTCCCCATTCAACTCCACGCCATAGATACGACTAGCATGGCTGTAGTAGTAGGCCTGTAGGACAACAAGAGCTTGTTTGATTGTTATGGCAAGTAGGCTGCATGCAAGCGGAAATCCAAAATAACTTGCTGAGGTATCAATTTGAAATTTGATTTTTTTCTATGGTAAATTGTTTAAAATGTTAAATAACAAGAGAGACGCTGTCAGCATCAGCTTGTTGGTTCCAGTGTATGAATAAGTTTGGTCTTTTATCAATATTAAGTATGTGTTATACTGATTATATGTATTGTAGTGTTTTGTTTGTCTTCTTTTTTATTAGTTGGAGTATCATGTAACGGGACTGGAGCACTGTGGCTTAGGACACCAAGTACCAGAGGATTTATAATTATATATCAGAATTGATAAGGGCAGTGGATTGGTAACCTGACCACTCATTTAACTTGGGGAATAAAGAACAAGGCAACAAAAATATTTATTATCATCCAATATTAAGAAAGTAATACACCGTTAGGAATAATATATTTATTAATCGGCACTAAGCATTACATATCTGGGTGGTCGTCTAGACCAAGACCTGACAGGAAAATCTATGGCCCAGAAAAACATCTATAAGGCTAATGCCAGTCTCAAATTCCTTTACAGAAAGAAAATGTACTTTAATCAGTACTGCAGGAAAACTGTCTGCATGGCAATGATCCAGTGAAATAACCCAATGCAAGATGTTGTGAGATAGGTGCTTATATTTCTGTTCAGGAGGGAAATCGCACTGTTTTGCATGGGGCGCCCGCGGTTGCAAAAATAGGGCTTGTTGTAGTGTGGTTGTGGGGATCCATGCGCCGAAACTGATGGCCAGCGCACGGATCCAAGGCCCAAATACAGGGCATCACTGGTTGCACACTCCATAATTGTGGAAGTAAACTGTTTGAAATCACTTTGTATGTCTTACATTCTTTTACACCACCCACCCCAGCACTAATTCTAATCATTTACGTGTATAAACTGGTTTACTTCCTAAACAATATCTTATATATAAGAATACTAGTCTTTTAACCATTTTAATTTCCATGAAACTCTATAAAGAAAATCCTACTTCATAAATTTCAACCATCTGAGATTCAAAAGCTAATAGAGTGACATGTAATTTCCTTGATGTTTCAGCTAAGAGCATTGCGTAGATAGTTTAGACAAATTTTAGAAACATTTTAAATGAGCAATTCTGATTTTTTTTCATTAAAGTAGCACATGGTGAATTATCATATTAAGTAAATTACCTTGATTCAGATATTTAAGTAGTTTGATATACTGGCTAGATATACATTTAATACATCTGACACAACTTAAAAGAGAGCCAAATCTGATTAGATAAATTAGCCATCCACGCCAATAGAATAAATCTTTTCTAAGGATAAATTCTGATTTAATACACTACTACAAGTTAATGTTCCTATTCCATACTTAAAAACTCTTATAAATCCGTGAAAGGCAGTCAGTAGCGTGTCATGACTGCACGATTCAGGGATAAAGTACATGCAATTACGAGACGAGTGTACAGGCTTGGTACAGTTTTTGAATTTGGCGCCAATACTACACGGTCGATGATGTCACCAATCAGGTTAGCGTGAGTTGCCGGCTTCAATAATTGTCGTGGCAATAGACATTCCTATGGGGCACCGGTCAGGTCTAAATGATTAGGTGTGATTCAATAGATGCCAATGTTTTACTTTACTCCCCCCACATGTGCTTGAAGGTCGGACATATTTGTGCCAGAGTAAATGAATCCCACCACCATAACACCAGGCACAGTGTTACAGCTCTGATTTTACCAAAGGTTGGACCACTATGGAAATGTTTCTAACTTGTAGTGTATATATCCTGTGTCTGGTTAGAATTCTACTGCATAGCATGAGATGCAAAGAGATTTCATGTCAGTAATCTCTGAGTCATAAGAAGAAATTCATCAATTCTAGTCCAAATGTTTAAATTATACTATATGATATTATTGTTATGTCAATCTTGAGCAGTGGAGTTGATGGAGTGGAGTCTGGTTAGAATCCTATTGCATAGCATGAGATGAAAAACTCATTTCATGTCAGTCATCTCTGAGCGATAAGAAGAAATTCATATGGACATCGCTGTCCGTTAGGCAGACTGGAACCACTATGGAAATAAGTTTCTAACTTGTAGTGTATATATCCTGTGTCTGGTTAGAATCCTATTGCATAGCATGAGATGAAAAACTCATTTCATGTCAGTCATCTCTGAGTGATAAGAAGAAATTCATATGGACATCGCTGTCGGTTAGGCAGACTGGAACCACTATGGAAATAAGCTTCTAACTTGTAGTGTATATATCCTGTGTCTGGTTAGAATCCTATTGCATAGCATGAGATGAAAAACTCATTTCATGTCAGTCATCTCTGAGTGATAAGAAGAAATTCATATGGACATCGCTGTCGGTTAGGCAGACTGGAACCACTATGGAAATAAGTTTCTAACTTGTAGTGTAAATATATCCTGTGTCTGGTTAGAATCCTATTGCATAGCATATGAGATGAAAAACTCATTTCATGTCAGTCATCTCTGAGTGATAAGAAGAAATTCATATGGACATCGCTGTCGGTTAGGCAGACTGGAATCACTATGGAAATAAGTTTCTAACTTGTAGTGTATATATCCTGTGTCTGGTTAGAATCCTATTGCATAGCATGAGATGAAAAACTCATTTCATGTCAGTTATCTCTGAGTGATAAGAAGAAATTCATATGGACATCGCTGTCGGTTAGGCAGACTGGAACCACTATGGAAATAAGTTTCTAACTTGTAGTGTATATATCCTCCGAAAATGTTTATTTTATAGATATCCCACTATCAGGATATCTGTTGTCCATGAATGAAGTAGAAATACTTGGATTCGGCGCGGCGGCTTGGCCGCTTCGCGGCCGCCATTAGAATTTGCGGTAAAAAAATAATTATCGATCATACTCGGCCGCTTCGCGGCCACCAAATTTTAATTAGCTGTAATGAAGTACTCACCAAGTCAAAGGCTAGGACCCCCGACTCACCGAATTCGCCGTTTAATAGGGACGGAATTCCCTATATGACTGCTGACGTCGACCATTCAAAATAGCCTACTATGACCAACATACGTCAGCAGGGGAAATCCCCCCACGTGACAAACTACATTCCTAATTAGAGATCGATTGCAACACGAGAGCTTGCCGCGGTAGATAAAGATCGATTGAGCCGCGAGAATATGCCGCGTTACAGACCGGGCCGTTACAACAAGCCGCGATATTACACCGGCGATCAGTGAATCGTACAACCCAAGATGGCGAGCTGCGAAACGAACTCAGTCACGAGGAAGAACAGCGAAATAGAGTCGGTGAAAAACAACGACTATAACACATAAAAAAAGAAAAAGATATCGAAATAGGTCCTACAAAGGGTGAGACAGGGAAGGTAAGCCATTTATAATTTAATATTGCACACTGAATAACGCTCTATTTCCATACGAAGATCACATGAATAACAAAGGATAATGCCACTCCATTTGACGATAATGGACATTAGAGACAGGCCAATTGAATAAGGGATACACTCATGAAACAGGGTGAGTGACGACATAGTTGGCTACCCAAGTAATGGGAACCAACAAAATTTAATACAATTGATATCTATTCTTTTAATGTAAGAAATAAAATTATTGGGAGAAACTAAAACAGAATACATTTATTTTGTTTGAAAATTTTGAATATTCTGCTTCAAATTAGTCAGACATCTTCTATAGAAAGTGCTTTAGGGAATGAGCTAACTCACGCCATATAGCACTGGTCCGAGTCTAGAGCCAATATCTATTATGGTCTTTCCTGAGAGATCTGGTAGAGCAAACTGGAACAGGTACTTAATCTCTGCAATGCTGGCCGAGTGACTGATGAAATCTGAAACAGAGAAGACTACTCATCAAAGATCAGACGAGCATTCGGAAATACACAGATCCCAATCAAAACACTGGCACGGATCATGATGTCATAATGTCAGACTACTCTGAACGAAGATATTTCTGATAAAAGCATCATTTGACTTTTGGTATATTTAAGGTATAAAATGAAAAATAACACTCAATTAAAAATACTTAATTCCTTTTTTTTTTAGTTCATGCTTTATCATCAAATTGATCATTTTACCAACATTACCCAGATTCACTAGTTAACCCTGAGGCTACTTTCAACCAAAGTATTTAAGGGCACAAAGATTTTTGAAAACCATCTAAACCCTGTCATGTGTTGGTATTCATTGGATAGCTCTCAGATGAGTACCCATATGCCAGGGTTTTTCTGTCACTTATGAGTTTTTTTAATCATTTTGTATCGGCCAAATTAGCCACCCGCAGCAAAAGGCCTAAATAATATATTGTTTGTTTCCTGTTACACCCCAAGAGGAATTAGGGTAGTTAGGTATGAAAATATTTTCATTTTAAGAAATATTTTTAGTGATAAATGGTAGGCTCATAGTTGAGTTGTTCATGTGTTTCATTAGGAATACCATGTTTTTGATTCAAATTGTGATAAAAGGATTTAGGGTAGGGCCAAAAAATAAGGTAGGTAGGGTTACATGAAACAAATAAATTATCTTTTTTAGGCATAAGGGTCAAAGGGCGCTGTGTTGATAGACTCTCTTTCATTGTCTTACTGAGGGGTGCTGTTTGGTGGGCGCCGCAGCGTTTACAATAGACACGACTCATCTTTCCCTCGTCACACAGGCGATCCACCGTATCGTCATCATACAGAAACGCATCCACGTGCACTGTGGTGGCCGGGTCGCAATCAGCATTCTGAAAAATCAATTCAGAGAAGGGTGAAGGTACCGTATACAGCTTTAATTTGGAGTGCTATAAATATGCTTTACAGCCCTGCTGAAGGGTATTTGTGTTACTTTAAATTTGCGCATTCAAGCACTCAAATGAAGCAGGTACAAAGCAGAATATTTATTTGAAGGATGTTATTTTGGTGCTATCATAGGGAACGCAAAAATTAAATGCCTGTATACAGTATTATACAGTATCGGGTTAAAAATGAGAAATGGAAACATATTTCAGGTAGAAAATACACAGGACATTCTAATAGTGCTGGCAATCATTCAATATCATCAATTGGCCACATTTCCGACTGATCAATAAGCTATTTCTTCTACATAGAAAATCACATTTTTGACCATGTGTTGTAACAAAATTCACTTAGAATAAAAATTTGCAAGAATATAGAGTATCATTACCTAAAACACAGCATCAAGTGCATTTATTGGTACTTGGAACCTTAGATAAATAAAAGAGTGGATATGTAGCGAGAGACTAAATTTTACTATATGCGCTATAGTGAAGGCCTGGCTATGTCAGGGGCCTTGAATCTGGCCACATTGTGACGTCATTAGGAGATGAAGACCAATGAAGGCTCTCGTATCGTTTACATTACAGAGAGACTTGCGCGCCAATTAGGGCTGTCATTGACATCCATTTTTTTTCGATTCGATCATTGACATTTTATTTTTCGATTCCGATTATTTCGATTCGATTTTGAAGAACTGCACTAATAGAATATTTTCAAATGTTCCAGTCTATTTTTGTGGCTGGGATCCTAAGATTCTCACAATGCAAAGACAATGAAGGTTTTCTTAACACTTTTTAATTGAATACTTGAGTTTCTCTTCAAAATTCTTGTTAGTGTTGGCTAAAAAAGGCAAAAAATGGTGAAAAAGGCTGAAAAAATGTGTTTCAATTAATTGACATAACAATTGACAAAATATTTTTTTCAATTAATTGGAAAAATTATTTTGATCGATCGATACTTGTTATATCAATGACAGTCCTAGTGCCAATACATGCAGAACGCAACTTTTGGGCTATTCGCCACAGCCAGCCTATTCAGGTTGACCGGCTGGTTTCATATCCACTTGTTTTTATTCATCTAAGTTGGAACTTACTTCCCCTACTAGTGGTTTGGTTATCTGTTCTGTTGGTATAACAGCTGTCAGTGGCACTGACTGTCTAAGATCATCACAAATACTCTCAAGAACAACATCTTCATTTGTGCGACATAACTCTGAGATCTTGTCATCTAAAAAGAAAGAAAAATACAATAATAATAACATAATTATCCTTCCAAAGTAAATGTTGTTATATTACAGAATTAAAGCAGAAAGGTATAGATATGAGGGAGATGCAACAAGGGGCCAATTACCATACAATCTTATAAGCCCCAGTGCATGATCGACGGTTATGTATGTGGTTAAGCGTGACTACCATGAATGCAGTGCAATGGGTGCAGATACTGCATCATTGAGGACCAAAATTAACCTCTTTAAATAAAACATGCCCATTGGCCGCAAGCACAGTATATCAGTAAGGGCTGCAGAACCTGCATCGTTAAGGACCAACCTCTCTAAAATAGAACATGCTCATTGGCCGCAAGCACAGTATATCAGTAAGGGCTGCAGAACCTGCATCATCAAGGACCAACCTCCCTAAAATAGAACAAGCTCATTGGCCGCAAGCACAGTATATCAGTAAGGGCTGCAGAACCTGCATCATCAAGGACCAACCTCCCTAAAATAGAACAAGCCTATTGGCTGCAAGCAGGGTAAATCAATTAGTGCAGAACCTGTGCACATCATCATGAACCATTACCCCCCTAACATAGAACATGCCTATCGCCGGCAAGCAGGATATATCAGTTGATCCTCTGCAGTGACTCGTATCCAAGGCCATTCAGCAAGATTTGCTGGCTCCCAGACCATGTGATGTTCGACTAAGCTAGGTTAAAGGAAGTCTGAGGGGATGGGTATTTAATACAATATAATTAGTAGCTGCTCATAACTTTTTGGAGACAGTCAGCAGCAGCATTTAGCAAATTCTATACAGGCTGCAGAGTAAAAAACTTAAGCGAGATTCTGACAGTGGCAGTGAGCATGCAAGCATCCAATGTGTACTTGGTATAAGTACTAACATAGTAGGGGCAAGCTGCTATCTAGTTATTGGTTCTACCGTCTAGCTCCTTGGGGCTAGGACTCTTCAATACCTGGGTTTTGACACAATTAGTTTCACCTTAGATGAATAAAAGAATAGATATGTAACGAGAGACCACGTACTATATGCGCTATATAGTGAATACCTGGCTATGACCTGGGAGTAGTAGACAGGGAGTGGGCACTGGTCTTGCATCATCAAATTTCGCTGCCTCTCACTATCTGACCTAGATAGGATGACATCCCCCAGCCAGCCAGTCAGCATGCTTACTGCACAGATCATGTGACCAATACAACCCCAGGCTACAGCGCGTAACCCGAGGCGCAGATGCCGTAGAGACTAGCATGCGGTACCTATGGGGTTGCGGATCAAGGGGATGTATTTCTCTGCTATGACAGAGGTCTCGAATCTGGCCTAAGTGTGATGCCACTCGGTCACAAAGACCAATGAGGGCTCTCGTATCGTTTTCATTACAGAGAAACTTGCGCACCAACATACACAGAACGCGCCTTTTGAGCTATTCGTCGCAGCTGGGAGTAGTAGACAGGGAGTGGGCACTGTGCATGCGTCATCAAATTTCGCTGCCTCACACCACTACGAGTCATAGATAACATGTGTACCCCAGGATTGGCTGCCTGCTGGTTTCACAGGCCCTGGGTCAGACTGAAATTGCCCCTAAACCAATCACGTGACCAATACTTCCCCAGGCTACACTGCGTAACCTGAGGCGCACATACCGTAGGTACTAGCATGCTTGTGCAGATTGACCAGCTGGTTTCATATCCACTTGTTTTCATTCATCTCAGACAGAGATCAGAATCAGACTTGTACCAGGAGAGTCAGAGTGCAAAAAAAGTGTTAAAAAGCTTACCTGAACAAAATTCATTTTTTAACCAAAATAAAAACTTTCGCACGCTCTTTTGGTCTGTGCTTGCAACAATATTCTTGAACTGCTGCTGGGCTGCTGACAGATCCATCCTCGTAGTTATCAACCCCACGTTAGGTTCTATTTCATCGCAATCAGCATTCGAAAATACCCTGCTTTGATTGGGTCATTCAAGTGATCATTTCAATATATGACCAATCAAAAGAGAGACTCGATATGTCTTCTACGGTGAAACAGAGCCATTCACCGGATATAGGGAAATCCCTTGATGTGAGCATGCGCACAATGCGCTGTCAAAAGGGATTCCCCCAACATGGCGCAAGCGGGAAATGCAGATGATGGCGATCGGGTAGCAGTCTCTAAGGATGCCTTAGACGGAATAGAGCGGCTCATCAGGGTCACACAGTCCATGACAGAAACAATGTCAAAAATAAACGGCTCGATGGAAAGGTACGAAATGCCATGTTACCGGCCCAATGCTGATGGTTTCCGTTCACACCTTGAACACAAACATGCTGGTCAGTGACTCAGTGGAGGTGCCTCAGCCTCAGGTGGTCAGGTGACCAAGGGGAGGTGGCCGTCTTGGCCACACCCTGCGGTTTTGGCCATGAAAGGTGTCCGTCTAGGTAGGTGGCCATCCTGAGAGATGGCCATCTTTACCCGTTACCTTGTAATGCACCAGTCATAGTGTTGTGTTGGCCAAATGTTAATGTTGTATTGCTCTGGTATTACTGATTACTATTCTTGAATCTTGTATTCTAGTAGTTTTATTGCCATCAGTGGTAAATTTATTGTAGGTGTAGTGTACCTACTTATGGCTTGGCGGCAAAGCACAATAAAGTTGGGGGCATTACATTTTTTTCCTGTCGGGTCTATTCCACTTTGATCGGTGGCTCCGGGAAACAATAAATCAAGTAACCATCGCCTAAATTAGCATTTTATGTTGCTATCAATGTGGTGCTTGAAAAGTGAGGAGAGGATGCTCCTAAAATGTGCTTTGTTGTTCAAAACTAGCAAAATACATACATCTGTTAAGAAATACCTGTGCATACTACCCTTCTTTTTATATCGATTGCAATGAAACATACAACACAAAAGGAATGCAAGAGTAATATAGAAAACCTAATATATAATTTGGCTGTTAAAAAGTCTATTTCTTACATTCTAAATAACTAAATAAGAAGTAATTTAATTTTTCTATTTTGTATTACATTGCAGAATTCTTGATGACAAGGAGGAGGTGAAGGAATTGGAAGAGAGTTTGGTAAGGAAAAAAATCTTTTTGCATCTGGACTGATACTAATGAACTGGGAAAGTGAAAAGAAAACTGTAGATACATTTAACCAGTAGTTCACTATCATTGATGTGAAAGAGTATACATGATTCTTGATGTTTTATGCAGGATCTGTCCGATAGGACAATTACAAAGTTTTCAAATCTAGGTTGAATATTTACAACCTCTAACAGAGTCTGCTCTTGAAAAGCTGGGATAGTTTGCCCTCCTGAAATCTGTACATGTTTTATCAATGGACATTTTGCAGTATGTTGTATGTGTGACAATAACCTTAAATTAACTTATTTTGAAATTCAATGTGGGGCTGATAGATTTCAACTGCCACTATCCACATACAACTAGTAGCACCGATTGATTACTGTCAGATTCTGTGATGATATCTTTCATTTGAAAAGAAAGCTGATATTCCAATGTTACAAATAATATAATAGGCTGGATCAGATATGTTAATTGTCAATGTTATAAAAAATGTATAATGATATAACAATGATATGATGCTATATGTTATATATTGTTATAATTCCAGTATTCCTGGTGATCATGCAGGCCTAAAAAAAGATGTTTGGTTCCTATTACATTACACTACCTAGTTTGTGTCCCCTGCCCTAAATTTTTTTTGCCAATCCTACTAAAAAATGAACTTTTCCTACCAGAAATAGCCTCGCCATCCTAAATATCAATTCTCAAACCATTTAATTATCAATTTCTGGATGAGCAGAAGTACAATTACTGCATATAAAGACAATTCCAACAAGGCAAACCTTTATTTAAGCCATCCAACTCCAGGGAGTCGTGTTAGTTAATGAAAATAATAAAAAAAAATATATTTTTAAAAATCCCTACCTATATTTTTTAAGGTCGTATTATTAAATAGGAACCAAACACTTTTTTTTGCCTCATGATCATGCACAAGTTTAGTTATGTTTATCTTTTACAGACTACACATCAGCAGCTGCCTGCAGCAAAGAAAAAGAAGAGAAAGAAAAAGAAGAAGGGTAACAATGAGTCAGAGAACCAGTAACCATTGACTTTACTTTTGACATTTTTATGGACATGATAAAATCTGGTGCTTAATAAAGGGTCTAATGACTTGAAGTATGGAACCAGTTTGCAGCATATTGAATTCTTGATGAGAAAAATCTAGCCACCCAGTATTCCTGCAGCGAAATTACTATAAAGCATAATGGGGATAAGTAGAATTTCCAGTGCTCAAACAATAGGGTATAGGCAACCAAGTCAAAGACTTTTCCCCCTGGGGAGCCATACTCTTCATGTTAATGGTCGACCAATTCTGCATCAGGCCGCCTTCAAAGCCTTCCAGTGCTCAAC
The DNA here is from genome assembly GCA_963942565.1 of Maea johnstoni. Taxonomy (NCBI): domain Eukaryota; kingdom Metazoa; phylum Annelida; class Polychaeta; order Spionida; family Magelonidae; genus Maea; species Maea johnstoni. The sequence goes on from OZ012686.1 coordinate 29,520,586, forward strand.
CAATAGAGTACAGGCAACCAAGTCACAAACTGTTTTCCCCCTGGGGGCGACCTATTCTTCATCAGGCCGCCTACAAAACCTTCCAGTGCTCAACCAATAGAGTACAGGCAACCAAGTCACAGACTGCTTTCCTCCTGTGGAGTCATACTCTTCATGTTACTGGGCGACCTACAGGGGCTTAGCCGCAATGTGTCCAGCGTGTCATTTGGACACGCAGAACACTGTTTTTTGACAGTTTGGACACCCAAAAGTTTGTCAGAATTTACTGAAGATGACTTTTCTTAGAAGATAGAAGATGTAGAAGCTGTAGTGTCACTTTTATAAGACACACAAAGCAGTATCTGGCCTAAAAAAGCAAAATCTGTAAAGGTATATGGTCTATCTTATTAGTAGTATGTATTTGGTACCACACTTTGGACACGCAAAAGTCTTTGAAACCTCTATTTGGACCCCCTGTTTCCAAATATCGGCTAAGACCCTGGCGACCTATTCCTCATCAGGCCACCTACTAAAGCCTTCCGCTGCTCAACCAATAGAGTGCAGGCAACCAAGTCACAGACTGTTAATGCTCCATGAGGAGTTATTCTCTCCATATCACTGGTCCATGGCCATCTATTGTGTATCAGCCATCCTTCCATTCCCTTCACTATGATCGCACACATCCAGGCGGTTAATACACAATGCACCACATTATGGAATCAACGCAAATATGCTTTTAATATTTTTCAATGTCATTTTCATGACAGTCACAAAATAACACAGCCTCAGGTACCCAGTGCATGCAAGAATGCAGGCTTGAGGTAGATAAGTCATCTGTGGGTATGGATTGTCACAAGGCAAAAGTGTGTGAATGGTTGACTTGTTTAAACCGACAATTTACGACAATGATCTCTGAAAATAACTGAATGCTCAATATGTGTTTTACTGTTAAATCAATGATATGAACATATTTTCACAAACAGCTCAGTATTTGATGGCTGATAATTGAAATTCAGCCATTTGATCTCTATCTGTGTACCTATAAAAATAAATAAAAGTTTACTTGTTATTGTCACAATAATCTTAATGAGTTACATGGAAAATAAAGCGTGAATTCCCCAAAATTTAAGAAGGAGAGTTTTTTGGGGGGTTCAAATTGATATCTCCTGCAAATATTTATTCTAGATACTTTGGTCAAAAAGATGTCTTCAAAATAACCAGACTTCTTTTGACAGGCATGAATGAGTTAGTAAATACTGTTAGGTTCAAGGATGTTTCTCAACTATTTCTGTTTGGCAAGAGAGGTGTGTGTCTTCAATACAGGTGAACTCGGATATGATGGACCACTGTACCGCAGACTTTTGGCAATGACGGACAATATGCTTGGTCCCAGCGTAGGCTGGATTCCGTATGCCAGAACTCGGCTACCACAGACCAATATCACGGCACATACGATGCTATCGATGTAACTAGCACTGTGTATGCCGGACAAACGCGTGTCTAGCAGTCGGCTTATTCCTGCCGAGACTAAGACATGTGCTGAGTTACGTTCGGCCAGACAGCACTCATTTCGCACCATCTGGTAGTTAGCGTAGCAGACAAATACATGACTTGTTTAGTAAAAGTCCGGCCAAGCATATTATTTCGCTGCTTTGACTTTTATACCTATCAAATGAGGTCCCCAATGCAATAGCATACACACTTGCATATGCCGGACTGAATCCGTCATATGCATATGACAGATTTTGCATATGACGGACCAATTTTCCTGGTCCCACTAGGTCTGGCATATGCGAGTTCACCTGTATATCGTTTGATGGCATTGATGGGCATTGGAAGGCTACAAGTTGTACATGCATATCACCTAACAATGACGATTCTATTGTCTTCCTGTAATCAAGGCTGTATTGAAATGCCTTACAAAAGATTGGAATGTTTTTGTATTTGAATGAGCTTGAGCACTTGTTATTATTTATGAACATTAAAGTCTATGTTTTAATATATTATTGTCGAGTTTTTATTCATTCCTGACATTAAGTCACCTGTTTTGCATTTGATTGTATTTCACTAGAACATTCAACTGAAGAGTTTGACTGAAGATTGTAATTCTAATCTAAATTAATTCAAAGTCTTCATAAAAGAAAATCTTCAATCTGGCAGTTTTATTATTTATTTTTCAATTTGTGGAATAAAAATCATTGGCGTAATTTGTAATACCATGCAAAAAAGAATTGATCTTACCTTAGAGAGGAACTTGGCCCTAAGTGTAATCTATGGTCCTGATGAGTAGGCAATGGTACAGGATCTTAGTACAATACTAAATTCCAAAAGTAAACGGGAACAGTGCATCACTGTTTGTTACTTCTTGATGGTAGTAAATTGATTTATTTGCAGCTTGAACAACTCTGCAGAAAGGCAGTTTCTGAGGCAATGGCTTTGTAAATTAACGTCAAGGTAGCCATGAGGTGGTTACCGTGATTCGATGCCGCGGGAGATTGCCCAAATGCCGAAGAAAATTGCTCTGTGACGGCACCGTAAGTAAAGAGGTGTGCTTCACGGTGTGGCCTTGGTAGAAAACCTCGTATTGGAGAATCTATGTTGGAGCCGAGTACCTTAACCCTTCCAATGCTGAGTCTACTTTTGTCCAAAGCACAAGGACGCTAAGTCTTTTTTTGAAAACCAACAAAACCCTGTCATGTTGGTATTCATTGGATAGCTCTCGCTGAGTACTCTCAGATGAGTACCCATTTGCCAGGGTTTCAATAATTTCAGTTTTTTTGCATCATTTTGTATTGGAAAAATTTAATAGCCACCAGCAGCATAAGGGTTAATCCATCACATTTTCTCGTCTCATCCTGCCGTGCGAGCAGATAGATCAGATCATTCTCTCAAGCATGTATTGCTTTTACTTTTACTTAACTTTTGCTCTCATGTAATCTAATGCCATGTTATATTGTGCCGTGTGAGTGACCACCTTCATCTGGTTAATGATTAGTATCAGCTAGAGTAGCACACGCAGGCTCATTTAGAGATTGCTACTGAGATAGCATAAGGCGCTGAATGCCTTCTGAATAAAGCGAATGCGCTTTGCTTGTTAAGTCAATACACGCTGACTTCTCCCTTCTACATACCCAAATATAGCTTCATGGACGTCACTTCTGTCACTCTGACCTGACTCAAAGTCAACTTGACAAACCAGCTTACAACGGATATTTTATTCGATGATGGAGGATTGTCTTAACCCTTCCAACGTTGAGGCTATTTTCGTCCAAAGATTATTGAATACTAGTACCATCTAAACCCTTGCATGTTGGTATTTGTTGGGTAGCTCCCGCCGAGTACTATCAGATTAGTACACATATGCCAGGGTTTCAGTAATTTTTCAGCTTTTTTTGTATCCTTTCGTATTGACAAAATTAGCCACGAGCAGCATAACGGTTATAGGCGAGCGGCTGAGGACCAGATTTCGGAAATTTAATCAACCCGAGAGTCATACAGACACAACATAGCTCATTTGAAAGCTTGTTTTCTGCACTTTAAGATAGGATATGTTGTGGAAATCAAATGTGGTCAGGTTTTTCTGAAATCAACTAAAGGTACTGACATATTGAAAAAAAATTGTCAAAAATCATGAAAATGAAAATTATTTTTAATGAAACAAGATAATGAAGATATTTAACAACACAGTATCCTAATGTTTGGCCAGTGTGTATATACTATTAAGAAAATAAATTGAACTTCCAGAAATATTTGCAGGTGAAAAAAAATCCGATTTTATCATAAATTTTCACGTTTTTTTGTATTCATTTTCAAATGTATAAAGCATTTTCACCTATATATCGGTCTGTAAGACAGAGAGGGCACCCCATCATACACCAATATAAAGCTGGAACTGTATTCTTTCTAATGAGACAATACCTGAGTGGATCAGATGATAAATGTACAAGTTGTGGGATTTAGATTACCCCTACCCCAATTCTAAAAAATATGACAAAAATCTGAAAATATATATTTTTAATTATTTATGTACAAATAAGATTGTAATGACATTGGAAGTCATTTGAATCATCCAGAAAGAAGTATGTTGTATAATTAAGTGATTTTATATCAAATCTGTATTTTATCTCCTGAAGTACAAGATACCTTGTTAATGTACACCACTGTTGCGTCAAGAACACTACAATTGTCATTTAAATGTGAGATCTAACTAGGAATTTACTTTGCACTATCCTGTTAAGTCTTTCTCTGTGATATGGCACATCCTATGAATCATCTTCCTCTTGGAGATTGACAGCCATTGCGTGAATGCTTCCACAGTCTTCACTCACTTCCCAAGGGCAAAGTCCCATGCAAGACATCTCTTGCTGGTAGCATACAAAGTACTTTAAGCACTGTTTCCGACCTTTGCAATTGCAAATAAGGTCTTGTAGCACCTCAGACACCATAGGACCTTCATAAAAATAGGTATTACAGGGGCATTATATCCTGCTGTGCTGCGTGAGAGGACAACCATATTTTGGTTTACCAGGATGCTCTCTTCAGATGTTGCAAGAAACTTGCCTCAGATGGAGGTAGTGTATTCAAGCTAGCATTCTTTCTGAAAGCAAGTTTGACCCAAAGTCTTGGGCATCATTGCTAGATCTTCTTTTAGGATCATATAAGGTCAAAGTGAGCAATCTAGCTGAGGTTACCCCAGCAGCAGTACCTAGACCATCAAGGTAAGCTAGGTCAGACAGCTTTCCAGGATTTTCAATGACAATCTTGAACACTGTACTTTCCCTCTTCCCTAAATCAAACATTGCTGAGGTGTAGTGAGTGAATGAGGGTTTTAAAGGCACACTTGCACACAAAGACCATTTAGTGCAATAAAGTATTCCTGAAAAGTGGTCCTCTGTCATTGTCAAAGAACAATGATAAAGCATAATAGTTCTAGGTGAAAGAAGAAAAAATGAGAGTAAGAGCAGAGTCTTCAGATCCAGAGGACCAAGGGATCTTTTAAATGCATGGTATCCATAGAGAGGTCCCCACATCCCCCTTTTATAAGGTGAGTAGGGCACCACACCAGCTAAGGGTCCCCCGGGAGGTGCGAACTATACATTGAGCAATTTATAGGGAGTGTTGCTTGCAGGGTTTGCTGAGGTCGAATTATATCCAGTAGGTACATGCACTGCTGGTTATATTTTAGGTAGGTACGCGAGCCTTGCTGATGGCATGAACTGGAATGTAGCATCTTTTGTCTGCAGTTTTATGTTATCCTGCACACCCACGGGCCAGTTCTGTGAGGTGTGTAAGGTCTCCTCAAAATCTGGAGATGTTTTGAGTTGAAACTTACGTCTCTCCGGATAAGGGTCTCTCAAAGGCCTGGTGCCAGCCCATCTTCAGAGAAGGATTGTATCGGACACAGTCATTTTGATCCAAGATGAGGAACCTGCAGGGGCTTTGGCCTCCAAGGGTGCCACAATGAAGTCTTCCCATGAAAAGAGACATATGAGAGCATCCTTCCCGTCCACGTCTAACACCTATCTGCAAATATGCAGACAGAGAAAGCACTCTTCGTAGCAGAAACACTCTAAATCACTGCAGTTTGGAGGGGTTGGGTTTCTCCATGCCAATGGCATTGGTCTCAGCCACCCATGTGTGTCCTTCTGGGTCAGTCTTCCTGCTGAGGGCACGCTGGAGCAGCAACTGACCCAGGCTCTAGCTAAGATGTCTGTGCACCATCCACGCTGCAGCTTCTAGCAGTTTGAAACTCTTTAGCCATCCAGTAGCATCCGTGGATCAACTTCAAAAGGGGCTCTCCCCTGAGGAAGAGCATGCCAATCTCTTCATGAGGGTGGATGTGCTCTCACAGAAGCCGCCTGCCAACACTTGGGAATGAACGAATAAGTGTTTAAAGGCACATAGACACACAAAGGTCATTTAGTGCCATAAGATATTAGCAAAAAGTGGTCCTTTGTCATTGTTGAAGAACACTGACGAAGCATAATTATTCTAGATGAAAAGAGGGAGAGTAAGAGCAGAGCCATCAGATCCAAAGAGGACCCAGGGATATTTTAGATTCAGGATATCCACAGACAGATCCAAACATCCCCCTTCTGTAAGGCGAGCAGGGTGCCACACCAGGTTAGAGTTCCCAGGGAGGTGGCAACTCCTATTGCACACCATAAGATGTGCCCCTTGCAGGGTCCATCACTTGGGTGCTCACTCCGATCAGGCCCATGATATCACCTATCTTGACCCCTCCAGCCCAGACTGCCAGTGCGGGATCTGAGGATGAGGAGACATTAAGCAAGCACTCTTCCTTTGAGCTTAATGCTCAAAATGATGGCTCACTTGATATTGACATTGCGTGTGTCAGGCCAACAACACTCAGACAGGCCAGGCTCCATAGCCAACACCGTCTCTCTCCCTGACATTGACGACCTCCAAGGAGATACATCTGTTTGGCAAGCATTTTGGACAGTGGAGAAAATCTGTTTTTGAGTTTCGGTTTGCTTTCAAGAAATGCGCTTACTGGGTGAAGCAGTCTTTGCCAAGTAGTTCTCGAGGGATAAGGCTTTGTTCTTGCCTCCCCAATAGATTAACGAAGACCCAATTGTGTACATGAAGTCTTGTATTAATCCGGACTTCAACCTGAAGAAACCCCTTTAGTTCGTCATCAATTTTGAATTGGGGTAACACTGATAGAGTGGACAAAAGGCTTGAGCCTCAGCATTACAGGTCCAGATGCACACGTTCATTTATTACGCCTTCCTGGAACAGCAGAAGATGGGCTTTGAGAAGCCCTCATCATCCTTGATCAGGGTGCTTGTCACCCTGATCCTCCTGATGGTGATTCAGGCCCTAAGGAGTCTTCCTATGCCAGGAGAGGAGGGGGAGGGGGCGGAGCGGATGGTTCCTCATTGCAGTGGGCATGGTGAGGGGTAGGAGAGGCATCTCAGAAATGAGATGTCTGAGTCAGTAGAGGGACCCCTCTAGGCCTTCGGGCTAGAGTGGGAGCATCTCACATCCCATATGTGGGTGCTCCAGACTATCTAGATGGGTTACCGTATTGATTTTACTGGCCGGTGTTGTCTGACCCTGTCTCTGCTTTGAACCAGGGAGGGCCATCACCTTAGGGATTGGCCTCCAAAAAATACTGAACAAACAAGCAAGTTGGATTTTAGACACTCTGCTGGACAGGCCCAGCTTCTACTTTTCCCTCAGGAGGCTGGAGGCCCATTTTCAATTCAAAATTTCTTCAACTCTCAGTTGTCCCTCTGTCCTTCAGGATGGACACCCTCCAATCGGTCCTGGTCTCACTAGGAAAGTATATTCACCTGTCTCAGACAGCTGCCTTGTCCAGGCTAGAAAATGCAGGTATGTGGACAGTCTCTCTAGATTAAGAGGATGCCTACTTTCACGGTGTGATCGCACAGTGGACCAGTTAAAGGTGCTCCCCTTTGGCCTCTCAACAGCCCAAAGGACTTTCACTCATCTGGGTGGTAGGCACCTTCCTCAAGACTTGTGGATTCAATCTGTTCCAGTATCTGGATGATTCTCTATTGGTAGGCGAGTCATACCATCTCGCTCTACAACACCGGGACCTGATACAAATTTGCTTCCAGCGAATCAGGTTCCTAATAAATGAGAAGCCAGACTGGGTCCTGACCTAGTTCTGATTGCTCCTAGGGTCCACTATGGATCAGGTGAGAGCACTGGCCCATCTGCCAGAGATTGGGCCAACTGGCTCCATCACCTGATTAGGTAGGTTCTAAGGGAGGGCAGCTCATTGGCCTGCCTTTAGATCTCCTTGATTTGACACCTGGCCAGTCGGATGCACCTTAATCCTTGGACCAGGAGGCCCATACGCCCTCTCCCTCTTTCTCTCCACTTGATGAACCAAAGACTACAACTTTTACTTAAAGACACTAATAAGTATATTCCACTAAATCATCTATAGTGATTTATGTCTTGGCCCTTGACAGCGGTGACACCTACAATGAACGGCCACCTAGTGGCTATTTCATAAACTAAAAACAACATAATATTTGCAAGCTGTCTAACTTAAGAATAGTCTAAGAAAGTGTGCACAAGGACCACAAATGATCAAGACATCCCCTGCCAGTCGTCTGAATTAAAAAAAGTTTTTATTTTATTTTTTTGTATTTTAGTCGCATTTTTCAGAAAAGGGGTAGGGGTAAGTAAACTTCTGTCACGAAGTTCTAAAAAAACAGTTCATTTCAAAATTAGTCTCAAATGAAAGCTGAGATGATAAGCTTTCTGATGGTATTTTATATGATGCACTCTGGTATGCAAAACCTGTTTTACAAAACAAATTATAAAACATATACAAAAAATATACCAAAAATTGCTCAAATTTGACTTAAAATTAGCATTTCTCAGGTTTCGAATGATTTCAGCTGATTAAATCATTTTCTATTAAATAATACATTGACTTCACCTACTTTTCACTGCTATTCGATTGTGAGTTATTGATTTGCAAGTTTAGAATAAAAAATAAGAAATTTGTGTTTTTTTACATAATTTTTCCTAACCATTTGATATTCCAAACAATTTTCAGAAAAACCTGACCACATTTGAATTCCACAACATACTTTTTCTGAAAGTATAGAAAATCAGCTTTAAAATGACATATGTTTCATCTGTATGACTCTCGGGTTGATTAAACTCCTTAATTAGAGCACTTTTTCCAGGTTTGCCGCTCGCCTATTAAAACTACCAGTGCAAACGACAGTAGCGCAGCCTATCAATGGGCACTTTATTTGATTACTAGTATTATTTCATTTGGTGTATTACTAGGATGCATTGCGAGGGCAATTGAAAACACCTCATCAAGCAAAGAAGGCGAAAAGCAGCATTTGAGAGGATCAGTATATCTAGCTAGTTGAAAGAACAACTTTGTTATAATCTGTATTGTTAATTCATATCCACTTTTGAATACTAGTATTGCATTACATGCTCTTGATGGATTCTATTGAAGAGTGCATGACCATGGTTGCACTCGAGAAACAAATTTATTAATATACACTTCTCTCTGCTCGTGCGGATTCAGAGGGCATTGCCATATCTTGAAATAGAATCACCTGCAATAACCACAAGTGCTCTCCATTTCTCTCCATTTTACATTTTACGGCTTAAAAGGTTTGATGATTATGCTTAACCTTTTCAATGCTTAGGTTACTTTTCTCCAAAGCACAAGGACAAAAACCTTTCTCAAAACCACCTAAACTCTGTCATGTTGATATTCAGCCCTCGCTGAGTACTCTCAGATGAGTACCCATATGCCAGGGTTCCAGTCATGTTTCAGTTTTTTTGCATCACTTTGTATGGGCCAAATTAGCCACCACCAGCATAAGGGTTAACATAAGCGACCCCCAACGCCGAAAGGAATACATGTGATACGTTTAGTAAGGTAATGTACCAGCTACCCGGTACTCTTATATTCCAGTTCGTGCTATTTCGATATGGACGACAGAATAGAAAACGGCTAAACGATCTGATGTTGTATGAATGTATACAGTTTTATTGGCAACAACTTGATTGTCACTTAAATAGTTTTTGGTAAAATGACAAAAATCCCCATTTAGAATATTTTTCAATTCGAAAGTGAACTTATGAAGAAATGACCATGGCCGCGGTATCTCTCAAAAACAGCCTGATGATATGTGTGATATTTTTCTATGAAAAGTGTCGTTTCTATTGGATGTTGCACTCTGGTTAACAACATTGAAGGATGATACGGTAAGGTAATAATTCTTAGTATAATAAAGGGCTAAGCGCTGGGTAAAGAATTGGAGAAAATTAGGGCTAATGTTAAAGCCCAACTGCAGAATCCTCGTAAGTAGTGTTTCGATATATCAACGCTGTCACAGTGGCTCGTGTAGCCTGTCGTTCACCCACAAACCCCACCCACACACGATCGTAACTGCGGAAGTCATTTTCCACACAGTTGTGTGATGCGCACATGATAAAGTGGCCACGAGGGATAGTCTATGGTTCTCACCTCATATAGCCTAATAAATGTGTTTCGACACAATCTGTCTACTACATGTACGTGTGTGTGCGAATTTCTAGTTTGACGTAACTATGTCTTAAGGATGCCCGCACCAGTTTTTTTTGTCCTTAGAATTTTGTAATTTTTCCATATGTTATACCTTGTGGGGCATAACTAAAGGAAATGTAAAAAGAAATTGGCTGTTTGGCCGATTTCCTTTGCTAGAGACAGATTTGTGATTTTTGAAAAGTGGCTGTTTGAGAGAAAAAAGGCCGCCATGTCACGCATATTTTGATTTTCCGCTCATTCTTGGTTGTTCGAGTGCAGAAAAATAAATTGTCAATCTTTGTAAACGTAAATTTGCTTGTGATTAATGGAGAATGTCCTCTTTCTGCTTGCGCATTTTTAGACAACCTTGAATGATTTTGCTTCGGGCTGTTCAAAAAAGGGGCAGGCGTCAATTTAAACTTGTGTTCATTGTTTAATGCTGGTTGCCTAATACGCCCCCTCTAAAAATGATACTCGTATTACTTTCTCGGTTTTCCTGAACCTTTAAACCGTTAACTATTTAAGCAGTTATGGCCTACGATACTCTATAACGGTGACACCTATTGAGTATCAAACATCATAACTAAAATAAGTCATTAAATTTTACCTGACACTATCGCCAATTTTGAAAAGAAATTGGTACAAAAACAGACATTTATCAAATATGTAACATTATGACTATACCTGCCTATTCTGAATGGTACCCTAAGGTACATGATTTAACATTGAATGTTTTGGATACAGTTATTTTCATATTCATTGTACTGGTATTTGATGATTTGAACCATTTTAGAAAATACGCATAATCGCTCATCTATGTCTATAAAGTGGTATTCCATTGCTAAACAATATCTTATATAAGAATGAGCAAATACGTTACCAATTGGGTAACTCTTCTGTACCATTTTTATGAAAATCTGCCCAAATATCCTATTTCACAAACTTGAACCATCGGTGGTGCAAAAACTAACCCAAAGCCCGGTCATTATCGTTATGTCCTCTTGTTAAGAGCAATGTCTAGATAATTATTGAAAACTCAGTAATTCTGACTTATACTAATTTTGTTTTGAAAAGTTGTTTATAGGATTCCTTGACTTTGCCCAATACTTCCTATATAACACCGAAAAAGATTCAACATGGCTGAACAGTATCTTAGGCAGTTGCAGAATCTCTGAAAGGATGAGTGTAGCAAAGAACGATGCCAGTTAGGGAGGATGAGACGTTCATAACATAAATTACATTACATTTTCAAAATTCTCTGAAAAAACACAAAGTGGATGACCTCATGAATAAAAGTTGTTTTTTGAGATAACTGTGCTTTGTTCTTAACTCATTCTAAGTTTCATCAATATTTGCTATGTTCTTTATTAATGCCAAGTTTCAGCAAGATAAGACTCAAATTTCTAAAAGTGGCGGAAGACCTCAATTTGAATGACGACCAACACTGCATAAACGCGTAATTTATCCACCCCTTTCACACACACATATGGTGGTAGGTCCATGTTATATTATAGAAAGCTTTGTTGCCTTTGTATGCTGGCGGAAGAAGTAATTCCTATATCTCTCAACAGTACGCCACGGCGATATGAATGTCCCGACCATCCCTGACGTTCATATTATCCATGCCTGACTCTGCCTACATACAAAGACAACAACATTTTCCATGATAAAACATGGACCTAAAACCATACATCTGCGTGACAGGGGTGGATAAATTACGCTTTTATGCAGTGTTGTTCACCATTCAAAGTCTTACGAAACTTAGAGATTCGAGTTTAATATTGCTGAAACTTCGCATGAGTAGAGAACAAAGCACAGTGATCTTCAAAAACAACTTTTATTTATGCACTCATTGACTTCGTGTTTTTTCACAATTTTTTGGGAAAAATAATGAAATTTATGTTATGAACGTCTTACTCTCCCTAACTGGTATCGTTCTTTGCTACTTTCATCCCTGCAGAGATATTGTAACTGCCGAATTGCCGAGTTTAATTTTCACCGATATTTATCTAAACTATCTGTTTAGTGCTTTTAACAAGAAGACAAAATGAAAATGACAGGTTTTTTGGGTTAGTTTCTGCTCCGCGGATGCTAAAATTTGTGAAATAGAATTTTTGGGGCAGATTTTCATAAACATGGTACAGAAGAGTTACCCAATTGATAACGTATTTGCTATTTTTTTGGATAAAATGTTGTTTAGCAAGGGAACCCCACTTTATACATAGATGATTGATCATACATATTTTCTGAAAATGTTTCAAATCATCAATTAAAAGAATATGAAGATTACTCTATCCAAAACATTCAGTGTTAAAACATGTTTTTAAGGATATGATTTAGAATAGGCAGGTATAGTCGTAATGTTATATATTTGATAAAAGTCTGTTTTTGTACCAACTTTTCAAAATTGGCAAAAGAGTCAGGTCAAATGTAATGAATTATTCTAGTTGACATAATGTCCAATACTCAATACGTGTCAACGTTATAGAGTATCGTAGGACCCTAAATACTAAAATGGTTAACGGTATAAAGGGTCAGAAAAAAACGAGGAAGTATAAGCATTTTTGAGAGGGGGCTGTACTAGACATCCATTATTCAACAATAAATAATAGTCTGATTATTTCTTTGGAACAGCCCGAAGCAGAATCAGGGGTATCTAAATATTTAAGTTCTGAAGCACAGTCAATACGTCCTAGAACACAGCAATTTCTGGTGGCTGTGGTTCGATAAAAGCTGTGAATATTGTAACCGGGTTGCACTACTATATTAGCCCTTAGTGCAATAGTTAAGACCCAGAACATTCAATTGATATTTTTACTAAATTGAGTTCACTGGATGCTTAAAGTACATTTGTACCAAAAAGTGAAATATATAATAGGTTCTATTGGTTATGTTTAGCGAAAATTCGCTGGGTTGAACAGTGCTTTTATTTTTTGGCTTGTTGTGTGTTTTTAAGCCCCTGTCGCACACTCTTAACAACACTGGCGACTCCAACATAGGGAATAACCCTATTGTTGCCACGGGACATTGCCAATTTTATTTGCGAAAGAGCAAAGCGCATGCCCTATCACTCGTAGCTCTGTAGCAAGAAAAGTAACTCGGAACGCCCCCATTACTTTTTGGTATACTGAAAGCAAATTTACAGAGCAAGAATATATCAAAAAATAAAAAAATTCTCTGGACTAATTTTTTTACAACTTATTATGTGTGACATAATGCGTCCTGGTAAGTGGGTACGACTCCAACAAAGGGATTTTCCCCCTTTTGTTGCCACGACAATAGGGAAACAAAGGCAGCGTCATTGACTTTTCATGTCATGAAATAGCAAAAAACGTACCCTTTCACTCATAGCTCTGTAGCAGAAAAAGTAACTCGAAACACCCCCAATTTTATTTCGCATATAGAATGCAAATTTACAGGGCAAGAACATATCAAAAAATAGAAAAATTCTCTGGACTAAATTATTTTTTACAATTCATTATGTGCGATAAATTGGCCTACATTTGCGTCCATTTTTGAAAAAAAAGTGATCATTTTTGACTCAACCCCTCAAATTTAATCCTAGGCAATGCAAAAGATATAGTTAGTATTGAAATGCAGTTTGCGCAAACAGAAAGAGGACCTACACCATTACCTGCATGCAAATTTACACTCATGAATATCCACAATTTCCTTTTCTTTGGGCGAACAACCCACAATGAGCTAAAAATAAAAAAAGTGTGCAAGGTGGCGGCCTCTTTCCTCTAAAATGACCACTTTTCAAAAATCACAAATTTGTCTCTAGCAAAAAATATCGGCAAAACAGCGAATTACTTTTTATATTTCCTTTACTTTTATGCCATAAGGTATAACATATCTAAAAATTAGAAAATTCTGAGGACAAAAATAAAACTGGTGCGGGCATCCTTAAGCTTACTCTGGAACAATAGTCTACTAGCCAAAAAGGTGAACCTTGCAATGTTGATTCCTGCATGGTTTTATGTTAGAAATGCAATATAGAGATCCTCAGGTGGTAGAAACTGCCGGATGCTAATCTCCAAGTGTTGGGCATTTTTTTTATCACCCCTATAACCATATGGTATACTGAATCCATCAGGTGGCCAGATTTGGTTAAAATATGGGGGTGGGGGTAAGACTTTTTATCATAACTTCAGTTATTTTGGGGCAATTTCAACAAATGAGGCATCTACATTTGCAACTTGTCATTCCGCAAATTTTAAGACCAGCCACCTTTTGATTGGTCAACTCTGAAAGGTCATTTAGGGTCAACAGAGGTCAAAAAGGTCACACAGCTGAAAATCGGCTAACGCCATTTGCACTTCCAAAGAAAGCAAATTTTTTCCCAAAAAATAAGTTGATATTTTTTACAGTAAAAATGCATTTCTTGGCAAAATGGACAGTAAAGAATCATATTTTAGGTTGAAAAAAATTAAAAATTCTACAGATAAAAAATTTGACGGCTTCAAAATATGACCATGTTGCTTGATATTGTGCAGATTTAAGGCTCAGAAAACATTGTTATAGATAGTTATTCTGTATTGTATCTCAAGTAATACAAATACTCTATACATGCTGTGTAAAAATGTGCAACATTTTGATCTTCTAATCGCTTATACCACACATTTACGACATTGTAACCTGAATACATTTTTACAGTGGTTACCATGGCAACTGGCGGCCATATTGAAATTCGAAATAAGCACTACCAAAAGCTACATTTCTGCATATTCAAGCATACAGAATAGCTAGAAACAGGACCTTGGTGTCTACAAGTAGGTTTTCAGGGGTGCAGAACTTAATTCTGAAATAGCTGTTATCATCAGATGGCATTTAAATTGGATTTCAAGATCGCAACCAAGCTGTTATACTTGAAATTAAGCTTATTACACAAAATTTGACCTCCAAAGCTATTGTTAATGAAACAAATGCATATGGAACACTTAAGGGATAAAGATGCTTTTAGTGAACTGGGCCTATGTTTTTTCGAATTGACACAGTTAAACACAGACTTAGTAACCACATTTAGAACATTGTAACCTGAATACATTTTTACAGTGGTTGCCATGGCAACTGGCGGCCATATTGGAATTCAAAATGGCCACTACTGAAAGCTATATTTCTGCATATTTAAGTATCCAGATTAGCTAGAAACATGATCTAGGTGTCTATAAGTAGGTTTTTTTGGGGTGCAGAACCTAATTCTGCAATAAATGTTATCATCAGGGGGCATCTAAATGGGATTTCAAGATGATAACCAAGCTGCTGTACTTAAAGGGGAACTAAAGGCTCACATACATATTAGCTTATATGAAAGTAATACACATAGAATAGGATGCTGTCCTCCTTTTTCTCTTAGTGAGCCCATGAGGGGAGAATTTTGAGTTTTGCTACCAGCTTCAGCCAGCCCCTAGCAGCCCCTGGTAGCAGCCATGTTGCTCTACTGCTATCAGCTGCGACCTAAATGGGTGGCAGCCCACTTGCTGTGCCCTAGCTCTGGGCAGCGCATCATAGACTGTAGTGCTCTATACACCAAGTCTCTTCGAAAGTTACATAAAAACTTGTATGAGTATCAAACAGGTAAATGGTAAAATCATGAGCAGCAATTGGTTGTACAAAAAGACAGGGTGGTAGAGTTATTTTTCATATATTTCCTGTTGGTAAATTCAGACAAAAACAGTGGCTAGCATCACTGAATTTCTGTCTTGAAGCATGTATGTAATTTTATGTTCAGACCACTTGGCTGATTTTTTTTTATACCAGAAATCAAAAATGCAGTCAGGAATACTCAACAGGATGGTGCTGTGCCATTCAACAAAAGGAAGTAACAACTCCTTAAAGGAAAAGGATAAACAAAGGGTTAATTATAACCTTGTGGCATTACACATCTAGATCCCAGGAGACAGAAGTTAATCAACGCAGGAAATAGCTATCAATACTTGGGACAGCAATCATTTCCTTTAGTATCTGTGTAGGTTACATGAAAGAAAACAGTTTTTGTAGAACAGCTAGCTTCAAGTAAAATCAAATACTGAAAATCTGGATGATTGATGTATATACAAGTATTGTTTTTATTCAACCCTTCCTTCATAGTCTCACAGGTATACAATTTATTTGCAGATGTTGAGCTATGTTCATGAATTTTCAAATAACCTTATGATTTGCTGTCCCCCAAGTTCCCCTTTTATAAGTAATCCTGACTGTGGTTTGTGATTTCTTACATAATATGCATCAGGGAAGTGGTCTGAACATAGAACTGCATACTTCAAGACAGGTGGATTTACTAGTTTCAGTGATGCCAGCCACTGTTTTTGTCTGAATTTACCAACAGGAAATATATGAAAAATAACTCTACCACCCTGTCTTTTTGTACAACCAATTGCTGCTCATGATTTTACCATTTACCTGTTTGATACTCATACAAGTTTTTATGCAACTTTCGAAGAGACTTGGTGTATAGAGCACTACAGTCTATGATGCGCTGCCCAGAGCTAGGTCACAGCAAGTGGGCTGCCACCCATTTAGGTCGCAGCTGATAGCAGTAGAGCAACATGGCTGCTACCAGGGGCTGCTAGGGGCTGGCTGAAGCTGGTAGCAAAACTCAAAATTCTCCCCTCATGGGCTCACTAAGAGAAAAAGGAGGACAGCATCCTATTCTATAAGTGTATTACTTTCATATAAGCTAATATGTATGTGAGCCTTTAGTTCCCCTTTAAGATTAAGCTTATTACACAAAAATATGACCTCCACGGGCTATTGTTAATGAAACAAATGAATGCATATCATATTCCATTCAATAATATTAACAGTTATGTCAGCTGACAGTGGAACAGCAAGAGTTGAAAGGGGCGCAGCATAACATAGATAGAAAATATTAGTACACTTCTAAATTGGTTGCCATGGCAACTGGTGGCCATATTGGAATTCAAACTGGCAAAAAGATCGGGAAAAAGACCCTTTTTCAGGAGTTAGTTTAACCACAAAAATTATCATACGCCAATAATAAGGGTTTTAGTGTTTGGTATTAATCTAGGTCTGGACTACATCTATCATTTGCAATGGTCAACATAGGGATAGGGGTGGGTTTATAATCCTTTATTAAAGATGTAAGTCAGTCAAAGTCAAAATAAATCATATCAAGAATACAGTTTTTTCAAATTATTCGTGTTTTGATTTAGGAAACTATTTCTATTCTGTAGCCACTTTTCAGAAAAAATGCCTTTTATTAATATTGTTCAACATATTAGAAATGTTAACGACTTTAATCTCAAATTATATTTATTCAACTCTGAGGTACAGATGGGGATATCTATCCAACCTGGAGAGCCCCCCCCCCCCAAGAAATAACTGGTAGCTTATAATGGAAATTCAGTACAAAAACAATATAAGTTATGCAACTGGAAATAAAGAATATATTGGAACATAATATCGCAATTATGCAATATGGAAGATTAAATTATTATCAGAAATTATTATCACATTAAGTTAAATTATTATCAGAATAAAAAGATTGGTAGATGTCATATAAAGGTCATAAGAAATAACACTTTTATTTCGTCATTTTGTAATTTCATTCAAAGTTACCTTAAAATCAGCAGATGAATTATTCAAAATGAGGTTCACTGATACCATCTACACCTTTTTAGGGATAATAAAAAAGTTAGATTTGAGGTGAATAACTTGGCATATGACTATTTCCTGTCTATGATAAAGTAACATTTTATCCTTAAAAAACATTTGTGCAGTAAAGAGATTGTTTTAGTTACATTATGGGTGGTCTTGACCAATCGTGAATACATAATGATTAGCCTGCTTACAGAGTGCCTCTTGATGAATGCAACCTAATTGCAACACATGATTGACATAAAAGCTATATATCATGTTAAATCTGATATGTTGATTGTGGGAAAAACACCCCCCCCCCCCCCCCCAAGAAACTGCCATCCTTGGGTCAAAGGATAACTTGTACCATTTCAGTTGAGTCACATTTTCAAAAAGGTTATCAATAATGTCAATAAAACTATATTTCTTACTCTATTGTTACTAGAAATGTTATTTTAAAAGTTGCAACACTACAGAATTTATCAGATTCAATGGAAATAGTCCTTATGTTATGCTGTTCCTAAGATGTTTAAGAAATAAGAGGTTGGCGGATGCATAAATCACTTTAGATAATGCCAAACTATTCAAACATTACAGTTATGGTTTCCAATCATCAAATGGAACAACTGACAGTTACATACCTTGTTTATTTTATGAGATTATATGAAATTTGTGATACGTATTTGTTTAATTTAATTCATGATATTTTGCCTATCTTTCATCAAACAACTTCAAAGTAACTTAGAACGTTTTGAATTCACATTTGTCATCTAAAGGCTCACAATGTACTTAATGTTAGTAAATAGAGTTAATTATTTTGGCCCAGTTTTTTCCTCTATCCTGCGTTTATTTGACTATTCAGCCTATACAAACTCAGTATATTA
This sequence comes from Maea johnstoni, assembly GCA_963942565.1. Classification (NCBI taxonomy): domain Eukaryota; kingdom Metazoa; phylum Annelida; class Polychaeta; order Spionida; family Magelonidae; genus Maea; species Maea johnstoni. The sequence goes on from OZ012686.1 coordinate 29,539,093, forward strand.
CCTGAAAGGTCTTCTGGTGAGTTATACATGAAGTATAAAATTAGTTGGCAGTCAAAATCTGAAAATTTGAGGTACATTTCCCTCTGTAAAACTCTGTGAAATTTTAAAGGAATCTTTTGGCATTTGATATGATGTCTTGGGGGAAATTCAATACTAAATCCTCTATCAGATTTTCTTCTACTTGGTCTCCCAATCTGCCATGTTATGATCTAGATTGGGCAGTAGATTTCATTTTGAGGATTATTTACTAGTACCGCCTATCTTATCTTTTCTGCATATTCTATTTCACAAGAAAACATCAATAGGTTTTACTCCTGGCTAAAAATAAAACTTTCTATTACTTGAACTCGAAATACACTCAAAAGCAACTTATTTCATTTCGTAATGTTAATGTAGTTTTAAACTACCTCAGTTCCTGCACTTCATGATTGCAAAATATTCCTTTCAGGTGAAGAAAGACCCTGGCTTTTTTTACCCAAGTGTAACTACAGCATTGAGATATTTGCTTCAAAGTCACAACTACTCTTTTCGACCTTAGTTTGACCTTAGACTTTTACACTTTCTATATTTTGCACTGACTTTAAACTTTAAATGCAACAAGCATTTTAAACATTGTGCATAAAGTTTGGTGTATGGGACATGAATGACACTGAAAGTCAATATTGACCTTGTTTTTTAGAACAATTCTGAAGTTGCTTCTAGAAAATATCCTGAATTTGTAAACTAACTGCTTCTTTAGTTCACGATTGTCAAATATTCCTTTCAGGTGAATAAAAATTACTCATTTGAACAAGATGCAAGTGCAGTATTACAGATATTTGCTACAAAGTTATGAACACTCTATTTGACCTTTTGACCTTGGTTTGACCTGCATTATTTCCTTAAATCTCAGTAATATTTTACACTACCTTTACCTGTATGGGAAAAACATGATAGGCAAGTAAAAATGCATATTTCACCCAGTGAAAATGAAAGGTGGTATACCATAAGACATGAATCTGTTATGTCAACTTTCTGCTGATTCACTTATGTTTGGATGCACCCGTAATCAGGCGTTTTGTCATTTTGGCCCCTAAATATTCAAGATTGACCCAGACTTTGTCTTGAAGTACCTAAAATATTTGCAGGATAAAATATGCATTCCAGGAGAATTTAATAAGCTGCTCAATGGAAAATTCAATGACAAAATGTCTTTAATCATAAAAGTGTGGTTACTTTGACCTTGAATGGCCTCTAATATCACAACATAATACCTTACCCTATGTTGATTGCATGAAATGGAAAGATTGTCTTACAACAAGCATTTTGATATCAAACAATGCCCATACTGTTTAATGCTTACAACAGTTATGACCTAAACAGTGGTCCCATACTCGCATTTTCTCACAACTCGATCTTAAACACTTAATATAGGCATGAATTGTCCAATAGCACATTCAACATCTGCATATTAACTTAAAACTACTTCATTTTCACAGGTAAAGGGTGAAAATGTATTGGTAAAACATATTTAAGGTATTCTGTCTGTCAATTATTGTGGTGACGTGGTTAGGAAATTAATTGTTATGACAAAACAGAACTACTTCATCAATATTTCTTCATCAAAATTAGGATTTTCTAGAGAAAAATGACGTTACGACCTTTATTTGACCTTCATTTTTCCTTAACTCTCAGTTATATTTTACACTGCCTTTATAATCTAACATGACAAACACAATAGGCTTATTCTCCCCATTGAAAATAAAAGCTGACATACCATAAAATATGACTTGATTTGTTATTTCAACTTTCTGCTGCTTAACTTAAATAAGTGAGTGCACCCATAATCAGACATTTTGGGCATTTTGGTCCCAGAATGTTGCAGATCGGTCCTGACTGGGTCTTGAAATGACTCAAAAATGTCTCAGAATCCCTTTTAAAGATATTTCTAACCTAAAAATATTTCCAGGATAAAGTATGTATCCCAGGAGCATTTCATAAGCTGCTAAATGGAAAAATCAAAGACAAACTGCCTTAAATCTTGAAATTAGGGTTAATTGACCTTGAATGACCTCTATTTTCACAACAGAATACCCTACCCTAGGTTCGTTGCATGAAATGGAAAGATTGTCTTAGAACAAACATATTAATACCAAACACTGCCTATAATGTTTGGTGCTCACAACTTTCATGACCTAAACAGTGGTCCTGTAACGAGCACTTTCTCACAACCTGTCCTCAAACACTTTATTTAAGCATGGAATAGCCAAATGCCACATTCTACCTACTCCATATTGACTTAAAACTACTTCATTTTCACTGGTAAATGGTAAAAAATGTATTGTTGGATCATATTTGAGATTATTTATCTGTCAATTATTGCGGTAACCTGGTTTGGAAATTATAAAATGGCAAAACACAACTACTTCATCGCAATCACTTCATCAAAATTAGATTTTTTTTAGAAAAAAATGGCATTTTGACCTTCATTTGACCTTCAACGACCCCTTAATTTTAGTATTATTTTACCATCATCTTCCAGATTGAGGGGAAAATTAAACCTGACATTTTGGTGCATCATATGCTCCCTTCCGACTTGTAAAACTTAAGATACAGTCATTTTGGTTTTCAAATTTGTATCATTTTAGGCACTTTTTGGGATCTCCAGGTGGACTTAGTACCCTACTTTATACCTTAAAGCTCGAAATTGGACTTACAACTCGATCTAGTCAATGAACTTTCTAAAATGTTCAACAACTAATAAAGAGCATTCCTTCAGAAAAAGTGGCTACAGAAATGAAATACATATCTTCAAAAAAAAACAGATGTTTATAAATGGAAACTATAGAATATGGGAAAATCCCAGATTCTTGATTTTGCAGCCATTTTGACCTTGAATGACCTTTATTACATCATGGGATAGAGTTAGTCACGTGTTTAGTATTTCAAAAGATACTTCTCTTTCATACTAACAATTTGATACCAAACACTCATCCTTATGTTTGGTTTAAGCTTAAGTTTAAGTTTGGTTTAAGAATTATGAGTGTTTAAAAGTGCCTTCACTATCCCTATACATATTATTTTGACCATCGTGGGGCCTTTTTACATATATAGGGGTACTCAAGACATGACCCTATAAAAAAGATGTGCACCACTTTTGAAGTCTACATCCACCCTTGCGGTATGCCCCAAGTGTGGGCCTAAAACATGATACCAACGGAAAATTTATAACTCTCGGGTTAACCTGAATCCCCAAAAGGGGTGGCTGGCTACTGCACTATACCAATACAGCCAATTTCAACCCATTTTCACAACATTATCATGACCTTTTTGACCTTAGTTGACCCTTAAATGACCTCTTAGTATTGATGAATCAGAACATGTGCATTTTAAAAAAGTGCAGGTAAAAAATTTACACATTTGGATATTTCATTTATGGAAGTTGGTTATGCATAACGTGAAATATGATCAAAAAATGTTACCAAAAACCCTCTATTTCAGGATCATAATACTGCAGGTTTTCAGCCTCATGACCTTTTTGACCTTTGTCTACCCAAAATGACCCTTCACAAGTGACCAATCAGAATGTGGCTGGTTTTAATTCCTGCGAAATTAAAAGTTATACATGGTGATGCCTCATTTGTTGAAAATAAACCAATATAACAGAAGTTATGATAAAATATGTTACCCCTACCCCCATAATTGTGACCATTTTTTGCAATCCTGAGAGGTCATTTGCACCAAATAGTATTTAGGTTGATAAAAAAAATTGCCCAACACTTGGAAATTAGCATCCGGCAGTTTCGTTGTTCTTAGGGTATGTACATTGCATTTCCATCATAAAACCATGCAGGAATCAACATTGCAAGGTTCACATACTTGGCATATAGGGCTGGCTAGTAGACTACAAAGGTTGTTGTCATTTTGAGACATGAATTTATTACTGTTGGCATTACCCTGAAGGTAGCTCTTAATAAGATATATGGCTGTGGAGGATTTGCTCTGATGTTACTGGCTTCATGGTAGCTCTGATAATTTCATTCATCTAAATGGCAGCCATGCCATAATAAAGATAACCACAGCTGTGAAATGAATAGCCCTGTCCTAGGCTCAGATGATGCCGGAAGGCTTTCTTTTCGTGGCCAAAGATTGACTGTAAACTTATTGCAGCAAGATCTTCCTGAGAGAGGATCCTCAAAAATATATTGAATAAAGAAGAGCTTGTCCCGAATCTGTCATTCCTGCATCGATGCCATCTCATTCGAATTAAATCAGATCAATTGAAGAATAATTCTATTTTCATTTGCAAGGAAACCTTGAGCGATTAACAGGTAAACACCAAAGAGAGTTGTAACATTCCGTTTGACCAGAGTGAGACTATTACATGTAGGTGCATGTATATATATATATATATATATATATATATATATATATATATATATATATATATATATATATATATATATATATATATATATATATATGTATATATATATGTATATATATATGTGTGTATATATATATGTGTATATATATATATATATATATATATATATATATATATATATATATATATATATATACATATATATATATATACATATATATATATATATATACATATATATATATATATATTATACATATATGTATATATAAATGTTTATATATATATATATATATATATATATATATATATATATATATATATATATATATATATATATATATATATATATATATATATATATATATAATATATATATATATATATATATGTGTGTGTGTGTGTGTGTATATTCAAGTAACATGGACGGAGGGAGTAGCAATTTTGGGAGAAAGAGAACCAAGAGTATAAGAGTGACAGACAAGAAGTCAGAGAGAGAACCTAAAATCCGAAAAGAGATGGTATTATCACCTTGGATCTCTTTTCGGAATCTTGATTAATGCAGATTAAATATGCATATGTAAGATAAGTTTCAATGAGTCCAGGTAGGTTACATGGATGACGTCATCAAAAATCAGAGAGGTCCATTTCCAACCTGTGCCTTCGTGTGTCTAACTGTACTACATATCTAGACATGTACGATCTCTCTGCTGCTGTTATGGTGAACATTTCTTCAGTTCATTTTATTACTGTACCTCACATTGCTCTATATCGGCTTACATGTGATGAGAATACTTTATTGACCCTACATAATCACTAACTGCGTAAATGGCTATTTATTCATTATTTACAGTTGAAAATAAAACCAATCTATACCATATCATGGTAAACACTTGTTATAATTTCAAATTATGCTTATTTACTGCCATTCTAATAATGATTCTTAAACCTACCAATAAAGATTCTTTTAATTCATTACTCAGTGTGCAACATAACCACTGGCCCCGTTGCAAGTTGCAAGTGAATTCGCACAGGATATTATAAGCAATTAATTGAGCTGGAAGATATTCCCAAAGGCTATCACTAATAATCTATTTGTATCCAGTACATGAAAACAGAAATGCATAATTATTATCATAGTGATAGTGCTGTTTCATACATCTTCCCCTTGAAATTGATACTACGTATACTTTTGATTTCATGTATTGGACAAGTAAGTGAGCCTGGTCAAGCGGTCAAAGTTACATTTTACATACAATAACAAGGGCACCAATTTTGTGCCTGCCTGCTAGGTATGACATTAATTTAGCACCGAAACCCAAGCAACCTTTTTACTTTCCGAAATTGTAAATGGTATTGCATGTGTCTAGAGGTTCTGTAATGTGTCCTTTAAGGCTGAGATGCCATTGAAGCCTCAATTCCATTTTCAATTACGCGTTGCGATGCGTATTACCTGTCCATTGCAACACACGACAAAGGCAAGAGCTGGGGTGCGAACAACTTTTTTATTATTATGCTAGTATGCCTTGTACAAAACAGCATCTTAAAATAGATAGTCTCCTAAACCCTTACATAACCCTAAGGAGCGAACATTAACGCGGGGAATTACGCAAAATTGTGCGAAACCGCGTGTAAGTGAGGAGGGAAGGGTGGATGGAGTGAAGTGATACAAAGCATCAAAAGGGGTGGGTACTTTCCGTAATACTGATCCACAAGTGGACATTGGTCAATATAAACTGTTACAATGTATCGATTGAATGGTCAGTGCGCAAAGATACAATGTATCGACTGGAGTAACTGTCGAGTGAGTGGCTCCGCCGCTAGGGTGACAAAAGGAGGGGGGGGGCTGTGGTGATTGGATTTTAGGTGCCAGCCTGCTAGGCATGACATCAATTCAGTACCGAAACACAAGCAACCGTTTTACTGCTTTCTGAATTATTGTATACGGTATTGCATGTGTCTGGGGGCTCTGTAATGTGTCCTTTAAGCCTGAGATGCCTTTGAAGCCCCCATTCCATTATCAAATACGCGTTGCAATGCGTATTACCTGTCCATTATAATGCAATCACACGGGAATGCGGAGGAGGAGTACAGGGGCCTGAGGACGATTGAGGTGAGGATTTATATGAAAAGGTCTACGAGTATGCTGCTGGTTTGGCGAATCAAACTATACATGAATCTAGTTAACGACATACAGAAGCGTCTTTTCCATTCCCAGCCTACTTATCATGGTGCACAAGCACCTCCCCGGTGGCCACTTTCCCTAATAGATTCATAATTTCCAATAGAGTCATGGGAACACACCATCCATCGGATTGATGGGTTTGCGCAAGGTGTCCAGCCAAAGCAACGGTAGGGCTAAAAAACTGTTTTACACATTTGTAGACCTTAACGAAAATCAATCGTTGCACACACACACACACACACACACACAGTGAAAAATATTCGAGAAATACATTCCCATAATGAGTATGGCGATATGTTTCAATGTGTTTTATGACCCTGCCCCTCTATGTGGGAGGATGTACCACTGGCAATTTTCCCACTCAAATTGGCTTTATTTGAAAATGATAAGGTCCTAGGGGCCGTATGAATCTGAAAGCCATACCTCGGCCAGACTATAATATGAACTTATGTATCCTTATATAATATCTAATTGCATTTTTCATGAAACGAAAGGCAGCTTTTTTAGTGCATTTATAAGAATCTTAACCGGTGGGAGTGAAATGCTTTCAGCGTACTATTTTTTGGAGCTAGGCTGTATTCTTTATACTGTTAGAGCTTCTGAACATGACGTTGTAAAGCTGTTGGTAGTCGGGAGATAGCCATGGACCCATGGTAATCGACTTCAGTTGAAAATCAGCTGGTTTCATTTGTCAAACAAGGCGCTGAAGATATGAAATCACTGTCAATTGTAGCATATGCTGGGAATGAATTATTTTCAAAATGCTATGTAATGAAAGCCTCAGCCACACTAGATGATAAAGAATATGAACTTTAAGAAACGTTTATTTTGTATGAACAGATGAATGCCTATGGAATCCCTTATTATGGAATCCCTTATTTGCGGACAAAGTAGCTCAGTTGGTTAGGCATCGGACTAGTAATCAGGTGGTCGCTGGTTCAATTTCAATTGGTCTGTTCTTGGGCAAGACAGTTTATTCCATACTGCTTCAGTCTACCCAGCTGCAAAATGGGTTCCTAGCATTATCAAGGCAGTGCTTAGAGTTTGTGCGCTATATGCTGCCAACTGCCCTGGAATATCCTTCGGGGGATTGAAATGGTTTATGTGTGTACAGGCCTGCTAGGGGAGGAAGGTCGTGTGAGTACTTCAGTGGATACAAGACTATTAACCGAATACCTTTTACCTTTAGTTTCTCTAAATATGGTGACAACACCTTGACATATATTTTATTGTAATGTGCTATATAATGCAGAAGATGCATCTAAGAGCATCTAGTCCCCCAATTTGTTGCTTCTGGGCCCCAAGACATCAACACTATGTAGACGACACAAAACACTTTGGTCCTGTTGAACTAGGACAAACTAAATCAATATAAAAGACGGAACAACTACATCACCTAAGATGCATTAGAGCACCTAGGTCCTCATAGCAAATGAGCATCTCCATGTAACACCTCATAGCATCTAGGGTAGGTCCTAAGAATCCGGGCCTAGAATTTTCTTACCCATTCCTCAGTAATTCCCCAGAGATTTATAACATTCTCACATTTAAGGTATATATATAAGTTCAATATTCTCAATGCAGTTGTTACAAAATAGACATGTTGCAGTATCAGACATACTGATTCTATTTAATAATTTGTTATGAACGTCCATGGAACAACTTATATTGATAGTAATATTGTTACACAGATGGCGAAAAAGGTTTAGAATACTTGAAGGAAGGAAGGAGGGAAAGGAGTGGGTTTTCACGTCACTTTCAACAGTTTAGGTCATGTCGCGGCTTAGGCCAAAAAAAAAAGTATCCGGTTTCTCATCCCCTGCCTGGTCACCTCAAACCCCCCCTGGTCCTCACTTTTTTTCTCCTTTTTTCCCAGTGCACCGCGCTATCCTCTGGAGGCTGTTGAGTTCTCATGTGGGTCAATCATGAGTGACCATATTCCAAATGATAGTAGTGAGGAGCACATACTCAGCAAGGTGTTTGTTCGCAAAGATATCAATTGCCTAAATCCAATTGAAATTCCCTACTACTCCAGTGGCATTTTCCCCCTGATATGTACCAATTGTGCAGGAGACACAGATTTTGTTAAAGGGGCACAAGCTGATGCTTATTATCCTATATGCACTGGGTGCTGGGACAGCCACGGCAAGGTTTTGAAAAGAAAACGCAAACTTTTCAAAGAGAAGTAATGATCATTTGGAAAGACCAACGCCTAAATGCATTCCAGCCAATTATTGATTTCTTCAAAACCACATAAAAAATAATTTTCTGTGACACAAAAGATGCATGTTGATTAGGCCTGTCATTGGTGGGAATTTTTTATCAATTCGATAATCGATAAAATAATTAACAATTCGGTACTTTGATTCATATTGACTTCATTGGAGAGCAGCAGGTGCTGCCCCTATTAATGGGGATCTCCGCCAGCTGAGTTTGACTATCACTCGCTTGCAGCATGGAATTGTGGATTGACCTTGTGACCCCCACACATACACATATTGTATGTGTGAATTCTAGCAGCCTGATTCTAGTATAAATTGAATGGAAGCGCACGGTTGTGATGGGGACTTAATGCTGTCCTAAAATTAAACTTTATTTACCTAATTTGCATATAAATCGATATCTTGGGCCTTCTTCGATATCGATAATCGGTAAGGTTTTTTTGTTGATTCATCGATACAGGCAGTATCGATGACAACCATAATGTTGATTTGGTGTAGACCTCCTCCAGTAAGTGCATGAAAAGAGATCCACAACAAAAAATGATCTAACTACATTCATGCCCACTATTTTCACTTTTCAATAAAGTGTTTCTGTTGTGATTGAATAAAGATACCATTCTTACCAAGGTCTTCTATGATATATCTACACCCATACATGAACACCTTAAAAAAATATATATAAAAAAAAAATAAAATCCCTGGCTGCCTGACGGATTTTCAAAATCTCTGGGATGAGAAACAGTTTTTTTTTTTTTTTGGCCTTAGTATACTTAATATCATTTATCTCTTTTATCCATACCATTGGGCCACCTGTTTTGTATATTTTGTATTGTGTCTATTCTTGTACCTATAGTACTAAACTAAATATTTTTGTTACATTTGGTTCCTATATATGACAACTGGGGATGTTGTTTTGTATAGTTCGTCAATTGAAACACGTGATATATTTTCATTAGAATGTATAGTAAAAAAACGCTTTTAAGTTTTAACCTACTAGTACTAGTATTTCTTGTAACTTCAGTTGGAAATGTTTTACCTTCAGTATCTATTTGGTCTCCAATTGTATTAATCCGGGTTTTTTTTCAACCATTCCCCAATTTGTCTACAATTACATTGTGGTAGTATCCTAATGGGGTAGGTCGTGTGAGTACTTCGGTGGTGCCATGTCTATCTTTCTATTATTTGGGAATTATAATCCACCATCTGATGTTAACCTATCTAATATAGAAAGTTGGGATTTGGGTATTTTACAATTCCACAAAATTTATTTCCAGTCTCTTTCGTATTTAACGTTTATATATAAATATGATATAGAGGTACGTATTATGTAGTTTTATTTTGCATTTTTTTTAGATACACATCACTGTAAGTATAAATCAAAACCAACTTAAACATCTTGGGGAAAGCTGCCCATCCATCACCTGATTTAAAACTCCTTTTGAACCAAGAACAAGTGCCATGTCTATCTTTCTATTATTTGGGAATTGTAATCCACCATCTGATGTTAACCTATCTAATATAGAAAGTTGGGATTTGGGTATTTTAAAATTCCACAAAAAAATTAGAAAAATGTCCTCAATTTTTACAAACATATCCTTATCAGGATACTGTAGGGACAGCATGATGTGAAAAATCTTTGACAATGATTTTCACCTTTCGATGTTTAGTTATCGAATAAATTTGGATATTTTACCATTTCACAAAAACCTTCAATTTCTACAAACATATCCTCAGCAGGACGCAGCAGGGACAGTATGAAGTGAATAACTCTTGACAATAATAGAATTTTATGATATTAATATTCCAAACTGGTGTTAGGTCTCTTTGTTGATACGTATTGCAGAGTTTTTCCATTTCTTGAATCTTGGGCTTCAAGTTAAGTCTGGTTATGTTTTTAAATTATTTTACGTTGTAGTCAATACCTAATGCGGGGAATTCATTTGTCCAGATTAGTTTTAGTTCCTTGCAAAACACATTCCTGCTTTCCCCATCCATTCCGAATTTTATCACCTTTGTTTTGTCCACATTTAGATTGAGTCCTGAGATGCAATGGTATTCTCCCAAAATGTCCATACACATTCTTATATTTCTCTCGCTAAAACACATGAGAAGGGTAGTGGTAGTGTCATCTGCAAACTGTGATATCCTATGCTCCCTGCCCTTCATTTTAACTTTTTGTAAGCCTTTATGTTCCCAACAGGTCTCACAGAGAAGATCAACTGATAAAACAAATGGAAATTGGGATATTGGATCCCCGTGTCTGAATCATCCTTTTAAGTTAATCGTGTCTGACATAAGCCCATGTTGATAATCTTTTGATTGTAAGTCTTTTTTATCACTGCTATTTTTTTCTCACTAAAATTTAGAAAATTAAGATCTTTAGAGAGAAATTTGTCTGCATCGTCTTTTTAAGTCAATCGTGTCTGACATATGCCCATGTAGAAAATCCTTTGATTGTGAATCCTTTTTTGATCACTGCTATTTTTTTTCTCACTAAAATTTCGAAAATTAAGATCTTTAGAAAGAAATTTCCAAGATATTATATCAAATGCTTTTTCAAGATCATTTAGAATTATGAGGCCATCATCTTTTGAAAATAATTTTGATATAATTTCTAAATAGTAGACTTAGAAAAAAATATTGGTGATACATCAGTTGACCAGATAAAACAACTTATAGTAATTAGTGTAATGGATGTTATCTACTTCAAAAGGAAAAGAGGTCAAAATATTACTGAAGGATGTTAAAAGAATTTTATTTAAAAATCTGAACATTACAAGACTCCGCAACTTGAAAATTAATTCGGCAAAAACGGCAATCTGGCAAGCAGAAAAGTCCCTAACTTGCCCACTTGGCAAGATATGTTTTGGGCAGAGTCATTAAAATGTAACTTACAAAGTGGCGGGCTAGTGGAAGTAAACTTAAGGGGCAGCTTTTCCCTCTTGACAAGTTGTGTTTCGGAATCTATGTTGCACCCCGGAGTCAACAGTGAAAGGTGTAGACACGTTTGATCAAAAGTGGATATCGTTCAAAGACATTCTCTGAAAAGATAACGACACCAACAATTAATAGTTGATATATCTTAAGATTGTATTCATTATATTTTCTATTTCTATACAATATAATGCATAGCATGCACCTTGGATACACACCATATAAATAGATAATCGCTTATGACTACGGAGAAATAAAAATCCTGTTGCACATGTGTGCAATTTGGAACTTTGAAAAGAGCCCGGGCATATGTACATGTGACTCTGCACATAGGCACTTCCCAATAATAAACAAATTGGGAGGGGGAAGGAAATATAATTTTTTCCAACATTATTTAGCAAAGTTGCGGCAGTTGAATTTGTTGGATGAATACTGAATATCCGGCAAAATACCTGCCTATTCCTAAATCACCCAATCGTTCCGGAAATCCAGTTCCACACACATACAACATATGCATGTCACGCCCTCGCCAACATATAAGATGGTTGATGTCCTATAAAAAGAACTGAAATATTGAATAAAACTGTAGCAAATTGATGCATTGGTGTGTTCAGTTGATATGAACCCCCCCCCCCCCCCCCCCCCCGTATGGATATACGGCGTAGCCACAGCCAGAGCTAGCTATGGGGAATGCAGTAGACATTCTATCTTACCTGTAAGGATCTTTGTAGAGTCTGTTGATGCCTATACCAAAATAGGTACTTGGTAAGATGATGAGAGGAGTATATCTTTGCTCGGGCGAGATGATTAATATGGGATGAATTTTACCTTTGATGCATGTAAATCATGTATTAGGAACAGTATATATCTGGTTATATCAGTCTCCTCTGGCATAGATAGGTATCAAATATGATCTTGCCTATCAAAAGCTAGCAAATAACCATGCCCATAAACACTCGTTCTACAGATTAGCAAGATTAAGTCCAACCGTTTCTCATAGAATGTCATCAGAAAAGTGACACTTAGTTCCAATGTAAGCACTAACCTACAGCGACTTGGACGCATTGAAGATATACGCCAACGCCGGCGTAATGCTTGCTCCATTCACACTTACGTCAAGTACCCATGTCAAAGTCAAAGTAACTATTTTAAAGATTGGAGGCACTCTGAATTTGCAATTTTTCAGAAATGTCAGATAATTCCACTTTTCAAGCCGGCTTCATTGCAGTATTTTTCTCAAAATTGACCCCTTAATTTTTTACCAAATTTTACTCTAATTTGTATGTGTATTTTTCATACACAAGTTAAACCTAAATAACTATTTGGCTTGGTAAATTACCTTTATGATTTGAATTTGCAAATATTTTGGCTGCTTTTCGTATGCTTGTTTAAAAATGATTTTAACATGTTACCCATCTTGAAAATGGTTGCAATGGCAACCACAGGCAAAATCCAGCATTCCTGCAATCTTCAAAATGACTCTTATGGTAAATACTTAGTACACTGTGCAAGGTTTCATATTTTTATTACAAAGTGCACGATTCCACCCAAAATTGTCCCTTATCCGCTGGACTAATAAATCATCCTCAGCCACTTGCTGAAAAATCTGTACACTAGTATCTATTGAGAAAATAGCAAACCAAATACCTAGTCAAACGAGGAAATGTTGACTTGACAGCCTTTTCCTGAATCATACGTAATAGAAGTGACATGTGTGGGCTCGAATTTCCGTGAAATTTGGCATCTTGGAATCTACTATGAATAATTGATATTCATTTATCGAATCTGAAAATCATCACGTTATCTTCGACAAAAGCCATGCGGAAACGGACAAGACAAGCCGGTCAGGTTTCTTCGAGTTGTTTGAACAATTTCATATGGAATGCCGTTCCTGAAATTTCTTATGCCTGAGATTCACACAACAGATGTGTTAAGGTGCTTCAGTGGGGGCTTAAACAATGTAATCCGACCTCCCTAGAATACAACCTGAATGTCCATTATATCGGAGGGTCGATATAATGCATAGGTGCAGAGCACGCACACACCCAACCTGCATACAAATCATAACATTCAACTTCTGGATAGTGCAAAACAAATGAAAATATTGATCAAAATAAAGGGAAAATGACATTATCCAGACGTTTTCATTTGACGACCAAAGTATGCAACAGTAAGGTTTTACTATGGGTTTATGTGTAACCATACCGTGAGGCATACCGCAAAACAAACTCATATTATGCTGCCAACTCTATACAGTTTATGTATCAAGTGATCATGTGCACTAACATCACTTACACGGTCGACATTTGGATTATTTACCCTGTCACTGGATGGCCTACATGACCACGCACTGGAGCTGACAAGAACATGGTACGCCAATAAAACTAGAATTTCGAGTTTTTGTTTCACTTAATTTTCAAAAAAGGCACACGAGTGAATTAAATCATTTATTATTTCTACGGCCAGGCACAGCCGTTTTGTTATGCAGTAAACCAAATTATGGTTCATATGAAGCAACCACTATAGGCGGAGAATGGCTGTCATTGATTGCTAGCGGTCTGTCTGCATGGGGTGCGCACATCGCAGACAGTACCTGCTGAATGCCCTTTCTCGTTTCTAATTTTCAACCACTCTATAATTTCTTTACTCCAACATATGTGAATATATAGAAAATATACGTGCATGTTTATATGCATAGAAAAAAAATTAAGATTGAGATTGCCTATGACCAAAATAAACTTTAGTTTGGTTGTGCGTTAATGGGGCTTGCAAACGGTTCTTATCCAGATGTCAATTGCTTTTCGACCAACAGTTCGCTTTTTAATATTTTTGAAATTACTTTGATCACATGGGGATGCCTAAAATAATAAGGTCAATGTTTGGACTCACAGGCATGAATGTGGTAAAGGTTGAAATATATATATATATATATATATATATATATATATATATATATATATATATATATATATATATATATATATATATATATATATATATATATATACACATATACTTATATATATATATATATATATATATATATATATATATATATATATATATATATATATATATATATATATATATATATGCATATGTCTGTGTGTATATATATATATATATATATATATATATATATATATATATATATATATATATATATATATATATATATATATGTTTATATATATATATATATATATATATATATATATATATATATATATATATATATATATATATATATACATACATATGTATGTGTGTGACATTTGTAATTTAGTTCATCGTCACCTGCTCGAGACTTGGTCGTGAGTAGCCAGTTGCACATGCTGGAGGAACTCGGTACTACCGGGAGGAAACCGCTTTTTAACGGTTATTACTTGACAACCCAGACAATAAACAGTCAATGGCAACTCCGCACATCATTCAAAGGGCACTTCTAAACACAGTTCCGCTATGATACTAGTTTCAAATAGGAGAGAGAGAGAGAGAGAGAGAGAGAGAGAGAGAGAGAGAGAGAGAGAGAGAGAGAGAGAGAGAGAGAGAGAGACTGCCTGTAGGTGGGCCAGCTATTGCATAAGCTTGGGAGTCTGGAGGAAGGAGATACTAGTATCCGGCATGAGTTGTCTTGGCAGTAGTTCCATTGCGTGGCTTGACATGTGCATTAGATAAGCCATGTTATTGTGGACAGATAGTGCCTTAGAGAACTCGAAGTGCAAGTCCATATTGTATTTGTGATTTTTGCAGGTTCTCAGGTTAAGGCAGAGATTGTCTATGTGGTACGGTGTCATAAGGTGTTCTATTATTGGTCGCTAATAAGGCGAAAACGGTAAGGTCGCCTGTTGATTAATGGGCTTGTATGGCAACCTCGTGCATTCAATTTTTTGTGATGCCGAAGGGGTCGTATTCTCTTATTTCCTGGGAGAAAGTTGAATCCATCTTATCAGATGTAAACAACACGTCTGAATTTCTCATTCCTTAAAAACTCATTCTCCAATCATCCTCAGGCAAGGCGTAGGGTATCGGCTATCGTGTGAACTTAACCTTAGATGAATAAAAGAATGGATATGTAGCGAGATCCCAATTATCATATGCGCTATAATGAAGGCCTGACTATGCCAGCTGTCACGAATCTGGTCTAAGTGTTACGTCACCATGAGACAAAGACCAATGAGGGCTCTCGTATCGTTTACATTACAGAAAAACTTGCGCATCAACATGCACAGAACACAACTTTTTGGCTATTCGCCGCAGCCAGCTTGTTCAGGTTTACATGCTGGTTTCATATCCACTTGTTTTTATTCATTTTGAGAGTTAACTAATGCGAAAGAACAGCTAGCAACCTGTAGGATTTGATGAATGCTCCTATGTGTACACCCTTATGACATGATATCAAAACGACATCTGACCGCAAACGCATTTCTTTAAGTTAGGGGCCCACATTTTTGAAGTAGTAAAAAAATGGTCAAATGCTATATATCAAACACGACAGAATTACCATAAACTGCATTTTAAAGGTGTGTTTCTTTTTTAGCACGAAAAAAATCCTGTTTTCAGAAAGAGGAATGGGCAAAATTTTTAACAAGAACGAGTACAAGCACAAACGGCAAGTATGGAATAGACATTTCGAGATTATTCAGCTTGTTCCTGCAGCCATCCAATTGGGTTGAAACATGTTCAAAACGTCGCTTTCATCAACTAGACCATATCACGACGAGATAAAAACTCGGAACCGGGAAGATATTCCCTTCTCTTCACGAATAGTTTCAAGTTGTCTTTAATTTGTAGAAGGATCATAAACAGCCCTCCACAACGCCGCACATTTATATAGTGACCAGGCCAACCCACTTATGGGGATCCAGCGGAGGTTCAAACTGGCTAACTTAAGTTTGGGAGCCAGGCATCGTAACCACTAGACCACGGCGGATCCCTGAAACATGTTTAAGGGAAGGATTTAGTAGCAGGGTTTAGAATGACACATTTTTCATGGTCTTTCGTCGTTGACACATACGGCACAGAGGAGAACTAGGGATGTGGTCAGGAATCATTGGGATCCACTGCTCAATAGATTGGGATAAAGTCTCGGAGGACAGTGTGATCTAGGTTCAAAAGAGATACTTACGTATGCAGTTTATCGCTAGCTTTATCTTGTTAGAGACACATTTGCATATAAATGTGCTCTTACACTATCATCAGATTACGGATTACTCCTCTTTAATCCAACGAACTTAAAGTGTTTCCTCTGAATTTGCCGAGTCCAATGTTTATGCAATGTTTTTTTATGTTGGTGTAAATCAGCTGTATCGATATGTTCTAAAGAAAATAAGTGGTTTGTTCTCGTGATTATACATTCTCTGCAACGAGGAAAGTACAAAGTTGAGCACCGTCGTACTTACATGGGTACACATACAGAAACAAAAATATGTAGAATATCAAAAATTGTAAACTAGGAAGGTACATTACATTTTAACGTAGTGAGACAGACATTGTCTTTTAGTTTTGATTTGGATTAGGCTTGACATACAGTAGGATATAGTAGAAATGGATTTGTTTGCACGAAAATAATTGCCTTATATATGGCGGGAAATATGATTTCATAACTCTCTTCAAAGATTTCTTTATTGCCTCTCAACTTCATCCTTCGATAATGCATTTCAGAAAGATGATAATATTCAATAATATCTAGCATGTAGAAACAACTCAATTAGATCACAAGACCGACAGTACCTCAATTTTTTGTGTAACCTCACTTCACTCTCAATAATTCAAAAGCAATATGAAGACATACGTAACTCCTGTCCTATGGGTCCCCATTTCAAGGAAAAACTGACCTTTTTAGCTCCTGTCATTATAGAAGTCCTTTTCTTATCATCTGATTAAAATGAATTATTTTTTACAAGATTTAAGTATATAAGCCCGATACCTTGTCTCTTCCTATGAATAATCTATTTGGTGACCATTATTATTGCGTTTATGATTAGTTTTTGCACATCTACACCAAATATTTTCTTGGTACCAGTATCTGACAGTTGTTATATTTGTCTATATGCTTCTTATCCCTAATCCACGTGTCAGATAGGCACATTTCAACATAGTGAGACAGACATCGTCTAGTATCAAGATATCCTTGCGCTCTGATGAACATGCTTCATATCCAGTAGGAGATATGAGAAAGGGATTCCCTTGTATGAAAATATTGCCTTATACAAACATTGCCTTGTATATAGCGGAAAATATTACTAAAGCATGAAGGTTAGGGTGGACCATTATATATTCTGGGGGAATTATTTTGGATAATACACAGGACAACTTTTTTCATGAAAAAAACATTTTCCCAATGGTGACTTTATCAATTGTGAGCATCATATACACTGTATATATTTTCCCATTCAAACAGTGCTTTATTTATATTTATTTATATTATATTATAGTGCTTATAACTTATTACTCTCATGACATGGCTTTTATGGCCGGATCCAGCACAGAATCTGGCTAGTACCAAAGATGGAGTTTGAAGATAAATGGCTGTGGAGGCCAGGGGTGTAGGGGACGCTCAAGGCCCCCAGAAGCCAACAATTTTTGATGCTCTGAGATGCATTCTCTACCATTTCTGGCACTTAGAAATGAAGATTTTAATGATTTAATTTTCAAGAAGTTTGATTTTATTTCGTGTATTTTTTAGACATTTTCTAAGTCAAAGACACTGGTAGCAACCACTTCAGCTGTATGTATCTAATAAACCAAACTGCTCATTTTGACTTTATACTAATTGTCCTTAGATGTTACACTTCACATGTTCATTATGATATTCAAATGAAAATCTATCTGCATTGATATGTGATGTTATAAGGCCAATGAAATATGATTACCGGTAACCTTCCTACAGAATATCACATAGGATTTCGATACTCACAGGATTTTATTTTGGCTGTTTTCTCTATATTGAACTTCTCCTTGGGAGACATATTCGGTTGCCTCAGACATGCATTCTGGGTGTTAAATCGTGACAGATCTGCTTCAGATTCTACACGGCAATAGCTAAAGATATTGCTGAGATATGAGTATCACGTCTTCCCTAATTTCGATTTTGTTCCAACCCTATGCAATCTAAAAGTGGGAAAAAATCCGTTTTCAACACAATTTCCACACATAGAATTTGAACAAGAAAAACGTGATTGAGGAATCTCTGTTGTTCACATTTTAAAAAGATAA
Source organism: Maea johnstoni (assembly GCA_963942565.1). Lineage (NCBI taxonomy): Eukaryota > Metazoa > Annelida > Polychaeta > Spionida > Magelonidae > Maea > Maea johnstoni. The sequence continues at coordinate 29,558,018 of OZ012686.1, forward strand.
TTTCATAATAAAGACATAACAACAGAACTACATGTATTTTCATACCTATTTGTGTTCAATAGGGGTAAGATGGGTCACCCTTTCACCCCTTTACTAATTTGTGAATGCATAGTTTCTTCATGGAATACTTTCAAAGATAATACAGGTCTATATGAACATTTCCTCTGGAAAAAGCCAATCATTAATGGGTTCAGATACTGTAGCACTTGCGTGTCCCAAATATAGCGAAACAGTCGCGTAAATTGTGTGTTCTACAGTAGTTCATGAGGTTAATTTTGTTGACTCAGTTGGACTAATAGGTCTACTGATGTGGACACTAACCATCACAAAAGTACCTCTAGAGCAGGGTTTATGATTTTTGAAAAACAACAACATCCAGTGTGCTTTCAAATGGAGCCCCTTTCCTAACTCATGAATTGGACACCATGTGATTTCTCAAATATAGAGCAAACATACATTCAACGGGTAAGCAGACCCTCACTGAGGACTATTACAGAATCAAAACTGATTTGAATTAAACTCAGGGTAGATATGAGACACTTAGGAAAATGTAATTTAACACATACTTGTAGTAAGTGCAGGCAACACGTGGCAATATGTTTCATTGCCCGTTTTACAGATTTTGAACTCTGCATACAATGGCTTAGCTATCTGTGTTGTACACTGCATAGCCCAAGTGATATTTCTTCGGTTGAAAGATTGCTTATTGCATATTAATCAGTCAAACGAATGACCTAATTCATACTTATGCAATCATTGATTTCAATAAACTCGCCCATAAGTTGTACTGTTATGTAAACAGCATTGCTATATTGCATTTCTATTGTGTTTATAATGTGAACAGCAATTCTATATCATATTGCATTTCTATAGTTTTTACATGTGGGGTGGATTTTATTCTTCCGAAACGAAATTTCAATAAAGATGATACATGTATCAATGACATCTGGATGTTCTTCTGGCCCTTCACACCTGTGTGCTATAGCGTCAATTGCATCTCTTTTTATAATAAAATCATCTAGGCCGGAATATGCTTTTCTTACCTCTCAGGGCCAGGATATCTTTTTTCTTGATTTTTTAGGGCCAGAATGTATTTTGCTAAAAAGCATACACCTCCTCCAGAATATCAAATGGGCTCATTCATTGGGTTCTTTCTCTGGCTTAAAATAGACCTAGTAGTATACAATATTATTTTTCTAGCTCCATGAGCATAAGTAATGATAGGGATTAAATAGAATATCACTGTAGAAGAAGGATGGATGGTACCACGCTGTGACCTAGATAACCAGTCAAGTCAAGGAAATGCAGCTTACAGTCACTGAGATAATAATACTTGAAGCTTTCCTCAATAACACTCAATGCGTGACTCTAATAATGTAGGCAGAGCAAGGGAGGTGTAGCAGAGAGCACAGTAGTGCCTCTGTAGTCTCCAGTGTTTGTATTCACACTTCAATAAGAAGTACCAAGTGATAGATAGTTAGCCATAGCCTAAAATATAGCCGAGTATCTCCAAACCATACATTTATTCTGTCAATCTTTTATGCACTGTAAGCATCTCCTTGTATTTTGGGAAAAAAGTATTGTAATCCCATACTGATCAAGGTGGCCATTCCCAGGAAAGTGAATTCTGCTAAACATTTTAAGTAAGAGCTGGAAACAAGATTAAGCTATTAGATGAGCTGCCCATGATTATATATTGCCCGGTTTCCGGGCTGGTAAATCAGTTGAAGACGATTGTTTTGGGCAAAAACCTATATATTATTGCATTGCACCGTGCAGCGAATAAGTAAGTTTGAAATACTCACAAACACAAATCGGCCGAAATTTCTTGATATATACTAGTAAATTGGAGCCATGCAGGTGATTTAATTAGGGAACGTAGCACTATATGTTGACATACTTGTATCATCAACGCAACACAAACTTGGTTTTATGTACTTCATATCTCACGACTATGGTCTCATGTACTTCATATTGTGTCAATTAGCCTGCATTGGATTTCAGTGTTACTAGGGTAGGGTAAATATGTGCTTTTTTTGAAAATCAATTTGGAACAAGTGGTTCCTAAGGCGAAATTTGATGCAGATTCCGAATCTGTTGAGTATTTTTACCTACAATCATGGTTTGGGTCAGTACAGTTGCCATTTTTAAATATGGCTGCCAAAATGTGCATTTTTTCACATTGTGTCATGAATTTACATAAAACTATAGCTTGTAGTATACCTCTTACTATGTATTTCAGGCCAGGGAATTCATTTTTACCATGCAAAAAAGTATTGGATGTGTGCTTCTTATAGAAAACGTGTTTTTGCTCCTTTTTGTCATAAAAATGTCTAAAAAATGAGGTTTTTTGGATAAAAGCCTATCGTTTTCAGTAATAATGAGTCAGAAAGTTTGTTTCACTATCTCTGTATGCATGATATTCATTTTCTAAGTATTTTCCCTTCTTCATGCTTTGGGTGAATGTTTTGGAAGGTATTTTTATATTTACAGGAGGACCTACATGTAGAGACAATGGCCAAAGCAGCTCTTCCAAAAACGCGCCAGGAATCTATTTCCCATGAACTTAAGGGTTTTACATACAAGGAGATAGATGAATTTCATAGTAAATCAAAGCTACAAAATGGACAGCATATTATTGGAAGAATGTTATATTTGTGCACAAGAAAATCTGGTCGCAGCTCGATTTCTCAAGTTGATGCAAGCAACGAAGTGGCCAAAGAGCTTGTAGATGATTGGATCTCAAAAAATGTCTATCCACTCTGTGAAAAGAATGTAGCTAAGAAAATAAGAGAGGACTATGGACCAGGTTTTTATGAAAAAGCACAGGAATAAAAGCTACAAAAGGACTGAGAGTTGGAACAAAAAGGTTGATGATTTCAATCGCAGAATGACTGAATGTGCCTATGATATAAGAACAAAAGATCAGGTGTATCAGAACAAAATGGAATCTATCTATGGGATGAAGATGACTGATGAGGATGAACAATTCTATATGGACAATTGCTGTGGATCTTACACAGCAACTTGTAACACATCCACAATTTCCCGTGCATGGCAAAAACAAACCAAACGAAAAAAAGGACAGGGCAGATGCAGAAGAGAAAAAGCGGATAGAAATGCAACAGCAGAAGGATGATGAAAAGCTTGCGAAAAAACTGCAATATAGTTTGTCTTTAAGGGAAAGTGAGAGTGAATCATGCCTTGACCCTGATTTTGACCTGCAAAGAGAAGATCAAGTCCATGATGCAAATCAAAAACCTTCATCTAGGCCTTTTTATTCTAGAGGTACCTCAGAGTCAGAGATACCTGATCAGAGTAGTGGATTTCCTCAGATTCCTATACGGACCAGCAGGAAATGTATTGATGAAAAAATAATCAGGTGTACTGTCCAATGCCTTGCTGATCATGAGGTTAGTCGGGAAGATGCCACTGGTATAATCATTAAAACTGCTAACATGATTTTTGGTCAAAATTGGATGAAGTCCGCAGACCTGTCAGAATCAGACTGTAAGCCTGAGTTAAGTGATGATGAAGAAGGAAACGAGTTGAAAAAAGTGACAAACAGCGACAATCTGCTAGAGATCTATCAAATGTTTTCCCATCTAATCGCTGTATTGACAAGTACCTTAAGGATGCTGCATACCTTAACCTAAAAAAAGCTGCAGAATATCTAGTCAATAAGCAGGATGAAGATGTTGTTACTGTTGGACTCGATGACACCACAAAAGCTGCTGGACATAAATTATATGATGTGAAAGCAGATCATATAACGATACGTGGTCCAAATGAGAGGAAAGTGTTGACCACAGGGTATCTAGAAAATGTGAGCCACAGCGGAGCAGATGGTGCACTTGGATATGAGTTGAAGCTCAAAAGCTTAGCTGTTCTGGCAGGTGTTGATGTGGAGGAACTGAAATCTGCAGTTGATTTTTGGATCACAGATAGAGCTGGGGATTGTGGCAAATTACTTGAAGGATTAGGCATAGAAGAAGAGAAAATATTGAAATGCTGTGCTCATGTCATTCTTGGAGTTGATCATTCCATTGACAAAGTATTTAGGGACACAGAGGGTAAGATTGGTGTACAGAAGCTGTTAGATGTATCTGCTGCGCAAAAGGCATTCCTATCACCATCAAACTCCATTCATACTCTGGCACAAATTGCAATTGCCAAGTTATTGTCCCCGAGCCATGCTAGCCATTCAGTGTCATTGTTCAATGAATATAAGACTTGGATGGAAGCCAACAATGTTGATCATGAAGGGTTCAAGGGTTTCACTGCCAACCGTTTCGGGCGCATTGCAGAAATTGCTAAGGAATTCCTGGCCAGGAGGCAATCTGTATTCAGCTTTTTTGATTCAGTGGTGGACATCAACTCCAACAAACTGGTATTGGCTGTTAGTACTTATATTCAAAATGACTGGTTCTTGCTCTGCTCTGAGGTCTACAATGAGATGGGAAAACTGGTCATTTTCCCAATCATGGAGCTATTAGGAATTGATAACAAAACCACTGAGAATACCAGAGGATAGCTTGGAGTTAGAGACTTTTTCAAACAGAAGACAGAAGAGTTGAAGCAGAAGAAAAGTGACTGTGATCTGAACACAGGCAGAGGCCATCTAGAGGCTGCTGTGATTGATGAAATTCTGAATACTTTGGAAAGACAATTGGGACAGATGAAATTCTTCAAGGATCAAACAGAATGGCTGGATGATGCAACTGTGGCAAAGATGGATGAGAACAATAGAATTATAACAGATAGCAAAAAAATCTTAGAGATGCAGAAATCATTTTATCAAAACCTATATACTTCCACAGACACCACACCATTAAAACATTCCAAATATGATACCAATATTCAAAATTTACCAACTATTTCCAACGTAAAAAATATTTCCTTGGATAATGACATTACAATAGAAGAGGTTGAGACTGCAATACACACCAGCAAACAGAACAAAGCCCCGGGTCCAGACGGTTTTTCTAACAAATTTTACAAATTCTTTAATTCAGAACTAAAATTTTGGCTATTTAGATACTACTTAGAGGCAATAAATAGAGGGAGTTTATCTGTTTCAGCCCTTGATGGTATTATAACATGCATACCAAAACAAGGGAAATTGAGGAACGATTTGAAAAATTGGCGGCCCCTTACACTACTAAACTCTGTTTACAAATTCTATTCTTCAATTATTGCAAAACGATTAAAAGACACTTTGCCTTCTATTATTAATGAAGACCAAACAGGTTTTATTGCTGGCCACTTCATTGGCGAAAATACCCGTATGATATATGATGTTATAGATTATTGTGAAACTTTTAATGAAAGGGGCATTTTAATTATACTTGATTTTTCAAAAGCTTTCGATACCATCGAATGGCCCTTCATTGAAGAAACACTCAAACGCTTTAATTTCGGTGAGACATTTATTGAACTCATAAAATTATGTCAGATAAATTCAAAATCTCGCATCGAACAAAATGGACACTTATCTTCATATATATCTCTTACTAGAGGATGTAGACAAGGTGATCCTTTATCCCCGTACGTGTTCGTCTTGTGTGCTGAGATTTTATCACACGTTCTTAGGGAGAGTGGCAAGGTCAGGGGTTTGGTAGTTTATGACAGAGAATGCAGAGTGTCACAATATGCCGACGACACGACTCTCCTTTTACAGGAGGATTATGATAGTGTCGTTGAGGTACTTCGAATTTTAAAATGGTTTAAAAGTGTGTCCGGTTTGGATATTAATAAAGAAAAAACTCATGTAGTTAAGATTGGCGCCTCGAGAGGCAGCAGCAGGAGGGATTGGTTAAATAAAGGTATTACGATGATATCTGATCTATTGTCAAACAATAATGTTGTGATGTCTAATGATGACCTGTTAGAAACATATTCAATTAAGGTTAATTTCATCGATTATCACAACATCAAATCTACTCTAACTGACTACTTATCCTGGAAGGAAAAATCAACCCAACAAGAATCTTTTCCAAAAAACAGTGCTTTAAATAAACTTTTGAATATTGACACAAAGGACTGTTCTCAGTTATACAAACTTCTGAAAGGCACAAATACCCATATCATAGACAATATATCAGATATCTGGGAAAACAAATGTGAGTTACATTTAGCAACATTCGAAATATGTACTTCTTTCAATCTCCACCATGCTTGTTATAGTGATACTTACTTGAAATACATCCAGTTCCGCACAATTCATAAAAGATTCTACACAAACGACAAACTTTTCAAAATGGGCATAAAAAAATCTCCAAACTGCTCTTTATGCAGGATAGAACTTGACAGTGTGGAACACATGTTATTTGATTGTCCAGTATCAAGGGATTTATGGCTCAGTGTGCAAAACTGGATAGTGGAACTGGGTATTCCAAACTACACTATAACCAAGGAAAAATAATCATGGGGGAACTGGAAAGAGCAATATGTATCAATAGTATTATCTTATTAACGAAAAAGATTCTGTATAATTGCATGAAAGAAGCAAAAATACCTCATGTCCTGATGGTTAAAAATGAGACAAAGAACTTTTACTATCAAGAAAAATATCGCTTATACATGAAAGGTAAAAAATCACAATTTGATATGAAATATTCTTTATTACAAACCATATATGAAAATACTTAGAATATCTTGACAACACAATGTTTCTGTAGTTTGTACACTGTATTCTATTTTTACATGTGGATTGAATAAAAATGATTTAAAATTAAAAAAAAAAAAAAAAAAAAACTGTGGCAAAGATGGTTTATGCCCCTTTGACAAATCTAGGTTGTGAAAGTGAATTTGCAAAGTTAGACAACCGACTGAAGGTGTGTGGAGGGACAACTTCGATACAAAGAATATCACAGAAGAATATTGTCACAACAAATGCGTATCTAGTGGACTCAGAATTTCAAAGCAAAAGTGAAGATGATAGGAAAGGAGAGTGGAAATGGGCTAGAACTTCTGAAGCAGTCAAAACTGTAAGGAAAATGGAGAAGGACTTCCTGGCCACTGTGAAACTGTCTAAAGTCTTGGCGCTGCAGAAAAAGGAAGAGCTGAAAAAGAAAAAGTGCATGAAGACAATGTGTATCCTCTCCAAGTGCAAGAGTCATGGTGGTCCTGTATCTCTGTCAGACCTAGATGAGACATTGGACAACCTTGATGAAAAGCAACTACTTCTAGAAGTTGCTTACCTGCGTGCAACAATTGCACCTGACATTCGTCAAAAGCGACGTGTGAAAACAGTGGATGGGAAATTCAAATTTCAAAAATTCTCAATAGAAGAACTCAAGACATCAATTCGCAATGCAGTTCATCCTGAAAATGAACTTCGTGATAATGTAGATGGACTCCTTAAATCGGTTTTTGCATGAAGTTTGAGAAGAATGACCATATGAACAGGTATAGTCATAATTTCAAACATAGTTGAGCCTATCTCTTTCTGTGATGTTTACGGCCACATTTGATATGCCTTTTTGATATTTTTTCCCCTAAAATCTAGCATATTTGCTTTTTGGGTACCTCTAACCATGTTTTTACTAGCTGTAATGAAAAGAGCAACCCTAAAAACCCTATAAATGACATATTACACGGCACATATTAAGATATTGACTAAGGTACTAAGTGGAAAGTGTGTGAAATCCGCCATTTTAAAAAATGGCCACTGTACTGACCCAAAACATCGTCTGTTGTAAAAATGATATTGACCCTACCCTAGTGTTACATCACGTTCACGTAGAATCGGGTGACACTGTATACCTCCACTCGCTCTCGGTCATTACTCCCAGCACGCATACAAAGTGAAACACTGGGGACAAAGAAGCTCAGTTGGTTAGGCGTCGAACTAGTAATCAGTTGGGCGCTGGTTCAATTAGTTGCCTGATGGCAGAAGCCCTGACACCTGTTTAAGCCCTAGATCTTATGGCCTATGGGCCTGGTCTCTGCCTGTACGTGGTAATAAACCTACTCGTCAGCAATGCCCTGGAGTGTAATTAGTAGCAGCAATGGGACCTCGTCTAGAAGCAGACCATGCCACTGTTCAAATAAGTTGATCACAGACAACAGTGATTCCTAATTAATCATCATTATTTTACCAGTCCTCCACTGGTCAAATAAGTTGATCACCGACAACAGTGATTCCTAATTAATCATCATTATTTTACCAGTCCTACACAGATCTCTCTCTTTTTCTCTCTCTCTCTCTCTCTCTCTCTCTCTCTCTCTCTCTCTCTCTCTCTCTCTCTCTCTCTCTCTCTATATATATATATATATATATATATATATATATCCCAGTGAAGCCATTTGAAATGCTGGTGGGTCATCTTCGTCTTTGTTCTGTTCGTTATGATATTGTAAGTGAGCAGTCGCGCTGCCACTTCTTATAATCATCCCGTTCATATTCCATTGCTTATCATAGTTTTATTATATCTAACTGCCTCATATCTGTTGATTGTCAAATGCAACTTAACACATAAACTCAAGAATGAAAGAGTCGAGAAAAAGGGGGGGGGGGGCTGAACACGTTTGATTAATAACAGGACAAGGTAACTAGAAAAAAGTCTGGACATTTTTGGTAGAAATTTATCTTGAACCCAATGTTGATCATCTGCAACAGTTTTTTAGTGAAAAATACATAGAGCATTTCACTACAATGAAAAGGAAAATGGTTTGGGAGAAATTCATAGAATAGTTAATTCCTATACTTCACAACATAGAGTGAACAATTGCTCCGACAGCCCGTTTACTACATATCTTAAGTTACAATTTGTAAAAGAATGTTTAAAGAAAGAATTGTACATGTTATAGAGGTTCCATTCATGTGTGATGAACCCGTTACTCCCACGATAAAATAGATGATTATACGGGTTTACCGTGAAGTTATTTTTTTTACAGAAGGTCGCCTATGCACTAGTTCAACAACGATAATTCGCGTGTTTTGTGATGAACACCGTTTGTTTTTCTTAGAAACTGGCGCTGTGAAAATCCCCTTACAATCCACGAAATATACGCGGCTCTGACGCCGAGTGACTCCCCAAGTGACGTGGGCTCTCGGGCGTGGTATTCCGGGTGTGCTGCCGCTAAACAGGCAGAGGAGTATAAAATCTAAAGTTAAAAATATGTGTTTCCGTTCATTCAATGTCAGTGTTTTGATAAAAGAAGGGGTGTTTCTTTACAGGAAAAAGTCAGCGTTTTTGAAAAAATAAGGGTGCTTTTTTGGTCAAAATTCAGTGCTTTAGGGGTATTTTTGAATTTTGATAACGAAGGTATGTACCCTCCTAAATACCAAAGTGCCCCCCCCCGGGGCGCCTGTAGGGGTTGATGGGGTCGATGTCATCGTGTCTCCCGGTCTCTCGTCAGGTGTAGTCACTAAGTGCCCGTATTAAACTGATTTCTATTAGCACAATTATGACTCACTTACCCGCTTGACTCGCCCATCTATCGAGTAAATAGCTGATATTACTTTCCCTTCCCTCAGAAGTGCTCTATCATTATATGCTGTTTCCTGAAAAAAAATCAAATATTTTTACAGCCACTTTTTGGTAAAGGTGCAAAACAAATTCAGATATTTTTCCCAATACTTTTTGCAAAACATGCGAAAAAAATATATTTTCCAACACATCTCGCAAAAGTGGCCCACTGTGACGTACGTAGTCTCCATCAAAGTAGAAATTGGAAGGGTGAGAAGGGTAGTTTATACTCATCACAAAAGCAGCATCTCCAGATTTAAGGACTCCTTCTAGGTATCCAGAATTGGAGGACTTCGTTTTGCCAGTCTAATTCAAATGACGCACGGAACTTGATTAAAAGAAACTTGTATTTCTATCCAAATTGATTATCATCAATGATACTATTAGTGCAGGCATTACTGCTCAAGAGGGGTCGACGAAACGGAATGTTTGTTACTTATCATACAGAGCGTATCATTTGATGTTCTGTAGGGGGGGGGGGCGCTATCCTTTTCTAGAAAAAGATTTGGGCTGAAAATCAAGGAAAATGAAATTCTGGCCCTGAAAATTGAGAAAAAAACTCTGGATTTGATAATTCTATTTCAAAAAATAATATCCCAGGACTGGTGTTATTCAGATATTTATGTAATAAAACAAATGATATAGCAATATTATTTTACAAAATGCACTTGACTCTGTGGCACAGGGTTGATACCCAAAATACAAAATACGTGCAACTCTGTTTTGGTGAAAGTCAGTATAACGAAAAATCTCTGCTAGTATTACCTACAGGTAACAATGTTTCTGCTAAATCCTATTTGAGATTCTGTAATATTTGCTTTTTTTTCAATCTGCTCAGTATTGGCATAGACAGCCCTATGGTTTGTCTGATTATGTAGAAAAGGATGTAGGTTTTATCTCATGTAAACTTTTAAAATGACTTTACAGGATATTCATAATTTACACCCTTTGGCCACCTTAAAGTGATCAGTCCCATTGAGAGCTACTTAGAAGCCACATCCCAAAACATACCCCAAAGCAGAATAATCACACAACAAGTGCTATCAGGTAGAGAATATCATAGCCAACCGTCCTTTGTCAGCCCATGTTCTACTTCATTTCAATATTTAGAAATTTGCACTCAAATGACATGTATTTAACTGCATCGATGAACAGGCTCCAGAGTACCTTCAGGTTTTTAAAAGAGTAAATGAATCCCGCCACTATAACACCAGATACAGTGTTAATGCTTTGATTTGACCAAAGGTTGGTTCATATGGTATAAATTCCTTCTACTATATAGGTTTCAAAATCTGGAACTCTTTGCCAGGCAAGATCCAGACTACGTTCAGTAAATCTCTTTTTAAAGTGAGATGCAAAATACATTTTATGTCAGTCCTCTCCGAGTCGTAAAAAAGGAATTCATCAATTCTAGTCCGAATGTTTGTATTATACTATATGATATTATTGTTATGTCAATCTTGAGCAGTGTGGTTGTGATGCCATTGGACTCTGGGCAGACTGGGACCACCATGGGAATAGGTTTCTAACTTTTAGTGTATATATCCTGTGTCTGGTTAGAATTCTATTGCATAGCAGCTAATGACTCTCCGACTTGTCACCTTAATATATGATTATTTGCATGCCAAATGCTATTTAATACACATCTTACTCGACCAAATAAAATCAAATCAAATCAATCTCATAACTTAAACAGGTGATGGTCACTACAGGTTCAGAGATTATCATTGACTATGCCAAATAAGTATACAATTTCAGGTCCCTTACTGCTAAAGTTTTTACAGGCCGTAACATTGAACACCTTAGCTACATCAGCGTATTGTAAATAGCTTAAAAGAACTCTTTGAAAAGGTTCCTCCAGACAGCATTTTATCTTATTTACATGAGATTGGCCTGTTTTACAGATTATAAAATATTTTTCAGAATTTAGTTTCATTTGAAACATCTTTGTATGAACTACTTATGATGTCAAACTGTTCATTGTTTTGTGAATATTTTCACTCATTTATTGCTTTGTTATTGTTTTCAACAATAACAAAGGATCATTGTTTCACACAAATTTTATGGCACTAAATGGCCTTTGTGTGCCGATGTGCCTTTAAGCAATCATTCATTCATTCATTCCTACATTACCCGCTGACAACGTTCTTTATCTCCCAACGTGCTGTTCCCGACAGTTGCCGATTCTCCCCTCAAAAAAGTCACATGCTAATCCTCGCACCCACGCCATGGAGCGCGACAGGAATATGTAATAGATATACCCCAAGGAACCTGTGATGTATGTTGCTCAATACCCTTAGGTGACACCTTTGTGGTTTTGGAAGCTGAGAGAACAAAGACTTGATGAGTGTGGGTTTTGCCTTATAACCTACACCTTTTCGAGGTCTGTTAGTTGGTAGAAGACATGCTTTGCTAAGATGAGTTCTTCTAAGTAATGTGAGTGATAGATATACCCCAAGGAAGCTGTGATGTATGTGGTATACCCGAGGTGTTACGATGCGAAGCCGAGCATCCCCAAAGGTACGACATACACCACAGCTTCAGAGTGCGCTACGTAGCTTGTACCACGGTTCACTGCCTTCCACTAATCACAGGCAGATAAAAGCTTGGCTGAGCACTCTTGCTCAATACTCTTAGGTATTGAAAAGTGAGTGTTATGCCATATAACCTACACCTTTCGAGGCCTGTGATTAGTGGAAGGCATGCAACCGTGGTGCCATGGGTTCTTGTAAGTAATGAGATCGCGTCGGAGTTATATTAGCCCATCGCTGAAAACAGTTAAAGGTAAGTTTGAAATACACGTATTACCCTCATTCCGCACTGCAAAAAGCTGCAACAGTTTTGCTTTGATTGATTGATTTTATTTACCTCAAAAAAAACTCAGTACTGAGTTATAAGTCATTGATATACAACCTGACAAATATGAATACAAGCATAAAGATCATGATACATGTACACAGAGAGAATATGAACATAAAATTAAATGCAATCTCCAAAAGAATTTATAGCATTTGCGAATTTTCCAACCATTTTTATGACTTCAGGATCAGTGCTTGATATAGCCAGAATAAACTTATGGTTGTCATACTGATTCTCGAAGTCATTAAGTAACATACTGAGCTTATGAAAAAATGGAACCCTTAAGTCATTTTAACGTTGACACTGTGCAAACACATGTTTCTTATCTTCAACCCCATTTTTATTCTTTATTTTATTTTTCCATCGGTATTTTCTGATGATAGGATCTCTCAGGAAATTCGATTGGGGCTTATACGAATGGCAAACAAAGGAAGGAAGGCATAGTTCTCAACGTCGCTTTCAACAGCTTTGGTCATATTGCGACGGGATAGAACGCCAGGAATATCCCTTCACAAATAGTACCAAATGGTCTTTCAGTTGCAGAAGTCTCATAGACAGCCCTTCACAACGCCGCACATTTATAAAGCGACCAGGCCAACTCGATTGAGTAATGCAACGGAGACTCGAACCTTCGAACTCACGCCTGGGAGCTAGGCATCGTAACCATCGGATCACTTACATATCTTTTAAATACTCGTAATTGCCAGGTTATTCCTGCTTACATCTCTAGAGTCTTGTTCCATGACAGTCAATCCTGTATAAATATTCAGATCAGTTTGATGCTACCATATAAACTATGTAAGACTTTATAGGACAACTTGGTACCTGCTGTATTTGAGACATACATATATATTTAAACAGCATGGCTTGCTCTTACCAACAAACCGAATTGTCGTTGTATTCAAATTACTAAACCTATGAGATCCCGTATCTCATATATGTATTGTTTTCTTATTATTATTTTCCTGTTTATCATATACTTACATGTATACGTATATTTTGTATCATCTGATGCAGTATAAAATATACTGGATACTATACTATTGAATTATTGGCATGTGTTCTGGCATTCAGCCGACACTGGCCGGAGAAATGCTAAGCACGTGTGTAACAACTGCTTATGTAATAATCACGGTTTATGTAATATTAACCGCTTGCGTAATAAAAAAATCAACTGCTTATGTAATAACAACCGCTTGCGTAATAAAAAATTAACCGCTTGTGTAACACAACCGCTTGCGTAATAAAAACTTAACCGCTTATGTAGCACCAACTTCTTTATGTAATAAACAAAATCTGCTTATGTAATAATAAACCAAATATTGAAAGAAAATAAGTTTTGTTATGGGTGTGCAATGCACAAATAAAGGACCTGCCGTTTTCAACTGCATACATGTATTAGTATCATGGAAGCAGGCACAGACGGAAAGGAGTTGTAGGTAAGCTTGTATTTATTTTATTTGATACGGGGTATTTAATTTAGTTTTGCCTTAGAAGACCAATAATCCAAGGTTTTGCACAACATACCTGACCCTGTTGAAAAATGATTGGCTAAAATTCTTGCCTGTATTTACTCTTCTGTGTTTCTGATTTAAATATATTTTTCTTTTTCTACAATGAATTTGGCCCTACTCCGTGGGGCATTGCTGTTTTAGTTATTCATCCATGACATAGAATAGCATATATATTGTGGTAAGCCGTGATATGTTTGAATTGCCTGATTGTGCGAGTAACCTTTCTTCATTCATTGAAGGAAATGCTTCTTTTTTGTAACAAAACGTTCGAGTTTGCCATCCAAACTTGACAAACCTCCTTGGAATACTACTACGTGTATGTATAAACATACTTTTTTTCTCAACTCCGCAAAATGTTGATTTTGCTCATTAGGTCCCATTGTAAAACTTGCACGTTGCCAACAATACGATCTAGCGGGTTTGCATTGTTGGCAATTGTTGGCAATGGGTATATTGCGTCACAGGGCATTATGGGGATTTATTGACCGGTTAAATGGTACAAATCCTGATTGCTGATTGGACAATCCAAAGCAAGCAATAATAAAAGTCATTGTTGACTGACAATTCCCACGTTTTAACTTAACAATGCTCAACGGTTAAACTATCAAAAGCTCTTGCAGGACATATTTCCACTGCCAAGGTTGTTTGCGTAGCCCCTTTTATATTCACCCACGCGTGATTAAATAACGAACTTCGAACAAGCCATTATCGAATATTCCAGTACTAAATTTACATATACTTTAAGCAAAATTGTTTTAGCGTCAATTTATACCGTCGTTTTAACATTAGACTTGCCTACCCTATCTTTCAGCACGCCATGAAAACCCGTAAAACGAATGGCTCCCGACCTTTATTAAGTGGTATATTGGTCGCATAATTAACGATGTGCTTGGGTAGCTCGGCTATCCCCTTTTACGAGCGCACCTGGCACTGACCAAATTGAGAGCACTGCCAAACCAACCGAGTTTGTAACCTAGAAAGTATCCTTTTCCCTCTATATACAGGGCGTCCAAATAAAAATTGAGAAGGAAAAGGGGAGGATTGCATTTTGTTTGGGACGCCCTGTAGTTCAGAAGTCAATTGCCCGATGTAGGGATGTGCCAAAATTGATAAGAACTCGAAGGTTTCTCTGGAAGCAGGAAGCCTTTGCCAAATATAGATTACCAATCCGCTCTTTGCCATATCAATGACCCTTAAATGTTCACATTTGTAATTCTGAAATGCGGCTTTGATACTATGATCTTTTTGAAAATGAATTGGAGATAGATTAGAAAAAATGTTTATGCTGCAGTTGTTTGTTCCATTTTTAATATTTTCAAAATGAAGCTTTTGATATTAAGGTACGCCCTCAAAATTAGCACTCTTTCATTTGCAGCAGAAACAGGTTATATTATATATGGTATCGGTGCTGGTTTGCGCTGAAAATGAAATTTTTTTTGGTTTTGATTGGCTCAATGTTGAAACCTCGTTTGTCATATAATCAATTAATAGTTTATAGTCCGTGAGCTGACGTTCGAAACCCTCCCCCCCCCTGGGGAATTTCGGAGACCTATATTTCCAAAAACCTTATACCCTCAGCTGTTCAGATTAGCTTGTCTGCACTTATATCGCGGGTGCGTTTGCCCTGGAGGCCCAATTGAAGGACGGTACCTCCCTCATTTTAGGGGTGGGGGTGACATTTTCTAAGTGGGGGTGGTATGGACACTTGCAATTATCTGGGATTCTCCAAATTTGTTGTGCTGGTCAAGTGATCAACAGGAACAATTACCAAATACGTTTCAGAAGCACCGTATTACTATCCATGGAAAAAAATTCAAAAAACGTCTCAAAAAAATGCCATTTTTTTGCAGTTTTTTTTAAATTTTCACAAACTTTTTAGTAGTCAAATGAGTACAAAACCACCCCATATTATATACCTAAATTACAGGCAACCTCTTATCTACATAATAAAACAAAGACGACCTCCATTGGTTGTTCGAGCATGATTTTACAGGACTTTCTTTTCCCCTACCCCTATGTTGAAAAAATAACCGAAAAATAGCATGAAATCCTAAAAAATATTTTTAAAAATCCAAGATGTTCCTTTAACACATGTTTGGTACTGGAAATAGTTTGAACATGACAAAGACTGATTGGGCTGAAAAAAATGGATTGCCCAGTTGCCCGGGACAACCAAATTTTACCAAAATATGCTAAAAATCCAGTTTTAGGCTAGAAATCAGAGTTTGAATAACATTATGACTACTGAAAAGGTGTTTAAAGCTATTATGTGACACTGTAGGTGTTCTATAGTTAAAAATAGTCATAGCTGGATACTTATCAATTGTTTTATTTCAGTTCAACACTATTTAGAAGGTAATCTAGAAGGCCAAAGGTCTTAAAATGTAGTTATACTACAATAATTGTAGTAAGTCAATGCCGGTGTGTGGTTTTAACATGGTCAGAAGATCAGGATAGACTGCTGTTAAGCCTTAACCTACTGGGGCTTATCAACCTGGTAGCCCAGTTGCCTGGGACTATTGAATTTTACCAAAATCTGCTTTAAATCTAAATTAGTGTCAGAACTCAAGTAATTTTGAGAAAGTGAACCTATGTGCAATATCAGACCTCTTTTGTGACATGATGCTGTTTTCCTGTTGTTTGCATTCTTCTTGTTTAATAATTTTGACCACTGGACATATGTGAGGGAGCCCCATCCATTATCAGAAGGAAAGCATAGGACATTTTTGTGCCCCATAGGACAGTTATGTGCCATAAATCGTAACTGTAACTCACAAAGACCAACACACCTTGTTGACAGGGAGCATTCAAACCATAATACCTGATTGTCAAACACACTCAATAGTTCCTCTAATATGCCTGAATAGACAACAATGGACACCTGTATCCCCCCTACCCCCCTTCTAGTTATTTGAGGTGAACAAACAGCCTTTAGCATAAGGATGGATACCTGTATCTTATCCCTTCTCTCTTTTCCAGGGTTAACCCTACTAAGACGTGTGATACCTGTATATAATCCAATCTAATACCACCAATCCTTAAAAGCTGGTTACATATGCCTCATTCGAACCATTATCCATATCCCTAATCAGCTTGGTACCTTTAGCTCATCCTAGTCATTGACCGGAATCCTAAAAAGTAATTATCATTACCTCATCCCTGCTAGACCTGCTGGTATGGTTTCAGGTACCAAATCTTGAGTTTGAGGCTATAAGGTAGGATGGTATACAACTACAAAGCCTATTGTTGTATAGGGTAGTAGCAAGGATTAGATTTAACAATGAGATACAGTTACCTAGCTATTAGTGTTATGGTATGAGATATAGTTACCTACCCTGTAAGGCTTGAGGGTAATAGCTGGTATGAGAATCAAGTATGATGTATATTTATATATGTATATATATATATATATATATATATATATATATATATATATATATATATATATATATATATATATATATACATATATATATACATATATATATATATATATATATATATATATATATATATATATATATATATATATATATATATATATATATATATATATACATTTAGGGCTATTGACACATTATTGACAGGGACAATTTACACCATAGTACCTGATTATCAAACACACACAAAATTTCCTCCAATATGCCTGAATGGGCACAACGATGGACATCTCTATCAACCCCCCCCCCCCCCCCCTCATACTAGCTATTTGTGGTAAACAAACAGCTAGTAGTTAGTTGGCAGAAAGATTTAAAACACAATGTCTGATTATAAACCACTCTCAATAGATTCCCCAACTCCTCAAAAGGCACAAAGATGGATACCTATATCTTATCCCTTCCCCTCTGTGTGTATCAACACTAAGCGATTGGGTACCTGTATCCAATCCCAACTTCTTCCCTCATCTCGTATCAGCTGAGTACATATATCTTATCCAAATTATTACCCTGATCCATGTCCAGCTTGGTACCTGTATCATACCAGCAATTGACCAGATTCCTACCAGGTGAGAAGCAATACCTCATCTTAGCTATTACCCTGTACAGGGTGGGTACATGTATCTCTTCCATGCCACCACTCTCAGCCCTAGTAAACACTCATCATAGCTATGAATCTATAATCCTGAGCTCCTATAGCTTGGCTACCTGTTTCTTATTGTAACACATATCATCCATATTCCTAATATGTATGATACCAGTATTGCATGCCAACCATTACCCTGATCCTATATAGGCTTGGTAATACTATGCCATTCCAACCATTGCCTCTAAATATCTGTAGACTGGGTACCTGCATCTTATCTGGGCTATTTCCATGAGTCACTATAGCAGTATATATCCTATTACCCTATAGGCTGGCTACCTGTCTTATCCTACTACCCTAAACTCTTACCCTGATACCTACCATGTTTGATCCTGTATCTCATCCTGACTACTGCCCAAGACCTTGGTAGACTGGGCACCATGGATTGGGTATCTGTATCCTTACCCATTTCTACTCAGCAATTACCCTAAATCCTAATAAGTTAATCAGGAGCCTGTACCTCTTACATATATATCCCCCCCCCCCCAGCTATTATCCCAAATCCTTTACTAAGGTTATATATGAGTATCTCATACCAGCTATAACTGCTAACTGCTCTCAGCCTCAAGAGCTTGGGTACCTCTATCCCACCTTATACCAGATAGAACTATTAGTTAACCTTAGTTGGCTGGGTATCTATGTCCAATTCTGGCTTTTGCCCTAACCCTAAAATGTAAGATACCTGTTTCCCTTACCAGCAATAATCCCCCCCCCCCCCCACCCAGGATAACAGATAAGCACATTTACCTCATCAATCTATTACCCTACATCTTCATGTATTACATACTTGATTCCCATACCAGCTATTACCCTCAAGCCTTACAGGATAAGTAATTATATCTCATATCATAACTTTAATAGCTAGGTAACTATATCTCATAGCTAAAGTAGTTCATTTATGACATATTATCCTTGCTACTACCCTATACAACAATAGGCTTTGTAGTTGTATACCATCCTACCTTATACCCTCAAGCTTAATAGGCTTGTTACCTGAAAACCATACTATCAGGTATAGCAGGGATGAGCTAATGACACTTACTTTTAAGGGTTCCACTCAATGGCTCAGATGAGATAAAGGTACCCAGCTGATTAGGGATATGGATAATGGTTTGAATGACTCTTGAGGTACATGTACGCAGCTTTTAGGGCTGTTGGTAGTAGATTGGAATAGATATGTAGGTATCACACCTCTCAGGGTTGAGGAAAACAGAGAAGGGATAGGATATGTGTTGAGGACAACTTCTGATAAAGCTTGATATTCAGACAATGTAGTTTGAATGCTTCATGCCAACCTAAAGGCTGTTTGTTCACCTCAAATAGCAAGTATAGGAGGGGGAGCTGGGGATACAGGTGTCCATTTTTGTGCACATTCGGGCATATTGGAGGAACTTTTGGGTGTGTTTGATAATTAGGTATTATGGTTTGAATGTTCCCTTTCAACAAGGTGTGTTGGTCTTTGTGAGTTACAGTTACGATTTATGGCACAAAACTGTCCTATGGGGCACAAAAATGTCCTATGCTTTCCTTTTGATAATGGGGCTCCCTCACATATGTCCAGTGGACAAAATCATTAAACAAGAAGAATGCAAACAACAGGAAAACAGCATCATGTCACAAAAGAGGTCTGATATTGCACATAGGGTCACTTTCTCAAAATTACTTGAGTTCTGACACTAATTTAGATTTAAAGCAGATTTTGGTAAAATTCAATAGTCCCAGGCAACTGGGCTACCAGGTTGATAAGCCCCAGTAGGTTAAGGCTTAACAGCAGTCTATCCTGATCTTCTGACCATGTTAAAACCACACACCGGCATTGACTTACTACAATTATTGTAGTATAACTACATTTTGAGACCTTTGGCCTTCTAGATTACCTTCTAAATAGGGTTGAACTGAAATAAAAACAATTGATAAGTATCCAGCTATGACTATTTTTAACTATAGAACACCTACAGTGTCACATAATAGCTTTAAACACCTTTTCAGTAGTCATAATGTTATTCAAACTCTGATTTCTAGCCTAAAACTGGATTTTTAGCATATTTTGGTAAAATTTGGTTGTCCCGGGCAACTGGGCAATCAATTTTTTCAGCCCAATCAGTCTTTGTCATGTTCAAACTATTTCCAGTACCAAACATGTGTTAAAGGAACATCTTGGATTTTTAAAATTTTTTTTTAGTATTTTATGCTATTTTTCGGTTATTTTTTCAACATAGGGGTAGGGGAAAAGAAAGTCCTGTAAAATCATGCTCGAACAACCAATGGAGCTCATCTTTGTTTTATTATGCAGATAAGAGGTTGCTTGTAATTTAGGTATATAATATGGGGTGGTTTTGTACTCATTTGACTATTAAAAACTTAAAGTTTGTGAAAATTTAAAAAAAAACTGCAAAAAAATGGCATTTTTTTGAGACGTTTTTGAATTTTTTTCCATTAATAGTAATACGGTGCTTCTGAAACGTATTTGGTAATTGTACCTGTTGATCACTTGACCAGCACAACAAATTTGGAGTATCCCAGATAATTGCAAGTGTCCATACCACCCCCACTTAGAAAATGTCACCCCCACCCCTAAAATGAGGGAGGTACCGACCTTCAAATGGCCCTCCAGGGCAAACGCACCCGCGATATAAGTGCAGACAAGCTGATCTGAACAGCTGAGGGTATAAGGTTTTTGGAAATATAGGTCTCCGAAATTCCCCAGGGGGGGGGAGGGTTTCGAACGTCAGCTCACGGACTATTACATCCAACAAAATATCTCCGGTAAAAATTTATCTAGTTTGAATCGTTTTAGTAAAACTTTGCAATTGTGAGTTATCACTATGACAGACCAAATGTGATTGTTCTTCCAGTCTAATTTCAAAACTCATATGTCTCTGCCAGCAATGAATTTGTAAAACTACTACTACCACTACTACTACTACTACTACTACTACTACTACTACTACTACTATTACTACTACTACTACTACTACTACTACTACTACTACTACTACTTCTACTACTACTACTACTACTACTATTACTACTATAAGGACCAGTGAAAAAATGAATTTCCTTAGAAATCCAAAAATCCCGACAAAAATGTTATCTTACCAAACCCTTCACTGCGAAATTCAAAAATGCAAAAAAAATAACAATAAACAATATAAATATGAACGAGTACCTTGAATCTACAATATTTTTTAGATTTTTGGATTTCTTAGAAAAAAAATAAAAACATGTTTTTTCAGTGGTCCTAATAGGCTTCCGTAGTTTCTTGCCTGCCCAATCCACTAATACTACCTCCCAAAATGGCAAGAATAGTGCGAGATTACTGGCAGATGCTGTAATTTCTGCAGTTTTGCACAAATAATGTGCACTCGTTGACATTTCAGGCAACCTTCGCTAGAATTTGATACATGACTTATAATTACTTCACTGCAAGATGATATCTACAAGGTTGTACTTTGGCTGTAGCCATCGTGTGTGCATCTACACATTTAGCCATTAGGGTAATGGGAAATGCTATCCAAATCGCGTCCCTTGCGCAGAAGTCTGATGGCGACTTTGTTGATTATAGACATTAAGAAATGGTATATATATATATATATATATATATATATATATATATATATATATATATATATATATATATATATATATATATATATACATATATACATATATATATATATATATATATATATATTTATATATATACATATATGCATATGTATATGTATATATATATATATATATATATATATATATATATTTACATGTATATATATATATATATATATATATATATATATATATATATATATATATATATATATATGTATATATAAACAGACAATGTGAGTTTCTATCAAAATGTCTTCAGGATGTAACGGAATTGAATGTGAATGTAGGAAAAACGGAATCTGTTAGAGCTCGTGCTGGAAGAGACAGTAGGGCTTTTTTCTGTAAGCAAATGAATCTTCTTGAGAAATATCACCGTTCTCGTAGCGGTTGGATACAACATCAGAAATAAAAGAAATAGCATTTCAGATAATAATATCCATTCAAAGATGAAAGCTATCAAACATTTAATTAGTTATGGCCGTCAAGATATCTTACCCCTTGAGGTAAGATTGCAATTATAACAAGGACACTGATTTCTAAAGTCGCCCACATTCTGCGTTAACTGTGTCTTCCATCTTAATCAAAGATTCCCTATAGAGGATTTCCTTTCTCAAACAAAACATCTGGGGGAAAGTGAATAACAAATCATGGAAAGACGCTTTGAATACCACAAGAATAACTCAAAAATTTAACATGGCACCACCAAGAGAAGAGGCCTCTTAAAATATGATATTAAACAGTTAAATCTGTTGTTAAGGCAAACAAGATGAATGGTCTAAAAAAGAAATTATCAAATTGCTGTGAATATTTTAGATCAACTTTGAAATTGTAATTTTCTCGTAATCTGTCAGATCCAGACTCTTTGATCTGTAATTGCATTGTGCATATTTCTCAATATGGCATTCACCAAGCGGTAACTTATAAGTTCTAAGCAGCCTTAACTCATTGCTTAGCGAAACGCTCACTTGCATTATTCCCATCGTGACCGATTATTTTTAACTGCATTTAAAAATTAAAAAAAGGTCTACCTAAATGTAGAATCCCGCAAGGGGCACACCCTCTTGGCTTGATCAATAATGTGCAATATGAGCTGGCACCTCCCGGGGAACCCTACGCTGGGGCGGCACCCTGCTCGCCTTACAAAAGAATGGGGATGTGTGGATCTGTCTATGGAAACCATGCATCTAAAAGATCCCTTGGTCCTCTTTGGATTTGAAGGCTCTATCTCTTCCGCTTTTCCTTCTTTTACATCCTTTGTCATTGTTCTTCAACAATGGCACAGGACCACTTTAAGACAAAAAAAACTTCATGGCACTGAATGGCCTAATGTGTCGATGTGCCTTTAAGCCTTCTTTCGTTCACTCTACCTTAATTTAGACATTAAATCACGTAACAGCTAATGTATGATAGTTTTTTTTTCAAAGGATCCTTCAGTCGCTTGAGCCTAGCATAGCTTGAGGTAAATCAACGCTAATGAGGGAAGACTACGATGGACCAAGTGTGAAAGAGGAAATAAATCTAAATTTATTTTCACTGCCGTTTATTAGGGAGAGATTTAAATTTATTTTATCTCCCCAATAAACGGGAGTGAAAATAAATTAATTTATTTTCTCTCCCCACTTTACGGGAGTGAAAATGATTATAAATTCATTTTCTGTCCCCAATAAACTGTAGTGAAAATGAATTTTAATTCATTTTCTCTTTCACACTTGGTCCATCGTAGCAAACTGAGCACGTGGGAAATAGAATTAAGTCACGTCTATTCCTGTGCATGTTAGTTACATGCGACACATTACGTCTAATGAATAAGAATGAGGGGACCAATTTCTAGTTACACTGATGGCTGAAAATGATAAGATGTATATAATCATACTTTTGCTATTAGTTGGAGTAACATGCCAATTAGTAAAATAAGTTAATCCCCTTGCTTCATGAGCATGTCCTCAAAAACAGATTGAGCCACATCACAGAAAGGTGGGAGGGATGTTGATGTCCTGTGCTTACGAAAGTGGCCGTTACATATTCGTGCTTGTCGAGTATAATAGTAGATTGTTGAGTTGATTGAGGATCAAAGGAACAAATGCACCTAAGAACCTTAGTGTGATTAGTTGTTTCTGTGACGGACGCCATTGCTTATGTTGGGACCAACATGTAGTGATAAAAAAGCGGAAAAAAGAGACCCAGTGACAGCATCAGAGAAAAACAATTATAATAAAACATATTATATCATGCAATAATACTATGGGGACAATAAAGGAAATGAATGGGGCGCCTTGTGAGGATCAATAACAGTTGAAAATGCCTCAAAACAGACAATATTGCACATATACGATACAGCAGTGGATAACTGAAGAAATGTATGCAAATTGTGCTAATGTTTTGTCTTGTATATGCCATCTCTCAATTGTCGTCGCATAACGTTCATGCGATGCATTACAACCTCGACTTATGCGGCATAAATTTGCATATGCGTCCCTTCACCTGTAACTTGTGTGGGGAATCACGCCAAGCACTGATCAGAGGGAAACTCCTTTTTTTTGCAACTTACACGGGGGTGGCAAACTAATTGTGAATCTTCCGTATCATGTGACGTATTATTGTTTGTTCAAAGCCGTACATTAATGTTTTATTTTTTGATATAAAGCATTATTTTTCCGACGATTTTGTTTTCCTAAGAAAAAGACAGAAACAGCATTTACCATTGCACTTGTGCAATGAGGATTGCCCCTATACAATGAGGATTGCTCCCGTGCAATGAGTATTGCTCCCCTGTACAATGAGGATTGCACCCATGCAATTAGGATTGTCCATGTATGATGAGCATTTGCACCCGTGCATTAACTCGGAATTGCACCCATACAATGAGGATTGTCCCTGTACGATGAGTATTGCCCCTCTACAATGAGGATTGCCCCATGCACCCGTGCAATGACGATTGCACCCGTGCAATGACGATTGCACCCGTGCAATGACGATTGCACCCGTGCAATGACGATTGCACCCGTGCAATGACGATTGCACCCGTGCAATGACGATTGCACCCGTGCAATGACGATTGTACCCGTGCAATGACGATTGCACCCGTGCAATGAAGATTGCGCCCGTGCAATGAGGATTGCACCCGTGCAATGAGGATTGCGCCCGTGCAATGACGATTGCACCCGTGCAATGACAATTGCCCCATGAGGAACACACCTGTGCAATGATGAATGCACCCATGCAATGAAGATTTCACAAGTACAATGAGCATTGCACCCGTGCAATAAGGATTGCCCCCGTGCAATTCGGATTGTACCCGTGCAATAAGGATTGCCCCCGTGCAATTCGGATTGTACCCGTGCAATGAGGATTGCACCCATACAACGAGAATTGTCCCTGTACAATGAAGATTGCACCTGTGCAATGAGGACTGCACCCGTGCAATGAGTATTGCACCCGTGCAATGAGAATTGTCCCTATGCAATGAAGATTGCACCCGTGCAATGAAGATTGCACCCGTGCAATGAGGATTGCACCCGTGCAATGACGATTGCAACCGTGCAATGACGATTGCGCCCGTGCAATGACGACTGCACCCGTGCAATGACGATTGCGCCCGTGCAATGACGATTGCGCCCGTGCAATGAAGATTGCACCCGTGCAATGAGGATTGCACCCGTGCAATGACGATTGCACCCGTGCAATGACGATTGCGCCTGTGCAATGATGATTGCGCCCGTGCAATGACGATTGCGCCTGTGCAATGAAGATTGAACCCGTGCAATGAGGATTGCACCCGTGCAATGACGATTGCACCCGTGATATGACGATTGCACCCGTGCAATGACGATTGCACCCGTGCAATGACGATTGCGCCTGTGCAATGAGGCAAACCCTTTTACAGGCTGGCAGAGCCTCCCCCGTCGCCACGTGTGTCAATCACACCGCCCACGTGACGCCTACGTGACGCCACGCAGGAAATCCAACAGCCTCCTATGCTAATGCTGAAATGAAGAAGCCACTTACTGCAGTGTGCACTGATTTAATCAGTGATCACTTACCCCGTGCCAAATGTAGTAATTCGCGTATGCACGTCTTGGTGTTTATCTAAAGAATATCAGATATATCCCATGTCATGTCGGATAACTCAATTCATATTTCTGCAGCGATTTTCGATTTTTCGATTTTTTGTCACTTTTTCTGCCATATTGCACCTAATTTAATTTTATTTTATTTGGTCTAGTAAGATTTATATTACATAACATTACATTTATTTTTTTATTATTATTACTATATATATTGTATTGTATTTTATACTTATGCATAGTCAATAAATATACATACACATAGCATTTGGCACATAAAAATATATATAAAGGTGACTAGATGGAGAGTCATTAATTGCTATGCAATAGAATTCTAACCAGACACAGGATATATACACTAAAAGTTAAAAACTTATTTCCATAGTGGTTCCAGTCTGCCCAAAGTCTAATTGCATCACAAACCAGTAGTGGAGGTGAGCGGAGTATCCTGCAAAAACAACCACTTGACCGCAAGTCACTGGAAACCTTCTCATATGCACCGGCCGGGCTCGAACCCGACAGAGGTGAGTGACGGCTAGCAGTCAATGGCAACACCACGCGGCCATCCGGCCAGGCCCAAATATTTCTGAAATGTCATCGATTTCATGCTAGGCAAGTTCATTATCCGACATGTTTGATTTACAGGAGCGTATTTATGTCGACTTGTTCGACGGAAGCAGGTGGATATGTGCACTGCTCCTGGTCAACCTTTAACAAAAGACCTTACAACATCATACAACAGAGATAGAAATACATTTGTCAGTTGTATATGTATGTATGTATGTATGCACTGCTATGATGTGAAACAGTGTTAAGTTGGGTAATCTGTTCATTTTGCACTGCTTTGATCTGGGCGTGGGCAATATGTTTAGTACGCACTAGTATTTATATAGATGAAATATAAATTCAAAATACAAAAAACAGTGTTTCAAAAAGACGTGTGTATGTATGTATGTATGTATGTATGTATGAGTTGTTTATTCATGCATCTATGGATATTGTATGTATGTATGTTTGATGTAATTCAGTGGGAATCTGTCAATTCTGCATTGCTATGATGTGAAACAGTGTTTAGGTGGGAATGTGTTAATTCTGCATTGCTATGATGTGAAACAGTGTTTAGTTGGGAATCTGTTAATTCTGCATTTTTATAATGTGAAACAATATTTAGACTGGAATCTGTCAATTCTGCATTGCTATGATGTGAAACAGTGTTTAGGTGGGAATGTGTTAATTCTGCATTGCTATGATGTGAAACAGTGTTTAGTTGGGAATCTGTTAATTCTGCATTTTTATAATGTGAAACAATATTTAGACTGGAATCTGTCAATTCTGCATTGCTATGATGTGAAACAGTGTTTAGGTGGGAATGTGTTAATTCTGCATTGCTATGATGTGAAACAGTGTTTAGTTGGGAATTTGTTAATTCTGCATTTTTATGATGTGAAAGAATATTTAGATGGTAATCTGTCAATTCTGCATTGCTATGATGTGAAACAGTGTTTAGGTGAGCAATCTGTTAATTATGCATTGCTATGATGTGAAACAGTGTTAATTTAGATGGGAATCTGTCAGTTCTGCTTTGCTATGATGTGAAACAATGTTTAGGTGGGAATCTGATAATTCTGCATTGTTATAATGTTAAACAGTGTTTAAGTAGGCAATCTGTTATTAACTCTATACTGCTATGATGTGAAAGAGTGTGTAGGTAGGCCATCTTTTACGCATGCACTACTATGATGGGAAAGGGTAGTTGCAGCGAGGCTTACAAATTACATGACTATCAATCAGCTACATGAACCCATGCAGTCGGCATACAGAGCATGTCATAGCACTGAGACTGCACTTGTGCGGGTACAGAACGACATCCTTCGCACTCCCGATCAGGGTGGGGCTGCGATCCTTGTGTTACTCGATCTTAGCGCTGCTTTCGATACAATCGATCACTCCATCCTTCTATCTAGGATGGAGTCAGTTCTTGGAGTTAAAGGATCTGCTCTACAGTGGTTCAAATCGTACCTGCTGGGCAGGAAACAGAGGATTAAAATCAATGATGACTTCTCCGAAAATCAGGAAATCCTGTGGTCTGTACCACAGGGATCTGTGTTGGGTGCACTATTGTTCCTAATATACATCATACCTCTGGCACAGCTAATCCGATCCTACGGTCTGAACAATCATGGCTATGCTGATGACACCCAGCTCTGCTTGTCATTCAAAAAGACAAGTGATAATGCTCTCCTAATTGGAATACAACAGGATTTGATTGCAAAGCTGCAGCGACTACAAAACAGTGCAGCAAGGATAGTATCAAGAACCAGAAAGTATGAACATATCACACCTGTTCCCACCAAGCTTCACTGGCTACCAATCAAATTCCGCATCCAATTTAAGGTCCTACTGCTAGTATACAAGGCGCTAAACGGACTTGCACCCAAGTACATCAAGGAGCTGCTCGTGCCTTATAAACCCAGACGCCATCTACGATCAGAAGCAAAGGGCCTTCTGGATGAGCCTCGGACTAGACTCAAATTTGGAGATCGCGCTTTCTCCATTAGTGCACCGAGATTATGGAATGCGCTTCCACAACACCTGAAGGGTTCTACATCGTGTCAGGCCTTCAAGAAGTGTCTCAAAACACACCTTTTCAGGCTCGCTCATTGAAGCGTTGTGAACTATGACTCAAACTATGACAATGTGCAGCGCTTTTGAACATTTTATGAATGGAAAAGGCGCTATATAAATTCCAATTATTATTATTATTATTATTAAAGAGTGTTTTAAGTATGCAATTTGTTCATTATTCATTGCTATGATGTGAAAGAGCGTTTAGTTGGGCACTCCTTTTATATTGCACTGCTAGGATGTGAAACAATGTTTAGGTGAGCAATCTGTTTATTCTGTACTGCTATGATGTGAAACAATGTTTTGGTGAGCAATCTGTTTATCCTGCACTGCTATATGATGTGAAACAGTGTTTACCTGGGCAATATGTATGCACTAGTACTTACAGATGAAATATAAATTCAAAATACAATAAGCAGTGTTTCAAAAAGGCATCAGAATCCTTAAGATCACCAGTTCCAAGCTGTTTTCCAGTTCCAAACTACCCTTTGCTGGGTATTGAACCATCTTGCCTCATACCTGATTGTACTTTATACATCTTATTGTGGGTGAACTTTATGCTACAGAATCAGATGAGGTTTACGGAATTGATCACGGGTTGTAGGTGATTGTGGCCATACAATGCCCGAACCAGTCAGCAGCCAAAACTTGGCACGACATTCTATCAAAAAAATTCTCAGTTTTTACATGATTATCGAAATAGGCGATGGTAGCATCACTAATGATAAAAAAGTGGTCTTGGGGAAATGGTCTCCCTTTTACAATGAACTTATCAAACCTACAAAAGGTGTTTGGCGGAGTTATATTTTGCTGTAGCCTTTTATGTCTTATGGAACAATATCTTATAAAAACATCCTAAATGTCTGATTGTTCTGCCATCGTGTTTCTTTTCTAATACCTCTAATTTACACTCTTTCTTTGACGACGCACTTCTTGAGAATGGCATACACGTTGTGGGGCTTGTCAGTTTCTAAAACACGCGGCAGAAGGTTTGAGAAGGAAATTAAATCACAGACAGTACTTCCTCCTCAAAACAACAGTTTGCACATGACAGTTTCCTGTGGACACGGAAGTTAACTAGCCAAACTATCGAGCTGATCATTCATTATTCCATCTCTACTTCCTGCTTTTTTCTAACCTAAAGCCAATCCTAGTAATGCAAACCTTAACTGGGTAGTGGTAAAGATTAAGAAAATATAAACGTTGGAAAGTTTTTGAACTAAATCCAGGACATAATTTAAAGGATTACCGCTGATAAGATAGCTAATCTAGATATTGAAGCATCACTTTTTAAAATGTTTTGGTGAAATACAGACGACACACATCCTTGAGATATTCTGAATTGAATTCTATTTTCAAACCTTGCTGCATTAAGGCTGTGACCGATGCTGGTGACACACTCAAAATAAGACAACTCCTAGTTTAGCATTCCTGTCCCCTTTCTAACAATAGTCATCTAATTCCTGGAGTCTTGGTGTTTCAAATATAAGTTTTCTTTAACTTAGCTGCATGAGCTGACCTGGATATATACACAGTTTCTATTTTACAGTGTTTTACCTCAAATGAGGTTTTCTTGATTTATAAATACCATACATGTCTGCTAAATATACTAGGCTAGGGCAACTAGATGGATTTGGTACATAATCTAAGTACATAAGGAATACATTGTTCCATGGATCTAATGAGTAAACTAACACGTACATGATTAGATTATGGAGATAAGAGGATGGATTTAGAGACTTTGGTACTGTCCTAGTTTATTAAGTTAACTCCACTAGAAACCTACCTGCTCTTAATTCTGCGAGGGGTCAGTAAGGGCACCTGATGACATCTCACCATACTGGCCTATCACTGCCTTCTTCTCAGATACCCAATGAACATGTTCAAGACAATGGATACACTCGTTTAAACTCATAGAAAAGAACAGAGGGGTGATACCCAGTCACCTACCCAATATGGATGAAAAGAACAAGCAATGCTATTTATTACACCGCTATGGTGAGTTTTGGAATTGCAATGACGTAATAAGGACCCACATTAATCCATATCGATACCCTTACACACCTTGGCCAGGCTAATCCTTGAGGGCACTTGATCAGCGCAAGTGAGGCAACACCTGCGCCTAGTAAGCCCTTCAGGTGCTTAGCAGGCAGCACACCTTGAAGGATAATTAGTCCATCAATAAAACATGGCCCCAAGTAGTGTGTTATGGTATACTCTACTTAACTCCAGGACCCCACAGCTGCCCACTGCCAGATTAGAAGTTCATTGCTCTTCAAACCTATGTTTTGACACAGGAAGTGGGGTGTCTTGGAGCGGCCATATTTCGCCTTGCTAGTGCTAACTGTGACCATGCTGGCAGCAGCAGCTGCTACTGCTGGACTGGGAGTGTGGGGTCTTCAATAGCATGAATAATGTGTAAATAAACAAAATGGGGTAATAAGATAAACTGTTATTTGTGTCTCAAACCATTTTAGTTGTTTGAAATGTTGTGTTCAATGATTTCCAAATGTGTGTGAAGTCCCTATGACAAACAGTAAAGTGACATGGGGCAAATACATTGTGCTCTACCCAGACTAGTGGATGGAACCTGACAGAGATCAAATAACACATTTATTGAACACGCTGGATTCTGCATGTTTAAGACGTAACATTTGAATAGAATCCTTACCCCCCTATCACTTAAGCCCACATTAAGATAGTGCATTGATTGTTAAACATTGTTTGTATTTATTGATATAGCTTTCAATAGGCAGGGAATCATGAGCAGTAGGGTAGTTGCAAGCATTTCCTTGAGTTGAAAATACCCTGGGGGCTTTAGGTGTCCAGAAAACAGCCATTTCAACACAACTGTTTTTATTGCTATTGCTATTGCTGAAAGTAAATCTGAGCAAATAACAATCAATCAGTCAGGTAATGCAATTGGTATAGCTAATACTGTCAATCTAAGAAACACTTTGAAAGTCTAGTGTTCGAATTCTTAAGGGACGTCATTTGTTCGCAACCATTTCCAGCTGTCATAAAAGTAATGCAACAAAAATGACGAGATACACATTTGTTGGTCTGGCCCTGTAAGAATATCTTGAAGGAAACTCAGTCATATTAAATGTAAAGTGTACGTTACTAAATTCAAGTATTATTTGTAGTTCAGCCTAAAAACAAGATTCCTCAAAATGTTCATGACGAAGTTTTTGGGAGCCACCAAATTTGTAGTTGTTCACTGCCTATACTGTCCCAATGTGGAATAGCCATCTTGCCGCTGAATACTTCTTTTCTTGTTTAATCTGGGATGACTGCCTTGGGGAGGTAATTACATGTAAGTGCCATATTGCAGGTAGGGAAGCCAAACAGCATTCAGGTGTATAGGTAGTGTAAAGTAAGCATACCAAACTTGTAAACTAAGCAAGTGTCCTTTACATAGCATGGGTGAGCATTGTAGAAAGGCTTTTTCAATTAGCTACTTCAAATATACTAGTATTTCATGTTTAAAACTCACGATTCCTATAATGATAACACGAATGTTGACCCATGTTATTTATGCAGTGAGTTTAACAGATTAAAAAATTCTTTCGATTATTTATAATTCAGTGTAATCAAATTATTCACTTTAGCCAATTTTCCCCATTGCTTTGTTAAATACATAAAATGAGATTAATGAGTTTCTAGCATACCAAGCATTCACCTTCTTAGGGCCGTTCCATTTAAAAGTTTGGTGGGGGGAGGAACGGGAGATAATCAAAGATCCGACACCTACCCCCCCCCCCCCCCCCCCTCCTGCCAGAAATTATATACACTCTAATGGGAGAAGATAATTCAGAATTCTGCCCCTCCCCCCTTCAGAAAACCTTCCATTCCTCCCCCCCCCCCCCCCCCCCCCACACTTTTAATGGAACAGCCCTTACAGAATTTCTCATGCTCACGGGTGCAATAAAATTGGTCACCCAAAGTATTTCTTGCTCAGGTGAGAGAGATCCTCACTATTATCTGGTGAGCTCTATTCGTCTCTGCTAGTGGGAGATGCCTCTGAGACGACAACATGCCACTCTGGGACCGGAAGTGGCTCATTTGGCGCCATTAGCTGCTGAGTTACGGGCTGTGCTCTGATTGGTAACCAGCACGTCAAATCATAGAGGAGGGAACCTTGCAACGGAAACTGGTGCCAGCGGAGCAGCTAACCAGGGGGTCGTCAATCTACTGAATAAACAGCTATTACCTTGAAGATGATTTACAATTACCCAGCTTAGTGGGAGAGGGGAGGGGGATGGCACCAAATCACTCGTGAAGAGGGCATGCCTTAGGTATATGAAAAGCAGAACACATAATGATACTCTTAATTCGTAAATTATTGCGTTAGTTTAATTTTTGCGTTTTTTAGCATTTAGCCTCGGACGCAAAATTAAAATTCGCGATGGTCATTGCTGCCACTTTAAGTGTATAGCTGGCACTCCATGTTGCGGTCAATTTGCAAAGTTAAAAAACACAAACATCGATTTTCTGTAATTTCGCAAAATTTACTCCACGAGATCTTTTGTGAATATACAGTATCTCCCTGTCCTCTCAAGCAAAAAACGCAAAAATTTACTCTGCACAATATTTTGTGAATCTACAGTACATCCCTGTCCTCTCAAGCATCTGATACATCTGTAGGTTAAGACTATCCATCCTAGAGTTTATCTATTTTGTATATTTACATCTTTAGTTAATTACTGCTGAGTGTTTAAAGAGATCATATGACGTCTTCTACGAACTCTATCCATATTTTATTGATTTACATTGCAGAACAGGTTGTACGACTATTTCTAGGCGACTGGTCACGTTGTATACAGGAATGGAATAGGTACTTCATAACTTGCCTTTTTGCCAAATGCTTGTAAAGTCTGGCGTTACTCATATCGGATCTCCGTATAATGCCTAAGGTAAGTTATTGGGATTAATTTCTTGGGGGAGAAAATCTGAAAATAAAGCACGAGCATACAGTGTTTTCAAAAGCTCTTATCCAAAATTATGAAACGTGTACTTTCAAAATTTCACAAATGTGCAGGAAGGATCGATACAGAGGGAAGGATATCACATTATTTTTTACAGGTTTCTTTGTATAAATCGTATAACCATCTTTTGAACATTGATGCTATAACTGGGCCGAATAACAAGAATATATATTAACATTTGGTGCCCAAAATGGATGTTGGGAGCGACCATTTTTAGTGAAATATATAGGAAAGGGTCAAACGCCTTTCTGCAAGTGTGCCAGCCTATTGGTAGCTGTCGTGTGATTGTCGATCTACCACTGCACAGTGGTGGCCTAGGCATTCATAGTTTATCGGATTAAGAGGAACAGGGCGTAGTCTTTCAGTTATGTAGAAATCTCGAAACGGCTCTTTATTCCAACATAAGCCCATAAGCCACCTCAAAAATGTGTACTTTTATCATCAAACACCTGTAATGATCTTACTAATAAAATACTTAGAATTCTACCAGTAAGTTATCTAATGCGATTTATAGATATTTGAATAATTTATATCAAGCAATGCAATTATAAAGGGAGTATCTCTTTGGGATAAGCATTGAACTCTCACTGCTGACCTAACATGGTCTTCTCGGACATTCACCCTCATCATCAACGTCAGCACTCCTCCATTTACCTGTAAATATGTAGCACCCCCTTCCCAACTCAACCCACCTACCCATAAATACACAAACATGGGCAAATCCCTATGTGATCCCACTGTTAAAACATTCGCCACTTCCTAAGGAAATGTGTTTGTAGATTGGTTTCCGAGTGTTTGAAATACGCCTTTCTGCTATACCTTTAATTAAACCTAGCCTATCATGGGGAACTATGTTTGTAGATGGGCTTCCGAGTCTCTGATAAAGTCTTGTTGCTAACCTTTAATGTCTTCCCTTGTAGAAGATCCAGGGTCTTAAGAATTACGTACGTGTCTTCTGTCATCAAAATCGCGTGATCTTTGTGAGGGCTTAATCAAAAGCTTGGAGGTGTTGATAGATGGGACCCTTTCAGACCTGAGGTGATAGAAGGTTCCCTATTAGTGGAACTAGGTAGAGAAAAATACATCATTAATAAAGAGGAGTGCAGAGATGAGTAGCCGAGGGGAGTCGTTAGAATAAAGTAGCGGAAAGGGGGAATTAGGAAAGATAGATCAACAGGTCAGAAGTAAACTAATTATCGTTTTTTTCACACTGGGGGAAACCAAAGATGCTCTGCGCAAATAGGGTACTATTTAGACATTCTTCGGATCATTCAGCGATGGAGAGGTACAGTGAAGACATTTAATTTCTTCACCAGTCGATAGGACGTATGCCAGTGCCTGGTTGTAAAAACGCCCATGTATAACATGTCAAAAAAATAAGCCAAGTGCATCAATGACCCACGTAGCTTGCGAATCAAAGCTACGTTGCGAATCGAAGCTACTTTCAGTTGTTAGGTCACCAATGCATCCGTACCCAGGAAATTGTATGACAATCGGACGTGCGGTCGTGTATTATGCCTGGGATGCCCAAGTATTTAGTGCAGGAATTAAATGTCGGCAAAGTAACTAATAGCCTCGCCTAGCTTACGTGAAGCATATTGAAATTCTGATTAACGTAAACGTGCCTGTCTCCTTATACCCGGTCCTTATATGCTGATATGCTCAAGCATGTGCTGATACCCCATCTCAACATTACCTGTCTCCTGGCTGCACCCCTGATGTGAAGACTTATCATCAGCCCCACTCTGACATTAGCAACTGATTGGTCAATTTCTATGTTGTATTGGACTATTATGGGAATTTAACATTGCTTTTTATCAATTGTCAATGCAAGTATCCCAATATTGATAATGACCGCCATAGTCATGGCAACTAGAGGTTTGACCTCACGTTCGCATGTCAGAGCCTCCTTTTGAAATTACATTCTCCCCCCTCGACAGAGGTCTCTTTCAAAGATGGCGGCCACTGTTTTCCCACCACCGCTAGAAATTGTTTGTTTTTGCCGTTTAAAACTCTATTTGCGCATTATAGTCTACCAACATGGTGTATATCTGGAAATAAAGATGGCAGGAAGTTAGTAACATGAACTTAGGTTTGTAAGTCGCGAATTGAATGAGAAATCCTTGCCGTTCGCTCCGCGTCAGGCGAGTCTGACTGATGAAGAGTTCTCTCGGATGTCCGCTGAAAGAACCTTGAACTTGGAGCTTGTTGTGCTTATCATAATTCAAAATTTATGTCGGGGTTGGGGGAGGCGTGGGGAGCTGATGATAAATGCGTTACCCTTGTTGTGAAAATGGTGTACTTCAAGATGTCTGCGTTCAACCTGTCCTGAAGGCCTCGTCCGATACCAGCCGGCCCTTGCAAACATCCTGCTGTACACTATTTTACAGGAAAAGGCCTAAAAAAGTTGTTCGTTTTCTGAAACCTTACCCTAGCAAGTTTTTATTAAAAAAATCCCTACCCCAAAGTTTTTTCCGCCCTCCCAACTCACAATCAACGTAAAACATGCATAAAACACATTTTGGACCAAAAAAATAATGCAAATTTTATTTTTTACCGACCTACCTACCCTTTTTTTTCGAACCGTTACAGGAAACAAACAATTTCTTTTTTTAGGCCTAACTAATAATATCCTGATGGGATCCTGATATACTGATTTTGACAAATCCCTTTCCCCTTTCACTGAAAAAGTTCACTTTGCCCTAAATGTATCTGTGCGTCTCATTTGACCCAATTACTGAGTGTGTAAATATATGTACATCGGTATTTTAGAGCCTTACCCCTTCCTTATATTGTAGAGGCACCAGTCCTGCATTTCCTATGGAACAGAGAGGATACGATGTATCAATAGCGTCACCAGAAAATAATTTATCACTGACAAGTAAAATATCAAAAGAACATGCTTTCGCATATTAGAACATGGTGCGTTTAACGATTAACACCAAGAACATATTAGAAAGTGATACATTAGATAGTTTTAGGACAGTAATGGCGTATGTTAGAGATATATGCGTAGTGTGTGTGTGTGTGTGTGAGAGAGAGAGAGAGAGAGAGAGAGAGAGAGAGAGAGAGAGAGATCAATTGTCTCTATTTTCTTTCAATAGATCTTTGTTTAAAAAGTCGAAATCCCTTTCGTAATCGAGCGTTCGGCGGTTGTGATTGGGTAAATCAGTGCTTATTGATTTTATTATCATTATCATTATTATTATTATTATTATTATTATTATTATTATAATCATCATCATCATCATTATAATTATTGTTATTGTAGTTGTTATCATTTTCATCATTATAGTCAGCACATCGCAACTGACAATTCCTTTTACCTGGCTGCTGATTGGTTTATAGACGCCATGTCGCCTTGACACATCTCGTATCAAATCGTACCTGCTAGGCAGGAAACAGAGGATTAAAATCAATGATGACTTCTCCGAAAATCAGAAAATCCTGTGGTCTGTACCACAGGGATCTGTGTTGGGTGCACTATTGTTCCTAATATACATCATACCTCTGGCACAGCTAATCCGATCCTACGGTCTGAACAATCATGGCTATGCTGATGACACCCAGCTCTGCTTATCATTCAAAAAGACAAGTGATAGCGCAATAGTCAAAAGTGAAATCCTAAATCTTGAGAAATGTTTGTGTGACATTAGTGTCTGGATGTCTCAGAACAAGCTGAAACTCAACAATGACAAGACTGAAATAATTCTATTCGGCTCTAAGAAACACCTAGCTGAACTGAACATTAAGTCACTCTCTGTAGCAGGGACTGATGTGTCTGTTGCATCTGAGCCTGCGCGGAATCTGGGAGCTATGTTTGACTCTCAACTGATCATGGCACCCCATGTCAAAAGTGTTGTCAAAAAATCCAGCTTTCACCTGAGAAATATTGGAAAGGCGAGACGTGTGTTAACAGAAGATGCCACAAAAACAGTGATGCAGTCACTGGTGATGTCTCGCTTGGATTACTGCAATGCTCTCCTAATTGGAATACAACACGATTTGATTGCAAAGCTGCAGCGACTACAAAACAGTGCAGCAAGGATAGTTTTGAGAACCAGGAAGTATGAACATATCACACCTGTTCTCATCAAGCTTCACTGGCTACCAATCAAATTCCGCATCCAATTTAAGGTCCTACTGCTGGTATACAAGGCGCTAAACGGACTTGCACCTAAGTACATCAAGGAGCTGCTCGTGCCTTATAAACCCAGACGCCATCTACGATCAGAAGCAAAGGGCCTTCTGGATGAGCCTCGGACTAGACTCAAATTTGGAGATCGCGCTTTCTCCATTAGTGCACCGAGATTATGGAATGCGCTTCCACAACACCTGAAGGATTCTACATCGTGTCAGGCCTTCAAGAAGTGTCTCAAAACACACCTTTTCAGGCTCGCCCATTGAGGCGTTGTGGACTATGACTCAAACTATGACAATGTACAGCGCTTTTGAACATTTTATGAATGGAAAAGGCGCTATATAAATTCCAATTATTATTTATTATTATCTCGCTCGGCAGTTTCAAGATCCCCTATTACTGGCACGGCACGCTCGGTTATTTAGATGTTGTCGGCGCAGCACGTGGTGGGGCGGAGATTGGCTTATCACTGGGCGGCGCGCGCTCCTCTATGCTACCTGCGCGGCCCTGCGCTCGCCCGCCCGCCGTCACTCTACAGCGCGGCACCGTCAGGACAGCCACGCACATTCAACACTCGGATAAGACAAGACACGATCAGCTCCAAGGGAATACGGGTACTACAGGATGCTACTAGAGGTGATGCTCAGCACCACAGAGGGCGGTTAGAAGATGTGCTTGCTCAGGACTGTGTTGTTAGTATGGGCCGGCATTGCGCTGGCCGTGGACGGGACTGTGGCAGTCCGCTTTAACAAGACCGCCAACGCCTTGAGGTCCACCAAGAGCAGTCTCTGCTGGGCGCAGTGTATATCTAAGTGCGAGGACCACAAAACTACAGTGGTGAGTGCATTCTAAATATGTGTGTATCAGTGGCCGTTAAAACATGCATACATACATACATACATACACTGACAAACAAACGCACGTACACACACATACAACACGAACATACATCAAAGTGCGAGGACCACAAAACTGCATTGGTGAGTGGCATCCATATCTTTGTGTATCAGCGGCAATTGAAACATACATACATATACACATACTTACACGAACAAACAAACAAACCTACTCAAAGAGATGAACATACACACATATTTGTGTGTATATATATATATATATAAATATATATATATATATATATATATATATATATATATATATATATATATATATATATATGTGTGTGTGTGTGTGTGTATATTACAGATATATATATATATATATATATAGAGAGAGAGAGAGAGAGAGATACATACATATATGTATATAATGCATTTACATTTATATATATATATATATATATATATATATATATATATATATATATATATATATATATATATATATATATATATATATATATATATATATATATAGTAAAGATAGTAAACTATACAAGAAATGGACTCATTGCCCAAAAGAGAAAAATACAAGAACCTTATACATCTAGCAAACTACAAAAGTCAGTGTGGAACTATAACTCAGTTAGGATCATGAATATGCTTCAGGTATAAAGGTCACCTTTTCATTTGTCAGATTACCACATAGACACCTGGCCATTTCCCACTGGCCCTGATAAAGTTTTCTTGGTAGGTATTAGATAACTCGAAAGCACTCAAGTATATACTCAGGAAAACATTTACAAGAAACAAAAAAGCATCTGCCCCGCCTTGCGCTGGTTTGTTGTCGATTCCGCGGCGCAACTTTTAATTTAGGCATATATGATACTTGCTAAATCAAAGGCTCCATACAACTCTGTGTCAGACCTTTTTATTATCTCGTGGATTATGAGGCAGCTCTAGTTATCCTTTCAACACGCAAGGTAGAGAGAGTGCATGCTTCAGGCTAGCTCAGCAGGCCATGCTATATAGTGCTGTGTGCAATGTAAGAGCTTGTGACAGCTAGGTGCTTAAGGCGAGACCGTAACAGACCTCT
Source organism: Maea johnstoni (assembly GCA_963942565.1). Classification (NCBI taxonomy): domain Eukaryota; kingdom Metazoa; phylum Annelida; class Polychaeta; order Spionida; family Magelonidae; genus Maea; species Maea johnstoni. The sequence continues at coordinate 29,597,315 of OZ012686.1, forward strand.
TTACAGAACCGCTCACCCTTAATGGAATAACGTCAGGAAATATAAATTACAGGCCAGCGTCTAGAATAACTTTCTCAAGACAGGTTCAGTGACCCACATCTTTGGTGCAGTCTTCTATACATGCATTGCCAATAGTACTGACGATGCGGAAGTATGAGGCGCCGTTGTGGACAAAAGTAAAAAGCACAGCATAAATGCATGTAAAAACTTTGAAATTAACTAAATTTTCAATGAAAAACAAAGAAAAACTTTGAAATGAAATAATTTGCTCTATAAAAATAAACAAAACATTGGAAACTTTTCAAAAATTTTGAAAATAAAAAATATTTACTGAAATTTTCCAAAATATTTCTATTTTTTGTAAAAAAACTTTGAAAAAACTTTGAAATAAAAATTTAATTCTCTATAAAAGTTCAGCAAAATAGTGATTTTTGTTTCACATTTTCTTTGATAATGTAACATTTTTCAATGCCTTTCTTTAAAAATCCCAACGCTTTTTACTTTTTTTTTTCAGATAATTTTTATTTTTTTGGAAGTTTTTCAATTTCTTTTTGGAAGTTTTTCTTTCTAAATCTCACTGTAATTTTTATCAATTCTCACTGCGTTTTTTAGCCTCATCCGGGTCCTAGTGAATCACAAAAGCATGTGACGTCACTATATGTATAATTTCCCGCGCTTGCACGTGCAAGCTGACAAGGTGGCTGGATCAAGGGAGGCATTCAATAACCAGTTGAGTCGCATACAGGACGCCTTAAGCGCCCCTCCTACAGCCCCAGCTGCAGCTTCCCCCGCCGATCGACCATCGGCATCGAATGTCAGCCTGGGAGGAAGCCATCCCAATTCATCACGCCCCAGACCAGCCGTGAGGTCTACTGAAGAGGAGGTCCGAGCAATATTTAGACCTGCTCGGACCTTGACTTCAAACACGAGAACGAGGTTATTTGCGTGTGCCAGTTATTTGACCAGCCGCCATTCGGCCAATTCGTTATCAATCGTGATGAAAGTTGACACACTCATAAGCGGGGGAAGCTGCAGCTGGGGCTGTAGGAGGGGCGCTTAAGGCGTCCCGTATGCGACTCAACTGCTCGTCGGTGAGCAGGTTATTGAATGCCTCCCTTGATCCAGCCATCTTGTCAGCTTGCACGTGCAAGCGCGGGAAATTTTAAATATAGTGACGTCACATGCTTTTGTGATACACTAGGACCCGGATGAGGCTAAAAAACGCAGTGAGAATTGATAAAAATTACAGTGAGATTTAGAAAGAAAACTTCCAAAAAGAAATTGAAAAACTTCGAGAAAAAAAAAAGATTATCTGAAAAAAAAAGTATAAAGCGTTGGGATTTTTAAAGAAAGGCATTGAAAAATGTTATATTATCAAGAAAATGTGAAACAAAAATCACTATTTTGCTGAACTTTTATAGAGAATTAAATTTTTATTTCAAAGTTTTTTCAAAGTTTTTTACAAAAAATAGAAATATTTTGGAAAATTTCAGTAAATATTTTTATTTTCAAATTTTTTGAAAAGTTTCCAATGTTTTGTTCATTTTTATAGAGCAAATTATTTCATTTCAAAGTTTTTCTTTATTTTTCATTGAAAATTTAGTTAATTTCAAAGTTTTTACATGCATTTATGCTGTGCTTTTTATTTTTGTCCACAACGGCGCCTCATACGGAAGTGCTCCTTATAACTAGCGGTGACAATTGAAACTAAAAACATATTCAATTCTCCACATGTTTCCTTTAGACCAATCTGTGATTTTGTTAGCTAGATATTTGTATATTACGGAACAACGTTTTTCCTTTCGGATTTCTGAACCAATGTATTCTGAACCAATTCAAGTTAGTAATTGCAGTACGTTTTTATCCAAACACTCATATGACCAATTGTGTCAGAGGCCTCTTGTACCAACCAGTGCCAAATCTCCCACGCTTTCCTTATAGTGTCACTTGTTAACCACAGGTTCAATGAAGAGTATCTTATCTGTACAGTTCCATTAATCACTCCTGACCGGCTCATATCAATAAGACAGGCGTATAGGCAAATCATAATACTAACCAAACTAGTCAATATTTGCTCGATTACTAGGTGCTAACAATATCAAATCAAATGACCAGGGTTGAACGAGATAGGTGGGGCATCAAGAGAGTTTCTTATATACCAGTTTCCTTTAGATACTTTAAGCCTTCCAATGCTAAGATTAATTGCGTCCAAAACATAAGGATGCAAATCATTGCGAAAGCCGTATAAACCCTGTCATGTTGGTATTCATTAGATAGATCTCACTGGATACGCACATGGCTGGGTTTTAGTCATTTTTCAGCTTTTTTGCATCATTTTGTATTGTAACAACCAGCAGCATAGGGGTTTACATGAAAAAGGATTTTCTGCAACTTTTCCGGCATTTCCACGAAGGAAAATCTATTATCTGTTTTAATTTTAGTCCTTCCCAGTTCTCGTAATGATAAGTGGAGCTGAAGGCAAGGTTTGGTTGAGATAGCAGTGCGGTGCACAAGGCCAGAAACACCTGTATGATAAGGCAGAAACATGCCACTTACATATACACACATACTGTGTGTGGAAAGTAATACACTCTTTGCCTACAATCGATATCGCCTTCACTGCTGCCTTAAGAACGATAAGTCAAGGTATGGAATCGAAGAAAGTCAGTCATGTGATTCGCATTTAGTTGTGCAGTTTGCAGATCTAGACTTCACGTCATTGCTGACTTAGGTAGCTGTGCTGAGTCTCAGCTTGATGAGATACTTACATATACATATATATATATATATATATATATATATATATATATATATATATATATATATATATATATATAAAATATATATATATATATATATATATATATATATATATATATATACATATATATATATATATATATATATGTGTGTGTGTGTATGTATGTATGTATGCATGTATGTACGTGTGTGTGTGTTTGTGTGTGTGACATGCAAGGGCCCATTAAAGGAGCACGCCTGTATCAAAACATCCTCCATCCTATGAGTTGAAGATGGAGGGCGGTCTTCACAGTATCAGTCTGGCTGGCGTGAGTTGTATCTGTTCCGCAGACACGAGGATTAGTGGCAATCAAGAAGATTAGTGGCGCAATGCCTCTTAACTGCATTGGGGTCTACTGTCTCTACGACTCCCTCTAGATAACAGTGATATGATTAATTTTTAGATCAGACTACGATGCAAAATAAAATGGGCCACATCCACGCTACTGACCCTTAAAGGGAGATGTAGGAGACACCATTACATACTTAAGGCATTATATGATAAATTATTGATTTTAGAATAGGACACAGAACGGCATTTTTTGGTCTTCAAGGAAATATGTAGGTCCTTTCGTGCTCCATAAAACCAAGTATAATGTTCATGCTACTTTAGGAGGATCCTGGTCTTTAGTTACTCCGACTATGTGCAATGCCAATAAATTAATGTTTACCGCCACATATCCTAAGGTATGAAATGTAATAATGAGAAACTATTCACTAGATCCAGGGCTTGAGTGGTATAAAACGAATGATATATTAGTTATTCCGACATCCTAAATAAAACAAGGCCCGATCGGTTCATGGTGTAGCTTTTCTGCACCTGATGGCTAAAACGTGTACTAGTTAGTACCCCTATTTCTCTCAACTTATATATTCACGAAACTCTAACGAGTGTAACTGATTAAATGGCGTGGATGGTTACCAATAACATTATTATCGCATTTTGGTGAAACCTAGACAACTACCAACTCGGCTGAAAAGTGCCATTTAACGTTTTATGTTCATTAGCTCTGGCTGCAAAGATGTCGCTCCAGCCCATAGTTAAACGAACTAATGTCTCAGGCTCAGTTACAATTACTTCCTAAGTTGCATTTCAATGGTGGTTTTATGCGATATTACCTTTATTTCAGTTTGTTTTTATTACCTAGTTCTCGGTATAAGACATCATTACTGCAGACGCAACCATTTATTGGCGGACACTTTTAATATAAGACGTTTTCTCACCCTTTTAAAGAAATCACCCAAGAGGGAATATTTCCCATGTGGTTTATTTTCTAGTGCCGAGGGCTGCTCATAATTGGCGTGTAGATTATCTTAAAGGTGGCCCTGGCACTGCTAACTGCTCCCTGTGGGGCAACATAGTCTGAGCCTTAATGGAGACAAGTTGCCGTGCAGTGGCAGTCTGAGGGCCTTGTGCAGAGACAACTTGGCTCTATGAGCGCCAACCTAAAACTACACCCACGGGAGTTATATTACTGTAATGTAAGTCCAAAATAATCTGGCATTGACTAATGAATACCCGACTTATACATGGGGAAATCTATTACTGTGCAGAGATAGAGCTTGATAGTGTGAGCGTCAACCTAAAACTACACCTGAAAGTCAACCACAGGAGTTATATTACTATAATGTAAGTCTAAAAGAATCTGGCATTGTCTAATGAATACCTGACTTATACATGGGGAACTTTTCTATCACTGTTCAGAGAGAACTTGGTAATGTGAGCGCCAACCTAAAACTGCATCCAAAAGGCAACCACGGTAGTTATATTACTATAATGTAAGTCTAAAAAGTGCCATTGTGTAATGAACGCCTAACTTATACATGGGGAAATTTTCTATCACTTAATGTGAGCGTCAACCTAAAACTGCACACAAAAGGCAGCATCGGGAGCTATATTACTATAATGTAAGTATAAAAGAAGTTTGCATTGTCTAATGAATGCCTAACTTACACATGGGGCAATGTGTTTTTTCAGGAACTATTTATTTGAAAGGGACCAGATACTGAAATTGAGGCCTGTGGTGTGATGTATCAACCAATGGCTGTAATGAATTTTGAGTAATTGCAATCCCGCAGCAAACAGTACATAAACAAAGGCCAGTTGACTGACAGACATGCTTGTTCAAGCAGCATCCTAAAAACAGATTATTTATACATTTTTGGAGCACAGGAGCCATACAATCAATCTGTTAGGTTAGTACATAATTAATCTTATTTTTCCTGAAAGAAAAATAACTGTGCAGAAAAGAAAAGACAACTTAGTTACGTTTGGTCCAAATGGCTCTGTTATAGAGTTCTACCTACATTCAAGCAGCTAGAATGAAAATATCTAAAATGGTCGGTCATTTTCTTAATGTGTTTCCTCTTATAATGGTGTAAATCTTCATTAATTAAAAAAGTTTGCATGATGGTCTTGAAGATGAAAGGATTTATGAAGCAAACAAATCATGCTAAGTAGTTTTTAGGAATTTTTCAAATCAGGGATGCAGGTGGGTTTGTGGAAAGTAAGCCATTTTTTTTTGATGAGAGCTTAATTCAACCTCCTTGTAAACTTGGTTCAAATACTCCTTCATTTATTGTCTAGTTGCTTTCAAAAAAAGTAATAGGATAGCAGACCTAGTAATCCTAATTTCAAAGGAATTTTTGTGCATGACTTAAGAATATTTTGTGGATTCTGAATTTTTAAAAGTGAAGTGTGTTTACAACAGACTGGCCTTATTGAGTGGCGGCCATTTTGTTAGCGTAGCCTTGGTTAAACATTGACAGCTATGGCCAATTACTCTCTTCCTTTTCATTGAAGGGCAGTAATAGTATTTTGAATGTACAGTAGACTTGTTAACCATGATTTTGAAGTATCTCTCATACCCCACAGTAACCCTCCTACTTCTGTAGGAATATTTCAATTTACGGGCATATTTATAGTAAAATCCACATAGCACTATGTTTTATATATTGGATACTTGCTTCTAACTGTGAAGGAAGGAAGCAATGTTATTTTAGTTTTTTTAGTAAAATAAATCAGATAAAACCATTTTAATTGTTGGTGAAACTACTGATCCTTTTACAATTCAGGCTGAACCCAAGTGTTTACAGGGAAGATTAAGGGGTGATACTCCTTATTGCACTTGTAGGTTCAATTGCAATATCATAGTGTTAACTGTAATCTTTATGGATACATGAACTGCTATTCCATAGCACCCATCAAAGTGCATGCATTGCAATTACAGTATGTTACATATTATACGCCTTTGTAAATTCATACCAAATTACATATCTTGCCTGTGTAGCAGTGTTCTAATTGAAACAAGCACTAACAAGTCAGTCTATTACATGCTGCGGAACTGTTGTCAGCTATGCAGCAGGTTCTAGAGTTGGCATATATTTCAGCCTCCTTTCTGGTCCCTTTCAAATATAAAGTTCCTGGTTTTTTTCACTGTCTGAATATAATCTTTCTACACAGGTAAAAGTGTTTTTTTTATAATTCGCAACTGCTGGTTTTTATTTCATAGAAATTGGTCATATATAGTTTCATGATTTAACAAATCAACATCTATACAAATAATCATGTAACAAGTATCATGTCATATAACAAATAATATCATATCATGTAGTCAGGTTTGACATATTAAACTCATATATTTTACGCACAAATATTATATATTATCTCAATAAATAAATTGATATATACTCTCCCATGTTGATAAAAATGTTTGATCATCTCCCGTAATGTTTGCATGATATTCTTCTACTAGCATTTGACTTTTCAAACATGCCTTTACCTCCGCAAGACGATATGGTTTAGCTTTTTGCCTATTTCTGTAAATTATTTTTTTTGTTTCAAGAATAGTCTTATCTGTAATGTCTTCAAGAGATCCTGTACCCATTATTTTGTCTATATCTGAAATCTTTATTCCACCATCTATGGTTCGTCTTAACCATTGTTCTACTTCGTTCCAAAAATATCTTACCGTTATACATTGTAAAAAAGCATGTTCAACTGTTTCTTCTATAAACCCGCAATATGGACAAATTTTTGTTTCTGATAAACCCATTTCATATAATTTCTTGTTTGTCACTATTCTTTTATGTAACATTTTGAATTGAAGATATTTTGTAAAGGAGCCTTCTTTCATTTTTTGTATCTGTTTGAAAGATCTCTCAACTGTTTGATATGGTATTTCTTCATTTAGAATTTGTTCCCATTTTTGTTGGGTATCTAAAACTATATTTTGATTTGTGTCCATCATAAGATTGTATGTTTTCAAGCAACCCTTAGTATTAAAGCCTATTTTAAAGAGAATGATGGGTATATATGGACCAAACATTTCATTTTTGTCTTGATGTGAATTTAAAGAGGATATATCATATCTTAATCTTTCATATTCAAGGAAGTTTAATTTAAGACCTCTTCTTAACATTTCGGTATTGGTTAGTATGTTTCCATTTATATCAAGAATATCACTCACTTTTGTATATCCCCTATTAAACCATTCTTTTCTAAAATCTATATTTATACTACTATTAAACCATAAAGGGGTGTTATACGACTTTGAATTTTTTATCTTTGTATGTAGGGATGAGCACGCCAAAATGACATCTTTCCAGAATGGATTGGTTATATGTCGAAACAATGTGATTGGATATTTATCACCAAATAAAATAATTTTATGTATATTGTGATGTCTTGGAAATTGTTCCCATCCATCATCTGGATTGTTCAAACGTTTAAGCCAAGACAATTTTAATGCATTATTAAAAATGTGTAGGTTAGTCATTTTCAATCCCCCTAATTTCGCAGTGGTTTCTAATATTTCTTTTCTAAATTTTGGCGGCTTAGTGTTCCATATAAAATTTTTAAATATGGTATCTAATATTTTTAAGGTATCTTCTTTTGGGGTAGGAAGGGACAACAGGATATGTGTAAATTTAAAGATTAATAAACTTTTGATGATTGTAATTTTTCCAAGTGGTGTGATATTCCTACCATTCCATAATGTGATTAATTTGATGATCTCTTTTATTTTACATTATATATTCTGGTCTGCTATTCTGTTCAAATTTTGAACATCATATGTGATTCCTAATGAAGTAAACTGTTGAGTCCAGATTAAATTTAAATCTTTGCATAGTTCTATCCTGTTGTCCCCTATGTCCCCAATTTGTACTACTTTCGTTTTCTCTTTGTTAACTTTTAAACCTGACATCATTTCAAACTCTAAAAGAGTTTCCATGCAACTTCTGATACACTGTTCTTCAAATTTCAAGAATAAAGTGGTGTCGTCTGCATATTGAGACAACTTGTGTTCTCTGTTGTGTATTGTTATTCCCTTTATTTTAGTATTAGTTCTAATTGATTCAGCTAAAAATTCCGCTGCTAAAACAAAGAGGTAGGGTGATATCGGATCACCCTGCCTACACCCCCTCCCCAGGGCAATTTCGTCCAAGAGATAACCATTTTGTAATATTTTTGAATTTGAATTTAGTTGCAATGACCTGACCCAGTTAATTATGTCTTCCCCAAAGTTAAATATTTTAAAACTATTTAGTATGAAATTCCAAGAAATGGAGTCAAAGGCCTTCTCAAAATCTATTAAAGTAATTAAGCCTTTAGAATTTTGATTATTGCATTCATTTATTATATCATAAGTTAACCTAGTGTTTTCGCCTATAAACCTCCCATTAATAAATCCTTTTTGATCTACCTTTATAAGTTTTGGAAGAAGTTGTTTAATTCTTTCTGCTAAAATTCCCGAATAAAATTTATAAATAGAATTTAGTAAAGTTATTGATCTCCAGTTTTTCAGGTCATTGCGTAATTTACCCCCTTTTGGAATACAGGTAATAATTCCACTTATCTGTCTTTTATTTAATTCCCCCCTATTCCTATAAAAGTTCATTAATTGTAGTAAGAGTATTTTAATTTGATTCCAGAATATTTTATAGAATTCATTTGAGTAGCCGTCTGGACCCGGGCTCTTATTATTTTTACTTTTATATACAATATGTTTAAGGTCTTCTATACTAATCTGTTCTTCTAATTTACTATTTTCATTTTTACTTAATTTTGGCATTTTGTTAGCTATGTGTGCATAGTTAGTATTGTTAGATTGTGTATTTTTTCTTTATAAGGTTTCATAGAAGTCCTTCATTTCTTTTAAAATGTCTGTTGGTTTTGTTATGTTTTGATTGTCCTTTTTTATTTCTCTAATATGTTTAGACACAAAGTTTCTATTTTCTAAGTTTAAAAAAAACTTTGAGGGTTTTTCTCCCTCAGATAGTTGTTGCCACCTTGCTCTAATTAATGACCCTTTTAATTTATATTCTCTTATTTCCTCTAACTCATTTTCCTTATTATTAAAATCTCTCATCCATTCTAAATCGGCTATATGTGTATGTATGAGTGGTGTATCTCTTTCTATTTCCAGAAGTAAATGTTTCTCTCTGGCTTCCTGTTTTCTTTTCTTTTTAGATGCAAAATTAATGATTATTCCTCTCAATTGTGCTTGTAGCACTTCCCAGAACAAGTCGATTTCAATCATTAATTCAATCTTCTCTGATGTGTAATTTTTAATATAGTCGGGATGGTAGGGTGTGCAAGCATACGTACTTACACATAGTGTAATTTCATTTTTGATAAGGGTTGTCATTTTTTCATCCATTAGCAACGAATTATTCAGTTTCCAAACTCCTTTCCCTTTTTTATTTTTACTGATGAATAGTTCTAATTGTACAGGGCAATGATCTGATTTATACGAGGGTTTTATTTTTGAATTCGCATATATGTCTAATAGAGTTTCTGATATTAAGAAAAAGTCGAGTCTGGCCATTTTTTTGTAGTAGTTTTGTCTCCAGGTGTAACCTTTAGTTGTGTCGTGTGTCTGTTTCCAAATGTCGATTAAATCTAATTTTCCCATATAGTTTAGCATTTTTTCCCGTGCCTTAATATTATTTCTTTTCTTATAGTTAAGTGTATCTATTTCATAATCCATAACTAAGTTCCAATCCCCCACTAATATGAGATTTTTTGTGTCCAGGTTTTCTATTTTATTGAATAACTTTTCAAAGAAACTCGGGTCATCCTCATTTGGTGCATAAATGTTTGTTAATAAGAATCTAGCTACTCCTATTAATTCCATGTCAAGTATTATGTACCTGCCTTGAGTGTCTGATATTGTGTTGTGACATTTATATTCAAAGTTATTATCTAACGCTATAAGTACTCCTCCGGAATTTGTTTCTTTCCCTGATATATGAAATGTAACATTCCAATCATCCTTAATTGTATTCAAGTTTTCTATTGTGATATGTGTCTCTTGTAGACTTAAGATGTGTATGTGTTGTTCCCTAGCTTTATTGAAAATGTCTACTCTCTTTTCTCTATTCCTTATTCCCCTACAGTTTATTGATTCTATTTTAATACTTGTCATGTTTTGGTTTTTGTCATAAGCTTATCCATGTGGTTTCTAAGTGTTTTTTGACATTTGGAAGTTAGTGTGGGTATTAGTATTGAAGAACACATGTTGTCTCTAATGCTTGAACTCATAAGTTTTCTTAAAAAGTTTGTGACTAGGTCAGGTGTTTCAGGTTGCAGTGGAGCTCTTTGAAGTAACAACAACAACATTGGAATTTCATGGTTTTCCTTCCATAAAACTAACACAATAAACCTTGTTATAAAACTCTAACTCAAACATAATAACACAATGCCTATACTCAGGCATGTTTCTTTGTGGTTTGCATAATATTTGTGAGCCATACTGTGTCCTGAGCGAACGTAGTATATTGAATACTGGTTTTGTTTGATTCTATTCATAGTACACCTTTTATATCACAATTATATCACAGATATGTAAGGCAAACCTTGTCGAAGTTAACTTTGTGACACAAAAAACTCTTTTGCACCGCAATTCACAATATCAATTATATCACAGATATGTAAGGTTCAAATTTGTCAAAGTTAACCTTATGAAAGACACAAACTTGAAAAATAAATAAAAAGAGAAATATTAGTAATAACACAAGATAATAGTAATAACACAAGATAACACAAAACCTTCGCCTCAAATCAAAACTCTCACTGAAGGCGAAAAGTAAGGGCAGACACCAAAATTTGGGTTGCCAACAAAAACTAAGTAAAGTTGTAAATAAATGAGATGTCTATCTCAAGTGATCCAGTTGCCTCTTTGGGACTAAACCAAGAAAGGATAATTTTGTAGAAGCACTGGCCACATATACTGAATGCTCACTCTGCGAGCATTTGTCTATCTACTGATAAACCTTTGTATTATCTTCTCCAAATACAAACGAAAAGAAAAAGAAGAATTAACTCAAAGATTTTTTTTTTCTTAAAGAGAATATTAGGGTTCAGTCTTAACCCTACTAATTATTTTGGAAAATATCATATTGTGGAATCTACATATACTCTTCCACATTTAGTTGGGATGTGTAAGACTTGACTTGGTTATACAGTCGGAAGTTGTCCTAAGTATATGAGGTATATAATATTAAGCCTCCACATCCTCAACTAGTCCTATTCTGCCTGAGAAGAAGATAAGAAATGAGATTGCAGGAAAATAAATAAAATTTAAGTACATTAATATATATCATTTGCATGGCAAGAAACAGAAGCAAATTCTATCCTGAGATCAGATTAAAGTAAATATGTTGTATTGAATAAAATTGAAACCTATCCCTGATAGGTAGTGCAATTGTTTCCATAGATACCAGCACATTACAAATTGATGTACCACATTCTTAGCTAATCCTATTCTGTATGGGAGAAAGTTAAAAAAGGAAATGGAGTTTGACAAAAATAAATACTATGTTCACAATGTCACCTTATTGCATATCATTTGTGCGGCACGCCTCTTTCTATTCAGAGATACAATTACAATTAGTAACTGTTTATGCTTTGGATCATACAATGATGAGTTCTTTGCCACTGTTCCATTCTGGGGTCTCATGAAAGTTTCCCTAGATAACATCATATTACAGAGAGCTGTATCAATAGTATGTATCTCTAACCTCCATCTAAATTGACCTTGATTTGTTATGATTCAAGAAAAGACAAATGTAAATGAAAACTTGAGCATATCTTTGATAAGCAGACTTGTTGTTTATAGACAAAATTAAAGTGGCAAATTATCTTAAATAATAAATAAATTGTCTGTATCTTTTATCTAATTGTTATACATGTGTATAGTATGCATATAATATGTTGACACAGGTAAAAGTTAATGGGCCAATACGAGCCTGTTATTTCAAATTTCAAAGGCTGTTGGAAAATATGTTTCTAATATCTACATTTTGAAATAAAAATATTCCTGGGGTCATCCCCTGCGGGTTGGTGCCATCATTCATTTCTATGACAGTTACTTTAGCTAAGTCTTTTGCTATATAATTTCCATGCATGGAAAATTCATATTTTCACGCATGAAAAATTCATATTTTGCACGAAAATGATATTTCCATACATGAAAATGAAATTTTCGCCTATGGCATGATTTTTTTCGCCCCAGAAATGTATATGGGTAGTTGGGCTGTACAGACCCTCATGTATAGAATCTTCACCCAATGCAGCCACAGTTGTTGCTTCCTTCCGATTGTCCAATCAGCAATTAGGATTTGTACCTTTTGACCGGTCATAACATGTACATACCCACAAGATCTCACCTCATAATGTCTCAGTTCAATAGATCAAGCACTGACATGAGTCGAATACTTCTCGTGCACTAGTACTGAATACTGATGCCTGACATCTTATATAGATACCATTTCCACGCATCACAATCTAATACTTAGTGAGTATCAGTGCTAAATTGGTAATCCAGCAGAATAAATATGCTGCTCAATTTATTATACCTTTTTGTTATTTAATATATGATACACATATAACGCTAGTATATAAAATTTTATTTCAGAAGAAAAGAAAATGGAAATATGTGGCTTTTTATGATACAAGAAACAAGTATACCGGGTTTAGTCTCCCTGTACCCGTTATGGGCCCTTTATTGAAGGACAGAGATACTAGCCTGTAATAGTGTCCTTACTACAGTCCGATACGGACAAGTCTTCTAAACAATTCTCTTTCTGTCTGGGCAGACTGGGACCACTACAGAAATAAGTTTTTAACTTTTAGTGTATATATCCAGTATCTGGTTAGAATTCTATTGCATAGCAATTAATGACTCTCTATCTAGTCGCCTTTATATATGATTTTTTATGTGCCAAATGCTATGTAATAAACATCTTACTAGACCGAATACAATCAAATTAAATCATTCTATGAGCCTGTAGCTCAGGCCCGTTGGAGACCCATTGACCCGGAACTTTACGGTACTGAAAGTTTCACAACGCGTATGTAACAGAACCGTTGGGATGGGCGTGTTACATTGCTATTAAATTAACAGGCCTGTTAGAAAAACGGCCCGTTACCACCAGTGTGCCACACAATGCATAACTAGCACTGATCTATTTGGTTATCAAATGATGCCAGTTACAGCATACTGTAGATTCACAAAAGATTGTGCAAAGTAAATTTTGTGAATTTACAGAAAATCAATTTTGGCGTCTTTTAACTTTGCGAATTGGCCACAACATGGAGTGCAAGCTATACACTTAAAATGGCAGCACTAGTCATTGCGAATTTTTAAGTTTGCGTCCGAGGCTAAACGCTAAAAAACACAAAAATTAAACTAACGGGCCCGTGAAGATAATGGGCTGGCAATGTTTGTGCAGCAAGCATGCAACTCGCTTGTTAAAAACGCCCATAGATGCCTGTTTACTATTGAATGTGTATTTAATAGAGGCCTGTTAACTTTTAAATGTGTATGCATGATATGGGTAAAAACCGTTTATGGTATAAAGGTTTGTGAACTATTTTAACATGTGTTATCCGTGAGTTACATGCTTGATTTGAGCTCGCCCTGAACTGCATATCCTGGTGGGGATCCTTCTTGGCTTAGTGGTAACGATGTCTTGCTCCCAAGCGTGAATTCGCAGATTCGAGTCTCCGCTGTATCCCCATAAGCGGAATGGCATGGTCGCTATAGGAATGTGTGGCGTTGTGGAGGGCTGTCAGTGGTGCTGATAGAACCGAAAGCTAGAATTAAAATATGTTCTGTTAGGTTGTCATAAATAAGTTATGTATCATGTTTACTATAGATACAGCAAGGAACACGCGCTATTTTGTTAGTAGAAAAGGACATTAGTTTAAAGCTAGAATTAAAATATGTTCTGTAAGGTTGTCATAAATAAGTTATGTATCATGTTTACTATAGATACAGCAAGGAACACGCACTATTTTGTTAGTAGAAAATAACATTAGCTTAAAGCTAGAATCAAAGTATGTTCTGTTAGATTGTCAAAGATAAGTCAAAGATAATTGCATTGTAAGCTGATAATTCTTTTATCAAAATGTGCATATCTAAGTACAAATATGAAACGAAGTATGAGT